>JAEQBH010000809.1:0-614130 GCA_016808115.1 Tetrastigma voinierianum
GTCTGATCCTCTCAAAGAACCTCTGTAAGGCTGCTAAGTGATCTACCCTGTCTCGGGACTTCACTATCATGTCGCCCACATATACCTCGACATCTCTATGCATCATGTCATGGAACTGAGTAGTAGCAGCTCTTTGATAAGTGGCTCCTACATTCTTCAACCTAAATGGCATAACTCGGTAGCAGTAAGTACCCCAATCAGTAATGAAAGAGGTCTTCTCCATGTCCTCTGGAGCCATCACAATCTGATTATACCTAGAAAATCCATCCATGAAGGACAACATCGAATGTCTGTGATCTTATCAACTTGACAAATCAATGTGGGAGGGAAAATCATCCTTAGAAATTTGGCTTTGTTCAGATCATGAAAGTCTACATAAACCCTAACCTTGCCATCCTTTTTAGGAACATGGGCCAGGCATTAGCCAGCCCTCGGGATACTCGACCAACGACGAAGCCAACAGCGAGTTATACGAATTTCTTCCCTTAACGGCATGCATTGAGGTGTAGTCTCCTCAATTTATGGCAAGCCGACCTAGCATGTAACACCCCAGCCTCCCAGGCCCCGCCACCCATTTGCGATATATGGCGAGGGTGTCACTGTTCCTTTTGCATGTACATTATAACTTGTTCATTCATACACTAATAAGCATGTATCTTGAGATATATTCTATAGTGGCGGAATTTCAAAATATATTCAAGCTCCACCAATGGGAGTGTTCGACTTATACAAAGACTTTACATTTGTTTACAAATAACAAAAAGAATATTATATATACCAAAATAGACCAAAAAGTCTTCCGGTAGGCATCTAACTATGTGTTAACCTTGGAGACTAATGAGGGTTGTCCGGCCTTCTTACCTCTGCTTCCGTACCTACACGGATGAAAACCCGTGCTAAGCTTTACTCTTAGTGGGAATAAACTCGTGGATGACCACTAACACAGATCATCACACTTCTATACACATGCATACATGTTGACTGGCTCACACTTTGTTTCTCTTTTTCATTATGTAAGTGTGAGTGATGGATGGCTATCAACACAAATTTATAGCATTGTACCATAAGACTATTGTCTAATCCCGGCAATGCCATGAAACTTGTTTTGTTATATTTCTTTACAATTTGCGATTAAGCGGGTTCCTTAGAATAGATCGATTTCTTTACGGTTTTGATCCATGATTCTACAAGTGAGATCGAACAAGTAATAAAAGTGGATTTAAGTCCAGGATATCGTCCATGAGAGATCTCGAGAATTCTCGATCAACTACCCGACTACTCAGCTCTATACTATTTGGACTATGATTTGCAATTGATATATCCACAGCAACCTTGAAAGTAATGAAAGAATAAGGATATGTAAACTAGAACAAAATGAAATAATCTTTAAACTAAAATAAAATTAAAGGAATTGAATTACGATGAGTTAGCTTTTAAAGGGAACATTGAAAATCTTATTTGTGTAGGCTTATCGATTCCTGTGAACTACCACGTAACTTGCTTCATGAACTTCAAATTTAGAATCCGTCAAGGAAGAAAGGTAATGCCATGTATGGATCTCTCCTTAATGACATATTTCATCATCTAATCTTTTTGTTTCTTTCGAATCTGAGAGGATTAGATAACTACTTTGTCCCAGGTTGCCTTGTTAAGGTATTTTCTTTTCAATACTTCATACCCGGAACATGAATTTGTGGAAACCTTAAACTCCTAAGACATAGGCAAAGCATGGGTTTACACTATCATTTCTCATCCTCAAATTGGAGCAGTTCATTCTTTCCTTGATTAGATCCTTGCTAACACGGGTTGAACTTCTTTATTCGAATCAAAGCAAACTCTACGCTCATTTTAATTGATAAGTCATTCAACTCATTCTCGGTTTCAAGTGAGAAGAAAGATTTGCTCGTTAGAATTCTAAAACCCATTAGATCCCCAATATTAGGTTCGCATACCCTTAGGATATTGTTCAATACTCGGGAATGCCTTCTACGTGTCCTTTCGAGAGGGCCACACGGAAATCGAGCATGAAACAATCTAATACGGGTATAGGAAACTAATATTTGGATCGGGCTCTAACGATAAACAAAACCGACCCAAGCAGTTGAGGCGAAGTTGATGGAGCTACGATAAATTTCTACGAAAAGATAAATTCTAACTTGAGTAATTTCAATGGAAGAATTTGGGTTTCCTAAATTACTTCATTACACTAACGGTATCTCTCTCGATCAAAAGAACATCGCAAACTTGAACCCGGATGTTCGAATTCCAAAATTTGTTCGACTTCAAACGAATCTCAGTAATTTGAAGAAAATAACATTCTCGTATCTCGCCCAACTTCAACAACTAACTCCCGCATCCGTAAATTCAAAAAAATAACAATCTACTCTAATCTAATTTAAAAATAACAGCAAACAAAGAAAAGAAAACATAAATTAAAATACACGAGCCTTTCTAGCCACCCGTATTTCTCTTTCTCGAGTCGCCAAGAGCCGCTTCCTTCTATAGCAAATACGCTTATTTATGTGGTTCCGAGTTGGGTCTCTAACCATGCACTTCCTCAGGGGTTTCAAAATAACCGCCCATTTGCTTGTTCATGTCGCGACCCATTTCCTCGTGTCGCAACCTCGAACCTGATGTCGACCCTTTACGGCCGCGACTTAACCTGCTCGCTATGACCTGCCTGATGTGGCGACTTCTCTTCCACGGCCGCGACTTCACCTTTCGCATTGTGATCTCTTTGAGGTCGCGACTTCAATCATACGCCGCGACTTCGCTTTTTTCTGCTCGTTTCCATAGAGGAAACTTTTATCCGGCCGCGACTTGCCTTTAACACCCTTTCGATCCGATGTCGCGATACCGATTGATGTCGCGGACCTTCATTCCTCAGGAATTGATGTCGCGACCATCATCGACGCCAATGACTTCACCTTTCTCGCATCGTGGAGCTCTTCGAGGTCGCGGAAGCTTTTCTTTCGTCGTGACTTGTGTTCGCGATTTCGATATGATGTCGCGACAATAAATGATGTCGCTGCCCATTCTTGCGTGCCTGATGTCGCTACTCATCAAGGACGCCGCGACTTTTCTTACAACCGGATATCAGGACCATCGGCGACGCCGCCAATTAAGATACCTTGTTACTGATGTCGCGACCACGTAAGGACGCCAATTTATTCAATGTGAAGCACGTCGCGATTATCGGCGCACGCCGCGACCACTATTCACGCGAAGCAATGTCGTGCTGACCAACGACTGATGTCAAATCCATGATACTGGCACCGATGTCGCACATCGGACCGGAGCGTCGCGACATCTTCTCTCAGTCGGGCTGTTTGATGTCTCTATCTCGTTTAACCGCCGCTAATTCTCCATGTTCAAATCTTTGAAAATCTTTGTCGCAAACTTCTATTCAGTTGTCACTACCTCCATGTCTATCGCTAAGCTTATTTCGTCGCGACTAAGTGGTGTCGCGACATCATGTCTCGCTTCTTCATTAATTCTGGTCGCCCATTCGGAGTTTCTATTGTGACGCCCTTTTACTTTATCATCAAGCCAAGGTCGCGACCTCAAGTCCTTTCTTTCAAAATTAGCGCGACTTCCTTTACTTGAGAAGGTCGTTTCAGGGTTTTTATAGTCGCCTCCTCGCTGGTTAATCTCATGGTGGTATCACGACTTCATTTATCTCCGCTTGGTGTCGCGATCGCCGCAATGATGTCGCAACATGAACTTCTTCATTTTGACTCCGCTTTATTCTCTACCAAGTCAAGGCTTTGTCTCGTAACTCCCTTCGTCACGACTTCACTTATTCACTCTTCGCTTTTCTTCAAAGCCAAATTTGTTTCGAGGTCGTGACTTGGAATTGCCGGAAACTCGCACTTCCTCGCCGGGCGACTTAAGTTCCGCTTTGACTTCAACACCGCCAAACGATTTCTTATGATTTTTTGCTAAAATTTGATTTTCTCGTCGTATTTTCCGCAAATTGAATTTGATTCACTCATCGCTTCTCGCGTACAATTCAACGTTATTCTCATTATAAACTCTAAAATGGATTAAAAAATCTAATGAGTTTTGACTCATCAATACACATCTAACATATCATATCATTTAACATGCTTATATATAGGCAAAGAGTATATATATATATATATATATATATATATATATATATATATATAGTATATATATATATATATATATATATATATATATATATATATCTCATATTTACTTAATATTTCATGTTTCATTTCTTATCAACGTGCTCATATACTTCATTTGTCGGTATTCAAGACATTTGTTTTATGTTTCATGCCTCGCACATAAAACCTTATGGGCGGATAGTGAAACTATAAGGCCCGGCGTATCACTCACTGTACGAAACAATGGTCTATAAGGGCTCGAAGGCGCTGTTATCATTGTGCGAGACAATGACTATCTATAAGGGCCCGAAGGCGTTAATGACCAAATCCTGGGGCCAACCTGAACGCATGTTGGCACTTGTTTTTCCCTAATAGGTATTCCATTTATCCTCTCTACCAGTTCTGGGCATAATCCATGTGTATTTTATGTTCAGTACATATCTTATATTCCCGAATAATTATTGTCATCCGTGATCATATGGAGATTAGCTTACAATCATTTATTCAGATCTTTGCATTTTTCATATCTCATTACATGCAATGAATAACTATGGTTACCATGTATGCTTATGGACTATTTAGTATCATTCAATTTCATCATAATATATATGGATGGATTCTAGACTCAAAAGCTTTCCATAGAGTCTAAGAACATCGAACGGAGTTCGACAAAGAAATTATGACCGTCCGGTCAAGGCTTCCTATGAATAACATCTACGAGCAAAACCAATGTATTAGCCTACTATTTTTCGTGATTTAACCTACTATGAGTTCCAATTTCATCAAGCTATATATGGATGGATTCTAGACTCAAAGGGCTTTCCATATAGTCCAAGAACATCCGAAACGAAGTTCAGACAAAGAAATTATGACCGTCTGAAGTTGGAGGCTTCCCATGAATAGTGACTACTTCAGCAGTAAACTTCAACAGTGGCCTACTATTTTCTCGTGATTTCGACCTAATATGAGTTCCAATATTATCAAGCTATATATTGATGGATTTTAGGACTCAAAAAGGGTTTTTTAGTCTAAGAACATCCAAAACGGAGTTTGACGAAGAAATTATGATCGTCCGAAGTTGGAGGCTTCCACGAACAAGCCGACTACGAGCGTAAACTCAAGAAGGTTTCACTGTGTTTCATGATTTCTAGACCTAATATGAGTTCCAATATCATCAAGCTATATATGGATGGATTATAGACTCAAAGGTCTTTCCATAGACTTCAAGAACATCCGAAATGTAGTCTCGTACTTTGGAAATTAAGACCAAGACAAAAACATGGGTTTTGGAGAAATTTTGACAAAGATCTCCCTAAAACCCCAATATTTCCTTACCAAATATTCCTAATCGAGGATTACAATCAACCAACCCAAGTCCAAACACAACCAAACAATTCCCAAAACACATGACAGTGGAAGACTTATGGTTTGCCAACCTTATCCTACACAATTAATGGGTTAGAAGAGTTTCCTAAATCTAAAAATTCTGGGGAATCCATACTGCTTCCATACAACCCCCAAATCAAATCACAAACCAAACTAAAACACCTCCAAATCTAGTCTAAAACTACCAAACACCACCAATATACCAAGTAGGGTTCTTTAGACCTAAATTCATTAAAAAAAAGGGTTTATGGTTTGATTTTTTCCATACAAAACTCATAAAAAAACCACATACAAACAATTCTACCAAAATCATAGTTTCCATACCTTTCTTTCTCTTCTTCTTCTTCTTCTTCTCTTCTTCTTCTTCTTTTCTCCTCCCTTCTTCACTCTTACGTTTTGTTCTTCCAAAATGTGGACACTTTCTTCTCAATTTGGTCTCACCACCTTTTGACCTTTAATTTTCCTTTCATTGCACTTTGTCCTCAAACTCTCCTATATTTGCAAATCAAGTTATGCCATTTATATAATAACCTACAATCTTAGGGAAGAGCCAATCCTAATCTTCCTGGGCTGATCTAGAATCCCAAAATCTATCAACTCTGTGCTACTAGTAATGGGTGTAACCTTTCTGTCCTTTGTATCATAATCACACTCTGACTGGCCACCCAATGGGTCATCTATGTCTCCCACATCATCAACATCATATATATGTGTTGTGGGTGCTAGTGGTGTAATTAAAGGAAAATGTTGTGATACATGCAAATACTCGAAAATATTCATGTCATTATTACCATTAGAAATATCATCAAAGCGGGTGACAAACCCTATTATTAGTAAGTCAAAAGAAAGCAGGTGAGTCCATGTAGTCTGGGGCCTCCCTCAATGTAAAACAAGATATGAATAATATCGGCGAGAGCAACAAGTCCATCATCATCATTTATCTCTAGCATAGAAATAAACATATCAAAAAATGTAGCGGGCCTGGGGGTCGCATCCGTAACGCGGGCCGTTGGTTCATCATGTCCATCGATCGCCAGAGGCGATCATAAAGGGTTACATCCTCAAATCAATGCTGCAAAACCCAAACATGTCAAAAAGCATAACGGGCCTGCAAGTGGGCTCCATCAAGGATACCCAGGCGCCAATCATGTCCATCTCGCCTATGGCATCGTGGAAGAGTCACTCCATTAGTATCATCCCCCAAATCCATAGGTAGGTCATAGTCAAGGACCTCCTCGGGAAAACACATAGAGAACACACTAGCTCAACCCGATGATGGGGGTGCAACTATCATGGAACCAAGCCCGTTAGGGCCTCATAACTAAAACACATCTGGCCTCAAGGCCCGCCGACGCCCTTTGGATCCCATCCTGCCTCTAAAGCATGATCGCATCGCCGCCTATGCAAAGTGCTGCTCGATCCTCTAATAAAGTAGTCATTCAACTTAAAGGTATACATGTGATACCGAATGGAACCCCCAAACAAAGCGGACCCTCACCTTGTCTCCGACGCCAGCCCATGCCATGTGACGTGCATCATCCGTAGGGAGGTAACTCCGCAACCACAGTGGCGTCGCTGCTGCATCAACGCAAAAGTAAACTCGCGAGGTCCCTACTGGCGGCGACCCAACCCCAAGCCAGGCATATAGGACATGCCTCTCATCATACTAAGAATCAAGGTGTTGTTGTGCTAATTGAAAGACATGGGCACTAGGTCTCTGCTTTCATCCTCTAAACTGACAACCTAAACCTCATAGAAAGTAAACCCGATCAAATGTAGGTCATCCTCACTATGGCTGATATGTAACATAAGCTCAGAAGAAGTAACAACATCTCTGTCAAACTGTATCGTGATAATGTGCCCCTCATGTATGAACTTCAACTTATGATGAAGGGAATATGGTATAGCACCCACCTCATGAATCCAAGGGCAGCTACAGCAGTGTTAAAGGATGATCAAATTCAAACCTTAAATAAGATGAAGTATCCGATTGGCCCAATCATGACACATGTATCGAGTGTGCCCATAACCTGCCCTCTTAGTCCCACTTATACTCTAACGGGCTATGAAGAAGGCCCAAAATTAGCTCAAGAAAATCCAAGTGTAATGGCAAAGAACTAATGGACGTGCATTCTCGAGGAGACGCCGTCGGGGCAAGACGACGACACCGCGACCTGAACAAGAAACATCAATGAATAAGGGTTTAACATGATACGACCCTTAGCGATAAAAATCATCGAAAAACGCAATGCATGTGGTAGCTCTACGCCTGGTCGAAAAGTGAATAAGCCCTCAAGGGCAAGCAACCTTTATATGATTATGTCTAATTAGAGAATGCTCTGATGAGGTGGCTGCATTGATCACGGTGATCTTCGGGATGATATACGAGCCTCGTAGCACGAAATGGGCGTGAATCTCATCATCCTCTCTCCGAACATCATCTCTAACTCGGGCGCCGAAAAATGACCTCGGCCAACTGCAGGCTTAGCTACCCTCCCACTTCATGTAACAATCCGAACATCCTCAGTGAATAGGCCCATACTTCCTCCGAGAACAAAATGCCAGGCGGGTGTCAGCCGCGAACATGCTTCAAGTATATGGATGAAATCAGTCCGCCCGGGAACCTCATCCGGGATAAGTCCGAATGGCCTAGGATTTGTCAGCCGAGGTGTATCCACTAAAAACTGGAAGTCCGTATAAACCGATCGACCGCGGAGAGCTTCCCTCGCGATCCCATCCCATCATGAATATCTCATCTCCCGAAAACTCAACCAAATGTACACCACTCGTGGGTGGAGGTACAGCTCTAGCGTCATGAGTGGGGAGCGGGTCTGTAGTCACTATAGGGTGTCCCAATTCAACCAAACTCTGATCAATCAAATCATGAATGGCATGAACCGAAAGCATCGCGACAACCGGTCAGACATGGCTCGCTCTCTAAATTCGGCAGTACGTGAAGATTGGCCTCGAATCCTAGTGGGTAAGATGTGGTGGTGGCGGTCCTAGTGGTAGTGATAATCAAACCCCTTCAACCAATCTCCTCGAAATGCTTAACTTAGTGGCATCTCGAGCTATGTAAACCGGCCAAGTCGGGCTCCTGGGTGGAGTACTCTATACCGGCCGACGGTACTCATACAGCGCCTCAGGTATTTGTGTAGCATATACTAGCTGTAGTGGTGGATGTAGATAAGTACGCTCTGCTGGCCTATAGGTTAATCGGGTTCATACCATCAAGTGTTGTACTATCTAGCAAGGAATATCTCAAATAAGTGAACCGGCTTCATGAGTTTATGGCCAATGTGAAAACCTCAGGGTTCCTCGATGTACCATCATCAAGATCACATCTCGATGATTCAGCCTAACCCCGGCTTCTTCCCTCACTCGGGAGGGAAGAGTCTCGCCCATAACTTCTAGCTATGCCTTCCTTAATGCCATAGAGGGCCTGAACCAATGATCCAAAGTCTGTCTATGGAAAGCCCATGAGATGCCTAGCAAATCGGGGCTGAAGGCTGTGCATAATCATGCTGATCTGATCGCGCTCTAAGGGTCTATCTATAATTTGTGCTATCTTCTCCCTCCATGGAGATAAATGGCGGATCGACTTGCCTCGCCCGAGGGCTCTAACTCCGGATACGCCCATTACAAAGATTAAAAGAATATTGTCTCGATAAACTCCTTTTCCCAAATCAGCCCATGTCCCACGCCCTCGAAGGGTCCATCTGAGGCAAACCAACGCTGAAAGTACACCTCACTTAGTGACGAGGGAATAACATAATCATTTCAGGCCTCATCCGCCAGTTCGTGCATAACAGCTCTATATAACTGCAAGTGAATACAGGGGCACCCTATACCCGTGTATCTTCAATGTGTCCGGGAGATAACTCAACCGGCAAGGCTGCCACTGGAAAGTCATCATATCCGACCCAACCTATAACTCCATCAGAAACATGCAGAGACCTGATCCTCTACTCAGTCCTATCAATACGGGCTTAGGTATCATCAATAATATGTGCAGGGGCTACTACATAATCTGGTGTGGTCTCGCCCCAACCGTAAAGAGAACAAACATGTTCTCTGGGCCGGGACAACAAGTGGTGGTGGCGGTGGTGGTGGAACTATATAGTCTTACGTTATGGGTCTGGGACGGTGGCAGGGTGGAGGGAAAAAGCAAGAGAGTCATGCTCGGTGCTCCCCGAATACCAGTAATGGCCGGGCCCGATGCCCATCAACTTTGTCCGTTCCCAATATGGCATCCCTGAGAGATGCCATGGTATTCCAGAGTCCACCCAACCTGGGTCAACGCGAGCGCACTAAGGGTCCATATCTCTATGATATGATATCTTCTCTAACCCGGGATCGCGGTGAATATGATCCTCTAACAAGTCTACCTTCTCAATCCGCATCGCCGTGGAACCTAGGTTGGTCTCAATCAACAATCCTTTAAAATGAAAAGGGTATGTCAATCCCCGTGACTATCAATCCCTAAATCGCCAAGATCGCATTTAATTAAAACCTCCGAGAGAATGAACTGACATGTGATGTCAACAACTAAACTGATATATGGCTTCACAGGCAGGAACAGGATTCTAACATGGTGATACCTCAAGGATAATGTGACTCAAAAGCTGACAATGGGAAAAGGCAAGTCCTCAAAGCTAGATGATTGTACCCAGACAGGATACGTAACCTAAGATCCTAACCAACAATCAAAATGACACACTGGCCATGCATGTATCCATGAAATTTAGCCTCTCAGTGGCTATATAGGCCCTCACGTTCTGATATCCGTCATCTCCATAGTGCTTCCAAACATTGATATAGCCCCTACGCTAGACCCTACTCCAAACTTCTAGCTTGGTCGAAGGCAAACAATTGCGAATGACTCCTAAGAAACTCAAGCAATCTATGAGGAATGGTCGAATAAGACTAGTGGATTCAAACAAAGGGATACAAGGCCCACAAACACAAACAACCAAGCGCTTATAAAGAGAGGGTAGCCATGCAGCAAACAGTCATGCGCAAAGAGCAAGCCAACCACAGAATTGACACACGATCTAAACCATTCGCGCTAATCGAAACATATAGCTAAAAATTAATCAACCATGAGCAAGCATGCTAGAATCCAACAGGTGAACACACAAGCACAAACAAACAACAAGTGTATGCCAAATACCAACCAAGTAAGTGATCATCAATCATTTGTGTAGCCTAAGAGTCTACTGGTCAATGAACCATATGCTCCAATATACCCAACTCGTCTGTCAATTCTCATTTAAAACCGTGAGATTCGGTCTTCAATCCCTAACGCCAGTCGCCAATTTATGGATCTCTATTCCGATCCACGAAGCTCGACTCGCCATTAATAGAAAAATGAGTTGATTTTTAGCCTTTGAAAAATCCGTCCCTAAATGAGGAACCGCTTTGTTTGGAGTCAAGACTTACTTTTTATTTCATTTATTACTGTGGAAAATCAAGTAAGAACAAAAACCCTTCACGACTCGGTCGAAAACGGTCCACCGAAAAACTAGATTCTCGGGTTCTGATCAAGTTACTTATCAAGAAGGTACTCCTGGGCGCAGTAGCACCCCCCAAGCATGGAACCTGGCCTCTACTAATAAATTAGGGTAAATGGGATCATATGTCAAAAGATCAATCGATCACTTTGTGCTAAACAGATGACTCCGAATCACACCAACCTTACTCAACATCTAACATGTATAAACACTAACTAAAAACAATAAAGCTTACTGCGGGTCCTTAGCCAAGCACTCGCATAAGCAGGTGTCAACAAGCTCAATGCACCATAAACATCAAAGTCCAACACCATGTATGCATAAATCTTTAGAATCTTTCCCCCGCGTATTCGAATCCAACAAAACAAATCCAGTACAATTTCGAGTCCGAATGGATCGAGAATCGACACAATGATGCCTAGTGCTCTAAAACGAGGTCGCAAACATCAAAGGCAAAAGACAAGCGCAAAAGAAAACGTGGAGAAGCATAACTTTCATACCGTAGAATCTCACTCGCTATCCCCCTCCCCCTTTCCTTCTTCTTTCTTCTTTCTACTTCCAAAACCGTATCCACTCCCTTCAAATATGCTCCGGAATCTTCTTCAAAAAAAAATGATAGAGACCACGCCCACCCAGATCTAGAGAATCTCTCTTTCTTTTTCTTTCTTTATCCTCTTTTCTTCTTTTTTTTTCCTTTTTTTTTCTTCTCCTTCACGTTTTTTGTTCTTCTTTGTTCTTCTTTTTTTCTCTTTGAACTTACTCCATTTTGTGCACCTTCAATCCCTGAACTCCCCAATCAGTCTCAACTTCCCCAAACTCTCCATAAACACTTTCATTCCCCAAGGTCCATAGTCGCCACATTTACTTTCTTTCCTTAACCACCAAGTATCCAAGGACCCAAGGTGGGTTGCAAGAAACCCATAAAAATGTCCCAAAATCGGGACCCAACCCATGCCTATAATTGATCTCGGCTTATGGTCCCAAACCAAGTAGGATTCAGCCCCATAATCAAATAAAAATAGTGCTCCACGCAGTCGCCCGACGAACCGGGCCGCATGCAGCTTCCCAACTGGCTCATCCCGATGAGAAAAAATTGAATATTTGATAGAATGTCTTTGAAGATTAAGAAATCCAAATGTAAAAGAAACAGTGCATGATTTTGAAGAGTTTGGATTTATGAGATATGACCAAAACAAGCTCAGGTGCTCGAATTTGAACCTGCTCGAATAATGAACTTCAACCGAAATCTGTTGAACTGGTTGAGCTGGTTTCCAACCGGTCGATCCGGTTGATAAAAAATTCTCAAATTTTTTCAAAGAATTCTTCAATGAGTAGGGAATCCAACAAAAGAAAATCCATTTACGATGCCTCGAAGTCGAATGAGGGAGATATGATCTAAACAAGCCCCAAGTGCTCGAATCTCGATATACCCAATGTATATCAGAATCAGGACCACTATATGTGGTCATATATGATTATTTTTTGTTTCCCCACTGTTATTAGCTTAGCACAAAGAAACAACCGTAGTATCAAGAGGACATCCGAAGAATTTCGTGATTCGTCGTGGCAGCAAGCATTAGAGTACACCATATGTAGGTTTCACTCTATTTGTAATGTAAATATAATATTGAGATTGTGAAACTGCGGTAAGTATAAACGGGACTCTGGGAAATGTATGTACATGAACAAGCAGCTCACCGCTACGTGGTCATATTACAAGCCTTATTTCATTATGAAATTATATATGAAATGGGCCCACCAATGTTATAAAAGCAAGTTAAAGAGTCTCAGTCCCATGTGGCGTTCCCTCAACCGCCTTGGCGGGGGCGGGGGGCGTTACAAGCATGACATAAGATGAGATGAAAATTTGTAATGTTTATAAAAAGGCATAAACAGAAAATTACATGAAATGAAAATGTAATGAAATTATAAATGAAAGGGATATAAAATATGGAGCATAAATCATAAGTCTAAAGATTAATAGAATGTCATGAATATGCAAATAACCACTAGTGGAATTGTTATGATTTATTACCTTATGTCAAATGTTGATAAATGGTTGAAGTATTGTGTCATATATGGTTAAATGTATATGTATATGTATAATTAGATGCATTTGTACATGTGTTTGTGACGATCGTTATAGTGGTCGTCAATATTTATGGATCCCCACTAAGCTATAAAGCTTAGCACGGGTATTTATCTGTGTAGGTATCGAGGGGGCGCTGATAGTAAAGGACGCCCCACATCAATAAAGGCCAACACGCCTGTGATGTCTACCAATGATGTTTTCTTTGATTTATTTTCGTATGATGTGCCATATATTTTTTAAAATAATGAAAAGTTTTGTATATAATCACTGAATTATGTTGATTCAATGTATGGGTATAATATTATTTTGTAATATGATACTTATATATATATTTTTTGAAAGTTTATATTTTCAAGATGATTGTTTATAATGATGTAAGTTAACAGGTTTATAGTTCTCATATTTGTAAAACCCTTTATCGACACAGGTGCCTGGGTCAGCGCCACAGCTTTAGGTGGTATCGAGCTCAGGGTTTGCCGACTCCAGATAGAGTATAAGACAGAAATGCATATGTAAAGTAATGTGTCGCCTAATGTGGATGTCTTTATTTTCTAATAGGACATACCATCCCCCAACCGGCCAAGAAGCTTCAGGCCAGTATTAACTAAGGGAACAAGGGGAACGATCGCCTTCGATCCCTCCTCGAATCGCAGAAGTGAAATCAATGTCCCAACGAGCCAACTAAGCCTCGTAAAGATATCTTAAGATAAAACACTCGTGCATGTAGTGGTCGACAACCCCTAAAAGCTCCAATAGATGCTGGCGAGAAGACATGGGTGGTAAATTTCATGGGACAAGTTTCAAGATTCCGATAAAGCCAAGTATCGCTTGAAAGGCTTCAAAGGGTATTAGAGAGGTGGTTCTCCTAAGCAAAGAGCAAGATGTGCGCTTCGCTTACAAAAAGTGGAGGTTTTGCGATTGGCAAGTTTGTCTCTCAAGCGTCCAAGGTTTCTAGACTCTATGCCTTGGTAGTTCTTTGTCCAAGAGTTCCAGGCAAATTATGTCATCGATATGTACAAGGAGGCCAAATGGAAGCAATTTTTGAATTTGAAGCAAAGAAGCCTATCAGTGGCTAAGTACGAAAAAGAATTTAGACATCTTAGCAAGTATGCTCTAGAGTCAGTTCTCACTTAAGCATTTCGGTGTAAACAATTTGAGGATGGTTTGAATGAATCTATCAAGAGATGTTGCTTTGTGACTTCTTTCCCAACGGAGTGAATTTTATCAGTTGATCTGAGTTGCTGAAGGTGGAGAGATGCGAAAACCAAGTAGCAAGAATGGTTTCAAAGAAGTTTTCAAGAAGACTTCTTCCTCCTCAAGGAAAGAGCTAGGAATCTCTAACTTAATCGAGTGTCGACTCGGCTATAAGGAGTAGAAGAGCGAGGGCCTAATGTGGCTCCCTAGTTAAGTGGGGAGTGCTTCAATGGACAAGGAGAAACCAAGTGCCCTCATTGTCTGGAAACGGCATTTAAGGTGTTTACACATTATTGGCTGGAGAATGCTGCGGGGTGTGGAAGCCACGGACCATTTCTTGGTGAATTGTCCCCGAGAGTTAGGGGGATAATAGGGCACGCAAGGGAATGGCGAGAGGGAATATGTTGCACCACCTTAGACTCCCAGATCGGTAGAGGTCGGGTGGCTGGGTCCGACATATAGGAGCGTGGGGTACATTGTCGAGGTAGTGGATAGATCCACATGCCTCCCGACCACGTCTGAGCATATACTATGAAGGCTCATGAGGATCGGACACTCTTGAGTGAGTCTTGGGTATATTTTTCTCTATATGATATTGAGATCATGCATTGATTGACCTTGGTTCTACATTCATATGTATGCATTTTACATGTGTTGATAAGATAACATTAGTGGAGAGATTGTTATATGATATGCATGTAACTAGTCCCACAGGCCCAGTGTTAATGTTAATAGAGTGTATAAATTTACTTTATAGTTATTCATGATAGGGAATTACATTGATTTAATTGCTCTATCATTTTGTAGATTTGATTTAATTTTGGGGTGATTGATTATCTAAACACCGGGCTATAATTGATTGTGATAAAAAGACAGTAGTGCTTAGATGTTTTGATAAGTCTGAAGTGATAGTACATGGTGTTCGTTCTAGCCCATTGTCCAATGTGATTTCAGCTATGCAAGCCCGACGATTTCTGAGAAAATTATGTGAGGCCTTTTTGGTTTTGGTGCTTGACTCAAAAAAATGTCAAATAGAATTGGAAAATATTTTGGTAGTGAGAATTTCCGGATGTATTTCCTGAAGAGCTACCAGGTATTCCACTTGAAAGAGAGGTGGATTTATCTATTGAGATTTTACCGGGAGCAGCTCCTATTTCTAGGGCATCTTACAGGATGACTCCAACTAAGTTGGAAGAGATAAAGATTCAACTACAAGAGCTTCTGGATAAAGGGTTGTTCCGACCTAGTGTTTCTCCCTAGGGTGCGCCTGTTTTGTTCGTGAAAAAGAATCCCTGGGGTGCGCCTGTTTTGTTCGTGAAAAAGAAAGATGGCACTCTACGGATGTGCATTGATTATCGGCAGATCAATAAGGTGACAGTGAAAAACAAGTACCCGTTGCCAAGAATTGAAGATCTATTTGATTAGTTGAAAGGGAGCGGGTGCGCTATAAGATAGACACAACGATCGGGTACCTTATCGGTTGCGGTAAAGAACTTCTGTGGGTCGAGGGAGGACATCTTTTACCCACTGATATGTGTTATATGAGTTTAGTAATGTCATTTGGGTTGACTAATGCATCGATGACATTCATGGATTTGATGAATAGGGTGTTTCGACCCTATTTAGACCAGTTTATGGTGGTATTTATTGATGATATATTGGTATATTCCAGAGATGAGCAAGAGCATGAGCAGCTTCTACGAATAGTTATGCAGACTTTGAGAGAGAAGAAGTTGTATGCCAAGCTTAGCAAGTGCAATTTTTGGATAAATGAAGTTTCATTCCTAGGTCATATTGTGTCTACAAAGGGTATAAGTATTGATCCTGCTAAGATTGAAGTTGTGGTGGTGGAGCAAGCACGATAGGCGAAATTGAGAGTTTCTTAGGCAACGAATTATAGAAGATTTGTGAGGGATTCTCTATCATGCTTCTCGCTCTGAAGTACTCGAGGAAATAAGTATAGTTTGAGTGGACGGATAATGTCGAGATAGTTTGGCGGTTGAAGGAAATGTTGGTTGAAGCACCAATATTGGCGCGACCCCCTCCGGCGATAAAGAGTATACCTGGCCTTAAAGTCTTGAAATTGGTTTGGGTTATGTTAATGCAAGAAATGTGAAATGGTGGCGTATGCATCAGAAAGTTGAAGCCACATGAATAAATTATCCACCACACATGATTTGGAATTGGGCTGCGGTAGTATTATTTGAGATATGGCGAGCACTACTTATATGGTGAAGATCACGAAATTTATACGAATCATAAAAGTCTCGAGTATTTGTTAATCTGAAAGGAGCTTAATTTGGGACAACGGAGGTGGTTGGGTTGTTCAAGATTATGATTGCATAACGAGACTACCACCGGGAAAGCTAATGCGGTAGCGGTGCCTTAAGCAGAAAGGCAATAGCAGCTTTGTTATTACGGCGCAGTGAATGGAAAATAGTATTTGATGGAGCTATATTGGCTGATTAAACGCCTTTGACCTGTTTAAAGCAAATGATTATAGATGCTCGGAAAAATGATGAAGAGTTGCAGAAAAATGTACAATTGGTTAGAGATAGTGATAAAATGATTTTGAGTAAGAAAATGAGTTTGTATTTCAAAATAGATTATAATGTGCCACGATAATGAGTTGAAGAAAAGTTGTTATATGAGCTCATATACAGTATTTGCCATGCATCTTGGAGGTAACAAGATGTACCGGGATTTGAAAGCGTGTGTGGTGGAAAGGAATGAAGGATGTGGCTGTGGACTATGTGTCAAATGTTTAATGATGTATCAGTAAGGCGAACACAGTACCATCCATTCTATTAAATCCATTCAATCTGCGCAATGGAAATGGGATAGTATTGCCATGGATTTTGTGACTAGACTTCCCCTTCAGCAAAGGAAGCATGATTTTGTATGGGTGATAGTTGATAGGCTCTAAAGTGTTATTTATACCGGTCAGATTGACTATTCTATAGATCGACTAGTTGTTTATATGTGGATGAGATTGTCCGGGTGCGTGGGTTTCGTTGTTGTCAATTGTGTTGTACGAGACCTAAGATTTACATCCACGATTTTGGAAGGACTTACGATCGGCATTAGATTTTCGTTTCAATTTTAGTACAACTTTTCCCATGAGGCAGATGGATAGTACGAAATATTGATTCGAATTGGAAGATATGTTATGGGGTTGTGTTATGAATCTTCACAGAAGTTGGGATAGGTATATTAAAGTTGATGGAATTTACTTTGCCAACAATAGTTATCAATCAAGCATTGGCATAGCACCATATGAGAGCTTTTATGGTGGAAATGTAGAGCACTCTTGTATGTGGGACATAATTGAATGAGTATAAAGTGATTGGTCTGAGGCTGACTGACACTTGGTGTCGGCGAGGGTGTCTTATTATTATTATTTTTCCTGTTTACTATAAACTTGTTCATCCATATCTTATTAAACATTTAACTTGAAATATATTATGTAGCGGCGTACAAAATATATTCAAACTAAAAAGTAAATGGAGTGTTCGACATATCTAGCTTCTACCTTGCAAAACAAAGACATATCTGAAATAGACGGTCTTTGGTAGAACTAGTCGCATTGACCTTGATTGCTAATGCGGATTGTCCTGGCTTCTATTTCCTTCTTCTGTAACTACACGGATGAAACACCCGTGCTAAGCTTATAGCTTAGTGGGAATAATACTCGTGGACGACCCCTAATAAGGATCATCACACTTTAGACACATGCATATACATCTAACATATCATATACTTATACACATGCTTATACATATTTCATACATATCATTTACACATGTTTATACATATCTCATATTTACTTATCACATCATGTTTCATTTCTTATCATCTTTCATATGCATTTTGTGTCATTTTACACTTTACTTCTTGTTCTTGTCATAGTGTGCTTGTCATCACATAGCGTGATGTTTCTCTTATCATTTTATATATGTCATTTATCATATTCAAATCATTTGCATATTCTTGTTATTTGTTTTATGTTTCATGTCTGCGTATACCTTGAAGTGATAGAAACTATAAGAAGGACAGAAGGTGTTGTTATCATTATGCCAGCGACAATGAACTATAAGGGCGAAAGCTGACTGTTATCATTGTACAAGACAATGAACTGCAAGGAACCGAAGTACATTATAAGTATACGAGACAATGACCTCTATAGGGACCCAAGGTCTTTATAATGACCCTCGCGGGGGCCAAGCGATCGGTATCTTTGTGAGCTTTTATCCACCCAATAGAGGCATGCCTATCTATCCTCTTACCAGGTTCTAAGTAGGCAATCCATTTTTATTTCATTTTCAGTACATATCTCATATCCCCGAATAAGTATTGTTATCCGATAATCATATGCGATATTTATGATCATTTACTTTTATCTTTGCATTTTCATGTATTTTAAGTATCTTATCAAATATTTCTTCTGAAACATAACTCCCTTTTAGACAAATTTTCTGGGTGCAATGGAGTCCAAATTTGCATACACCTATTTCAAGGAGATTTGTTCTCCTAGAAATCTAGTTTATCCAAATTTTGACTCACTCAATTTGGATGAGTGATGACCAAGTTATGGCCAAAACCAAAACATGGGTTTTTAAAAAAACGGACAACATCTCCCCTAAAATCCATCATTTTCTCTATACAAAATTTTCCTCCATTGAGGACCACAACCAAACCAAACAACCATATAACAACTTAGAGCAACCCCAAAAACTAAACTAAACCAATCAACTTCATTGTTGGAGGTAGGAGAATTCCTAACCAACAAATAGGAAAAACCCAAACCTAAAACACAATTCCATCAAAGATCCATACAAATCCTTACATAGACAAGGATTCAAACTAGTATCCATACCTTAAAGGCTTCTCCTTCTTATTCCTCTTCTTCTTCTTCCTTCTTCTTCTTCTTCTTCTTTTTCTTCTCCTGCTCTCTCAAACGTGACCTAGCTCAAATGGGACAATTGCCCCAGTGCAAGACCCGAATGTGGTCTTATCCACTTACATGGCTAAGGCCATGTTTGGCAATGACTTTCTCACGTATTCTAAATGGGCATATAGCCTTATGATCTTATGACATTTGGGTCATAGTTATTAAATTACTAATTTACCCTTGACCCTTAGATAAATTCGATTTTGCTTATTTTATTTTTAGCATTATTATTCAGAAAAATTTAACTTTTAACTTATATTACACCCTCGACATGTTGTTATAAAGCGTCGGGTATAATTTGAGGTGTTACAAGTCGGCAATAGTAAAATATCTGAAGAGAAAGTTAGGTTATTGACCAAAGGTTAAAGGTTGCGGTGATCAAACAAAGTCATATCACCAGGTTGAAGAGGAAAGATATTGAATATGAAGTTGGAGAAAGGTCTTCTTAAATATATCACCATGGAATGAAAAGTACTCTAATTTGGAAAGGGAAGGCGGAGTCTAAGGTTCATTGGCCCATATGAGGTTTGGAAGGGTCGAGACAGGTGGCATATCGTTTGGCTCTCCCACAGAGTTAGCCAAATTGCATAGCGTATTTCATGTGTCTATCTTGCCAAGATATCAATCGGATGAATCGCATATCCTGCCCATGCGAAATTAAAATGATCAAGATTATTCCTATGATGAGAGAAGCGAAGCTATATTAGCTCGATAAGTGAAAGCAGGTTGTGGAATGGCAGTCGTGGTAAAAGTGCTCTGCTTGATATCATGGCGGGGAGGAAGCTGGCAGGGCCATAAGCAACAATGCGAGTACAATATCCTCGACACTATTCAATTCATGTATTAATTTCGATGTGAAATTCTTTTAAGGGGATTGTAACTTTTAATTAAATACAGTAGTTTGCTATGATTAAAGGTAATTAAAGCTAAATATATGTTTTGGGTAATTCATTAATTAGAGAAGAAGAGGCGTAGTGGGAATTATTAAAAGATGGGGGGTAATATGGTAATTTAATAGTTAAGGACATAGATGAAATTGTTTAAGAAGAGTAAAGTGATTTCAAATATTGTTGGGTTTGTTGTATATTTTGAATTGCTTGGTATTTGTTGTTGGGTTCTTGAATGAGGAAGAAATTGGGTGTAAAGAAGTAGGGTTGATAAGGGAGATCTTTGTCAAATTTTCCCGAACCACAAGTGAGTTATTTAGCCGTATCTTGGCACTAAAGACCTCGAATTGGGTGATTCCTAATTTGAGGAGAATCCTATGTCCTTAGCCGACAAATGTGTTGAGGACCTCGAGTTTGATTATTGGCATAAGACCCACACAGATTTAGGTCAGTTCGGTCCTAATAGTTTGGCGGAGCCGATCATCACCCAGTCTTGATGTTTGTGTCATACCTTGAGTTTAAGGTGATCGAATGCGATGATTCTAATTTCTAAGGTAAACTAGACTTCTAGGATAACAACTTCCATGAAAGGAAGTGTAATCAATTGGACCCCGTTGTACACGAAAATTCATCAAATGAGCTTTGTTTTCGAGTCCCGAGTTAAGGTTCGTCTGATAGACCCCTGTTTGTGAAGACTCATTTGTCTTCTCGCTGTGACCACAGAGACACTTAGATGTCTCTTAAATGATTATATAAGACCAATAAAAGAGATATGTTCCAAGTTATGAGTATGTAATAATGAAAATTGTATAAAAGTTATATGAATTAATGTTACATGATATAGGATAAATATATCGAGATGATTATATTACGAGAAAGGATATGAACTCTGATCGTGTGAAGAAAGAGTATATATTTTGTTATATGAAGAAGCACATAATACGATCGAATAATCATAAGAAATGTGTGAAACTATCTTACATGTTCGAAGAATAAGTAGCAGTGAATATCTACGTATGTATCACGGGATATCGATGATTATTCATACATATGGGATATGTGTTTTTATGTTTATCGTTATTGGAAACATAATAAAGCAGTTATGCGCTTATGACTTGATAGTTGGATAGATAGGCATGCCTATATAGGGATATGATATTTGCGACATACAGGTTTACAAGCCAGTGACCCGGATTTGGGTCGATGACATGGATCCGGGTTTGTATCATTCTGATGACCGGATTTGGGTCGTGGTAATAAATTACCTTTGTCTTGTCTTGTGGGAGTAGTACCTTTGAGTAATGCAGGTTAGATCCATGATCACTTCTTTTGGAATATAGGCATGACATAAGATGAGATGAAAAATTTTGTAATGTTTATAAAGGCATAAAACATAAAATTACATGAAATGAAAAATGTAATAAAATTATAAATGACATGATATAATACATGAAATATAACTCCATAAGGCTAAAGATTGAATGTCGTGAATATCTGAATAATCGATTAGTGAAATTGTTATGATTTATTACCTTATGTTGAAATGTTAGTGATAAGTGGTTGTAGTATTGTGTCATATATGGTTAAATGTATATGTATATGTATAGTTTGATGCATTTGTACATGTGTTTGTGATGATCGTTATAATAGTCATACATATTTATGGATCCCCACTAAGCTATAAAGCTTAGCACAAGTTTTATACGTGTAGGTATCGGCGGTGATAGTAAGGATGTCCCACATTATGAGTCAACTGACATTAGGTGTCTATCAATGATGTTTTAGTTTATTTTCAGATGATGTGCATATATTTTTGAAAACAATGAAAAGTTTTGTATATAACCCAATTGAATATGTTGATCATTCCAATGGTGGGGTATGATATTATTTTGTAATATGATAATTTATATATTTTTTTGTAAGTTTATATTTTCAAGATAATTGTTTAGAATAATGTAAGTTAACGAGTTTATAGTTCTCAGATTTGTGACACATGTTCCTGACACGGGATGTCGGGTTGGGACATCACATAAACCACTAAATTCATAAAACAATAAAACTTTTAAGAGAACATTCAATTTGTTCCATATGTTTTAAAACACTGTTCTAAAAAACATTTTAAAAAAAAAAACCAAATAAGTCCTTATTCTTTGAATTTAATGTTTTATGTGTTTTTCGGAACAAAAAAATGAAAATCAAATGTGTTCTCTATATTTTTCTTATTTTTCAAAACAAAAAACGGTTTTAAAAAACTATAAACAAACACACCCTTAAGGCTATAAAAGTATTTTGCAGTGTCTTAAAAACCAGACAGAATCGGCATGTTCGATCGATTGGACCATTGATCGATGACCTTTCCGATCCTAGTTGTCACATTAGGCCATGCGATTCGACACCTAAGCGTGAACGGTAACTTTATAGTTGATGGTGATCAGGTTTTAAAACATTGGTATTTTGCAACTTACGTGAGCTTCGGAAAAAAATTTCCCTGGGTTAGCGCTGCCCGTTCTACTTTCTCCGTTTTATTCCAACCAGCACATGAAGCGGCGTCATTACCGGAGAATCCCCATTGGCAAACAAGCGCGGGCTCAGCGGTGCAGCGGTTAAACTTGAGATCTGCTGCGGAGGAACAACCAAAAACCAAAACCAAAACCAAATATCACAAACCAGAAAGAAGAAAAAACTGTGAATTTGCAGACGAGACAATGCCGGCGACAACGGAGAAGGAGAAGGAGAAGGAGAACATGAACTGGGCGCTGGACGTCATCTTGACCTTAACACCGCTCATTGAAGCATTGTTGAACCGCTCAGTAAATGTTCATCCAAGCTCTTAAATTCATCCGATGGCGACACCTCCAATCAACTCATTGCTTGCCTTTCCGCTTTCGCCAATTCCGTCGTCGCTCGCTGTTCCAAGTAATTCCCTTTTTTTTCATCGTTTTCAATCTTTGTCCGTTGAATGATCGCGGATTATTGATTTTACACTAATCTCTGAATCTCTGATGGAATGCTAGGGTTATACATATAGATAGGATGCCTTCTCCTATCATCCATTGGCGTTAATTATTGTTCTCTTTGTCCTGTTTGATCGATTCGTGTTATAGACTATTTTGTGTTGCAACCTAGAATTCAGAAGCTAACGGATGAATGCATGAATTGATAGAGATTAATTCAATGCGGTTGTGAGGTGATACGATCACCAATTTGCATGTAACAAACCTCTTTGGCTGAATGCTGTGACTAAAAACCGAGGATTTTATAATCATAGCAGCTGCTTCAGTCGAGACTAACTAAGTACTGGTGTATGGTTATATGCAACAACTCGCATAAACCTCAGACAGAACACCATAGATGCAACAGGGATTTTTTTTTCCTTATATGTAGAGCAATTGTATCAAGAAATAAAAAAACAGCTACACCTGAGAAAGTATACACGTGTATGTGTAAAGCAAAAGGCGATTGAAAAAGGAAAACTAAACAACACCGTTACTTTTATTTTTTTAATGAAAGGAAACTATGGACGAGAAATCCTACAAATTATATTAAATTATAATCTTCAAAACCAAATTTTATAAGATCTTTGGGAAAGTTTGTCCACCAAATATTAGCATCAATATTGCAAATGCCTTTCTTAGCTAAACCATTTGTTGTTCTATTTGCTTCCTATAAATATCTATAGTATTTTGGGAATGTTTAAATTCTCTTTAGTTTCAAATATCCTCCATTGAGTAAATTTTTTTATAGCAGTCTATAATTGCAGTTATAGCACAATCTCCATCGGCGTTGGTATTGTTCTCTTTCTCCTGCATAGTTGATTCGTGTTATAGACTATTTTGTGTTTGCAACCCTTGTACAGTAGTATGAGGAATAGAATCGAAGCTAATAGATGGATACATATTGATAGTAATTAATTCAATCACGATTTTGAGGTATTCAAACCTTGATTTTTAGCTAGTGATCTCCTCTAATTTCAATAAATTGACTCAGCTTTTGAGATAGATAAGCATATTCTCCTTTTGGAGGAAATATTAGAGGTAACTATCATTAATAAAACCTTGTATCATCAAAAAATTTCTTGATTTGCTTTATATTTCTTCTACATTTCCTACCTCTGACATTCCAAGCTTTAACTTTTTGTCTAAACACTTGAATATTTTTTACTAGCT
Source organism: Tetrastigma voinierianum (assembly GCA_016808115.1). Taxonomy (NCBI): domain Eukaryota; kingdom Viridiplantae; phylum Streptophyta; class Magnoliopsida; order Vitales; family Vitaceae; genus Tetrastigma; species Tetrastigma voinierianum. The sequence goes on from JAEQBH010000809.1 coordinate 24,326, forward strand.
TGAATACATTGGACCCTAGAAAAGAAGTATCCCATGACTCCTTAACAACTTCTATAAAACCCGGTATATGGAATCAAAACTCGTGGTTCCCTTGAGCTATACTTACGTGGGTAAGAGACCCACGACTATAAGTGGAAACTGACGACCGATGGCCAGATAGATATCGAATATAAAAAAATTGTTTGGAGATGAACAAATCCCTCTTTTTAGTGAAACTCCATTTTCACCTTATTGTGCCCCTATCCAAAGTGAGATGCGGGAGCTCCATTCTTGAATAAGTAACAAAAGCCTTCGCGTACCATTGTGTGTTCACCTCTCTTCAAAACATGTTTTACGATTTGATTTGACAAATCTCTTCTCCGTTTGCTAAGAGAACACCCTAACGGTCATTTTCTCAACACCAAGTTACTTACACCCGAAGCCAAACAAGACCACAAATAGTATCCTTACTTGTATCTGACAGTGATGAAATCAAATAAGGACTTATGAGTTTGAGAAGCCCCTTCATGGACTCTAACCCTGACCCAACTGTACAAGAAGGGCCTGAAATAACTTGGTCCTAAAATCGATTTCTTCAAGGCTCTTCCATTTTTTCCTTACATAAAGTTGAATAAGCTGTAGAATTTGCGTTCACGCCTTTTCTTTCTTTTCTTCCTAATAGAGAAATCACTCCAGTTGGGTAAGGTTTCATTGATAAAAAAGGGTATAACCTACTGCTCACTAATTAGAGCAAAAAGAACCGTCTAATCATGCTTGCCTTGGTCGATGAAAGTACGGGCTTGCCGGATGTCTCTTACACTTTGCCTGAAAAACACCCTCTTGGTAGAGACCAACCCCTCCTTTTAGTTGATCTAGAGTTAGAATTCTCCTCAAAGTGGCTTTCCATGCAAAAAAACTGCCTTCTTTTGACCCAAGGATTCCAGATAATGTAGGCCTGTGCATTGGTAGGAAGGTGAAAAGAACTTAATAGGGGAAGAAGCCTCATGAGACCCGTGAGCTGATACATTCGCCTCGTCCTTTCTTAGTACGTTCATGAAATCCTCTGAATCGAATTACTTTTCCCTCACTAATCATTATATCTTGAAAATAAAATCTCCAACTGACTCACGTATCTATCCACTCGCACAATTAAGCTACCTAGTGGAAAGCTAGCAATGTGGAAAAGGCAGCACATCTCAAAAGGGGGAAGGCTCACTAGGAGCACACTATCAAACCTGCCAATTTACCTAATGTCCCTCCTTCGGATGCCTAGGGGTGTGAGTTCTAGACTTGAAAAAAATTCAAGGATTTCCTTTGGGGACGATGCTTGAGAGGAAGATCCATCGATTAATTAGGCAGTGCCTTGCAAGCAAAGCGAAGGGGGTTTTGGCATTAGGCTGGATTCTCATGAACAAAGCTTTGTTAAGTAAATGGGCCTGGAGGTTTGTTGAAGAGGAAAACTCGGCTTGGAAAAATATTATTAGTTTGAAGTAGGGAGGCGAGGAAGGGTTGGTTTCGAGAACCCCTAAATCTGGGTAAGGCATGAATGATATAAATGAGCCTGTAGCTTCAGTTTCGTTTGAACTGGGAATCAGTCTGATCTCTAGGGTGTGGGGTGTCCTTGTGCCTCCTTCCTACTCTTTACAATATTGCAAGGGCAAGGGAGTAGGTGTAGGAGTCTTCGAGGGGAGAATGGAGCTTGGAATCGAGATTTTCAAGAGCCTTTAATGACGAGTTGGAGCAAGTTAAGGTACATTGGGTTGACCAATAATAAACTTATTATCCTACGAAAAAAGGACAGAATAATGTGGAAAGGGAATAAGAATGGTCAATTCTCAGTGAAAGGGTATTGCAGCTTGATGGAGGTTGCCCCCCCCCCACCAATATTATATGGAACCCCTATGTGCCCACTAAAGTGAGTTTTTTTGCCTGGGAAGCCTGGTGGGGAAAAGTATTAACAATGCAATAGTTAAAGAAGAGGGATTACCAATTAGCAAGTAGATGTCCCTTTTGTAGAAAAGAAGAGGAAGGGTTAGATCATATTTTAATCCACTACCCATCAATTTGGGACTTATGGGTTAACCTCATCTCAGTGTTAGGAGTCAGTTGGTCCTATCCCTATGCGGTAAAAGATCTAATTCAGAGTTGAGGTGAATCCGAAGTGGAAGAAAACGTCAAAATTTGTCTTTGGGCAACCCCTCTCAACATCTTTTGGGAGATTTGGAAAGAAAGGAATAGAATTGTGTTCAAAGAAGAAGCTTTTTCTTTCAACAGATTGAAATACTGTATCTCTAGCTCTCTTTTGTATTGGGCAGGGATTATTCCAAATGTGAATATTTCTTACATCCCTTATGAGTGTGTTTAGATCAATTTCTAGTAGCAAGATTGGTTGTGGGCGGTTTGTGCTCTCTACCCTCTTTTTTGTTTAGGCTTCACGACCTTGCTTGTTTTACTCCTTGTAGACTTGAGGTTTCCTTCTGGCACAATGAAGCTTGCTTTGCACAATAAAAAAAATTAAGCTACCTAGGCTTCTCTAAGTGACTAAACAGTACAAGCTAGGACAAGTCTATTCCAAGGAATCTTCTTTGCACCTATCTTTCAAAACCTCGCATCTTAAAAGCTATCCTTTTTCCAAACTTTGTTTGCCCATTCTTGATAGCCTTCAAAGTCCCACATGCCTATCATTTCTCTCCGTCCTTAGTTTTGTCACCCTTCCAAGGGCTCGTTCTTTGATGAAAATCTCCCACATCGTTTTCCTAGAAGAGCCTTATTGAGTAAAGACAACTTTAGGTCATTCTGAATCCCGCCAGTTTTCATAAATCAGAATGTCTATGTTGAAATTTTTAGCAAAGGCCCAAAATAGGATCAAAGGAACCAGTAGAAGATATATATGCAATGAGTATGATACTAACATTGCACCCAAGTGGAAAAATAAAATATCAAACATTTGAGATTCTTTGTATGCATTAGTGAATATCACAATCAAGCTTGGGAATACATCATACTTTGATTCCCAAAATTGTTTTTGGTGTTAAAGAGCCGAAAGTAGTTATTGTATACTTTATGCTAATATAGGAGCATGATTCCTTGCCACTGAATCTTGATATGTGAAAAAGGGAACTTGTTCATTGATTTGAAGCACTGTATAAGGGGTGTTTGCTTTGGGAATGCATTTTCCCCTCTTATAAAAACGGTCTCTGTAAATGCAGAATCCCTTCAAATCCCTACTCTCAAAATTACAACAACGTTTGAGACAGAGCTACCAGAGAGTGTCAGGCAACGCTGAGTTATGCCAAGAACTTTTTGGAGTTCTGCTCATTATCTAGCACTCTTCAACTGTCTAGAAGACCAGATTATTTGAGTAAAAAGGAGTTCCGGCGTTTGTCATATGACGTGATGCTTGCATGGGAGGCCCCTGATGCTGAAAGTGAATCACTGACTAAAGTGAGGAATTATATCACTTCTTGTCCATTCACTCTTTTAGTTTATATTTGCAGTTTCTTATAGAATGAAGATTATTTTCGTGATTTTTTTTATTCAGCATTAGTAGTTAGATTTTTCAAATTAACCCTACCATTTTGGAATTGGAATGGACATCTTAATTTGCATTCAATCATAGGAAACTACTTCTGGCAGTAATCAACAATCAGAGGATGAAGATGGCTGGTCTCTGTTTTATTCAAGTTCCACAAAAACGGCTGTTCAGGTTTGTTTTTTCGTTATCATCTTCTGTCCTTGAATGATACTATGAGCATGTAGGAGACTGTGTAATGATCTTCCCTATTATATCAGAACTGAAATGGAATAAATTACACTTATCCATTTTATCTCTACCATCAGGTTGATGAAGAGAAAACTGTTGGATGACTTTTACTACGGAATAGCTCCTGCTTATTGCTGCTGTAGGGATATATTACTGTTCACAATCTTTGAAGCACTGACTAGTTCTTCAGGCCACCGACTTCATTTTCTGATATGCTGAGCAAGTACCTCCGAAGCCTTGACAGTATGATCTAGCTCCTTAAGTGTTCAAATTGAGTAAACTCTAGTCTTATGTTGTGTGGAACTATTTGTTGCCTGCTAATTTGAAAGTTCACTTCTTAAAAAGATAGTGACAGGTTTGTGTGGGAGATCAAGGTACAGCTGTACCTGCACAGCTATGACTGGCTGTACAACATGGATGTACACCAGTCCGTACTTCTGGCTATCCCATACACAATTGTTTCCTATTTCTATTTCAAGATTATATTAGATTTTTCTTGAAATCTAGGATTAGGTTTCCTTTTTCAAGGCAGATGACCTTAGTCATTTGTATACAAATATCGATATATTCAGTTCCGGTAGTGAGAAAAATTAAAAGAAGTGTTTTTTTCTCCTCCCTCAAATTTCTTCATGTCATTAGAGCTTATTATGAACCATTCAATCCGTCTCTGACCAAATACAAGGCCTGCCAAGAAGGACTTGACCTCAGAAGTCACCTCTACTCAAGAACCTCCTATTCTAAGTAGCAATGGAGGATCAGATGGTGCTGCTCTTCTCAGTATTGGACACAAATTAAATAGGCAAAACTATCTTCAGTGGTCCCGTGCAGTCATGATGTTCATATATGGTAGAGGGAAGGATGAAGAGGCCTCACTGATACTGCCTCAGGCCCTCGTCCTATGAAAGAAGATAAAAAAAAGATTTCCATGGAGTTTACACTCTATGAGATGGTAGAAGAAATTTGAGGAAGCAACAAAGGGAAACTTGTTTTGATACAAAGACACAATAGAACATTTTGAAATAGAAGGGATCCACCATGATTTGTACCAAGATGAGTTGTCTGTCACTCAATATAGCAATAGCATTCTTCTTAGGATAAGGAGGTGATGCAGGACCAAAAGGAAAATTCTAGAATAATAGAGTAGGATTGACATAACTCTGGAATCGCTCCACAGAAACCACAGGCCCTACGCAAGGGAAGTGCTTTGTATCGCACGAGATTGAAATAACCTGGAATCACTCCACAGAACTTCTGGGCATCACCTGTAGGGATTTTACATCACACAAAGACTTGTTTTTTCTTTGGCAAATTATGTTCTTCATTCATTCCTTCATAGGTGAATACAACCATATATAGAGTGATTAAAGAGTCATTCTTTCTTGGAAGCTAATCCCAGTAAATGAAGCTTTTAGAGCTGGCTTTGACTTGAGCAGTCCACAGTCAGGCTTCTTGGGAAAATGACAACCCTTTGAAAATGACAATGGAAAATGACACTAACATGACAATTGCAAATCATCCAAGAGTGTAAATTAAGGCTTAGCCTTGGAGCCACTGCGTTTGTGGTAAACTTTCAACGTTAGGCGCCCACTTGTCTCCATCGGGAGAAATTCGATTAAGAGATGATACAAGTTCCTTAGTTTTGTTATTTCAATCTTTTAACTCACTATTATGAACAAGCTGGACATGCTTGAAACTTTCAAATAAGTTGCCCAATGGATCCAATCAAATATAAGAAAATTTGAGAGATTGTCTTAAGTGCGCAGGAGCAGTAGAAAGTCATGGTAAAGTCTCAAACCTGACCAATGTGTCAGCGAGGTTCGTACTTCTTTATGGGATCCTTCAATTTTACTAAAGGGTGCGTTTGAAGAACACATTCTCGGTTATATGAGTTTATTTTTCTCACATAAGTATTTTTTATCAAAATTATAGATGTTTTGAATAGCTTATAAAAATAGCTTATGACCCCCCTTATAAGCTCATTTTAACTTATTTCAATAAGCTTCAAGGGGAAGCTTATCAAAAAAATCTTAAAAAAACTTATACAGAAGCCTAATAATCGATCATCTTAATAACAAAAATGTCATTACGAAAATTTTTGTAAAAAAAATAAAAAAGAAATCTTGAAAAAATTATGTAAAAAATAATTAAAATTTGTGAAAATTTTATGTACAAAATAGGAAAATTTTCTAAAAAATATAAAATAAATTCTGAAAAAATCATGTAAAAGTAGATAAAATTTTTGAAAAATTATGACAAGTGCTTATTTATTCAAACACTTGATTTTAAGCATTATAAGTGTTTGTGTAGTGTCATTAAGCACTTAAAATAATATATAAGCTCTTTTAAAATGGCCAAATAAAACATAAATAACTTATTGAATAAAGTACTTATGACATAAGCTCATCCTAATGGAGTTTTTATAAAATAAATTATTTAATTAAAGCATTTACTCGAACAAATAGCTTAATTAAACATCCAAACTCAATAATAGGTATATGCAATGAATTCCACTATAATCCTTTTTCTCTTCCATGAGAATAACCCTTATTTCACTTTGTTTTCCATGTAATTAATTAAAATATAAAAACCACTCATTCATTTCCATATATATTTCTATATAGTTGAGGAAAAGTTGAGTGATTACAAAAACCAAAGCGAATGTAGTTGTGTTCGCAAAGTTTGAGTTTCTGGAGTCTTTTAATCTTCATTAGGTTCGAATGAGAATTAGTCTGAGTGTGGTATGACTTAAATGTGTATTTTGTGTATGCACGGACCCGCTTAAAACACCTCATGACATGATAAAAAATAAAAATAAAAAGGAAAAGTTAAAACATGTTTGTTTCCTGCTTTTGAAAACTATTATTGAGAACAATTTTAAAAAAGAGTTATTTTTTTCTTTTTAACAGTGTTTAATATGAATATAAATGTTTTTTTACTTAGCATAAAATGCGACCATTACATGTGGTGAGTCAAGCAAAATCAAACAAAGTCCTTACATGAACTTTCAAATCAGCGAATGGGAAAAAATCTGAAATACAAACCAAAAGACCTCTTGTCATTATCAGCTACGTCTCTGCATGTTAAAAACAACCAACTCCCTCCTAAAACCTCGAGCTTCTTGGATTTGTGTTTAATAGATATAAATGCTTATTTAAGGTCATCCCGCAGCGTGCGGCTCGTGCGCACCGTGAGTAAATGGCCAGCAAAGTCTGGACTTTGAATCATGAATGGGGAAATAAATTACAAAAAGAGGTCTCGAACCCAAAACCTCTTACCAAACAAAGCTCTGATATCATGTTAAAAAACAACCAACTGTCCTAAAACCTCAAGCTTGTAGGATTTGTGTTTAATATGAATATCATGTCTTTTAAGGTCATCCCTCATGTGTTACCCGCCCTCTTTTTCATTTATTTAATTAAATGTAATTAATGCGATAGAATTTTTGTGTTCCAAGACTATTTCTAACCCACCAGACCCCTCTATTTAAATTTTATTTTAATCGTGGATGTTCATGGTAATTTGGACTAATGCCATAGAATCCTATAATTAATTATTAGGTAAATCCTCTAATACCATATACATAGGCCCCTTGATGTGCCTCCATAACCTTATGGATCCTAAAATTAATAATCAAGTAAATTCGATCTTAAATACAACAAGTAAATTCAATAACTAGTTGGTTTAAAGTCTTGGATTTAATTCAATGATTATGTTTTTAAACCCTTTTAAGAACATTAAAGATTTATTTGATCATTAGTTTCAGAATCTTGTGAAATTAGTCAAATTACGTCTAAATTGACTCGAACATTCAGTGCTATTAAAACAATCAAACAAATCACTAAATCAATTATGTAATTCAAGACAAATTGAGGGAAAATAAAATTATTAAATTCCTAAAATTATAAATATAAAATTGGTAGGGAAATGTATAGCCTACCTCTTTTAATTACAATGAACAGAACTCATTGTGCTTCTTCCCTTCTCCACTCATTAAGTATTTCCCTATTTTTCAATGGACAAAATCACAGCTATTGGTTGGTAGTTGGTAGACGGGTAGGAGTGCATGCATGTAGGGAGTAGGTGGTACACGGTAATTTCGGTAGGGGTGCATGTGCCTGATTCATACCTGCTGGACACTTACTACTTACTAATTGCTACGGAAATTTCAAGATAAAGAACTTCACAGCATCATAGTAGATTTCCGCCATCTAACCCAGGATGGGCCCCAGAGTTCAATTAGCAGTGGTTGGAGGTTGGCACGTGCGGAGGCAGCATCTTAATCTAAAGACTGGGACCCACTAAGAAGAATAAACAAGTAGAGATATATTGGCACGTGTAGGTGGTGTCTAAATGATAAATGATGAAAAACGTGGGCTTGGCTTCAATGACTACTTCTGACGTATGAGCATGGCTATAGCTAAAACGCTAACACATATCAAGTATCCTATACGACTCAAGCTCCAACCTACCCACCCACCAACCTCTATATATAAACATTAATAATATTAATTCGTTGCCCACTTCTGTAGATATCATGATATATATAACTATATATATATATGGGATAATAATCCAAGTGGGAGGAGGGTAAAGTACTATAGTTAAAATAAAATCTGTTCATTGCATATAAGCACAAAGTTTTAATTATAATGATTACATGAATTATCTGTAGTTTTTAGAGTAAGCGAGCTTTGGTTATAATATAGTAAATTATCTACATAGGGTTTCGAATCAAGTCAAATCCATACTAGGTCATAAGTTTTGAAATATTAAATATTTTTATCGCGTAAATTTAGTTAAATTTTATTTTATTTTGTTTTAGCGGTTTATCTTGGGCGTTGGTATCGGGTTTGATGAGCAAAATATATATAAATAATAATTTCGAGTTTTATATATTTGTGTCTTGTGGCGCTAGAAAACTTACATGATATTGTTCTAGTTTTTTTTTAATGGCTGTCCTTTTCTTTTTGGGTTTTGTAGTATCCACATGGGGGCAGACCATATATTAATAATAAAAATAAAAGGAAAAAGAAAAAAATTAAATTAAAACAGTGACATTGGAGGAGGGTCAGTTTGCTTATGTGGTAAAAAAGTTAGTTGGGGATATCTTTGTGTATTTGGACACCCCCACATGTGTGCCATCATATTTTTAGAATCTTTTGCTCACAATATGTTGAAGCCCTTTCAGTTGGGCCAATGTCAGCCCGCTGGACCAGCCCCAAACTGATTGTACCAGCCGTTTCTCTAGCCTAAGCCCCTTTTTGGTCTACCCCTCTGCGCTTCATTAAATGCGCTGCCCCCAACCTGACCCAATCTGCCTCGACAAGACCCGCCTGTCCCCCTGCGTCAGGCTCCCCTGCAGCCTTTCATCAATGCAGTTGGGACTGTCGAAGCCCACTGCATTGAATGTGAATGACCGCCCAGCTTGGTTCACTTCCTTTCTTTGTCAGAAAACCCATAGGAGGAGGGTCGTTTGGCATTTGTCCTCCAAGGCCACGAGTGGATCCGGCCCTAACCACTTGAGGTTTCTTTTTTATGTCAAAATGTTTTACATATTATATCGCATTACTCTTTTTATATTCCATCATAATTCTTTCTTATCCCCATCCCACATTTTACCACTTGAAAAAAATCTTTAAAATTAACAAATTTTACCTTTAGTGCTATATATGGTATGGGGATTTTTATTTTTTCTTTCCAAATATATGTGGATTATTGTAATGGGGAGATTGAGGAAGACCAAAAGCTACAATAAAAACAACTTTTTATAAAAACAAATATTTATTTTAGGTAATTGTATTCATCTTCATAAAATTTATTGTCGCCATCAATATGTGCCGCTCCATCTTCTTCTTCCTCTTAACTTTGTCGTTTGATGCCCAGCCCTCTTAATTTCTCTGCCAGCAAGGCCCATCCGTTCAAAAAACCCCTTCCTTCTGGGAAAAACAGCCTGTGTATTTTACCATCAACGTCCTTAGCAGAACAGAAGAATCTTCCATCTTTTTAGCCATTTCTACTATTCTACTCGTATTTTTATCCTCATTGTCTCCTTAAATGGCTGAATAAAATTTGATCGAATAGCGCTTCAGTGATCAGTTTCATTTAATGTTCTTTGCCTCTTCTTCTTGAAGCCATAAGCAAACAAACCCCGCCAACTCTTTTCTTTTGTTAATTTTTCTCTCTTGAAACCAGGAATTCCACTGCACTTGAATTCTAAAGAATGGCGAAACCATTACGTTTTTGTAGGTAAGTTGAGCAACAACAATACAAAGAAACTCCTTGTTGGAGGGTAGAAGGACAGATAAGCCTGATGCGTAACGAGCTTGAATGGATCAGTCTCTTCTTGGAGGAGGCAAGTGCAGCACACACCGACGACAGGAGACTGAAGCTGTGGATGAATCAGATTAGAGATGCAGCCTATGATGCTGAAGATGTCATCGACGAGTTCATCGTCAGACTGGAACATCAGCGGCAAAGGAGGCTCCAGAATCTCAGTTCTCACAGTAGTCTTGCCAACCTGTATTTATCTTTGCAGACAAGCTGCCATTGATTCACGAGCTGGATGGGCGGATGAAGGAGATCAACGTCAAGATTGAAGATCTTGGCCAACAAGTCCAGGTATTGTGTCGAAAATGCAATGATGCCTGCCGGGCTTGGAGCTCTTCCAGTCCCAATGAAGTGGTGACATACAGGTGAAGAGGCTTCCAATTGTAAGAGAGCGACGTGGTAGGGATGAAAGACAGGCGGAAGCAGTTAAGGAAATGCAACTGATCAATGGAGGCTGGAGAGGTGGTGGCCATCGATAGGTGGTGGCCTTGGCAAAACTACTCTTGCTAAGAAAGTTTACAATGACCCTGATGTTAATCGCCACTTTCAATGTCGCGCTTTGGTGTATGTATCTCAAGTCTATACAATCCGAGAGCTTCTAATGGGGATAGCCAAAACGGATTTTAAGACTGTTCTCGGGCAAGAAGCAGAAACAAACGAAATACGTGATATGGGTGAGAATCAGTTGGGGAAGAAGGTTTGAATTACCTTGAAAGAGAGGTATTTGATAGTGTTGGATGATGTATGGAGTATCCAGAGTTTGAATGGGTGTCTTTGTATGTCTTGGAGGTGACCAGACGAGTGCTCATGCAGCTACAGCGCGGCCGTGTGATTTAGCTGGATGCCTATGCAAGCTATATCAGCTCAGTCCCTTGGGGAAAAAGAGAGTTGGGAACACTACCGAAAGCTTTTCATTTGGAAGTAGAAGTCTGACCTCGCGGGTTGAATCATCCTGCGAGTTAGGTGTGGGAAGAAGATTAAGGGAAATGCAAGGCTTGCCTCTAGCCATTGTGGTATCGGGAGGGCTTACATCGAAAGAAGACTGTCTTAGTCTGGGAAAATACTTAAAGCATGGAGTGGCATCTAAGTCAAGGCCACTGAGTCGTGCTTGGGAATTCTTGCTCTGAGATTCACAGGAGACTTGCCTTATTTCTTAAGTCTTGCTTCAGCACTGCTGCGGTGTTTTTCAATGGAAGAATTTGTGAGATAAAGGCAAGTAAAATTGTGATCAAATGTGGATTGCGGAGGGATTTGTGCAAGCAAGGGGTGAAGAACGATTGGAAGAAGCGTTGGTGAAGATTATTTAGAAGAATTGATTCGTAGACGTAGTTCAAGTGGTCAAAAGAAAATGGGATGGAAGAGTAAAGTCTTCTTGCATGCATGATCTCCTTAGCGACCTTGCTATTTCAAAGCAGTTCAAAGTTTTAATTAAGTGGAAACATCTTTGCATACCCTTACAACCCTCGTCGACTCATTGCTCATGACTCTCAAACATTTCTCAACATTTGAGCAAGCGCCCACCGCCTCAGATCTTTGATTTGTTCCATTAAAGCTCTCGAGTGAACTTACGGTCTTGCTTAAGTGCTAAATTGTGACAGTGTTAGACTACCGCTCTAGCGCCGATCCACGGCACTAAAGACGAAATGAAATTCTTGAAGAAATTGGTGAATTCATTCATAAATATTTTTCGTTTCTTGGGTCCCCAGGTAAGCTGAATTTCCCACTGATCCATAGGTAGACTCATTAACACAGAAACCATGGATTCTACGGGATAATTTCAATTTAGATATTCCATTTCAATTTGATTGCACGATTAAGACATCTATACTTGGGGCATTTCACGACTATAGAATCGCCGTCATTGATCAAAGGTGCTTTGGTAGTCATTTGGGTATTGTCTGAATTACCAACCTCCGGGGCGTTATATGTGGGACAACATGGATGGAGTGGTGAAGAGTCACCAAGTTAACCAGAAACTTAGAAAACTATACATTTATGGGCCCAATCGAGGAGTAATAGTTCATATGAATTAATCTTTATCCAGCCTTGTTGAGTTGAAGTTGAACTCTTGTCGTTTAAAAGCGAAGACCAATGTTATTTCTAGGCAAGTTACCAAACTTAAGGGCTCTAAAATTAATAAACAATGCTTATATCGGAGAGGAAATAACTTGTTCTTCTGGGGCGTTCTCCCGGCTCGAATTTTTGAGATTGAAAGATTTGGATGATTTAAAAGAGTTGATAGTGGAGGAAAGAGCACTGCCTTCCTTGAAAACCCTGCAAATTTATTCGTGCTATCGGATGGAAAAACTGCTCCATCAGTTGCAGAAACTGAAAAGTCTTCTGCAAGTAAAGCTAGAGGATATGGACCATAGCCTAATTGAAGAGATTAAAAACACAAAGGGAGAAGAATTCGACAAGATTCGTTGTATCACCTGCATATTGACGAGGACAGCGTAGCATCGTCATCATTAGGCGTCACCAGAAGTTTGATTTTAATTATTTTTTATTGTTTTATTTTAGCATGTCTTTTCTGTGTATGCATCCAACGTTCTTGTATATTGGCGTGTTCTTTTTTTTTCTCCTTATGGGTTTGAAATTCATGTAAAATTGATGAAGTTGTTGTAAAATAATTTCAAGATGGGTAACAAATTAAGTGTGTTTAGTGTACCTAGCTTTATGCAAAGGCTTAAGCTTGTAGGATTCGTGTTTGTTGTGTTTAGTAGTGAAAATTTTTATTTTCTCTTATTGGCTGAAAGCGAGGAAAGCGCGTTTAATTACGAGGAATGGGCAACAATTTTGAAAGCGAGAAAATGAGATTATTTATTTTCGGCGTTTTATATGGTCGGAGCGAGGTAAGGCCCATTTTCGCTTGTTTTAAATTAAATTCAACCAAATTCAACCAAATGGGGTTGAATGAAAGCGTATTTTAATGAATTAGTCTGAAGCGTATTTTACGAAAATGGCCAAATATTAGAATACATTGAAAATTTTCATATTCTGAATTTTGGATAGAGTTGAAAATTTTCGTGAACTAAACGGGGTCTTAAGGATTAGTTTCCTAATCCATTTAGGAATCTTTTCCTTTTTTCCTTTTCTCTTTAGTATCCTAATTAGACTATAACTTTGTTTCCATTATTTGCTCTAACACTTAGGTGGCGTTTTAGCATTAAGCTGTTTGTTTTTTCTAAATTTTCACGACTTATTACTGAAATTTTTTAAAAAAATTCTAAATAGAAAAAGTGAAAATATTTGAACTTTATTCAAAAGTGAAATTCATGAAAATAAGAAAAAAGCTGATTATTATCAAGCCGAAGAAGAGCTAGTAATATACACTATTAGGGATGACAACGGGAGGGTTTGAAACGGGGCAGTTCCATCCTGACCCGACTCGTTTATTTTTTTCAATTTCTAAACTTGTCTCATTTAAAAAATTAAATAGGCCGGGACGGAGATAGGAAAATTCTCAAACTCACCCCGTTTACATTTTATTTTTTAATTTTTGCTTTTTAATTTTTATTATATTAAAATTAATAATTTTCATAAAAATAAAAATATTATGAATTTTTATAAATTATTTATTAAAAATAATAATAATAATAATTATTATTTATATTAAAGTATAAAAATAAAATAATAAAAAATTATTTTTAAAATATAATTGGGTCGATGCTTATTATTATTATTTTGGATACATGGTTCACATTGCTTCATTCGGATCCGTTTTACGCGAAACAATTTATTTCTTTTCAATTCTACTTTATTTTAAATGAGCTTGATCAAAGTCGTTTCGCGACTTTCGAGATTTTTGTAAAATCTTGTCGCGGAGTCATTTGATAGCTTATCCTTGAGAAAATCGAAAAAATTTCCGTTTGTCCGTAATTAAATGAAACTTTTGGATTCTTAGATTTTAAAGACGAGAATTTAATAGCGCGATCTGTTTTATCATCCAAGAGATGCATAGAATTTTATAGGCTTAAAGCTAGCTACTTATGGCAATTTATTATTTTTGTGTATTTCTAAGTTTTGAAAATTTAATTTTAAGTTTCTGAATAATGTAATCGTAGGCAAATGGATTTGAAAATAAATAAAAGCTTCATTAAAAATCCGATTAAAATTAAATTAAACATGTATAGGTAAAACTGAGCGTGTGGGAATCAGCAATCACATGCCCCATTGTCAAATCCCACTACTTTCAGCTCTTTGTGTTAAAAACAAACAACAACTCTTAATCTTTATTAAATCTTATTCGATGTCAAGGCTTAAAAAAAGTTATATTGACGTTAGTAAAAACAAGCCTTTGGTGTGTTTGGAACGTGGGAATGGAGAATGGGAATCAAGAATCGTAATTCTTTATTTCATTCTTTGGAATGAAAAAAAGGAAATAAATTAAACGAATAATACTAAGTGCTCGAAGATTTTAAGAGTTTAAAAAGAGCGGAAGTATGTTTGAGTTATTAAAGTAAAAATAATAGCACATATGGGATTAAAAATTTGTTTTTCCATGTTTTTCAATATATGATGAGAATAAGTGCAGTAGATTAAATCTATTGAGTATAAAAATATCTACAAATCTCTAAAATTTGTTTGTTTCTCTCTCTTGTTCTCTCTCACCCTCACCTCTCTGTCATTGCAATCCCCCTCTCTGGGATATAATAAAAGCATCTTAGTGGATATGCTTATGAAATAAAATATCATGAAATATAAAATTGTTTAAAAATAAAAAATCATAAAAATATCATGATATTTTTACATATCCATAAAATTATTATTTAATTTTAAAATTTTAATACTTTAATGGATAAATATTTTTGATATTTCCTTTAATTTATTTAAATAATTCAAATTATTAAAAAATTATGTTAATAATTTATTTATTGAATTTATTTTATTTAATATTTTAAAATAAAATTTATGTATTTAATAATACTTAAAATTAAGAAAATGAAAGGATAATACAATATTATATAAATGTGAAACAAAAATAATTTTTAAAAATAATATTAACAAATAAAATGATAATAATGCGCGTATAATTAATAGCATAGCATAAATATGAGCTTATATAAAGGGCACAAATTATAATTGACACATTATTATTATGGTTGTACTACAAGTTGTTAAGGTGGTATCATAGTTTATTAAAGGAGTAGTCGCCGAGTAATGTTAATGGAGTCACTTAAAGCTATGAAGCTAACCATTGGGGGTTCGGTTATGCGTTGTTTACACCACGATTAATCTCACCTAAGCTCTAATTTTTAAATAAATAAATAGAAATTTTACTATATTGTAAAGTGATTAAGCTTTCAAAAACTATTAAAAACATGTAATATTAAACCTATATATCTTTGGGGTGTGTTTATAAACTTTTTATATTTTTTTCGACTTATTTTATTTTTGATTAAAATAATTAATGAAAATCAATAACTATTTTATTTTGAGTAAAAAATAATTTATTTTATTTTAAGTTCTTGGTTTTAACAGAGCATTGAACTATTAGGTTTGATGAGCGAAAAATAGGTATAAAATAATAATTTTAAGTTTTTTATATTTTTTTTTAAAGAAGATGTAAAATAAAATACCACATATATCTAAGGAATCAAAATCCCTCTTAGAAGTAGGGTTTATAAATATTTGATTCTTTGGAGTATAGGTGATATTGTTCACATTCTCTTTAAAAAAAAATATATAAAAGCAAAATTATTATTCTACTACAACCTGACAAGTCGAATGATCATAACTTTAAGCTAAACCAGAAATAATTTTCTCAAAAATAAAATAAAGTATTTGTCGAAAATAAAATAAAATAATGATTTTCTCATAAAATATTTTGTCCCGAAAATAAAATAAAATATTGATTTTACTGCCGGAAAAAATATATGTGGCGAAGATGGTTTGTATTCTCATTTTCTATTCTCCTTACAAAATATAAAAACTTAAAATCATCATTTTGACTTTAATTTCTTCATCCCATCCAAGCTTTACCTTCCTATTAATTTACTTCCAAAAATATTTACCAATTTCAATCTTGATTTTGTATATAAGCCCAATTACGAAATGATTATTTTTCTAAATTTTTACCAAAAAAATTATCTTCATCAATTTAAAAGTATTTTAAAATTTATGCATTTTTTAGTTATTTCCTAAAATGACTTTTTAAGTCATAATATCAAACAAGATTACACGAAAATAATTTATTTTTGGTACAACTAAATACAAAATAATTTTATATATTTTTATTAAAAATATAAGTCTAAATCATCGATTTCAAAATAAGATATTCTTATTAAAAAAAATGAGTATTTAATTATGTAGCTTATCGTTTGACCAAGTAAAATAGTGTTGGGTAAATAATTATCCAACTTATATTTTTAAACTCTTAAAATCACATGATATGGTATTACTGTCAATTTATTTATTTTGTTCAAATTCTAATATTAGCAATATTGAAATATAAATAAACAATCATTCTATGTCGATTCTAAACAAATCAAACGCTAAAAATAGAATCAAATTATTGATTTCATTAGAGAAATAGGAATGAAGAGATTCTTCATTCTACGTTTCGTTAATTCAAATAATATAAAACACGCGCTTAGAGTATAAATATGTATGTTAATAAAGCCTTCTTTAATAAATGAAAATCGAAAGAGTTAGCGTCGTGTATCTCCCTTCCGGTCATGTCGGCTCGTCGTATAGTCGATTAGTAGTTTTCCGGCCCCTCCGTCTTGTCTTTAAGAACTTGGGTTTATTACTATGAAGCGAGCCCACTTCCCACAAAGGCAGGCCTTATTAGTAATGGCGATCTTGCCTTCTTTTCTCATTTTCGGGAACGTTCATCTATCCCTTCAATCAATTCCAAAGGTTAAAAAAATAGAGAATTCACAAGTTTTTTTGGGCAAATGTGGATACGCACCCTTAAAATTATCATGCGGAGAGTCTTTATGTGGTAGAGTGCTTTCAAAAGATGAGGACATTAGAGATGGTACAAGGTTCTAAGTTGTAATGTGTATAATTTATTATATTATAATTAAAATATTTAATTTTAAAAAAATTAAAAAAATTAATATTTTAAAATCGAGACCCGATGGTAGGCGGAAAGGATTATCGATTTACGATTATTTGGTCGAGCCGATGGTCGAATCGCGGTTGAATCGATGGCATGTAAATATATTATTTATATTTTAATTAAAATTTAAAATATATAATTAAAATAATATTTTAAGATATTATTATTACTTTTATATAAATAAAATATTTTTAAAAATTTATTTTAAAAGAACGTGTATAAAGTTTAAATATGAATATATTAAAAATAGAATAAAATTTATTTATATAAATATATCTCTTAATTATTGGCCAATATATAATTTTGTTAATATCACAAAAAATGTCAATGACACGGTGATAAAATGGTCTATTTGTAATTTTCCTTCGTGTTAGGTCATGTACTGTCGTATTTAATTGAATTTTTAGTTCTGATCTTTTAGCCTCTGAACTTTTAATTAAGCGAACGACGTCGTTTAAGCTTGAAAAGCGAATTTGTAGAGTGAAGTATTTAGTTCGTTGAGAACCGACCGATTACAGTTATTTGTCGGTTCTTATATGGTTGGTGTATTTTTGCGTTAAGATCGAATCGAATTTATGTCGATCCAGCGGTCCGTCCGATTTTCAACGTTGCAAAAGCTCCGAATTGAATATTTATTTATTTATTTTAGATACTATATTATAATATTTTGATTTGAAACTTTTGTATATCATTTTATCCCTTTATCGCTTTATAATAGTAAAATTAGCAATATAATTGTAAGTTAAGGGTTTTCTTTTAAACTAAAGATTCAAAGTTAAAATCCTAGCAAAACATTTTTTTCACCAAAAATTTAGGAGGGGCATTTGTCCTCCAAGGCCACGAGTGGATCCGGCCCTAACCACTTGAGGTTTTTTTTTTTTTTTTTATGTCAAAATGTTTTACATAATATTATATCGCATTACTCTTTTTAGATTCCATCATATTTCTTTCTTATCCCCATCCCACATTTTACCACTTGAAAAAAATCTTAAAATTAACAAATTTTACCTTTAGTGCTATATATGGTATGGGGATTTTTTTTTTTTCATCTCCATTTTTAAACTAAAGCTAAAATAAAAAATTATGATTTTAGTTCAAAAATAAAAACGTAATTTCTAATAGTTTTAATTTAAAAATGAAGTTTTGGACAAAATTTTCTTTTTTTTTGAATAAAAAGATCAGTTTTGGCCCCGAACTCGGACTATGGTGTATAGAGCACGAGTCAAATGGACTAAGGAACAAAGAGCAGAATCCAATGAAGAAATAAAAGGGACACGTGGTCCCACCTACCACACGTTTCTGTTGCAGCATGCCTTTTTTTTATTTTCCCAATGTGGGGACCACGCTCCATTTTGTCAATGAGGGGCACGTGGCGGGAGGAAAAACCATGTGAATTCATGAAATCCCAGGATCTTGGCGTTTAGTTCGCGAAAATTTTAGCTATATGAAAATTCGGAATATAAAATTTTGATGTGATGCAATTTTTAGTTTTCGTTTTAATACGTTCATCACTTGCAGATTTGGTTGAAAGAAATAAAGAATAAGAAAATCAGTTTGTAAAGCGATTTTCTTGAAAATGAAGTTAATGAAAGCGATGAAAATGTGTTTAAAATGAGGTTCTTATTCGTTTTTCTTATTTGATTTTGCAATTCTTTCACCTTTTCGGCTTATAATTTGGTTTCTTTCTGCCTCTCATAGTGTGCCAAACAATGAGACATTCAGTAGCGTGTTACGGGCATTATTGTCCCATTGAAGGGTTACTCAAATTATCGTCGGTACTTAGTATTGATGGTCACTGGCATTTGTATGGGAAGTATAAAGGGACATTGTTGATTGCTATGGGATGTGATGGAAATAATCGGTTGTTACATTTGGCATTTCTTATTACGAGGCGAGAATATTGATAGTTGAGGATGGTTTTTGGCATGTGATAGAGTAACCACATTAGGGCCCGAGAATTTGTGTTATATCGATAGGCTTGTCAGGGTATTATATGGATATGAGCGATCCTCATCTTGGATTGGGATGCACCATATGCCTATCCACGGGATCTACATGCGTCATCTTGCGAGCAATTTTATGACCAAGCAGATAATTTGTTGAAGAATTTGGTATGCGGAAGCGGAGTTGTTGCAACAACACCACGAAGATGAATAGGCATATTGCTCTGATTAGGAGAATTAGTGAGTATTCCTGATGGTTAGAAGCGTCAAGTAACTTACATTATGAAACTCACGTGATGGAAATTCGAATGTGGGATAATGACAACCAATATGTCGAGAATTTACTTGGTGTTCTTAAAGGGGCTCGCGACACGTCGAGTGCATTAGTTGAGTTGACATTTTCCCGCCGCGATTACTTTGTTTTGAAGGGAACGAGAGTCTTCTTGAATTGGCATCGATGACGGTTCCTCCATATGTTGATGCTCGGATTCGGGTAGGTGTGGTTAGAGGTGGGTCGATGGAAATTGTTCTTCCCCGATCACTTACGGCCCGATTTCGTAAAGTGCAGAATTAGTGCGCGTTCATCACTTGAACAAATGAGATGCACGTAATGGTAAGGACAACACGATATATTGATTCCGTGATATGGCCCAGTATCGTTTGCGACATGTCGGCGTCGATGTGTTGATTTTGGTTATTTGTTGATGCTCTTACACTAGAGCGGTCTTATTATGGCCTTGGGCAAATTTGTTTTATCCGTATTGATGAAGATGGTGACTTTATGATGGTCAGCCGACAGTAGCTCTCTGAGTGATGAAGCGACAGAGTCGGTGGTGAGTCACAAATCAACCCGTTTGCATAATGAAATGGACGTTAGGGAGGGGAAAACCAAGATAAAATGTGGGTTGTGCAAACAACAGGGTCACAATCGGCGGTCTTGTAAGAGTAGAAATCAACTTTAGTTATGGATGTGAAGTAAGGCAATTAGTTGTTTGTTTGTAAATGAGGGCGCACCTTTTTTTTTGGTTGTTCTGTATAAGACTTATGTACTATCGTTTATTTAACATGCGAGGGCCTCGAATATTTGTAGTTGTCTTATATCAGACTTATTCTATTGAATGAAACATTCTTATTGTACGTGTTTAGTGTAAATTGTCGTTGTAATTAATGTTGACAACCATATTTGACAATTATGTTGGATTTGTTATATCTTATGAACACTTGTAGGCGTTCGAGGGGATTCGTGATGCGGATCAGGTCGGATACATACGTCTTGGTATTGCCAGACAGGGCGTGTGACTTAGTAGATATATGGCAGTGCGTGAATTTGTTAATTAGCAATTCTTATTAGTAGTTGTAACATGTAATTTATACATAACCACTTTTAAATTTGGATGTTTAGATTCTTTACGACCAGGAGATCCTGCGCCTCGACGGATGAGGCTTTCGTAATACAATATTGGAGGATGGATGTCGGATCGTGAAATGCAGTGATTAGATGCGGATTTTCACGGTGGTATATCTGGATTTAGTTGTGTCGCGATCGATTGGCCCTTATCACCTCATAGTCGAGATGGCGCGAGGCGCCTGCGTTAGTATCTTGGAGTGGGGAGATGACGATTACGCTACGGGGCGTCGCCATCGCGCCTTGACGCCGTATGCCATGGCCCGTGATCCAGCGACATGTGTGTTCGATGTGGCGGCGTTGTGCGCTGAGTTGCTCGGCGTCATCCCACCGTAGGTACTATCGGAGGCCCTTATCACCAGCCAGGTGGTTATGTTTGCGAATATCCGCCCATCTGATGCGAGATGATGTCACATTAGGCGATGCGCGTGGGTTAAATCTTAGTAGCTTATTGGATCCTTAACTTTGTTTGCGGACAAGAAGGGTGTGATAGTTCCCATGTCTTATCTTCTCTGCTCACTGCGAGTTGGCTCTGCTGCGACATATAGTTGGGATCTTCAGGTACTAGCGCCATACATCTGCGAGTTATGCCGCGCCAGCTTGGATCGTAGCCGTGGTATTAGCGGTTGTATTACACTCATACAGGTATGTAATAACTGGGAATGTGTGTTGTTGTGTTTGGATGAATTGAGATGCTTGTAACACCCCGTCTCGAGAGGGTTGTGCGGTATGCTCAGCAGATATGCCTTTAGAAGACTGTGAATTATTTTAGTCTTGTAATAGAATTTTTGAAAGTTGTTTTAAGGGTGAAATTATAAAGGTTTTGAAGGGTGTGGGACTTTGCAATTAAGGAAAGTGGAGGGAGTGAAATTCCAATTATAGATTTTTAAAGCGATAATAATAATAATAAGGAGATTAAGGAAATAGTTAATTAGAAATTCTAGATCTCGGATGTGTGAAAGCGGTTGTGTGAAGATTAAATTCGTCTCGCGAAATCAGTGGCCGGGAAAAGTTTTCGTCGAGATTACGGGACCGGTCGAATATTTTCTGAATTTCACGGGTGATAAATCGTCAGGGAACGGGGACGGATATTCTACAAAAAATATCGGGAAGTCGGGTCTCTGTAGATTAAAGTTCGTTTAAAATAAGTGGCCCGAAAAGAAATAAATTTTTCGGAATAATAATGAATGAGATGATAAAATTAGTTAATACAAATAATAATAATAATAATTAAAGAAAAAGAAAAAAAAAAGGATAAAATCAAAAAAATCAAACTGCAGGAGGGAGCGGACGGTGAGAGGCAGAGTGAGGGCGTGAGAGGCAATTTTTGTTTTTTATTTTCTCTCTTTGAGTTATTTCACCGGTTATGGAAATTGGATGGTGAACTTCGTGGACGAGAAGGCAAAGTTGAGAATTGTGTTTGCAGCATGGAAATATTGATATCTTGTCTTTATTGACTTTAAAAAAGTAGAAAAAATTTCTTTAATTGTGTTATTTATTTTAAGGTTATGTAATGGGCAGAGAATTTTTGCAAGGCAGAAGTAAAAGATTAAGTAAAGCTTGATTAAAATTTTAAGGCCAGGAGTTTAAGATTTTTAGGAATTTTGGGCTATGTTCGGACGGTCGAGTGAATTTTGGAATTTGTTTATGGGCGGTTTGATTGAAATTCGGGATTGTAGTCGAACTGAGTCGGACGGGGTACGGAAATGTTTGAATTTTAGACTCACATGGAAAGTCACGAGTCAGTTCTTAAAGCAGGATAGTTTTATGGGAGGCGTTTAATGTGTATGGGCGTTTTGGTCAATTTCACATCTATTATCGATAATACATATCGAATAGGATTGTAGCGTAAAGTTTGTTAGAATCGAAGTTCGTTTGATATAGTCGGCTTTGAAAGCGCGTATATGTTTATGGTTAACGTTAAGGCGAGGGCATTTTGTAATTTGTATGGATTGTATAGAAAGCGATTGAGCATCAAACGAGAATCTAGAGTGTAATGATTTGAAAGAAATTAGTCGAGAAAAGGTGAGTGCCATGTCGTTTTAAAAGCGAAGTGTTTAAATTCTGATTTTGTAAAGTGCTTTGAAAATATAGATTTATAAGCGTTTTTACCTCTGATTGTTATCTTTCGGCGAGAAAAGTTTGATTTGATATTTAAGAAACGGTTGCTTTGGTTTCGCAAAACCCCTAGATGGCAGCCTTGTTCGAGTTTCGGTCCGGTGTATTTAGTTATTGCATGGCAAGGTTATGGGATATTGTGACTAACTATATTGCACGTCGGCAATTTGATTAGATCTAGCATATATTTATATAATTAATTCGCCTCTGCGTGAAATTATATAATTAAGCCTTGTGGCTGAATACGCCGCGATGAGGTGTTGGATTCCGGGGTTCCATCAGAACATTTTAGTCGAGTTGATTATCGCTATATAGATCGTAGTGTTCGCGGATGTCTTAGCCGGGTGGTGTTAGGGGTTATTTCTGGTGCCGGGTTCAGGATTAGTCGGCAGGGTATTCGGAAATAGGTACAGTGGTTGGTACTTGATTCTGATGTCGCGTTTCGGATGCAGCGTGAAACGGTTTGACGGCGAAATAGTTTTGAATAGATTTAATGAATTAGTTTTAAACGATTTTAGGCAACTTGATTTCCAACTGCGAGAAATAATTTTGAAACGATTTTGAAATGGTTTTCATAGCAAAAACTTCAGTTTTTCTCATAAAGCGATTTAATATTTATGCAGTTTTCATATTAGATAACGACAATGACATTTAGAACTTATAGTCTTCCTTTGAGCAGATTTAGATTTCGCGATTTTGTTTTAAAATAATTTTTAGTGCGAGTCTTGAAGTAGAAAGAATCTTTCAAGGATTCTGATCCCCAAACCAGTGTTGTGATTATATATAAGATAAGGTGTAAATTAAAACTAGTAAAAAGTTAAAATGTGACATTTTGTATATGTAAATATCTTTTTACATAAGAATATGCGTCTGGTTTTTGAGAAAAAAGCGGGTTCGCGATAAACTTATATTGGATTGATCGCTTATCTTTATATTTTGATGAGGGCCAGGAGGTGCGCTATTGTTGTAGTTTGACATTTGGAAACATTGGGAGTGTATTTTTGTTTATCGGGTGATTTTGTATTTTGGGCCGATACTTAGTGCGATCGTTATGTACTTGGATTTTACGTTAAATCTAAAGGTGTGATTTTGATAGAAAAGCGAAAAATTTTATAACCCACGTTTTCCAAATACGGTTTGTGATTTAGGCTTAGGCTTATTGGTAACTTGGCCGGTCGGCGAGCTTGGGCTGGGAGGTTATTGTGGAGTCTTAGTGAATTTCTGTCATTTGGAAGAGTGCATCGACTTGGTATCGGAAGCGGAGTTTTGAAGATAGTTCGCTGTTTTTAACGTCACGTTTTCCACGGTATTTTATAGAATTGTTTTATAATGATTTTTATATCGCAACCTACATTGTTTTGCTAAATCCTTGCGTGCATCAAATATTGAAAATTAATCGAGATCTTTTAATCTTGAAGTTCACGGCGTATGTGCGGGCGAGGTCGTAAGTGATCTAGGACTTATATAGGAGGCACCACGAGAGAATGTCGAGCACACTTTAGATATGAAAATGCTTGATGAATCGTTTACTAGCGAACCATCGAGAGTCGCGGACCAGTGTAAGCGAAGTCTGCTTGACGATGGATCGGGTTATCTGATTGTTCTGATGGCTAAGGTCAGCCACGGGAGCCTCCAGAAGAGTAGAGGGGCATGATAGAACACGCTCTAAAATTAGAAATTTAAAACTTATGATGGTACGCGACCCGGAGCGGAATTATGGTTAGATAGGGTTAGCGTTCTAGCTATTATATGGTGACGTAGACATGAGGTCTTTCCACCGGCACGGTAGAGACACAAGTTTCCTGTGTTTACTAGGACACAGCAAAAGCAAGCAAATAGTTTATGAAAAGTTTTTAGAAACTTTTAAAGTAAAGCAAGCAACAATTTTATGAAAAGTTTGAGAGTGCACCAAAATTAGAAAGGGCCGAGTTTTAGTTCTTTCGGAGGCGACCAGACCAGTAAGAGGTGGTCTAGCCTTTAGTCGGCCCGAGGGCCTGAGTCGGTCTAGTAGAAAGAAAGGAAAAGAAGTGGGCCGTGAGTAGAGTCTCGGGACGAGGAAGCGACATCACAGCGGGGATCTGTTCGATCACCCGGCTGACTACTAGGGTGGTAGATCGTCGGGATCATCTTTCCATTATTGCCTTTACGTAATCGGAGGGGCATCTCGGAGAGTGCGGGATGAATATGACGGGGATGTTTCCATTGCGAGGGAGCGGGAAGGTCACTTTATCAGGGAGGGCGTCGTGGTTAGTAGGCTGCGAGGACCTCGGGGGTGGGTACGTGGCATCACCACTGGGGCACCGGCGATCCCGGTCGGTGGTGGGGTGGTTGGGCGGAGGTGGCGATGCGACACCTGTGGTGAGGCCGCGATAGGTGCGGGGAGGCGGAGCGATACCACGATTAGCCCGGATTAGAGTGAATTTTCGTACTCGGCTTCCGGTATTCTGATCCTTTCGGCGAGGAAGCCAGGATCATCACCAGTGTGATTACGGTATGATTTAGTTCACAGTCATGATGCATAGCCATTGGTGGACAGAGCCACTCATTCATTTATTTCGGTACCATTCAGCAGGAGGCTGGATAGAGTCAGCTATGGAGTGGTCGTATGGTGGTTCAGTACCCGATGGGGATACTATGATATATCAGAAGGATAGTTCCAGTGTGATTGGTGATCGAATAAGGATTTTCGACAAACTTGATAGTGTTAGGTATCCGTGATTTCGATATAATCTTGGGTATGGAGCGGTTATCGAGGCGTAGAGCCACCTTAGATTGCTATAAGAAGGAGTAAGATTGGTTCGGCCGGAGGAACCGGCGTGATTTGGGGAATCGGAAGAGATGCATCTAGTCTCATTAATGCCATGACCACCTTGAAAATGCTTCGGAAAGGTTGCCAGGGTTATTTGGCATTTGTAGTGGATAGGAGACAAGAGGGGACACGGCTGGAAGAGAAATTGAGTTCGTTATTGAACTAGTTCCCGAGGGCCAGAGACCGATATCCATTCCTGCATCTGTGAGAATGGCGCCGACGAAGTTGAAAGAATTGAAGGCCTGAGTGGAGGAATTGCTAGCGAGGCCGTCAGACCTAATTGCCTCACTTAGTGGGAGCTCCGAGTTCTCTTAGTAGAAGAAGATGGAAGCTTACGATTGTGTATAGACTATGAGCCGGCAGATGCGGGCGACAATGCGCAGCCGAGTATCCCGACACCTCGTATAGATAGGCTATTTGACCAATTGCATGGATCTCGGGTATATTAAGATTGACTGGGTGTTTACCACCATCGATTAGTCTAGGAGAATGATGTTTCTAAGACTACCTTCGGGACCGAGATACGGTGCTCGAGTTCTAGTATGATGCCGGTCGGATTGACTAATGCCCAGGTTGCGTTCATGGATTTGACGAGGTGTCGATCCGTATTTAGATAAGTTTGTGATTGTATTCATTGATGACATTCTAGTGTACTCGGGCCGATCCAGAGGAATATCACGAGCATCTCGGACAATGCGAGATTCTTAGGGCGTCGGTTATACGCTAAGTTTAGTAAGTGCAGGTTTGGTTAGACCAAATAGCTTTCTTGGGTCATATCATTTCGGCGAAAAGGTATTAGTGTGGATCCTGGAAGATCGAAGCTATAGTGAGCTGGGCCGCCACGTGTTTACGAAGTTCGCGGTTTCCTTGGATTGGCGGGTTATTACGGGAGATTTGTTGGCTTTCAAGAATGCTTAACCCCGTTGACGATCTATTGAAGGATCAGAAATTGGTGGTGATTACACCGCGGCCTTAGTTTTTGAGGGGAGTTGAGGCCGGAAGTTGACGACGGCTCCGGTATTAGCACTCTTAGTCGGAAAGGACGGTTCATGTGATATATAGTGATGCCTCAAACAAGGTTAGGGTGTGTTTTGATGCGAGGATGGTAGAGTGATAGTTTATGCTTCCGTCAAGTTAAAACCTGACGAGAACTACCCGACCCATGATTTAGAACTAGCGGCCGGTGGTTTTTGCTCAGTCTGGGAGACATTATCTATATGGTGTTCCACGGCAGGATATTCAACGATCATAGAGCTGCGGTATATCTTCACTCCCGAGAAGAGCTTAGCAAGGCGGCGGCCCGTTAGTTGGAATTGATTAAGGATTATGATTGCCGCGATAGAGTATCATCAGGGAAGGCAATGTAGTGGCCGATGCATTAAGCCGACGGGAGGGTTCCTATCTTATCTGCGGGACAGTATATCTCCGTTGTTGATGAAGTTGAGATCTTTGGGAGTTGATTCGAGTAGGCGATACGGGGAACCTTTGTGGCATCATTTGTATGTTCGTCCTCTTCGTGAATCGGATCAGGAAGGTCGAAGCGGGTTTCGAGGAGATGATTAAGTTGAGGGCGAGGTGAGGGTGGTAGGAAACCGGAGTTCAGGATCGGAGGCAGTGGGTAATAAGTTAGGGGGAGTCGAGATGTGTGTACCTAACATGGAGTGAACTAAAAGGAAATCCTGTGGAAGAGGCTCACTCTTGACATATGCCATGCATGCTGGTAACTCAGGATGTATCATACTTTGAGGGAGCATTATTGGTGGAAGGGCATGAAAAAAAGAGAGTGCGATTTCGTAGTATCTAGATGCCTAACCTGTCGACGAGGTAAGGCGAGCACCCGAAGCTTAGCGGGAAGATGCGGCCCTTCCGTTCTGTGGAGTGGGATAAGATTACTATGGATTTTGTTAGGGCTTGGGAACTGGGAACTTGACACGATGCCATATGGGTGATAGTGGATAGTACTTGAAAATCAGCTCATTTTCTCCCGATTAGCAATGATGTGGACAAGTTAGCTGATTATATGTGGAGATAGTTAAGATTACATGGAGTGTTCCTCATCGATAGTCTCGAATGGAGACCAGTTCACATGGAATTTTGGTGGGTTCTGGGATGCCAGTGGGGACTCGATTGCACTTTAGTCTGACTTTCATTATCGAGGTGATGGTCGGTCGGAGAGAACTATTCGAACTGGCTACAGAGGGATATGCTTAGAGCATGAGTGATGCAGTTTAGAGGAAGGCTGGGATGCGCATTTATCTGCGATGGAGTTCGCTTCTGACAACGGTTTTGATCAAGCATAGGCATGACTCCGTTTAGGCTTTGATGTATGGCGGAAGTGTCGTGCTCGGGTATGTTGGGATGGGAAGTAGGAGAGAGGGGCGATAGGCGAGTTAGTGCGGATTACCTTAGATAAGATCCAGGACCATAGGAGCCTGATTTCAGAGATAATGGGAGACAGAGACAGAAAAGTTGTGCGAGACCAGCTTGCCGTGAGATACGGATTTAAGGTGGGCGATAGGGTCTTCGCCGAAGTTTCACTTGGAAAGGTGCCATATCATTTTTGGAAGACGAGGAAGGCTGAGGCTGAATACATAGGGCCCGTATGAGATTATTGCAGTGGGACGATGGTATATATATTAGACCTTCCTCGGAGTTATCCCAAGGTTCGCCGCGTTTTTAAATGTATCGTCTTCCGTAATCACGATTCAGGATCCGCCCGTGTACTCGAGATCAGCCCGGTGGGAACTAAGGATAATTTGACCTATGAGAGCGACCAATGCGGATAGTAGATCCTTGAGAGAAGCGGATTTCTTGAGAAGAGATAAAGGTCATTAGTTAGTCGAAAGTTTTATGGGGAATCATGGGATTAAAAAGCGGTACATGGGAGTCGAGTGAATCTTGTGATCGATATCTCGGTTGTTTCGATTAAGGTGTCCTCTTTATTTTAGTTTTGTTCGTTCGAGGACGAAATGTTCTTTGGGAGGGAGAGTTTGTAACACACGTCAGAGAGGGTGCACGGGTATGTCTTGGCAATAATGTAGTAAAGAACTAAGCCCCAATTATTTTAGTGTAATAGAATTTTGAGAGTTGTTTTAAGAGTGAAATTATAAAGTTTCGAAAAATTGTGGAACTGCGATTAAGGAAGGTGGAGAGTGAAATTCGATTATAGAATTTTAAGCGATAATAATAATAATAAATTACGAAACGGATTCGGGGAAGTCACCGAAAATTCTCTAGATCTCGGATGACGAAGCGGTGTCTTGGATTAAATTACGTCTCCTTGAATCCCAGTGGCGGGAAAAGTTTACGTCGGGTCACGGGGCGGTCGGGGAATATTTCACGAATTTGCAGGTGATAAATCGTCGGGAGCTTTCGGGGACCGAGATTTTAAAATATCAGTCGAAAATCTGGCGAGTTAAAGTTCGATTTAAAATAAGTGGCTGGAAAGAAATAAATTTTTCGGAGATAATAATACGAATAGAACTGATAGAAATTAGTTATCTAAATAATAATAATAATAATTAAAGAAAAAAAAAAAAAAAAGGATAAAATCAAAAAAATCAAACTGCATGAGGGAGCGGACGGTGAGAGGCAGAGTGAGGGCGTGAGAGGCAATTTTTGTTTTTTATTTTCTCTCTTTGGTCTTTCTGATTCTGAAGAATTGGATAAAATGCGTTTTCGTAGGAGCGGGGAAAGCGAGAAGTTAGATTTCTGTGAAGAGAAATTTCTGCGTAGTCTGCGATATCTTGAATCTTTTATTGACTTTAAAAGGTAGAAATTTGCTGCAATTGTGTTATTTGGCTACCAAAGGTTATGTAATGGGCACGAAGAGTACAACAAGGCAAGTAAAGGTCGTAAAGCTTAGGTTCTACTTTTAGGCAAGAGTTTAGGAATTTTTAGGAATTTTGGAATTGTGTTCGGACGGTCGAAATTTGAATTTTTGGGATTTGTTTATGGACGGTTTTGATTGGGGTGAGTTGTAGTCGAGCAAGTCGAATGAATTTTTAAATGTTTCGGGTATTTTAATTTACATGGAAAGTCCACAGAGTCAAAGTTTTGCTAAAGCAGAGATAGTTTTTATGGGGCGTTTAATGTGTATGGAGCGTTTTTGGTCGATTTGCGTCGTATTATCGATGTCTTATGTCGAGATAGGGGTATGGCGTAAAGTTTTGTTAGAATCGAAGTTCGTTTGATATAGTCGCTGAAAGCCATTGTATGTTTATGGTTAAAGCGTTAAGGCGAGGCGTTTTAAACAATTGTATGGATTGTGTAGGCAGTTGGGCATCCGACGAATCACAGAGTCTTGTGAAGTTTGAAAGAAATTAGTCGAGAAAAGGTGAGTCGCTGCATAATCGTTTTAAGCAGAAAGTGTTTAAATTCTGATTTTGTAAAATCTTTGAAAATATAGATTTATAAAGCATTTTTACTCCCGGGTGTTATACTCGGCCCGAGAAAAGTTTGATTCGGTATTTAAGAAAAACGTTTGGCTTAGTTTTATGAAAACATAGATGGCGAATTTCAGTTCCGGTCGAGATGTATTTCGGATTGTCGCGTAGCGAGGTTATGGGATATTATAGTAGCTATATTGCGCAGTCGTGATTTAGGAGTTAAATCTAGCATATATTTATATAGTGGTCGCCCTCTGCGCATTCGAGGTATATAGTTAGCCGACAATGCGTAGCGATGAGGTGTTGGTTAGAGTTCAAATCCACCCAGAGCATTTTGATCTGAGGTTAGTATATGCTTTATATAGATCGCCGTGTTCGACAGCCCGTCTTAGTCGGGTAGTGTTCGGGGTTCACTCTGCAGATGCCGGGTTCGAGCATCACTTAGGGTATTCAGTAGGCGCGGTGGTTGATGCTTGATTCTGATGTAAGCGGCTTTCGGATGTGTATGAAGCAGTTTCGTGGCCAGTAGTTTTGAATAGATTTCGTGATGAATTAGTTTTCGAGCAGGTTTTCGACGACGAGAAAGCAGTTTATTGTGAAATAGTTTCGAAGCGATTTTGAAATGGTTTTAAATGCAAAAAGCTTCAGTTTTACCATGCGATTTACAATAATTTAATGCAGTTTTATATTAAGGAGGGGTACAAACGGCGGCCGGCATTTAGAACTTATAGTGCTCCCTTGAGCGTTTAGCTCCACGGTTTTACATTTTTAAAATAATTTTTTAGTCAAGTCTCTTTGAAGTAGAAAGATCTTTCGAGATTCGATCCCCAAACGTGTTGTGATTATATATAAGATAAGGTGTAAATTAAAACTAGTAAAGTTAAAATGTGGCATTTTGTATATGTAAATATCTTTTCTGTAAATAATACGCCATGGTTTTGAGAAAACGGGTTGATAAAACATATTGGATTGATCGCTTTATCTTATATTTTGATGAGGGCCAGAGGGTCGCTATTGTTAATATGGTTTGACATTTGGAAAACATTGGGAGTGTATTTTTGTTTTATACGGGTGATTTTGTATTTTGAAACCTTGACCACCGTCGCGATCAGTTATCTTTGCGGATTTTCGTTAAATCTAAAGGTGTGATTTTGATAAGCGAAAAATTTTATAAGCCACGTTTTCAAATCTGATTTATTGAGTTTTAATTTCAGGCTTGCGTGGTAACTTGTCGATCGGCGAGGCAGGCTGGGAGGATTGTGTGGAGTTGCCGGCAAATTTCTGTCCTTAGGAAGGATGCATCGATACTTATGCCCTTATTACTCATAATTCGACCTATTGAGTCATTGAGACTTGTTGGTCGGTATATTTATGCGTGTTGTATTTTTAGGTGAACCTCCTCGTACAAAGAGACTTCTGCCAGATTTTCGTTAAATTATGGGTCAGTGTAACGCTACGATAAGGAAGTCACAGTACATGACAACGTAGGGGTGTATAAGAGTACCCAGTGTCACAGGAATATTTTGGAGACTAAAGTAGGAAATGGAAGTTTATGGAACCGGAATTTATGGTATTAAGCCAAAGTCTGATTGTCGTTATCTGAGAATGGATATGAAAAATCGAATTTAAGGTGTAGAGATGGGCCGTAGTGGAAATTGGAAAAGTTAGCATTACGATAATGAAAGATGAGGGGGCTAGTTACTTGATTTATGGAAAGTTAATTTAACAAAAGAAGAAAACGAAAGCAAAATTCGTTTTGATGCCACAGTTACCCTATGAAACCCGTAGGTGAGGAAAGAAGAGAGAGCGAGAGGAGGAAGGGAAGGAAGAAGGAGGAGGAGAAAGAGCAAGATCCAAGGTATGTGTTTGATGTGTTTTCCTTAGTGTATTTTAGTTCTTAGGGCTTGGGTATGGAGATTAGTTCTCGTGATCCCCAGGTTTTGTGCAGAAAGTACATTAAGCCTTTGAATGGTTGGGTTGTAAAATTTAAACCCCCAATTGATGTAAAGAAACATGGAGTCATCAAAATCGTGATGTTTAAAAGAATTGGTGGGCGCTTAGGTAGTGTTCTTGGATTTTTCACCTAAGGTTTTGGGTTTTGAAGTTCCAAAACACCAATTCACATGATGTGGAGTTGTTTTTAGATAAAATTAAGGTGGTTTTTGAATTATTATGAATTATAGAGAAGTTATATGGAGTGAATTGGCATCAAAAGTGGAATAACAAAATCTGGGCATTTGGATGAAGTCTGCCAGTCTGATAGAAGTCTGCGGTGGGGCTTTGGCTTCAGTCATTTACAGCCAGAATCTG
Organism: Tetrastigma voinierianum; assembly: GCA_016808115.1. Lineage (NCBI taxonomy): Eukaryota > Viridiplantae > Streptophyta > Magnoliopsida > Vitales > Vitaceae > Tetrastigma > Tetrastigma voinierianum. The sequence continues at coordinate 56,434 of JAEQBH010000809.1, forward strand.
CCATTAGAAGTTAAGTACCGGTAGGACTTTGATGCAATTTTTCCTGTTTCGACCAGGTTTCGTATTTCGGCCATAAACTTATAGATTAACTATATCAGATTTGAGTGATTCAGTGGGCTACGTAAAATAGACTTCAAGGAGAACAAAACTTGAAATAGGAATCGCCAAATTCTGATGCTAGAAAGTAATTACGAAAATTCACTCAAAGAAAGTGGGGCCATGTGCAAGAAAAAATTCCTGCATCAGCTTTGGACATAGAGTAGTCCGGGTTGTTTCGAACGTAACTTGAGTTTCGGTGCTCCGAATTGGGTGATTCCAGTTGGAATAGAACCCTTAGCACCTTAACTTTAAAAGAGTATGAAGAGTGTGACTAAGTCTAGGAAGTATGTTAAGTTATGTGATTAATTTGTCGTCGTATTCGTTTGAGTTGTAGGTTAAAATGAGCGGGATAAGTGTGGAGCAGTCTTCCGAGTTAAGCAATGAAAGAGGTGAGTGTTAAACTCATTTTCCAAAATACTAGTGTATTATTATTATTATTATTACAAATTGCTTTACACTGGTATTTTATGGTTTTGAATGCAAACCATTTTCAAGAAGCAAGCAATGAGATAAAAAGCAAGCAAATGGTTTTGAGTTAAACCATTTTTGAAAAGCAAGCATTGGTTTTAAATTGTAAAACCATAATTAAGCAAGCAAGTAAATGGTTTTTGAAAAGTTAAACCATTTTCCAAGCAAGCAAGCAAGTAAGTCAATGGTTTTTGAATTGTAAACCATTTTTCAAGCAAGTAAGCAAATAAGCAAGTAAGCAAATGGTTTTGAAAAGTTAAACCATTTTTCAAGCAAGCAAGCAAGTAAATGGTTTCAAAGTGTAAAACCATTTTACAAAGAGCAAGCAAGCAAGCAAGCAAAGAAAGTTTGTGAAAACAAGGCCTTCCTAGTTTAGCAAATGGCCAGGTCGAGGGTATCCGGAAATGCGTGCACGGTGGTGTTAGGATTTCATACATGCATTGTGGTTTTGCTGGTTGGCCTTGGAAGCTTGGGACATCGTCATGCATTTAAAGGGGCCAGTAGCGCGTGCGGGGTAATATAAGGTTATGAGCTCTAACTAAGTATGGTGATGGCGACACGAGGTCGATTCCATAGTATTCGGGAAAATGAAAAAGGTGACGGATAGTCCTTCCACCCAGGCAGGTGGAGCATAGGATTCCGATGTTCACTAGGGCATGATAAGCGAAATAGGCCTCCTTTGGTTGATGTTTTATAAGCATGATATACGAGTTTTGAAAAATCAACCATTGGTTCCGTCCTTGAGCTTAGGAGAGTTTTACCAACGGTTGAGCGAGCTCCGTTTAGATTTAGCTTGATCGGTTGGCCAGCTCAGTGGGTTTATTTTCAAAGCATGCGGTTGAGCGAGCTCTAGTTTTTATGAAAAGTTTTGAGAAACTTTTAAACGAGTTTGTGAAGGTTTTAAGAGACTTTTCAAACAAGATAAAGCAAGCGAGAAAGAAAAGTATAGAAGTTTTATAAACTTCCTAAGCAAGCAGAAATAAGAGTTTTACAAGCTTTTAAAGAAAAAGCAAGAGCAAGGTACAATAGTATTAAAAATTTTATAGGAGGTTTAAGCAGCGTCTGAGCAGCTTCACGGGGATTTCTAGTCGTTGGGAGTAGCGACTAGGGTTTGTGGAGTGGCCGGCTGCGCTACTGGCCGGAAGGGGGGTGGGGGTGTGTCAAGGTGGTATCAGAGCGAGGTTGTATATAATAACCTAGGACTTGAGAATCACGATACCACCTTGAGGGTGGTATCGGAGCGTAAGTAATGGCAAAGCCATGCATGTTCAACTTAGAGTACATACATATCGAGTGATTCAAAGTATTAAACAATTGATATTTTGAAGTAGTACAGCACTATGTCGGGAAGAGGGCGTAGAGGTGGGTCACAAGGAGAGTAGTTCGGCGGTTTACGGGCGTCTGCGGTACACACGAGGGACGAGCAGTAGTAGGTTCCAGCTAGCATCACATGAATCGGCCTCGGTAGCGAGGTGGTGGACCATCGCGCCACGGAAGGGCTCAAATGCGCGGGAGTGTTCTGGTGAGCAAGTGGCACGATTGCACGGATAGTAGCTATAGCGACCCCGACGACGGTCGCGACCTCCATAGCCACCTGGAGGTTATGGAGCAGGGAGGTCAATAGAGGTCTGGCCGGGGCGCCAAGCCATATGATGTGAGTGGTGATCGAGGAAGCTGACACAGTTGTCATTTAGGCAAGTTAAACAAAGTTTATGGAGTTATGGGCTGCAGATGAGCAAAGAGTCTTGTTTTCCGGTTTTACGATGGAGAGCCCAATTTAGGTGGTGGGACGCCGTGAGAGAAGGTATCTACGATGGAATAGCATGGGACCAATTTCAACAAGAATTCCTTTATTAGATTCTTTCTCGAAGTCATAAGGATTCAAAATTGAGGAGTTCTTGAGTTGGAACAAAAGAACATGTCGATATCCAGAGTATGAAAAGGTTCTCGAACTAGTTAGATTGGTTCCTACATTCAAGCGAGATAGAAGTCACGAAATGCAAGAGTTTTATCGGAATTTACGACACGAATCGAAGTGCATTTATCGGTGGTTCCTCGAATGGATTTGGGGACTTAGTTGAGGCAGCTGCGAGAGTTGAGTAGCACTACGACCATGCTCCCGGGTAGACGGGAAAGTAAGGTAAGAGGAGTGCACCGGGCCACGTCCCAACAAAGCTCGGGACGGTACCGGTAGAAGAAAAGCAAGGCCGAGAGGTTATAGAGGCCGAGGTGCGGGTCGAGGAGCTATCTCTGGTCGAGATCGGTGAGGCCCCAGTTGCTAGCGGTGGCACTGAGAACATTCCCTCCGTTTGTCATATGTGCCGATGACACCATGGGAGTGCATGAGATTGATCTGAGGAATGTTTCCGCGGCGAAGGCCATTTTATTAGGGAGTGTCCTCGGTGATTGGTGCGGAGACATCGGTGCTTGATCTAGCGTACCGGTACGGAGATGAGCCGCATGAGTCGGCGGGGAGAGGCTTCCCGGCGAGGGCTAGCACGACCCACGGGCGGAGTGAAAGCGTGGTAGAGGTAGAGCGATTACCCGGGGATATGAAATGAGCCCTTTTCGAGGCGGAGTATATCTTTGTGACTCAATGAAGATGCGAGATGCGACTCGGATGTAGTCAGTATTATTTGTGTGATCATGATGCATATACATGTGGAGCCGAGGGTGCGCGTGTTTTTGCATCCAAGCCATTCTTAGATCGTTTGGAATGGGAGACCCGACCATTAGGGTGGTATGAGAGTTCCCTTCCGGTTGGAGACCAGTTACTCGCGAGACGAGTGATCGGAGATAGTAGAGTTACGATTGAGAATGGGGATTCCAGTGGATCTTGTAGCTATTTAGATATAGGGACTTTGATGTAGTTCTTGGCATGGATTGGCTATCTCGCCATAGAGCCACAATAGATTGTTATAAAAAGGAAGTAAAGCTGAATAGGCCAGGCAAGTTGGAGGTAAAGTTCAGAGGATTACGTAGAGAGTTATCTTGTTGTATGATCTCCGCCATGACAGCACAGAAAATGTTGCGTAAAGGTTGTCAGGGTTATCTAGCTTATGTGGTGGAGACGGGGAAGGAGGGGACTATATTGGATGAGATTTCAGTTGTTAGAGAGTTCCCAGATGTGTTCCCGGATGATATCGCGGGATTACCTCCAGAAAGAGAAGTGGAGTTCACCGTTGATTTGATTCGGGGAGGTACAGGCCCATTTCCATTCCTCCTTATAGGATGGCTCTGAGAGTTAAGGGAGCTTAAGGCTCGATTAAGAATTGTTGAGTAAGGGATTTATTAGACCGAGGCATATCCCCATGGGAGCTCAGGTTCTCTTTGTGAAAAGAAAGATGGGAGTTTGCGGTTATGTATAGATTACGACGGTGATGAGATTACCATCATGATGGGGAGTATCCACTCCTAGAATTGATGAGTTATTTGATCAACTCGAGGATCTCGAGTATACTCGAGATAGACTTGAGGTCGGGATATCATCGATTGAGAGTCTGAGTGATGTACACAGGCGCATTAGGGACATTCTGGGCATTATGAGTTTTTGGTGATGCCATTTGGTTTGACTAATGCCCGGCGTTTATGGATTTGATGAGCTAGAAGTATTCGGTAGTATTTGGATAGGTTACGTCCTTAATTTTTATTGATGATATCTTAGTGTATTCGGGTGGTTCGGAGGAACATTGAGCTGAGTTGTATTACAGGACACAGGAGAGGCAGTTATATGCCAAGTTGGGCAAGTGTGTCGGTTTGGCTCGACAAGGTGGCATTCCTTGAGTAAATATATTCGAAGCGAGGGGGTGAGTGTGGATCCCAAAATAGAAGCGGTGGTAAATTGGAAACCACCAAAAAATGTCGAGTCGAGAAGTTTCCTTGGTTTTAAGCGGGGTATTCTGAGGAAGTTTGTTGAGGGGTTCTCAGATAAATGACCCCACCGACAGTGACAAGAAAAGATGCATTAAGTATGATTGGGTAGAAGCACATCCAACGAGTTTTGAGGAGTTGAAAGATAAGATTGACCCGAGCTCGGTTCTAACACCCGATGGAAGGAATGGATTTGTGGTTTATAGTGATGCTTCGACGAGGCCTTGGTTGTGTTTTGATGCGGAATGATAGGGTGATTGCATATGCCTCTGAAACTGACTAAAGAAGCATGAGGTACCACACATTTAGAGCTGCGGCCAGTCGTGTTTGAAAATGGAGACAGTATTTATATGGTGTTCATTGTGGGATCTTCTGAGGATCATAAAGTCTTCAATATATTTTTCACCTGAGAGTTAAACTGAGGCAAAGAAGATGGCAGGTTGATTAAGGATGCAGTATGCTATCAGTCTTCAATCGGAAGCTAATGTCGTGAGATGCCTTGAGTAGAATGACCAGAGGTTCTTTGTCTCCACATGAGATCGAGGTTATCTTCCAACATTGCCAGAATTGGATCGAGAGCTTTAGGGGTGATATTGGAGGTTGAGGATTACGGAGCCTTGTTAGCCACATTTCATGTTAGGCCAGCTCTGAGTGGACCCGGATTCTAGCAGGCGGTGGCGGGATCTATGAGTTAAGCTTAAAGAGAGATAGAAAAGGAAGCGAGAGTTTCAAATTACCGGGATGATGGTGTGATAGTGAAAGGTCGGAGATGTGTGTGAGAGTATAATGAGCGAAGAAAGACATCATGGAAGAAGCACATTCATGCTGTATGCTATGCATCAGTGGTACCAAGATGTCGAACTTTGAAGAACATTCTTGGTGGAATGGGATGAAGAAAGAGATAGCGAGTTTCGTTTCAGTGCTAACTTTTTGTCGGCCCGGTGAAGCGAGCATCGGAAGCCCGCGGGGGGAAGATCGTTTATACTATTCGATTGGCAAATGGGAAAAGAATTACTATGGATTTTGTGACGGTGCTTCCACGGACTGAGAGGCGACATGATGCTATATGGGTAATAGTTGATCGATTGGCGAAGTGCGCAGTTTCTACCGATTAATGTTGAGGATTCGATGGAAAAGTTGAGTTGTATGTGGATGAAATAGTAAGACTTCATGGGGTTCGATTGTCGATGGTGTCGGTCGAGACCCGGGGTTCACATCTAGGTTTTGCTTTGGTTCACGAGGGCAGCGTTAGGTACCATACCATTTCGTACGGCATTTCATCCTCGAGACGGATGGCGATCGAGGAGAGGACTATTCGGGCGTTAGAGGATATCTTGAACTTGTGTGATGGAATTAGAAGGAAGTTGGGATACTCACTTAGCACTAATGGGTTTGCTGTGATACATTATCAAATGGTATAGAATGGCTCCATTTGAGGCCTTGTATCGGCGAGGAAATGTGGGACTCCCGGTGTCTTTGGGATAGGGTTAGTGAGAGAGAGGCTAGTAGGCCCTGAACCTAAATCTGGATCTTACCCGAGAAAGTGAAGTTGTTCGTGATATATGCTTAAGATAGCAAGAGATAGACGAGAGAAAAAGCTATGCGGGACAGCTAGTCGTAGAGAGACTTGGAGTTTGAAATAGGTGATGAAGTCTTTTTGAAGATTTCACCTTGGAAGGTGTGTTGAGATTTGGGAAGCAGGCAAGCTTAGTCAGGTATATTGGACCTTATGAGATCGTGAGCAAAAGTGGGACGATGGCTTCTGATTGAAGTGCACGAGTTGTCGAGATTCGTGATACTTTCCGTATATCAATGTTGAAATATATCCGGATCCTTCACATGTATTGAGAGAGCAACTTGGTGCGGAGTTAAAGGAGAATTTGACTTATGAGGTACAATGCGAGATTGTAGATCGCAAGGAACAGGTGTTGAAGCAAAAGTGATTCCATTAGTTAAAGTCTTTATGGAAGAATCATGGAGGAGCGGCTACTTGAGGCTAGGAGGCCAGATGCGCCGTCGGTACCCTCACCTTATTCTCGGATGAGGTATGTTTTCCTTTCCTTTTATTTTGGAGTTTAGTTTTTCATTTCGAGGGCTGAAATGTTCCTAAGAGAGGGAGGATTTTTGTAACATAGTCCAGAGAGAGTCTACGATCTGTGTTCTTGTAGGGGTGTATAAGAGTACCAAGTGTCTGAGGCTTTTTGGAGACTAAAGTAGGAAATGGGAGTTTATGGAACCGAATTTATGGTGTTATTAAACCCGAGGGTACAATTGTCATTATGCAAATGAATATGAAAATCAAAATTTAAGGTGTAGAGATGGGCCCATAGTGGAAATTAGAAAAGAAGTTGCTGTGCAGTAATGAAAAGATGAGACTAGTTGCAATTTATGGAAAGTTAATTTAACAAAAAGAAAGAAGAAAAACAAAAGCAAAATTCATTTTGGTCTCTACAGTTACCCTAGCAAACCGTAGGTGAGAAAGAAGAGAGCGAGAGGAGGAAGGGAAGAGGAAGAAGGAGGAGGAAAGAGCAAGATCCAAGGTATGTGTTTGATGTGTTTGCCTTAGTGTATTTTGGATTCTTAGGGCTTGGGTATGGAGATTAGTTACTCTTTTGATCTGGGTTTGTGCAAAGAGCCCATTAAGCACTTTGAATGGTTGGGTTATGTGGGTAAAGAGCCCAATTGATGTAAAAGAAACATGAAGTCATCAAAATCATGATTTTTAAAAGAATTGGTGGACCTTAGGTAGTGTTCTTGGATTTTCACCTAAGGTTTTGGTTTTAATTTCCAAAACACCAATTCACATGATGTGGAGTTGTTTTAGATAAATTCCAAGTTGGTTTTGAGGTATTATGAATTATAAGTTATATGGAGTGAATTGGCATCGAAGTGGGAGAAATAACAAAATACGGGCATTTCGGTCAAGTCCTGCGGTCTGATAGGAGTCCTACCGGTAGGACTTTATCTGGTCATTTTGGCCAGAATCTGCCGGTAGAAGTTAAGTCCTACCAGTAGGACTTGTTCTCAGTTTTCCTATTTCGACTTCAGTTTCGTATTTCGGCCATAACTTCCTCATTTCTTATCCGATTTAGGTGATTCAAGTGGCTACATAAAATAGACTTCAAAGGAGAACAAAACTTAAGAAATAGGAATCATAATTCTGATCCTAAGTGGCCCAAAAATTCACTCAAAGTGGGACCATGTGCAAGAAAAATTCCTGCATCGACTTTGGACATAGAGGTAGTCCGGGTTGTTTTTGAGAGACGTGGCAGGTTTCGATTAACTCCGAATTGGGTGATTAGGTTGGAATAGAACCATATATGCCCAAGAGTATGAAGAGTGTGACTAAGTCTAGGAAGTACGTTAAGTTATGTGATTAATTTGTCGTCGTATTCGTTTGAGTGTAGGTTAAAAGTAAAGGCGGGATAAGTGTGGAACTGTGCTCAAGTTAAGCAAGCAAAGAGGTGAGTGTTCTAAACTCATTTTCCAAAATACTAGTGTATTATTATTATTATTATTACAAATTGCTTTACCTTTGGTATTTTATGGTTTGAATGCGAAACCATTTTCAAGAAAGCGGCAATGAGATAAAAGCAAGCAAATGGTTTTGAGTTAAACCATTTTGAAAACAGAAAGCATTGGTTTTAAATTGTAAAACCATAATTAAGCAAGCAAGTAAATGGTTTTGAAAAGTTAAGCCATTTTCAAGCAAGCAAGCAAAGTAAGTCAATGGTTTTGAATTGTAAACCATTTTTTCAAGCAAGTAAGCAAATATAAGCAAGAAGTAAGCAAATGGTTTTGAAGTTAAGAAACCCATTTTCAAGCAAGCAAGCAAGTAAATGGTTTCAAAGTATCAAATAGGCTACGAAGCAATAATGACATTGAAAGTTTGTGAAAACAAGGCCCTACTAGTTTTAAAGCAGAGCAAGCCGGTCGGAGGTATCCGTGCGTGCGGTGGTGTTAGGTTTCATACATGCATTGTAGTTTTGCACAGTGCGACAGGCTTAGGACATCGTCGTACTTTAAAGGAGGCCAGGTAACGTGCGAGGGGGTATATAAGGTTATGAGCTCCTAACTAAGTATGGTGATGGCGACAGGGGTCAATTCCACCATTATTCCATAGGAAGGAATGAAAAGGTGGCCAGCGGATGAGGTCAGCACCCACCGACACGGTGGAGCATGGGTTCCGTGTTATTTAGAGGGCGTGATAAGCGAAAATAGAGGCGCCATGGCTTTGGTTGATGTTTTATAAAGCGTGATATCTGAGTTTTGAAAAATCAGCCGTTGGTTCGATCGCGAGGCTTAGGAGAGTTTTAAAGCAAGCGGTTGAGCGAGCTCCCGTTTAGATTTCAAGCGATCGGTTGAGCCAAACTCCATTAAGGTTTATTTTCAAAGCATGCGGTTGGAGCAAGAAAACTCCCGTTTTTATGAAAAGTTTTGAGAAACTTTTCGCGAGTTTGTGAAAGGTTTTAGAAGACTTTTCAAACGAGATAAAGCGACGAAAAGAAAAGTATGAGAAGTTTATAAACACAAGCAAGCCAGAAATAAGAGTTTTACAAGCTTTTAAAGAAAGCAAAACAAAGCTGAAACAAGTATTAAAATTTTATAGGAGGTTTAAGCAAGCAATGCGGCTTAGCTTCACGGGGATTTCTAGTCGTTGGGGTAGCGACTGGGGATTTACGTGGGTGGCCGGCTGCGCTGCCCGTTGGAAGGGAGTGGGGTGTGTCACCCGGAAAGGGAAACGATTTATGTAACACCCTTTCTCCGTCAGCTTGGAGTTAGTGGTCGAGACGAATCGGGATGTTCGATGCATTTAAGCTGTGGCCTTGACTCGATAGGATGTTAAGTGAGGGTCACTCTTTCTTCTTCATTTTTTTAAAAAAAAACTTATAACCTTTACACTTGCATATTCATATAATGTTAAACAATTAACTTGTATTACATTCTATAGCAGCGGATTACAAAATATATATACAAGCTCCAAATATGGAAATGTTCAACATTTACAATATTTACATTGGTTACAAAATTTCATATACAAAACCAGACCTAAGGTCTTCCGGTGAGCACCTATTGATGTGGCCTTTATTTGTGATGTGGAGATAATCTTTTTTGTCCTCTGGTTTCCTCTTACATGCCTACACGGATTGAACTGCAGTGCTAAACATAGCTTAGTGGGAATATGACTTCTATTAGAGTCACCACACTTTTATACAAATGCATATAACACATATAACGTCTGATTCTTGTCATTTCTCATATATATACTTATCACCTTGATTTCATTTTATATCATCTTCAGATACTTTTCATGTAATCTTGTCTTTTATAACATTGCGCCAGCGTATACTATCGTCGCGTAAGCAGTCTTGTGCTTCCCATATTCTCTTCATTTCCTTTGCATATACTGTCATTTTCTTTTATGTTTCATGTACGCATAAACCTTAGGAGTGGATCTGGGAATGCTATAATCCATGAGGACCAGAAGGTGCTATATTCCTTTGTGTAAACAGGTGGTCCGTGAGGGAACTGTGGCGTAATATATTATACCAGAAGGTATCATCCTTTGTCTAGGAGCGGTGACCTATTCCATGAGGGGCGGACGTGGTGACCTTTCGGGCCACGATCCAAAGCGGGATCTATGTCATTGACCCACACGGGGTCCGTTTCGAATATAAGCGATATGTTGCGGGGACTTATTGTGCCCCTGTGGGCATGCCCGTCTATCCTCTGCCCAGGGTTAAGCGGACAATCGATATGTATTTTAAAGATATATCTCATATTCCGACTAATTATTGTCATTCCTGGTGAATCATAATGATATATATACAATCGCTATTCATATCTTTACATTTTTCATACTTCATTATATGCATAAATAACTATGCTTGCTAATCAGATACTTATGAGCTATTTATGAATTTATAATAGGCGTTCATAATACAAATGGAATCATGGTTACCTATATCGCCTAATGCTTTTCGTGTTTTCTGGAACTAATATGAGTTCCAATCTTATCAAGCTGTTCATTGCTGAATTCCCCGACTCAATGGGCTTTCCATAGAGTCTGCAACACCCCAAACTGAGTTCGGGACGGCGAGATATGACCTTCCGAAGTCGAGGTCGCAGCCTCGCCTCACGATCACCCGAATCGACGAATCGCACCGGGAAGCATCCAGCTCATTTTAACACTGGTCTGATGATCTAATATTCTCCTCAGGGTATATGGATGACTTTACTCAATGGGCTTTCCATAGAGTCCAAGAACACCCAACCCAGTTCAAACGGCTATATATGACCTTCCGGCTGGAGGCGCTGGCAGCCGCCTCGACTTAGCCGACCAATCGACGAGTCACTGAAGTTTCTTATATGGTTTAGCCGAAGTTTACAGACGAAGCCGAGCTCTTTCAGACGAGTTGAAGCCAGACGCCAGTTCGCACTTACAGATGACTCATGATGAGGTTCGGCTTGGTCCGCTGCATGAGGTTCGGCCACCTTCGCCGCATGAGCGCAGCCGACTTCGCCGTATTTAGGTCTCGCCACCTTCGCCGCAGGAAATCGCTAACTTACAGACTAATTTCTGCTGTGACGAATACCTCGCTGTGACCTCGGTTTAATTCTCTCGCTTGACGCACTTCGCCGACGGCCACCGCTGACGGCTCACCGCTTCATCGACGCACTTTCGTTTGACTTTACCCTCGGCTGGATTTTACCACCGTTTCGATCGACACTCGCTGATTTTACCACCGCCATTGTACCATCGTTTCACGATTTAATTCGCTTTACCACCCCGCTGACGTAATTACCGCCGGACGGCTAATGCCACCGACGACTCGTTGACGCATCACCCCCGCTGACGGCCACCGTTTCACCACTTACCTCGCTTTGACACTTCGCTGATTGGCCAATCGTCTCAAATGGTCCACTTTAAGAATTCAAAGCCTAACATCAAGTTCATCGATGGCTGCAATTTACGTGGCGACTTAACGCCACCCTCTTTATTTCGGTTCAAAACTCGCTCTAAGGTCCTGCACATCGATATGGTCGACACAGGAATTTTCCAGCTCAACTCTCGCGAACTGCACTTTCTCAAACACATATTTGGTGGTTCTTTAAAGCTCTCTTAACTCAACCCTACAAGAAATGAGTTTGGGAGTTCCCAAACCCAAACCATACTCAAGATGAGGGGTTCTAACCATGTATCTAAACTTTATAGTCCAAAACTAGACTTCCATACTCCCATAGTTTACATACACTTATTCATGGTTCCATACTTTTCTATACCAAATCATAATTCCATAACAATACCCATATTTCCATACTTTTCGATACAAAATCATAGTTTCATACTTTTCTATATCAAATCATAGTTCCATACCACCCAAGACATGTATCCGTACCCATACTCAAATTCCATACAACCCAAGACATGTGTATTCATACAAATATTCACAGTTCCATACCTGTAATCTTCTTCTTCTTCTTCTTCTTCTTTTCTTCGTATTCGTTTCCTCTTTTTTCTCCTGCCACTAAAATAAGATATTTCTTTCGTCTTATCCTTATTCGATCTTATCCCTTTATTTTACTTCTTTGGCCCTCCAACTCTTATAATATTTTGCAAACTAATACAAATAATATTTTACATAATAACAAAATCCTCTTATTATTTGTAATTTAATCCTATATTATTCTTACTTGTTTTTATCTTTATTTTATTCCGATAAATATATTTTTACGCTTATTATACCTAAACATGTTATGTAAACTCATAGGTATAATTGGGGTGTTACAATTTATAATTTTTTCCCCTTACGCTGAATATAAAAATCCTCATTATTTTACTCACTTTCTCATTATCGTATTCAAATGCCTATGGTCAATGTGGGAGTAGGATCGGTGTGACGTCTGGCGACCCGATTTCTCGGGCGACCCCATGTCGATCTAGCAAGACGCACCCGCTCATGCCTCAGATGATGGCGATGTCGATGTTTGATTTGCTATGGACCTACCCGAGGTCAGCTCCACGATGGATTACACAGGACACCACCGAGCCGCAGGTAGCCAGTACTCCACCTGGGTGTGAGAGCACCGAAGACCGCACACAACCCATCCGGGTGTGCTCCTTCATGTCGAGATCATACGTACCCGATCGTGCAATGTTTATTAAAACTTTATGGTTCTATATTAATTATATTCATATTCTTGTAAAATTTATCATAAAGTGTTCACACAAGTCTCATGGCGCCATAATGGAGTTATCAATTCGCCTCATACATTCCAAATTTTAACGAGATCCGCGACGATGTCACCGGGCTTCATATGTTTCGAGATTGTCGAGTGGCATCGTCCGCAGAGAGTCATGCTAGCACTGGGATGCAACAGAGATACTCTAGCCGTTTACGAGCAACAAATAGCATGCTGGATGCACGGACGATACTGGTCACACGCGACGATCATGCACTATACATAAAGATACGGAGATGCGAGCGACTTGGGATCACTTCACCCTCTATGCCGGGTTTGATGGACTTCATGATTCCTACATGCGCTGGTATCGTCAGACATACCTGCCAGCTTATGACACCAGCGAACAGATAGATGATATGAGTTCCATACTGCCACCCTAGTATGGATCTGCAAGTTGTATCAGGCGCTTCTAAAATATTTTACCTAATTTAATTAATAGATTATGTGAATTATAATTGCTCGTTCGATCACTCAGAGACGTCGCCATGTACGATATAGCCATTCGATCCCGCCTCCGATACCCCCGGGTGCTTTATGCGACATACATCATATCGTCCCGGGCCTGTTACACCTTGATCGTGAAGACCATCGCACGCCGGCACACAGAGGCTTCGACATCACATGAGCCATTTATTTACCTCCTGTCGCCCACACCATCACGCATGCGCACTAAGCCAGTAGGAGAGGAGAGGGAGAGGGGAAGTTGATCGGTGCGTTCTGCCCATGCGTCACGCCATCATTCAGATGCTGAGAGCCGCCTGTGCACACCCTAGCCGACTCATGCCTACTGACACCCTCCTATACTTACCACTCGAGCCGTTTATACCCCCACACACCTACACATCACCTTCCATACCCACTCACATTGACACATCACCTTCCCTACCCGCACATTACACATCACCTTCCATACTCCCACAGACTTACACGGTCTCAGACCTTTGTCCGATGTCGACAGAAACACTTCTCCATAAAGATTAGATATCCCATCATTGCCATACCATTTACCATCTCATACATCAGATCCCACAGACGCATAAATTTTCATCAGCTGACCTTTACTGAGTCACAGATCTCAGAAGCGACTTCAGACTGGGACGCGACTACTCCATCCACGGGGATACCTCGACCATCGGGCCTCCCTGGCCCATCAGCCTCCTTGGCTCCATCATCCTCGCCTCCGTCCCGCACTCCACAGACCCTACTGTCACATCAAGCTTATTTTAAAGCATCATTCTAAGAGAAATATAAAGGCGCCGCCTTATGGGACACATTGATACATATTATTTTTATATGAAAATCAGATAAAATGTTTTAAATATATTTAAATGTTTTCGTGATATAATGATTCCTATATACATGTCTTTAGGTACATACATGTCTAATTCTTCCTCGATTTTTTATCATAGTTCCAAAATAATACACTCAATATTATTTTCTAATGATAATCATTTTTTTATAAAACACATATAAATACATAAAATAATAAATTATATTTTTATTTAAAATGGATTATTTTTCAATATAATACATAATACAAGTTAATTTTATAAACCACACGTTTCTGTTGCAGCATGCCTTTTTTTTTTTTCCCAAATGCGGTGACCATGCCCATTTTGGTCTAATGAGGAGACACGTGGCGTAGAAAACCACCACCATTCACAAAATCCCACGCTGCTCGCTACTCACGGTAAATTTTCAACTCATATCCAAAATTCGTAATACGAAAAATTTCAAACGATTCTAATCTTAGCTTTCATCAAAACACGCTTCAGACGACCATTAAAATACGCTTTCATTTTCAACCCCATTTGACAATTTAATTGAAATGTGAAAAACAAATTTACCCGTTTTCTTCCGATTCATATATAAAACGTCAAAATAAATAATTCATTTTCTTCGCTTTTCAAAATTTGTTTTCGTCTTATTCCTCGAATTAAACGCGCTTTCCTCGTTTGGTGTCAATGTGGTGTTAAAATTTTCTACCTACTAAAATGCGTTTCATCGATCCTTTTCTTCGCTTACAGTGGATATGTACGCGCAGCCGTCTTAATTACGTAAAGTGACATGTCGGCAGAGGCTTTTGTAATTTGTCAAAATAAAAAAAAAAAAATGTAACCAAAAATATAATTTCCTTTTCACCTTAAGAAAAATCAAATAAAAATAATATCGTGATTTTACGAATTCAGCCTCAGGAAATTCACACAATACCCTTCATACCCGGCCCAACACTTTCTGGTAGCGTCACATATTAAAAAAATCTTTATTAACTAATATTTATAATTAACCAAGTAATTATTTTTACATTTATTTGCTTTATGAAGAAATATTTGGTTTTAGTCAGTAAACTGTTACCAAATATCCTGCTTGAAACGGTGCGCTTGAAATATTTGGTTAAAAAATTTCAAATAATCTGAATTTTGTAAATCTAATTATTTTCATGTTTTTTTTTTTAAATTAAATTTATTTTGAATAAAAATATCCTTTATATAAAATTTACATGTGTCTAATGAAAGAAATAGTTACTTTTATAAAAAAAAACAGTTAAAATATTTTTATTAAAATAAGATAAAAACAAAAATGGAGAAGATGCGTAGATTTTACTGACGTTTAAATTCTTTTAAAAAGGGTGTGAGATTTTAACACAACTGTCTCATTTAATTTTTTTAAATGGGATAGAGATAGAATTAATTTAAAACTATCCTTTGAAAACTATTACTGAAAATGTAGAAAACACTTTGGAAAACCAAAATATCTGCTTTCGACTTCGATATATCGATATTCGATTTTGGGCGGATATATCTATGGGATATTTTATATAAATATCAATAATTAAAAAATTATTCAAATATATTTTAATTTATATATCAAAATTATTTTGAAAGTTTAGCAATGGTATTATCAAATAGTTTTTGATTTTTTATTAAATTCCTTTTACTATATTTATATTTTTTATTAAAAATAAAATTAATTTGAGGACATAGTATTTTCCAAAGGAAAAATATTAATAAAAAAAGTGATCGTAATTTTTTAATCAAATCATTAATGAAAGAAATAAATATTTGATGTAAAATCTAAGCTAAATTTGCTAATAATTTTACAAAAGATAAAAAAAAATATTTAAAAAAAAACACTTGTTAAAACATTTTCAATAAAATAAATGGTTGGAAGGTTTCCAATCATGAAAATCACCGATAGCTATCAATAAATCCTCAAAAATAGTTGTCCGAACTGCATAGAGAGAGGAAGTTAAAAGTCCATATATGTAAGATTTAAATTTCAACACTGGCTTCGATATATTTTCTGGAAGGTAGAAGCAAAACGCTATAATGATGTACAATAAGTTCATACACTAACCCTTAAATCGACAATATCATAAGAGCGGAGACTACAATGGTATCGTGGACCTTATATAAGACTTTAATTCAAATACTATCGGCGATTTTCTCGCGGCGTAGTAGCCCAACAACAAGCAAAACTATGGATCGACCATGAAAACCGCTACAAGGCTTAATTACGTTCTTAACCGAACAATTTCGATGGAAAGCTCACGTTATAATTTCACTTGTTAGTAATCACTTTAAATGGGTGATAATTTTTTAAGAGCGATAATTTATCTTTTATATTATTAGAGCATTCCAACCACACTTCAACAAAATAATACATTTAAAATATATCAAATATTCAATTCACTATTTTAATCGATAACTTTTAAAATTCACTCCAACCACGCCAACAAAATAGCTTACTACTTCAACTAACTTTAACTAACTTTCAATAATATAATTAAAAAATGCCACATTGCATAACACGTAAGCGCTTATAATGATGACGTGTCGCGGCCACGTCATCAAACAATCTTTAAATTTTCAACTAAGCCATATTTATTAAATCTATTATATTTATAACAACACATTTAAAATATTCAAATTTGAATCTGGAGGTCATGACACTCGTGATTCATCAACATTATTTTGCTCCTCCCCATTCGTCTCGATTCACCTCTCTGCCCAACAACTAACTTCTCTGCTCGACAACCACCATTTTTTCCATGTAAGTGACTTTCTTCTCCTTCACCATCTTCTTTTCTCCTCCTTCATTTCTTCAAACAATTTCTGCATTTAAATAGGTCAACTCAATTCAAGTCCAATCGATATCATATGACACCTAATTACCGATGTTCATAACAACGACATTACACATCATTTTAACAATTATTTTGATTTCTAAACTAATTTAATAATTTTTTTTTCAAACAAACTATTTCAATCTATAACTCTATAAACTTAAACATGGAGACAGTGGTATCAAAGAGAGGTAGTCAGTCTACTTTGATATTATAAAAGAAGGATTTTCTATGGGATAACTCAATTAAAGATTTACCCATTAATCTAATCAGCCATTGACCAATCAAACCCATTGGTCATGGACACAAGAAACAAGAAACCAAAAAAAAAAAAAGGTAATTCCAATTTCCATGTGCTCCCAACTAACTTTTTTGTCATGATTCATTATATAATGATTCCAACATTATATAATGAATCTTTGCACATGAATTTGTTTGTGCCCACATTCAATGCCTTCAACATCAATGCCAACAAAATATTTTTCAACGTAAAGTTTTACTTCTAAAATAGAGAATAATATTTTCTATTCATAATAATTGTATTTTTATATATAAGTATATAAGAGTATATATATATATATTTATAAAGATAGTAATATAGATGCTCTTTGATGAAATGAAAACAAGCCACTCACCAACTTGTTGGACCCCGTTTTTAACTCTTACGTTTTGCCTCTTCTTTCTTGAATTACAGCAAACAAGCCTCAGCCAACTCTTTTTCTTTTGTTCATTTTCTCTCTTGAAGCCGGAAATTCCACTGCACTTGAATTCTAAAAGAATGGCGGAAACCATTACGTTTTTTGTAGATAAGTTGAGCAACTTGGCTGTACAAGAAGCTTCCTTGTTTGGAGGAGTAGAAGGGCAGATAAGCCTGCTGCGTAACGAGCTTGAATGGATCAGTCTCTTCTTGGAGGAGGCGTGAAAACACACCGACGGCAGGAGACTGAATTCGGGATGAATCAGATGAGATGCGTGCCGGCGATGCCGAAGTGATGTCATCGACAGGTCACGTCATCGGACATCAGCGGCAAAGGAGGCTCCAGAATCTCAAGTTCTCACAGTAGCCTGCCAACCCAGGGTTATCTTGCAGACAAGCTGCCATTAGTTCACGAGCTGGATGGTGGCGGATGAAGGAGATCAACGTCAAGATTGAGAAGATCTTGGCCATGTTCAGGTATTGTGTCGAAAATGCAATGATGCCTTCCTGGAGCTTGAGCTCTTCCAGTCCCAATGAAGTGGTGACATAGAGAAGAGGCTTCCAATTGTAGAGGAAGCTGACGGGTAGGGATGAAAGACGAGGCGGAAGCACACAATGTCACGATCAATGGAGAGTCGGAGAGGAGGAAGCTATCGGGAATGCGGCCTTGCAAACTACTTGCTAAGAAAGTTTAAGCAATGACCCTGATGTTAATGGCCACTTTCAATGTCGCGGCTTATATGTATCTCGAAGTGTATACAATCCCGGAGAGCTTCTGAATGGGGATACCAACAACGTTATGTTGAAACAGATCATATACGCGTAATATGGGTGAGAATCTGGGGAATGAGGTTCGTAAGTACCGACGTAGATAAGGCATTTGATCGTGTTAATGCATGTATGGAGTATCCAAGTTTGGGAATGGATTGCGGCTTCAGATCTCCCAGCTTAATCTGCGGTAGTGCTCATCACTACACGCAACTCATAGACAGCCGATGTCATGCCTCTATCGACCGCCCCTGGGGAAGAGAGTCGGAGCTCTTTCTTAAGAAAACTTTTCCAACCTGGCAAGTACAATATCACAGCGCCGAATGCCTGGTAGCTAGAAGATTCGGTTAAGATTACAGAAATGCAAAGGCTTCCTCGCTTCAGCTACTGCGGGTATCGTGAGGGCTTCTAGTCATAGTGCTATGGGGTACTCCATCTTCGCGGGAGAAATACAGAAGCACAGTGGCATCTAAGTCGGCGCCCTCGAGTCGTGTAATGGAATTCCGCCTAAGTTACATAGACTTCGCTTTATTTCTTAAAGTCTGGGCTTCATCATGTGTTTTTCCGTAGGATCGTGAAATAAAGGCAAGTAAATCGATCCGATGTGGGTCACAGGGATTCAGGTGCGCGCGAAGAAACAATGAAGAAGACGCGAAGATTATTTGTAAGAATCGATTCATAAGATGATTCAAGCGGCCAAAAGAAATGGGATGGAAGAAGAAGCCCGGTCGCGACGTGCATTTGATCTCCTTCATGACCTTGCTGGCTAAAGCCAAAGATTCAAAATTTTCGAGGTATCGCGGGAAACATCTTCGCATACCCTTTTAACCTCGCCGACTATCGCTTCATGACTCTCAAAACATTTCAACATTCGAGCAATCGCACCGCCTCCTGCCTTGATTTGTTCTGGGCCACATTCTCAAGTGAATCCTCTGGTCTCGCTTAAAAAGTGCTAAATTGCCGATGCTGTTGTAATCTAACTCTAACCTGCCGATCCGATACATTGAAAGACCGTAAAATGAAATCACAGTGAAATTGGTGAATTCATTCACTTGAAATATTTTCGTTTCTTGGGTCCCGATCAAACAAGATTTCCCTGGTCCATAGGTAGACTCATTAACCTAGAAACCCTGGATTTACGGGATAATTTCAATTTAGATATTCCATTTTCAATTTGGAAGTTGCACCAATTAAGACATCTATACTTGGGGGATTATCCGATCTTAAGAATGCCGATACGTGATCAAATGTGCTTTTAAGAGTCAGGCTCGGGGTATTTGAGGCACAATTAACCTCCGCACGCGTTATATGTGGGACAATACGCCGCGAGAAGCGGGTCTACCAAAGTTAACCCAACTTAGAAAAACTATAGTACATTTTAAATAAATCCGAGTAATAGTTTCATATGAATTAATCTTCCTATCCAACCTTTGTCGAAGGATATCGACTATTGTCATAAAGCAAGACCCTATGTTGACTCTAGTGTTACTAAACTTAAGGGCTCTAAAATTAGCCAAACAAATGCTTAGCATCTGAGAGGAAATAACTCGTTTTCCGGGGGCGTTTCTTCATCAATTTCGAGATTGAATTGTTTGCCTAATTTAAAAGAGTTGATAGCGGAGGTGCACCCCGCCTTCCTCAAAACCCCGTAAATTTACGAGCGTTATAAGACGGAAAAATTGCTTCATCGCTGCGTAAACCTAAAAGTCTTCAAGAAGTGTGCTAGAGAGCACAACCCTAGCCTAATTGAAGAGATTAAAAACACAAAGGGAGAAGAATTCGACAAGATTCGTCTTATCACCTCCATAACATAAACAACAAGGGACGCATGGCATCGTCATCATTGGAAGGCATCTCCAAGTTTGATTTTAATTCTTTTTATTGTTTTATTTTCTTATGTCTTTTCTGTGTATGCATCCAACGTTCTTGTATATTGGTGTGTTCTTTTTTTTCTCCTTATGGGTTTGAAATTCATGTAAAATTGATGAAGTTGTTGTAAAATAATTTCAAGATGGGTAACAAATTAAGTGTGTTTAGTGTACCTAATTAGGAATCTTTTCGTTCTTTCCTTTTCTCTTTTGTATCCTAATTAGACTCTAACTTTGTTTCTTTTATTTGCTCTAATCGCTGGGTGTTTAGAACATGGAACGAATGAATCAAAAAATCCCCTTTCCATTCTTATTTCAAGATTTGGTCGGAATGAAAGCCAAATAAATTGACAATAATACCATATCACAAGATTTTAAGAGTTTAAAAAAATATATAAGTTGGATAATTATATACACAAATAATTATTTTACTTGGTCAAACAATAAGCTACATAATTAGTTTTCATTTTTTTAATAGTAATATATGATTTTTGAAACTTTAAGATTTAGGATTTTATATTTTAAATAAAAAATAAAAAATCATTTTGTAATTAGTTGTAAGGAATTTTAAAAAATAAATTATTTTCGTGTAATCTTGTTTGATATTATGACGTAAAAAGTCATTTTAGGAAATAACTAAAAATGTAATGAATTTTAAAATATTTTTAAATTGATGAAAATAATTTTTTGGTACAAATTTAGAAAAAAAATCATTATTTTGTAATTTGACTTATACAAAATCAAGATTTATACATTTAAGGTAAAACTTTGGTGGGACTCAGAAAAGGCTTAAGGAAGAACAGCGTAAAATGATTTGATTTAAGTTTTTATATTTTGAAGTTAAATAAAATGAGAGAATACAAAGATTCTAGTTGTTTACATTTTTCCGACTTTATTTTATTTTTGATTAAAAAATACTTTATAAGAAAATCAATACTTTATTTTATTTTCGAGTAAAAAAAATAATTTATTTTATTGCTTTCGGTTTGAATTCGTGCCATCGAACCATTCCAAAGCCATTTAACAAAATGCATAAATACTCTTTGCTTTTATATTTTTTTGTAGACAATCAAAATACCACATATTCCATAATCAAAATCCTACTTAAAGTAGGATTCTCGATAAGTGATTCTTTTGATTCTTCGATATAAAGTATATTTCGATTCCATCTTCTTAAAAAATATAAAAACTTAAAATTATTATTTTACGCTTATTGCTTATCTATGAGTTCAATACTTTTTGGCTAAACCAATAAATAATACATTTTTCACTCAAAAATAAAATAAAGTATTTTTTAATCAAAAATAAAATAAAATAATGATTTTCTCATAAAGTATTTTTTTAATCAAAAATAAAATAAAGTATTGATTTTCTCTCGGAAAAAAATATAAACACACCCAAAGATAGTTTATATACTCATTTTCTATTCTCCTTACAAAATATATAAACTTAAAATCATCATTTTGACTTTAATTTCTTCATCCCATCGGAGTTTTACCTTCCTTTTAATTTACTTCCAAAAATATTTACCAATTTCAATCTTGATTTTGTATATAGTTTTCAATTTTTAAATAATAGCGATTATTTTCTGAATTTACCAAAAAATTATTCAACAATTTAAAAGTATTTTTAAAATTTGCATTTTTTAGTTATTTCTAAATGACTTTTAAGTTATACATCAAACAAGATTACACGAAAATAATTTATTTTTTTAATTCCTTACAACTAAATACAAAATAATTTTATCTTTTTTATTAAAAATATATAATCCTAAATCATCAAGTTTCAAAAATAAGATATTACTATTAAAAAAAAAATTTAACTAATTACGTAATTTTATCGTTACTCAAGTAATATAATGGTTTGGGCAAATAATTATCCAACTTATTTCTTTTAAACCTTAAAAATCATGCTATACAGATACTTGCCAATTTATTTCTTTTTTCATTCAAATTCCTAATATTAACAAATACTGAAATAGAAATAAACAATCATTCCCATATTAGATTCCTAAACAAATCCAAACACTAAAAATGGAATCAAATTATTGATAAGTAGGATTTGATAAGTAGGATTTTGATTCTTTCGATATAGGTGATATTTTGATTCCATCTTCTCTTTAAAAAAAAATATAAAAACTTAAAATTATTATTTTATGCCTATTTTTTGTTTATCGGGTAGTCCAATACTTTAAGCTAAACCAATAAATAATACATTTTTTTCACTCAAAAAATAAAATAAAGTATTTTTTTAATCGAAAATAAAATAAAATAATGATTTTCTCATAAAGTATTTTTTAATCAAAAATAAAATAAAGTATTGATTTTCTCTAAAAAAATATAAACACACCCAAAAAGATACATATACTCATTTTCTATTCTCCATAAAAATAGATATAAAACTTAAAATCAATATTTTACACTTTTAATTTCTTCATCCCATCGGAGTTTTACTCTTCCTTTAATTTACTTCCAAAATATTTACCACTCTAATCTTATTTTGTATATGTTTTTCTCCACTACGAATAATGACATTTTTCTAAATTTTTACCAAAAAAATTATCTTCATCAATTTAAAAGTATTTTAAAATTTATGATTTTTTAGTTATTTCCTAAAATGACTTTTAAGTCATAATATCAACAAGATTACACTTTAAAATAATTTAGTTTTTAATTCCTTACAACTAAATACAAAATAATTTTATCTTTTATTAAAAAATATATAATCCTAAATCATCAAGTTTCAAAATAAGATAATACTATTAAAAAAATGAGAATCCACCATGTAAGCCATTCGTTTCACTACTAATATAATTATTCGGTGAAATAATTATCCAACTTATATTTTTTTTTAAACTCTTTAAATCACGCTGAGCATTAAAGATATCATTAATTTATTTCTTTATTCAAATTCTAATATTAACAAATACTCTAAATAAATAAACAATCATTCCCATATTGGGATTCCTCCTAAACAAACTAAACACTAAAACAATCAAATTATTGATTTTATTCCATGAGAAATAGGAATGGAAAGAGATTCTTTATTATCATTCCTCATTCCAATGTACCAAACACACCCTTAGAGTATAAATATATATGTTCCCTCACTTCTTTGTGTGAAAATCAAAGTTAGCGACCGTGTCTCGCTCGGTCATCGGCATGACGCCAAGTAGATTTCGACTGCACGCACCCGACCACCCAGATCTACCCGCCGGTTTAAGTACATGTCTAACTAGCTTGGTGCATTAGGATTAAGGTACATGCGTAGCCCATTTGACCTATAATATAGGCTTAAGGGAATGTGAGTTGGTTCCTGATCATTTAGGAATAAACCTGCTTCTGCTCTTTTCTCTTTAGTCTCTAATCAAGAGTTATTTTCTTTTAACGGTGTTTCAAAGAAGCAGAATAGCCATGTGACACAGCTTTACACACATAGTGTGTTTCCCATTCTGCAGTGAAAGTCAAACTCAAATCAAACTTAAAGTACTTTCGTGAACTTTAGTCAGCCGAAATGGAGAATAAATTACAAAAGGGTCTCGAACCCAAGACCTGCTTGTCGTAACTCATTTCACGATACGTGTTCAAACCAGCTAACTCTCAATAAGCTCAAGCTTGTAGATTTGGATTTAATATGAATATTATAGTGCGCTTTTAATCTGCTCATTCACATTGTGGCCCCATGCCAGCGCCTAGAGTCAAACAAAACCGATTACAGATTCAACAAATGAGTGAATAAATTACAAAGGGTCACGAACCCAAGACCTCTTGCTGAGACAACTAGAAAGAGCTACGATACCATGTTAAACAACCAAATCCTCCCAAAGCAGCTTGTGGGATTCGGGTTTAATATATGAATATCATACTTTTAACATAGCTCTTTAAAATTTGAGATTATGAAAAAATAGCTATGAAAATAATGGTTCCACTTCATCGAGAAGAGCAGTTGCCCACTCTAGCAATACAGAACAAATACTAACTTAGGCTGCTTTTGAGGCTAATCGGATCCACACATATCAAGACAACAAGCACCTGCCCCACCTTCTTTGCTTGAAATTTGAGTGGTGTTGCTTAAGCAGTCAATGCTGGCTGAGGTTCTTGGAGTTCGACTCGTAAAACAACTGGTCCGCTCGGGTTAATTGAGTCGAGCTGTTTCAAGCTCGAGTGGCTTAAGTAACTGTCGAGTCAAATTCGAGGTATCATAATGCGGAGCTAAGTGCTGCGAGGGAGTTTAATCGAACTAGACTATTTTATTAATGTCGAGATCGAGACTTTCGAGGTTGATTCGAGATATAATTATTTATTAATTTTTTTAATTGATTAAGAGCGTATTTGTAAAGTCGAATTCAAGTAAGACATTTTTCAAGTCAGGGTTCAGGCTTGTCTCGGCTCGGTCAGGTTCGGTCGAGTTCGACTTTTGGGTTTTGTCGAGTCAAGCTCGATATTGGTTTGTATCGACTCCAGCTTCAAATTTACACTCCTATAGTGCCACACTTCTCTCCCGTGGGTTTCCTTAAACACCAGAATTCTCATACCATATCATAACCCATAACCAAAAACTTAAAGCTTTATGCAACGGACTAACCGTTAAAAATGAAAAAAGAAAGACTATGAAATTAATTTTAATTTTAATTTTATAAGAAATATCTTTTAAGTTTATTAATAATAATAAAATCAGCATTTCATGTCAAATTTAATGATGATATTCATTAACTATATGGAATTTTAGTAATTATAAATGAGTCACATTATCAAGCATATAATATTAAATCATTTCTTAATAATGTTCTTAAATAATAAGTATTAATCATTATTTTTAATACCAAAAATATAAATATAGTAAAAGGATATTTATTCCTATATTTTTAAAATAATTTTGATACATAAATTAAAATATATTTTTTGAAATTTTGAATAAATTTTAATTATCAATATTTAAGTAAAAAATATTCAACCATATATATTTGATATATTCAATTTATCCATAAAACATAAGCATGGAATATATCTTTCTAAAATGGATATTTTCATTCGTAGTCATAAAAAAATGCAGTACTATTGTATGAACACACCGAGGAGAATGATGGAGCAGAAAGCCCGGAGGAATTTCTTTCTCCGTGATTGATGGGAGTAGCACTTAGGAATGGAGCTCCATCTCTGCAATCTTTGATTCTCCACTCATTTTCTTTTGATTTTCAGCGCTCATTCTCGCCACAATTTATTTAGTTCAGCGCCACTCATTCTCCTGTCATTGTTTATTCAGCACTAGTTCTCCCTCTGCAATTGTTTATTCTGCACACAGTCTCTCTACAATCTTTTATTCCACAATCTTGGCAGGTAATACTAACAGGTGCATGAACCACAATCTTATCAGCTGATACGAACAGGTGAATGGGCATAAACAATGTTTCCGACATGTATATTTTATGATAATTTCAAAGGAAACTAATCCATGAGCAGTTGATACGAACAGGTGCATGAACCGCAAGCAATGTCTGTCCCACATAGTGGTGCGATTGAATCTAGCTATTTGTGACTTGTGAGGCATTTGAGCTCGGTTTATAAAATATTCGAATCACACAGTCTCTCTACAATCTTTTATTCCACAATCTTGGCAGTTAATACTAACAGGTGCATGAATCACATGAGCTAGTTTAAATTTTATTTTATTTTTCGTTTAACGGTTTATCTTGGAAGGCGTTAGTATCGGGTTTGATGAGCAAAAAAATATGTATAAAATAATAATTTGAGGATTTTTATATTTGTGTCTTGTGGCCTTATGTGGCTCAGAAAACTTTACCTTAATTATTATTCAGTTTTTTTTTTTTTTTAATGGCTGTCCTTTTCTTTTTGGGTTTTGTAGTATCCATGGGGCAGACCATATATTAATAATAAAATAAAAGAAAAAGAAAAAAAATTAAATTAAAAAACAGTGGCATTGGAGGAGGGTCGGTTGCTTATGTGGTAAAAAAGTTAGTTGGGGATATCTTTGTGTTGGACACCCCTCTGCGTCAGGCTGCCCTGCCAACCCTTGCAGCCTTTCATCAATGCAGCTGGGACTGTCGAAGCCCACTCTCTTCTCCGCGCGTGCCGCTCCACCTTCTTCTTCCTCTGAACTTTGTCGTTTGATGCCCAGCCCTCTTAATTTCTCTGCCAGCAAGGCCCACCCGTTCAAAAAACCCCTTCCTTCTGGAAAAAACAGCCTGTGTATTTTACCATCAACGTCCTTAGCAGAACAGAGAAGGAATCTTCCATCTTTTTAGCCATTTCTACTACTCTACTCGTATTCTTCTTGAAGGCATAAGCAAACAAGCCCCGCCAACTCTTTTTCTTTAGTTAATTTTCTCTCTTGAAGCCGGAAATTCCACTGCACTTGAATTCTAAAAGAATGGCGGAAACCATTACGTTTTGTAGATGTGGATTGAGGAGCAACTTGGCTGTACAAAGGAAGCTTCCTTGTTTGGAGGGTAGAAGGACAGATAAGCCTGCTGCATCGTAACGAGAGCTTGAATGAGTCCAGTCTCTTCTTGGAGAGGCAAGTGCAACAAGCAACGACGGCAGGAGACTACAGGCTTCCAATGGATGAATCAGATTAGAAGTGCAGCCTATGATGCTGAAGATGTCATCGACGAGTTCATCGTCAACTGGAACTGGCAGCATAGGAGGCTCCAGAATCTCAAGTTCCTCAGAGTAGTCTTGCCAACCTGTGTTATCTTTGCAGACAAGCTGCTTGCGGATTCATGCAAGGCTGGATGGGCGGATGAAGAGGAGATCAACGTCAAGATTGAGAAGATCTTGGCCAACAAGTCCAGGTATTGTGTCAATGCAATGATGCCTTCCGGAGAAACCCAGACTCTTCCAGTCCCAATGAAGTGGTGACATGGGGTGAGAAGAGGCTTCCAATTGTAGAGGAAGCTGACGTGGTAGGGATGAAAGACGAGGCGGAAGCGGTTAAGGAAATGCTGAAGATCAATGGAGAGCTGGAGAGAGGAGTGGTGGCCATCGTCGGAATGGGTGGCCTTGGCAAAACTACTCTTGCTAAGAAAGTTTACAATGACCCTGAGTATTTAATCGCCACTTTCAATGTCGCGCTTTGGTGTATGTATCTCAAGTGTATACAATCCGAGAGCTTCTAATGGGGATAGCCAACAAGGATTTTATGACTGCTCTCAGGCAAGAAGGAGAAACAGAAGATATACGTAATATGGGCGAGAATCAGTTGGGGAAGAAGGTTTGTGAGTACCTTGAAAAGAGAAGGTATTTGATAGTGTTGGATGATGTATGGAGTATCCAAGTTTGGAATGGATTATTCAGCATCTTCGAGGAGTCATCGGAAGCGAGTGCTCATCACTACACGCAGCGAGCGGTGCTTTGGGATGCCTATGCAAGCTCTCGACTCCGTCCCTTGGGGGGAAAAAGAGAGTTGAACTCTTTCTCAAGAAAACTTTTTCCAATTTGGAAGTAGAAGTACGATATCACGGGTTGTATGTCACTACTTGAG
This sequence comes from Tetrastigma voinierianum, assembly GCA_016808115.1. Lineage (NCBI taxonomy): Eukaryota > Viridiplantae > Streptophyta > Magnoliopsida > Vitales > Vitaceae > Tetrastigma > Tetrastigma voinierianum. Next base: position 84,077 of record JAEQBH010000809.1, read on the forward strand.
TTGGAAGATGTGGGAAAAGAAGATTACGAGGGGAAATCACGAGGCTTGCCTCTAGCCATTGTGGTATCGGGAGGGCTTCTATCGAAAGAAGACTCCATCTTCATGGGGAGAAAATGCTAGAAGCATGGAGTGGCATCTCTAAGTCAAGGCCCTGGTGGGTGCATGGGGAATTCTTGCTCTGAGATTACGAGACTTGCCTTATTTCTTAAAGTCTTCAGCCTTTTCTTCACGGTGTTTTTCAGTGGAAGGACGCAAATAAAGGCAAATAGTGTTGATCGGATGTGGGTTGCTAGGAGGGATTTGTGCAAGCGGTGAAGAAAGCGATTGGAAGAAGGCGTTGGTGAAGATTATTTGAGAAGAATTGATTCATGAAGCATGATTTCAAGTGGTCAAGAAAATGGGATGGAAGGTAAAGTCTTGCCGCATGCATGATCTCGCCAGCGACCTTGCTATTTCAAAAGCCAAAGATTCAAAGTTTTGAAGTACGTGGAAACATCTTTGCATACCCTTACAACCCTCGTCGACTCATGCTCACTTGACTCTCAAAACATTTCTCAACATTTGAGCAAGCGCCAGCCCTCCCGATCTTTGATTTGTTCCATTCACATTCCTCAAAGTGAACTTAGAATTAACGCTACACAACCAAGAAGAGCTAAGTGCAGCAGTGTTAGACCTAACTCTAACTGCGATCCGTGAAGTGAAATACCGAAATAAGAATTGCCAAGAAGTGGTGAATTCATTCACTTGAAATATTTTCGTTTCTTTTGTCCCCAAAAAACAAGATTTCCCTAGTCCATAGGTAGACTCATTAACCTAGAAACCTTGGATTTACGGCATAATTTATTTTTAGATATTCCATTTTCAATTTGGAAGTTGCACCAATTAAGACATCTATATGGGGCTCGTCACGATCTTGAATGCGGATAAGTGATCAAGGTGCTTTAGTAGTCATTGGGTATTGATAAGATGACCAACCTCCGGGCGTTATATGTGGGAGAACATGGATGGGTGGTGAGAAGGGTCTACGAAGTTAACTGACAGAAAACTATACATTTATGGGCCAACTATAAGAGGTAATATTTCATATGAATTAATCTTCCCATCAACCTTGTTGAAGGTGTTATTTGGACAATTATCGTTTAAAAAGCAAGACCCATGTTGACTCTAGGCAGTTACCAAACTTAAGAACCACAAATTAATAAAAACAACAATACTTATATCGGAAGGAAAATAGCATTCTTACAAGAATGAGTTCTCATTTCAGAATTTTGGGATTGAAATATTTGACTTGCCCCAGAGAGTTGATAGTGGAGGAAAGTGCAGCCTTCACATGAAAACCACACAGAGTATGAGTGTTATAAGATGGAAAAGCTGCTCCATCCGAGTTACGAGAAAGCGAAAGTCTTGACCAAGTAAAGCTAGAGAGAGAAGATATGAACCTAGACTATTGAAGAGATTAAAAACACAAAGGGAAGAATTGACAAAGATTAGATCTTATCACCTCCATAACATAAACAACAAGGGGCGCGCTGGCATGAGTATCATTGGAAGAGCATCTCAAGTTTGATTTTAATTCTTTTTATTGTTTATTTTCTTATGTCTTACGTATGCATCCAACGTTCTTGTATATTGGTGTGTTAACTCTCCTTATAGGTTTGAAATTCATGTAAAATTGATGAGATTGTTATAAATAAATTTCAAGGCGGGTAACAAATTAGAATTATTGTGTTTAGTGTACTAAAGCATCTCACAAAGCTTCAAACTTGTAGGATTCATGTTTTGTTAAGGGTTGAGGATTTCCTAATCCATTTAGGAATCTTTTCCTTCTTTATTTTTCTCTTTAGTATCCTAATTAGACTCTAACTTTGTTTCCTTTATTTACTCTAACACTTAGGGTGTGTTTAGAACATGAGAATGGGGAATGGGAATCAAGAATCCCTTTCCATTCTTATTTCGATCTATTCTTCAGAATGAAAAAAATAAATTAACAAGCAATACCATATCACAAGATTTTAGAGTTTAAAAAAAAAAAATATAAGTTAGTAATTATATACCCAATAATTATTTTTACTTGGGTAAGTGATAAAATTTATATAATTGGATTAAATATATTTTTTAATATTAATATCGATTTTTTGAAACTTTAAGATTTAGGTTTTTATATTTTTAATAAAAATATAAAATCATTTTTATAATTAGTTAGTAAGGAATTTTTAAAAAAATAAATTATTTACTAGTGTAATCTTGTTTGAAGTATTATGTGACGTAAAAAGTTATTTTTAGGAAATAACAAAAAAATATGCAAGATTTTAAAATAGTTTTTAAATTGATGAAGTCATTTTAAGTACAAATTCTTAGAAAAATGTATTTTGTAATTTGACATATACAAAATCAAGGTTATATATTAACATGAAGGTAAAACTTTGAGGTGGCACCTAGAAGGCTTGATGAAGAAATTACAGAACCGAAATGATGATTTTAAGTTTTTATATTTTTAAGAAGAATAGAATGAGAATACAAAGGCTTAGACTTCAGGTGTGATTTATATTTTCAGGCTTTTATGTTATTTGTGATTAAATACTTTATGAAAATCGTACTGTTACCCATTTTGACCAAAAACTATAATTTATTTATTTTTAGGTTTCTTGGTTTAACAGAGCATTGGTGTAAAACCCCAACCTTATTGAATATTATAATAGTAGTTATTATTGAGCGATTTGAGTCCTAATGATGGCGAGTGGATTAAATTTAGAATGACTACGGACATCGTTTGGGCATGAAAGTGAAAATTTTCGAAAATTGGCAGGGTGCCCTAATAGTAGTGATTTTCTTATTTTATCGGATGGAGGGTTGCAAGGGATTTTAAGAAAATTTGGGGTTCCTATGACTTTGAGCCCGATGTTTAGAAGAGAATAGGAGATTTAAGTAAATAGTGATTTCGGTGAAAATTGGAGCTGTCTTTGAAATTTTTCGGAAGTGGCTAGAAAATCTGAAAGATGCGGGAATAAATCCATAGGTGTAAGGCGAGATAAAGTGAAGCGGAGTCCGTTTGGATAGTTTCCGGTGATCCAGGCGTAATTCGGGTAATATGCGCTATTGTGGGATTCTGGATTTTGTGATTTTAAATCCCAGTTTAGGTGATTTAGGAGCACAGGTCATTTATGAAGGATTTAATTTGAATAATTCATGGTTAATTTGAAGTTTAGACGACCATAGAATATTTTTGACATTTAATCGGTATAAAAGCAGTATAAGGTGAAACTGAGATAAAAGCTACTATAAGGGAGATATTTTATTATGAGAGCCAATTAAAACCTTTCTTAATGGCTAAGTCATGATTTAAATAATGGGTAAATGACTTGGTCTCATGAGAATGGACCAATGAGAAGCTTGGATAAAAGAGTAAACCACTTTAAACAAACCTAATGAGATTATTTGGTTTTAAGGGTAATTTTTGGAAACTTTGAAATAAAGAAAATTTTAGGAGATTTAATGCTCCAAAGTGAGGAGAACGTGCAGTAGAGGGAAGAAAGGAGAAAGAAGGGAGAAAGGAGAAAGGAGAGAAAGGAGAGAAAGGTTAGAGACGAAGTGGAGAGGTGAGTTTTCTTCTCCTTGAGAGCTTTCCAAGTGCTCTAAGTGATAGCAAGGAGAGGCCAAAGGAAACCAAAAGGCAGTAAAGTTTTTAATGGTGGAAAGTTAGGGTTGATGTTTTTCATGTCTAATGTTTTGATTTTCTTGTATGGATGTTAAATTAGTGGCATTTAGGGTTGAATGATGATGATTTTGAGATAAATTGAAAGCCATGGATTAGATTAGGGTTTGAAATCAAGTGAGTAAGGGTTAGGGTTTGATAGTGAATTGTGTGTGATATGTTGAAATGGTACATAATGCATCAGATTTAAGTGTTTAGAGTGAAAGAAAAATGGAAGAGAAACACGTTTTGAGGTCGATTTTTGAGCGACGGAGTCTCGATACGAGGAAATGTCTGTTTTCATTGACCAGTTTTGGTATTTTGGCCATAACACTCAATTTTGATCCGATTTGAGTGATTCAAATTTCTGGTTACAATATAGACTTCTAGGGAAAATTTAGCTGAAGGAAGTTCAAGCAAATTTTAATCGTAAAGTGCCAAAATGGTTCAAAAGTGGGTATGTGCGGATTATGTTACCTTAAGCGGAGTCATATGTTGTATGAATTGTGTTATGTGGTTGAGGGCTTTAGAAGGAATTTTAAATTGAAAATTTAAAAGAGATGTCATTGGCTATATCAAGAACTGATCTGGAGAGTTTCATAAATTTTGAAGACCGTTTGAATAATTTTTTTTAGTCATAAAGTCTAGAGTATTGTTGGAAAAAGGTTGGCCTAAATGAGTGGGCTTTTAGTGCTTAAGGGTAATTTGTTCATTTGGCTTTAAATGAATGTGTATGGTGGATTAAAATGGATGTTATGGTTAATGTGTAATTGTGATTTTCTTGGAAAGGTGAAAAGGACTATCGGTCGGGAGGCAGGGGGACTCAGGAAGCGGGTGAGCGGTGAGCGTGAGTGAAAATGATATTTTGAAAAAAAATGAGTTTTTAAAAGTGAATGGTTTTTAATGTTAAGCGCTGAAAGTTTAATGGAAATGTTTTATGTAAAAGCTGTTAAAGGCATATGGAAATGTTTTATCTTGCATCAAATATATATTTATATGTATGCATATGATAAAGTGTTATGAAAGTTTTTAAAATGTGTGAAGAAGAATGCATATGTGTTTAATGATAAAGGAGAAAAGGATAGCAAAATGTATTTATACATGTATATATGAAATAATAACTTATGCACATGTTAAGAAGTATTATGAGAAAGTTTTAAGATGTGTAAAGAATGCATATGTGTTTTAATGATCAAGAGTAAAGGATTAAATGTGTTCTAGTGTATTTGAAGAAATGTTTTTCTTGATGGTACACCTAGGCTCCCCCTATATTTATTATGACGATATCGTAGGAAGTACTTTAAGGCGTGTAGGATTTAGAGGAGAGGTAAAGTTATAGGTTACTAGCGGGAGGAAATAGGTGTCTAGGTAATATCTTTACACGTGATAAAAGTCGCATGAGGCGGAGCCTTGTCTGAGGCGTGAGTTTTCTCCGCGACGTAGTGAGATTTATGGCCCCAGGTGTATTTGTCCCTCACTTAGTCGATGCCGAGGAAGCGTTCGGTGTGTTTATTCCACACAGGTTGCATCGAAAGAATGAAGAAAGAAATAAAGGAAGAAGGTTAAGGCATAAATGCTTAAAGCATAAATGAATTTTAAATGCATAAGTATCTATTGAAAGAAAGTTTACGGCATAAATGCTTAAAGCATAAATGGATTTTAAATGCATAAGTATTTATTGAAAGAAAGTTTAAAGTATAAATGTTTTAAAGCATAAATTGATTCTAATGGTAGAAGTATTTATGGAAGAAAGTTTAAAGCATAAATGTTTAATGTATAAATGGATTTTAATTGTATAAGTATGTATTATTTTGATATGCAAGAAAATGTTATATAAATGAAAATGTACACTCAGCGAGGCTCGTTTAGCTCACTCTTTTCCATATGTTTGACAAATATTTTAGGACTGAGGCAGGTGCAGCCGGTAGAGTACCCTCACGTGCGGTGGAGTCGGAGCTATCGGAGGCAGCGCATGTGACTGCATTGAAAATAATTTGCATATTGTATATGTGAATATTTTGTCTGTTTGATAAAATTATGCATAGAATTGAAGAAGGTTTAAATGTTTTGATGATTTGAAAGAAATAAATGTATATATATGTATATTGTGTTTGATTATGGGTTGTGGGCCAGGGAGTCTAATAAGGAAGTTGATGGTGAAGTTTAAGTGTTTTTAAATGTTTTCATCGGGTTTATGTAAAATTGGGAAAGTCAGAACGGAGAAACTGTGGAGTTTTCTGAAAGAAATCAGAGTGGGTTCAGAGCCCACCTGCCTCTCTGCATTCCGTTATTGAGTATGTGGGATGTCTAAGGACCGCCTGATTTTAAATTATCAGTGTTGGGAAGTTTCTGTATCCGTTAGGTTGCTGGGGATCTCCGGTTCAGCGGGGTCAATCGGGATCTCAGATACTGTTGAGTTGTTTTGATAGCGAGACAAATAGTGCAAAATAATATTACCCAAGTTTATATTCAAGAATGTGATCAAAAATACTTAGAGTAGGATTTTTATAAATATTTGATTCTTTAGATATGGTAATATTTTGATTTCACCTTCTCTTTAAAACCTATACAACTTAAAATTATTATATTTTTATTCATGACTCATTTTCAATGTGCTTTCAAACTAAACAAAATAAATTTTTCACTCAAAAATAAAATAAAAGGAAAATATTTTGTCCCGAAAATAAAATAAAATAATGATTTTCTCATAAAGTATTTTTCAATCGAAAATAAAATAAAGTATTGATTTTCTCACGGAAAAAAATATAAACACACTCAAAGATAGTTTGTATTCTCATTTTATATTACAAAATGATAATATAATCGCCTTCATCAAGCCTCTCTAGGTCCCATCGGAGTTTTACCTTCCTATTAATTTACTTCCAAAAATATTTACCAATTTCAATTTTGATTTTGTATATAAGCCCCAGTCTGAGGCTGCGATTATTTTTCTAAATTTTTTTTTACCAAAAAGTGTCCTTCATCCAATTTAAGTATTTTTAAATTTTATGCATTTTTAGTTATTTCTAAGTAGCTTTTAAGTCATAATATCAAACAAGATTAAAATAATTTATTTTTTAATTCCTTACCCAACTAAATACAAATAATTTTTATATCTTTTATTAAAAATAGCAAAATCTAAATCATAAAGTTTCAAAAATAAGATATTACTACTAAAAAAAATGAGAACTAATTATGTAGCTTATCGTTTGACCAAGTAAAATAATTATTTGGGTAAATAATTATCACATTTATATTTTTTAAACTCTTAAAATCACGTGATATGGTATTCTAATCGATTTATTTCTTTTCCGTTCAGGAGTTACTAATATTATAATCACGAAGAATAAAAATGAAAACAAATCGTTATCTGTATTAGATTCCTAAACAGTCAAAACACTAAAAAATGGAATCAAATTATTGATTTCATTCCATGAGAAAATAGGAATGGAAGAGATTCTTCATTCTCATTACTGTTTCCAATGTACCAAACACGCCGCAGAGTGTAAATATGTATGTTCTCTCACTTAACTTTAATAAATGAATCAAGAGTTGCGACAGTGAAGTCTCACTCGATCAAAAATAAAACCATCCTTATAGTCAATTCAGACTACTTTTTCCATTGAGATCTACCCATCGGTTAAGTACATGTCTAAGTATCTTGGTGCATTAGGATTAAGTACATACGTAACCCATTTGACCTATATGCTCCGGCTTAAGAGGGAATGTTAAAGATTAGTTTCTTAATCCATTTAGGAATCTTTTCCTTTTTTCTTTTCTCTTTAGTCTCCTAATCAAAGAGTTATTTTTTTCTTTTAACAGTGTTTAAAACGAATATCATGCCTTTTAACACCCTCTGATGCGGCTCCATTACCCGCACGTGAAAATCAAAAGCAAATCAAATAAAAAGTCTTTCATGGACTTTCAAATCAACAAATGAATAAATTACACAAGGGTGCAGAACTACAGAGACCTGCCATGCACGGAGTTACGATATCTGTTAAACAGCAACTCTACGAAAAGCTCTGAGGAATTAGGATCGAGATTTGATATGAATATCATGCCTTTTAATACTCTCTTTCACGTGCGACGTCTGCGCATGTAGAGTCAAATAAACGAACAAAGTATATGGACTTTTTAATTCAAAAAATGGTCTAATTACAAAGAAAGTGCAAGACCCCGAGGCCTCTTGGTAGACGAACTCGATCTGTGTTAAGCAATCGAAATCCTCTGAGCTCAAGTTTGTGGGATTCGGGTTTAATATGACTATCATGCTTAACATAGCTCTTTAAAAAATTTAGGAGATTATGAAAAATAACGTAATAAGCGAGTTCCCTTCCATGAAGAGCAATTTACTCAGCAATAAGAACAAATACTACCTCAAACTTAGGCTACACTTTTGAGCTAATCGGATCCGCACATGTCGAGACGGCAAAAACACACACCCCACCTCTTTGCCACCTAGGTGTGTAAACGAGTCAAGCTACTCATGAGTTACTCGAGTTCGACTTGTAAAACACTTGAATTCGACTCGGAGTTAATTGGGTCTAGAGGCTGGGGCCCTCAAGCTCGAGTAGCTTAAATGACTTGTCGGTCGGGTCGAGTGTATCTACTTATGCCGAGGCTGCATTCGGTTTAATCGAGCTAGACTATTTTATTAATCAGATCGAACTTCGAGTTGATTTCAAGTGAGAGTTGATTTTTGAACATATAATTATTTATTAATTTTTTAATTGATTGACCGCTTTTGTTTGAGAGCATGATATTTCATATTAACCCCGATCCACACAAGCGAGGCTTTTGGGAGAGTTGAAGTCATTAACATGGTAATGGGGCTTGGTTTCGCGGGAGGTCTACGGGTTCAAACCACTCTCCCTTGCGAATTTCCCATTTTATTCGTTTAAAGTGGCAATGGACTCGACTCTCCACGTCTTGGGTATGGGACGTATGCACGTGAGGGAGGGTGTTGAAGCATGATATTCATATTAAACCCAAATCCTACAAGCTTGAGCTTTTAGGAGAGTTGGTCATTTAACATTTATCGAGTCGAATTCAAGTAGCTCGACTATTTTTCAAGTCAAGTTTCAAACATCTCAAAAAAGAAGCTCGATCGAGTTCCAGTCAAGTTCGAGCTTTGAGTTTTTTAATCGAGTCAAGCTCGATATTGGTTCTGTATCGACTCAACTCGATTACACTCCTATGAATGCCACCTTCTCTCCCATCAGGTTTCCTTAAACACCAGAATTCTCATACCATATCATAACCCATAACCAAAAACTTAAAGCTTTATGCAACGGACTAAGCAGATTAAAAGTGAAAAAGAAAGACTATGAAATTAATTTTAATTTTAATTTTATCAAGCAATATCTTTTAAGTTTTATTAATAATATCAAATTAACTTGCATTTCATGTCAAATTTAATGATGATATTAAATTAACTTATATGGAATTTAGTAATTATAAATGATTACATTATCAAAAGCGCACATAATATTAAATCATTTCTCAATAATATTCTTATTAATAAAGTATTAATCATTATTTTTAATACAAAAATATAAATATAGTAAAAGGATATTATTCCCTATATTTTTAAAATAATTTTGATACATAAATTAAATATATTTTTAATTTTGAATAATTTTTAATTATCAATATTTAAGTAAAAATATTCATCCATATATATATATTTGATATATTCAATTTATCCATAAAACATAAGCATAGATATATCTTTCTAAAAGAAAAAGCTCAATCGAGTTCGAACTTCGAGTTTTTTGTGCTGATACGAGGAAAGCTAAACCTTGGCTTTGTACAGACTACACACCCTTAGTGTAGCATGTATATTTTAACGGTTTAAGGAAATTTAAGCTGATATAAATATCAAGGCTCATAGGGCATAGGAGTACTAGCAATCTAAGAACTTTAAAAAGATTAACCTGCACTTACATGTCCGACATCTTTCTCTTGATGAATTCTCTTGATTCGGATATGTAAGTGCTATTTATTTGAAACAGTAGAAATTGATTTCTAATGTATGGCCAATGCTAAAATTAAAAGTTCTTTTGTTATAAATTAGGTGCTTCTAAGAATTTTCAGTTTTATTTAAATTGATTTTAAATATTAACTACATCTTTTATAAATTACTATTACTTATATATAATATATGTCTAAATAATGGTAGCTTAGGCGTATTTTGATTTAATTAAAATCGCTAACCAAAGTGTAAATTATGTAGGGGTTCATCAAGATCACGTGTCGACGGAGATACATTTAGGAAGAGTTTATAAATGGGCCCGGACTCTGCGGGCGTGTTCGGTGTTCCACTTGTCCCCTCCACATATAGTAAAGTGTGCCATGGGGCTGAACCCAAGGCCCATTACTCACTGAAGTCACGGCTTTTTGAAGCAGTAAATGCTTTTATCCGCAGGCTAGTTTAAATTTTTAGTTAGAATTTTTTTTTTTTTTTTTGAGAGGAAAGAATTTAGTTAGAGTTAAGTTTCATTTATCTACTAAAAACTTGATAAAGTCCTTTTTTTTAATTAGAATATTCGTTTAAATGGATAGAACTTTTCGTTAAATGGCAAAATAAATATTAAAGCTTGAATTTTAGTCGGTATGTACAACTTGGATTGATACCAAAACATTTGATTTAAGCGGAACATAGAGAGGATAGGTTCTCTAATTCAGGATTTAATAGGGACCGGTTACTATGTTACTTAGCTCAAAGTGTTGCTTAATTGTAATCGAATTTTAATTAGTTGAGTGTGACTTAGGAATTTCTATGTTTGGATGTCTAATAAGATAATCTCAGCAATAAAATAAAATAAAAATAAAATAAAAATAAAAGTAAATATAAATAAAATTATGAAAATTTATGTAAGTTAAAATTATTTAATCTTTATAGCGATGAATTTGGAAATAAACAAAATGAATTTGGTATTAAATAAAAATGACATTATATTTAAAAATCTATTTTTATTTCCTTTATTTTATTTCCTTCTATATTTTATTTTATTTTTTTCTCTTACATTTTCCTCAATTTTTTTGGGAGCCAAATATAGCTAAAAGTACCAAATGAAAAAAATAGAGAGGAAAGTAATTCGTAAATTAGTATGTTTCTGTTTCTTGTTAACTAAATATAACCTTTGAAACTATATTATCATTATTTCTTATTCATGCGTCAAACACCATCCCAACAAGTCATATTATGATTCGGTAAATATTTGTATTGGTGATAAAATCTAAATAAGAAAAACAAAGAAAACACAATTTTATCGTATTCTAAGCAGTTGTGCTACTTCCATGGGAACGGTGGCACAAACTTTCACTATATCTAAAATAAGGTTACATAGGAGAGTTTATAATGACTCTCGATATGATCAAATTACAAAAATACCTTTATACCTTAAACATACTCGTACTGTATCGTGGAGGGTAGGTCGGGGCATATCCCAAATATAAGCATTGCTTGAATGTTTCCATGGTAATAGGTTTTGTTAGAGGTATGAATCTTTTCACAACTCACTAGAAGAGACCAACTCCCCGATCTTGTGAAATCTCACATTCATGTGTTTAGTCCTACATACACTCTTATTCATGCCTTTAACACCCCACATCACGTGAGAGAAACAAACAAAAAAAGTCAAGAGCTTTATTGGCTTCTGTTTATCTTGTTCATTGAACTATCTAAGCGGGTTTGATGAGCAAAAAAATATGTAAAATAATTTCAAGTTTTTATATATTTTTTTAAAGAGAATGTGGAATCAAAATACCACAGGAATCAAAATCCTACGTAGAATTTTGATTCTTTAGATATAGGTGATATTTTAATTCCACATTCTTCTTAAAAAAAAATATAAAAACTTAAAATTATTATTTTATGCCTATTTTTTTTTAATCGGGATAGTCAAATGCTTTAAGCTAAACCAAGAAATAAAACATTTTTTTCACTCAAAAAATAAATTAAAGTATTTTTTTAATTAAAAATAAAATAAAATAATGATTTTCTCCATAGTATTTTTAATCGAAAATAAAATAAAGTATTGATTTTATACTCGAGAAAAAAAAATCTATATCTGCGTTAAGATAGTTTAAATTCTCATTTTACATTACCAAAATCTGAAATATAAAAACTTAAATCATCGGTGTGGGCGGTCTGCGACTTTCTTTTCTCATTTTGTTTTCTCCCTTGTAGCCTTTTGTGTTTAGTTCTTCTATGGGGTTGCGACTTTGGCGAAAGGTTGAAGCCCTTTGACCCATTTACGGAAGCCGGCCGCCGCAGTTGGGCCAATGTCGACCGTTGGACCCGACCGTGTACCGAGGCCGTTTCTCTAGCCAGGTTACAATGGAGTTCATTGAATATGAACCTTCTTATTCGCTCAGGATCGTCCTTTGGACCTGACCCCTCGGGCCTTCGTTTTGGGCCGGTACTAAGGGGCCTGAGTGTTGTGTTGGGTGCATCCCAGTAACTGGGCTTAGTTAATGGAGCTGCGGCATTTTTGGCCTTATCGATGTCGAAATGTTTTACATAATGTTATATCGCATTCTCTTTTTTAAAGATTGTTCTCATTCTTTCTTATCCCCATCCCACATTTACCACTTGAAAAAATCTTAAAATTAACAAATTTTACCTTTAGTGCTATATATGGTATGGGGATTTTTTTTTTTTCTTTCCAAATATATGTGGATTATTGTAATGGGGAGATTGAGGAAGACCAAAAGGGCTTCAGAAATGAATGAGGAGTAGTAGGGTGGGCGACATTATATTTAATGAGGGGAGAGATGAGAGAAGTGAATGGGGGGGTGGAAGTTAATAAGCGCGTGGTCCCACCTACCACACGTTTCTGTTGCAGTGGGCTTATTATTTTCCCAATGTGGGGACCACGCTCCAAACTGTTTATTTGATCATTAGTTTCAAAACCTTGTGAAATTAGTCAAATTACGTCTAAATTGACTCGAACATTCAGTGCTATTAAAACAATCAAACAAATCACTAAATCAATTATGTAATTCAAGACAAATTGAGGGAAAATAAAATTATTAAATTCCTAAAAAAATTATAAAAAATGTAAAATTGGTAGGGAAATGTAGGCTCTCATAGTCCTGCTCCCTCATGTAATTATCCTGCTCCCTCATGCATACAATCCTTTCGTGCATTTTATCATTACAAATTGGAAGGATGTAAAGAGCAGTCAGCATCGTTTCTACAATTTTTAAAAACAAATACCTGTCCGACATCTAGACTTATGTTTATAGTATCTAATACAATAATTAATTAGAATATTCATTTAAATGGATATAACTTTTTTAAATTCATCGTGAAATACAATAATTAAACTTGAATTTTTAATTAGTATGTCTGAAACTTAGTTGGTAGAACGTTGAAGTTTAAGCGGAGCAACTGACGGGGATAGGTTGGGTCGAGTTTAATAAGGACGATTCTTTATCATTATAGCAAAGTCTTTAGTGTAAAAAAAATCGAATTTTAATTAGTTGAGTGTGACTTAAGATTTCACTAAAATGATTATTAAAATCAATATTTTTCAAGTGAATATATTTTGAAATAATTCCAACATACCAATTAAAATCTAGAGAGTTAACCATCGAAAAAAATTTATTCATTGTCTTCAATATTGTCAAATTTATTTGAAATTACAACAACCTCAACCAAGAACAATGATTAAAAATGGAAGATGAAAAGAATCTTAGCTATGGCAGACGAAAAATTTAAATAAACAAAATGAATTTGAAGTATTAAATAAAAATGACATATTATATTTAAATCTATTTTTATTTTCCTTCATTTTTTATTTCCTTATATATTTTATTTTTATTTTTTTTCTCTTACATTTTCCTCAAATTTTTTGGGAGCAAATATAGCTAAAAATCGCAAATGAAAAAAAAATTAGAAGGGAAAGTAAAAAAAAAAAGTAAATTAGTATGTTTCTTAATGATTCTTGTTAACTAAATATAACCTTTGAAAACTATAATAATATTATTTCTTTATTCATCGTCCAAACAGCATCCCAACGGAGTCATGTTATGATTAGTGTAACATTAGTGATAAAATCGAAATAAGAAAACAGAAAACACACAAATTTTACGTGGTTCGGCGATTGTCTTCTGTCCAGTAGGAGCGGTGGCACAAACTTTCACTATATATCTAAAATGGGGTCACATGGAGTTTATAATGAAACCTCGATATGAGAACAATTACAAAAAATGCTTTTGGCATGCATGTAGTCTTGTATAGCGGAGGGTAGATTAGGGCGTATAGAATATAAGCATTGCTTGGATTTTCCATAATATAGGTTTTTATTAAATTATGAATCTTTTCAAGCTTCATTTAGAAGGTAGAAGCTAAGATCTTGCAATCTCGTTTATGTGTTTAGTGCTTCATGACTCTGCTTTACCAGTTCGTGTCTTTAACACCTCATGCGTGGAGGATTAAGCAATAGGAAACAAAACCAAGAGTTTCCCGGAGATAGAAAGGTTCGAGAATCCAGCTATAATACTTATATAAATTAATACAATATTGCTAACTGAAGCAATACCCGAACTCAAAAAGTCAAGCAAGAGTACACTTCTTATATTAAATTAATGAGTCGATGAATGTGAAATAATAGTTAATTTGGAGAAACCTAATCTGAGCCAAGCTTCTCATTCGCTGCTGGGAAGAGTCAAATGTATTCACGAAGATTATTCAAAGCCAAAACCAATATAATGTAAAAATAAAAGTAAATAAAATAAAAAGGTATCAATAATTGAAGAAGTTATCCCAAAAGAAGTTCCAATGCTTGAAGAAAGTCACCCAAGAAACTGCAATCTGCTTCACAAGAGCTGAAAAGTCAATTTATTTAAAATTCAATTCTAATATTAGCAAATCTTTTTGAATAGAAATAAATAATCGTTCACATATTAGATTCTAATAATCAAGTATTAAAAATGGAATCCAATTATTGATTTAATTAAGTGAAATAGGAATGGGGAAAGAGATTGTATTCGTTCTAGTTTTAAGTTGATGTCTGACATGCATGAGTATAAATATATGTTAAATAATAACAATAAGTAAATCGAATAATTAACAGTATGCCGGCTCCGTCGCATCAACGAGTAAGACCAAAAGGGCTTCAGAAATGAATGAGGAGTAGTAGGGTGGGCGACATTATATTTAATGAGGGGAGAGATGAGAGAAGTGAATGGGGGGGTGGAAGTTAATAAGCGCGTGGTCCCACCTACCACACGTTTCTGTTGCAGCATGCCTTTTTTTTTTATTTTATTTTCCCAATGTGGGGACCACGCTCCATTTTGTCCAATGAGGAGACACGTGGCAGAGGAAAAACCACCACCATTCTGAAAATGGATCTTGAAAAGTTAGTTGAAAATTTTAAGCTGTATCGAAATTGAGAATGAAAATTTTGATGTATTTTAATCTTTAATTTTATTTTGAGAAAATACGTTTAAATGCTGAATTTAGTTGAAAATAAAGAATAAAGAAAATCCAGTTTCTGCAATTTCTTGAAAATGAAGTTAATGAAAGCTTGATAAAAATGTGTTTAAAATGTAGAGTTCTGTCGTAATACCGTGTTCGTGAGCACGATGAGAAGAAAATCGAAGTGGAAAGCAAAGGGGAACCAAAGAAGAAAGAAGAATCTAGATGTTTTGTTTTTATACTCCAATCCATGGGAAATAAGGTGTTTCGAATTTAATTAAAGCGAACAATATGAAGCGTTTTTCGGTTATATATATAAAATGTTGAAAATAGTAAATTCATTTCTTTTGTTTTGAAATTTGTTTTCGTCTTGATACCATGTAAGTTTTTCATATTTTCGAAAAATTTATCTAAAAATAAAAAAGAACACTACATCTACTTACTTGTGAGCTACTTTATCCTTTTCTTTGCCATAGGATGCTTAGTGTCCTTAATTACAGAAAGTGACAGCGTCGGCAGAGGCTTTTGTAATTTGTCAAAATAAAAAAATGTAACCAAAAATATAATTTCCCTTTCACCTTAAGCAAAATCAAATAAAATAATATTGTGATTTTACGAATTCAGCCTCAGGAAATTCAAACAATACCCTTCATACCCGGCTCAACACTTTGTGGTAGCGTGACATATTAAAAAAATGTTAAAAAAATCTTTATTAACTAATATTTATACTCAACTGCTAATTATTTTTACATTTATTTGCTTTATGAAGAAATATTTGGTTTTAATTAGTAGCTGTTACCAAATATCCTGCTTGAAAATATTGGTTAAAAATTTCAAATAATCTAATTTGTAAATCTAATTATTTTTATGTTTTTAAATTAATTTATTTTGGATAAAAATATCCTTTATATAAAATTCATGTGTCTAATGAAAGAAATAGTTACTTTTATAAAAAAAAAACAGTTAAAATATTTTATTAAAATAAGATAAAAAATAAAAATGGAAGATGTGAGATTTAATATCATTTAAATTTTAAAAAAGGGTGTGAGATTTTAACACAACTGTCTCATTTAATTTTTAAATGGGATAGAGATAAATTAATTTAAAACTATCCTTTGAAAGCTATTGCAATCTTAGAAAACACTTTGGGAAAGGCAGAAATATAGGTTTCGACGGATGTATCGATACTTGAATTTTAAGGATGTATCGGTGGATATTTTTATATAAATATTAATAATTAAAAATTATTCAAATATATTTTAATTTATATAGGATATTTTTAAGAAGAGATTTACAAACAATGACAATAATCATTTTTTGATTTTTATTATTTCTTTCTGTTGTTTATTAAAAAATAAAATTATTTTTATATATAGTATTTTCAAAAAGAAAAAATATTAACACGAAAAAAAAAGTGATCGTAATTTTTTAAGAAAATCATTAATGAAAGAAATTAAATATTTGATGTAAAATCTTAAGCTAACTTTGTTCAATAACTTTGGACCGATATATCGTGGAAATATCAGGTATGTGGCACACACGCAGGTTAGTTTAATTTTTCGGTAAAATATCCGGGATATATCAAGGATATATCGGGATATATCGGAGTTATATTTAAATGGCCAGATTTGAAATCTTGACTTAATCCAACGGTTATGAATTGATCATAACAGTTTAATTTCCGATATATCCGATATATACATGGAATCTAAATACTTAAATATATTCGCCGAAGTGAATATGTTTTCGTTCAGCTACAGGAACCTGCAGCGCCGCGAAAATTTCAAGATAAGAACTTCACAGCATCATAGTGGGCCCCCGCCATCTAACCCGGAGGCCCATCACGCATAATGGGCCTTTGGCTCTATGTAATTATCTTTTTGGTCTCCCCTCTGCGCTTCAATAAATGCGGCGCACCAACTGACGAATGTCTCGACCAAAGAGACCCGCTGCACAGCGACAGGCTCTCCTGCCAACCCTTGCAGCCTTTCATCAATGCAGCTGGGACTATTGATGCCCAGCCCTCTTAATTTCTCTGCCAGCAATGCCCATCCGTTCAACGTCCTTAGCAGAACACAGAAGGAATCTTCCATCTTTTTAGCCATTTCTACTATTCTACTCGTATTTTTATCCTCATTGTCTCCTTAAATGGCTGAATAAGAGCTATTTCTGATCGGTCGACGGTGGTCGGTTTCATTAATGTTCTTTGCCTCTTCTTCTTGAAGCCATAGCGAGCAAGCCCACGCCAACCCTTTTTTCTTTGTACAATTTTCTCTCTTGAAGCTAGGAATTCCCTTTGCACTTGAATTCTAAAGAATGGCGGAAACCATTACGTTTTGTAGTTAAGTTGAGCAACTTGGGTGTACAAGAAGCTTCCACTGTTTGGAGGAGTAGAAGGGCGGATAAACTGGCTGCGTAACGAGCTTGAATGGATCAGTCTCTTCTTGGAGGAGGCAAGTCGGCACACATCGACTGACCGAGGAGGCGGAAAGTGTGGATGAATCGGACTAAGAATGCGGCCTATGATCTTGAAGATGTCATCGGCTTGAGTTCATCGTCCGGACCAGGAACATCAGCGACAAAGGAGGCTCCAGAATCTCAAGTTCCTCCTGAGTAGTCTTACTTGACTGTGTTATCTTCTTGACAATGCCATTGATTCATGGCTGGATGGGCGGATGAAGGAGATCAACGTCAAGATTGAGAAGATCTTGTATGAGAGTCCAGGTATTGTATCGAAAATGCAATGATGCCTTAGGAGCTTGGGCTCTTCCGGTCAATGAAATTGGTGACATGGGGTGAGAAGAGGCTTCGATTGTAGAGGAAGGCGGCGTGTATTAGGGATGAAAGACGAGTGGGACGGTTAAGGATATGCGAAGACCAATGGAGAGCTGGAGAGAAGTGAGTGGCCATCGATGGGAATGGGTGGCCTTGGCAAAACTACTCTTGCTAAGAAAGTTACAATGACCACGTGTTAATGGCCACTTTCAATGTCGCTTTGGTGTATGTATCTCAGTGTATCTGATCAGGAGCTTCTAATGGGGATAGCCAACAACGTTATGCCAGAAACAGATCATATGCGTAATATGGGTGAGATTCCGTTGGGGAATGAGGTTCGTAAGTACCTTGACGAGAAAAGGTATTTGATAGTGTTGGATGATGTATGGAGTATCCAAGTTTGGAATAGATTGTGCTTGCATCTTCTGAGTCGAAGCGGAATGAGTGCTTGCTCATTACTACATGACCCAGTGATTGCTTTGGATGCCTATGCAAGCTCTATCAACTCAGTCCTTGAGGAAAAAGAGGATTGGGGCTCTTTCTCAAAAGCTTTCCAAGCTGGGAAGTAGAAGTACAATATCACGGGTTGGATGTCTGCGAGTTGGAAGATGTGGGAAAGAGGTGCAGGAAATCACGAGCTTGCCTCTAGCCATTGTGGTATCGAGGAGGGCTTCTATCAGAAAAGAAGACACACCATCTTCGTGGGAGAAAATACTTAGAGAAGCATGGGTGGCATCAAGTCAAGGCCACGAGTCGGTGCTTGAATTCTTGCTCCTAAATTCTGAGAGACTTGCCTTATTTCTTAAAGTCTTGCTTCCTTTGCTGCGGTGTTTTTCAGGATTTGTGAAATAAGGCAAGTAAATTGATCGGATAATGAGTTCTGCGGAGGGATTTGTGCAAGCGAGGGGTGAAGAAAGCAGGTGGAAGAAGAGCGTTGGTGAAGATTATTTAGAAGAGTGATTCATAGAAGCATATTCAGAGTGGTCGAAAATGGGATGGAAGAGTAAAGTCTTCACGCATGCATGATCTCCTTAGCGACCTTCTTTATTTCAAAAGCCAAAGATTGAGGATTTTTCGAGTCACGTGTAGAGCTTTGTCTTTGCATCTGCACCAACTCCCTCGTCGACTCATTGCTCATGACTCGACATTTCTCAACATTTGAGCAGAAATTTGCCGCCTCCGATCTTTGATTGGTTCCATTCACATTCCTCGAGAGTGAACCGGTCTTGCTTAAGAAGTGCTAAATTCTTGCTTGATGTTAAACCTAACTCCTAGCTGCCGATCCTGTAGTGAAATACGAAGTAAAGAATTGCCAAAGGAAATTGGTGAATTCATTCACTTGAAATATTTTCGTTTCTCGGTTCCCGGTAAAACAAGATTTCCCTGGTCCATAGGTAGACTCATTAACCTAGAAACCCTAGATTTACGGGATAATTTCCGTTTAGATATTCCATTTTCAATTTGGAAGTTGCACCAATTAAGACATCTATACTTAGGGGTTACTACATCCTTCAGAATGCCGATACGTGATCAAAGGTGCTTTAGTAGTCATTTGGGTATTGATAAGATGACGACCTCCGGGCGTTATATGTGGAACAACATGGATGGGTGATGAGAAGGGGTCTACCAAAGCTAACCCAACTTAGAAAACTATACATTGGTGAGCCAAATATGAGCAGTAATAGTTCATATGAATTAATCTTCCCATCCAACCTTGTTGAGTTGATATTGGACCATTGTCATTTAAAGCAAGACCCCGTGTTGACTTTAGGCAAGTTACCAAACTTAAGGGCTCTAAAATTATTAGCCGATGCTTATATCGGAGAGGAAATAACTTGTTCTTCTGGGGCGTTCTCTCAGCTCGAATTTTTGAGATTGAAAAATTTGACTAATTTAAAAGAGTTGATAGTGGAGGAGAAAGAACGTGCCTTCACTTGAAAACCACAGAATTTATTCGGTACTTGCTCCCGGGATGGAAAAAGCGCTTCATCGATTGCGGCGAAAGTCTTGATAAAGCTAGAGGATATGGACCATAGCCTAATTGAAGAGATTAAAAACACAGAGGGAGAAGAATTCGACAAGATTCGTCTTATCACCTCCATAACATAAACAACAGGGGACGCATGGCATCGTCATCATTGGAAGGCATCTCCAAGTTTGATTTTAATTCTTTTTATTGTTTTATTTTCTTATGTCTTTTCTGTGTATGCATCCAACGCTCTTGTATATTGGTGTGTTCTTTTTTTTCTCCTTATGGGTTTGAAATTCATGTAAAATTGATGAAGTTGTTGTAAAATAATTTCAAGATGGGTAACAAATTAAGTGTGTTTAGTGTACCTAAGCATCTCCTAAAAGCTCAAGCTTGTAGGATTTGTGTTTGTTAAGGATTAGTTTCCTAATCCATTTAAGAATTTTTTCCTTTTTTCTTTTTCTCTTCAGGGTGTGTTTGGAACATGAGAATGGGAATCAAGAATCCCTTTCAAATCTTATGTTTAATGGAATCAATAATTTGATTCCATTCTTAGTGTTTGGATTAGTTTACGAATCTTACATGAGAATGATTGCTTATTTCTATTTCAATATTTGCTAGAATGAAAAAGGAAATAAATTAATAATAATACCATATCACAAGATTTTAAGAGTTTAAAAAAAAATATAAGTTGGATAATTATATACCCAAATAATTATTTTACTTGTCAAAGAATGTTACATGGGATTTTAAGCTCTATTTTTTTAATAGTAATATTTGATTTGAAACTTTAAGATTTAGATTTCCATATTTCCACAAAAATAAAAATCATTTTTGTAATTAGTTGTAAGGAATTTTAAAAATAAATATTATAATGATTTTGGATATTATGAAGTAAAAGTCATTTTAGGAAAATAACCAGGGTCGTATGCATTTTAAATATATTTTTTAATTGATGAAGATACTTTTTTTGGTAAAATTTAGAAAATAATCATTATTTCCTATACCTGACTTCATATACAAAATCAAGATTTACATTAATATGAAGGTAAAACTTGGTGGGACTAAAGTTTCTGATGAAGAATAGAGGCAAAATGAGCGATTTTGGGTTTATATTTTTGCATATCAGAAAATCGAAAATGTTAAAACCATCTTCAAAATATTGCTTACAATCCTATATTTTCCTACTTATTTTATTTTTGATTAATGTAATAATTATGAGTAGGGTTCGATACTTTATTTTATTTTCGAGTACAAAAATATTTTATTTTATTAAGTTCTTGGTTTAGTTTAGAGCATTGAATTGTTTGATGAACAAAATAGTAAAATAATACTTATCTCTTTTATATTTTTTGATAAGAGAATGTGGAATCAAATACTCATACATATCTATGAATCAAAATCCTACTAGAAGCAGGATTTTATAAATAGGATTTTGATTCTTTAGATATATGTGATATTTTGATTCCACAGTTTCTTTAAAAAAAATTTAAAAATTTAAAATTATTATTTTATGCCTATTTTTTGTTCATCGGGGTAGTCCAATGCTTTAAGCTAAACCAAGAAATAATACATTTCTTCACTCAAAAAATAAAATAAAGTATTTTTTTAATCGAAAATAAAATAAAATAATGATTTTCTCATAAAGTATTTTTCAATCGAAAATAAAATAAAGTATTGATTTTCTCTCGGAAAAAAATATAAACACACCCAAAGATAGTTCGTATTCTCATTTTCTATTCTCCTTACAAAATATAAAAACTTAAAGTCATCATTTTGCCTTTAATTTCTTCATCAAGCCTCTCTAGGTCCCATCGGAGTTTTACATTCCTATTAATTTACTTCCAAAAATATTTACCAATTTCAATCTTGATTTTGTATATAAACCCAATTACGAAATAACGATTATTTTTCTAAATTTTTACCAAAAAAATTATCTTCATCAATTTAAAAGTATTTGGGACTTATGCATTTTTAGTTATTTCCCTAAATGATTTTTAAGTCATAATATCAAAACAAGATTACACGAAATAATTTATTTTTTAATTCCTTACAACTAATACAAAATAATTTTATATCTTTTTTATTAAAAAATATAAAATCATAAATCATAAAAGTTTCAAAATAAGATATTACTATTAAAAAAACGATAACTAATTACGTAAATTATCGTCGACCAAGTAAAATAATTATTTGGGTAAATAATTATCCAACTTATTTTTTTTTTAAACTCTTAAAATCACGTGATATGGTATTACTGTCAATTTATTTCTTTTTTCATTCAAATTCCTAATATTAACAAATATTGAAATAGAAATAAACAATCATTCCCATATTAGATTGCTAAACAAATCCAAACACTAAAATATAATCAAATTATTGATTTCATTACATGAGAAATAGGAATGAAAAGAGATTCTTCATTGTCATCTCTCATTCCTCATTCCACCATCAAACTAGTGAAGTAGAAAGCAACCGTAGTCACAAGGCCCACATAAGGCCTAAGGTCCATCCGCAAAAGAACATCCATCCATGCATCTTGGGCAGAAACGAAGAGGTTACAAACCAAGCACCGCGACCCACTGCCCTGGGAAGTGATGCATGAAAACCCATCGTGTGGTCGTAGCCACCTGACAAATGGTATTATCAAAACCACCCATCATAGCCGCCCAACGCAATGTATAACCAAAGGGCGCCCACCAAAAAGCCATCCAAACCGCTTGACTGTCAAGGTAATGGTGAACTGAGAAAATCCTCTCACTACCAAATCACGTGACGACACGTAAAACGCAAACCTACAAAGAAGCCGAACTCTAAGCCCTAAAGGAGAGATTAAGAAAAGAATTAAGAGTGAAGTCTGGGAGGCTCTTCGTTAACGACCTCCACTCGCATTCTGAATGCTACAAAAGAATGGCGAAACCATTACGTTTAAGGGAATGCCACGACTTCAATGGAGAGTCGGAGAGAAGAGTGGTGGCCATCAGGGAATGGGTGCTTCTCGCAACCATTTTTACTAAGAAAGTTTACAATGACCCGATGTTAATCGCCACTTCAATGTCACCGTGTTTTTGGTGTATGTATCTCAAGTGTATACAATCCGAGAGCTTTTAATGGGATAGCCAACAACGTTATGCCAAAAATGTGATGATATACTTTAATATGGGTGGAGAATCATTTGGGAATGAGGTTCGTAAGTACTCGATTTCCAGAAAAGGTATTTGATCGTGTTGATGATGTGGGCGGAGGATCTGCTCGGGAGTGGATTGCGGTTGTATCTTCCCGAGTCAAACTAGCGCAGTGCTCATCACTACACGCAACCAGATTGCTTTGATGCCTTACAGCTCTATCAACTCGTCCCTGGGACAAAGAGAGTCGGGAGTTTCCTTTTCTCAAGAAAACTTTTCCAACTCGGAAGTATATTAACATCACAAACGTCAATGTCCCAGAAATGGAAGATGGGAAAGAAGATTACAAGGAAATGCAAAGGCTTGCCTCTAGCCATTGTGGTATCTGGAGGGCTCTTATCAAGAAAAGAGAAGACTTCCATCTTTCGTGGGGAGAAAATACTTAGAAGCATGGAGTGGCATCTAAGTCAAGGCCCCGGAAGTCGCATGGGAATTTTGCTCTAAGTTATGACTACTATTTCTTAAAGTCTTGCTTCCTTTATCGCGGTGTTTTTCCGCAGGACTGAAATAAAGGCAAGTAAATTGATCCGATGTGGGTCATGAGGATTTGTGCAAGCAAGGGTGAAGCAAGAAACTAAGGAAGAAGACGTTGGTGAAGATTATTTAGAAGAATTGATTCATGGGTAAGCATGATTCAAGTGGTCAAAAGAAAATTTGGGATGGAAGAGCAAATCTTGCCGCATGCATGATCTCCTTCGCGACCTTGCTATTTCAAAAGCCAAAGATTCAAAGTTTTTCGAGGTACGTGGAAACATCTTTGCATACCCTTTTAACCTCGCCGACTATCGCTTCATGACTTCAAAACATTTCAACACTGAGCAATCGCCACCGCCCGATCTTTGATTTGCTCCATTCACAATCCTCAAGTGAACTTCTCCGGTCTCGCTAAGAAGTGTTAAATTGCCGACGTTGTTAGACCTAACTCTAACTCGCTTTCGATCGTGTCCTTAAAGACCGTAAACGAAAATCACAAGGAAATTGGTGAATTCATTCATCTCGAACATTGCTTTCTGCTCCCTGAAACAAGATTCGTCCATAGGTAGACTCATTAACCTAGAAACCCCGGATTTACTGGATAACCTGTTCTTAGGATATTCCATTTTCAATTTGAAGTTGCACCAATTAAGACATCTATACTTAGGGCCTCCCACGCTCTTCGCACGCGTACGTGATCAAAAGGTGCTTTAGCAATATTGCACGGATAAGACTTCACTCAACCTCCGTGACGTTATTTGTGGGACAACATGGATGGGTGGTGAGAAGGGGTCTACCAAAGTTAACCCAACTTAGAAAACTATACATTGGTGAGCCAAATATCATGAGCAGTAATATTTCATATGAATTAATCTTCCCATCCAACCTTGTTGAGTTGAAGTTGAACTATTGTCATTTAAAGCAAGACCCCATGTTGACTCTAGGCAAGTTACCAAACTTAAGGGCTCTAAAATTAATAAACTATGCTTATATCGGAAGGGAAATAACTGTTTTTCCTGCTCTTTCCGACTTTGAGATCAATGGTTTGCCTGATTTAAAAGAGTTCATAGTGGGAGGAAAGTGCACCGCTCCTTGAAAACCCCGCAAATTTATTCGTACACGATGAAAACTGAAGTTCATCGGGCCACGTAATCGAAAGTCTTCAAGAAGTGTGCCAGGCAGATGAACCCTGCATCAATCAAGAGATTAAAACACAAGGAGAAGAATTCACGCATCTGTTTTATCACCTCCACAAAATAAACAACAAGGGACGCATGGCATCATCATCATTGGAAGGCATCTCCAAGATTTTAATTCTTTTTATTGTTTTATTTTCTTATGTCTTTTCTGTGTATGCATCCAACGTTCTTGTATATTGATGTGTTCTTTTTTTTCTCCTTATGGGTTTGAAATTCATGTAAAATTGATGAAGTTGTTGTAAAATAATTTCAAAATTGGTAACAAATTGTGTGTTTAGTGTACCTAAGCATCTCCTAAAAGTTCAAGCTTGTAGGATTCATGTTTGTTAAGGATTAGTTTCCTAATCCATTTAGGAATCTTTTCCTTCTTTCCTTTTCTCTTTAGTATCCTAATTAGACTCTAACTTTGTTTCCTTTTTTATTTTTAAGCTATTTGTTTTTTTTTAAATTTTCACGACTTATCATAAAATTCTTAAAAGTAGCTTCCGAATGTAGTGCGAGGTAATATTTGGCTTTTTCTATTCAGAAAAAGGGAAATTCCACAAAAATAAGAAAAACTCAATCATTGCCCAACAAGAAGAAGAGCTAGCAATATACACTATTAGGGATGACAACAGAGGGTTTGAAACGGGGTGGTTCCATCCTGACCCGACTCGTTTATTTTTTTCAATTTCCAAACTTGTCTCATTTAAAAAATTAAACAGAGCGGGACAGAGATGAGAAAATTCTCAAACTCACTCCGTTTACATTTTATTTTTTTATTTTTTTATATTTGCTTTTTATTTTTATTATATTAAAATTACTATTTTTCTGTAAAATAAAAATATTATGAATTTTTATAAATTATTTATTAAAAATAATAATAATTATTATTATTTATATTAAAGTATAAAAATAAAATAATAAAAAATTATTTTTAAAATATAATCGGGTCAGGCCTTATTATTATTATTTTGGATACATGGTTCACATTGCTTCATTCGGGTCTGTTTCTCATCCGAAACAATTTATTTCTTTTCAATTCACTTTATTTTAAATGAACTTAGTCCAAGTCATTTCCTGACTTTCAAGATTTTTGTAAAAATTTCGTTCCTGGAGTCACTGACAACTTATCACCCAGAAAATCGAAAAATTTTCCGTTTGTCTCATAATTCGTTGAAACTTTTCTGGGTTACTAGATTTTGCAAGACGAATTTAATAGCGCAGTCCGTTTTGTCATCCGAGATCTAGAGAATTTTCTGCTTCCCCAACTTCTTACGACAATTTATTATTTTTATTAATATTTTACTATTTTTGAAAATTTCTAATTTTCTCGAAGCTACGAGTAACAATACATGAACCGGTTCTGATTTTAGAAACAAACCAAAACCCATTAAAAATCCGACAAAATTAAATTAAACATGCGCCATTAAGAGCAAGGCGACAGAATCCAAAAATAATCCGTCTCCCATCACATCCCTACTCACTACCTAATGTTAAAAACAAACAACTTAATACTTAATGCTATTAAGACTATTCAAGATTGTTTTAAAAAAATTCTATTCGCAATTGGTAAAAACAAACAATACCTATTGCAAGGCTTCGAACATAGAACGGAGAATGGAATCAAGAATCCCTTCCATTCTTATTTCGCATTTACTGGAATGAAAAGGAAATAAATCGACACAATACCATATCACAAGATTTTAAGAGTTTAAAAAAAAAGGAGAAGTAGGTTTCGTGTTATTAAAATAAAAATAATAGCACATAAGGGATAAAAAATTTGTTTTCCATGTTTCAAGTAATGGCAGAAAAAAATAATTGTAAGTCCGGTTAAAATCTAATGATTGCAAAAATAATCTCTAAAATACCCTCAAGCTACATGGTTCCCTCTCTCTTACCCCCACCGATTTTCTCCTCTCACTCTCTTACTCTCTCGTCCCACTAAGACCACCTTCCTCCTTCCATTTCTCTCTCACCGAATATCTAATATAAAAACATCTTTGTGGATATCTTAACAAAATAAAATATCCATAAAATATAAAATTGTTTAAAAATAAAATCATAAAAATATCCATGAATATTTTACATATCCATAAAATTATTATTTAATTTTAAAATTTTATTACTTGTGGATAATCTTTTGATATTTCCTTTAATTTATTTAAATAATTAAATTATTAAAAAATTGTTAATAATTTATTTTATTGAATTTATTTTATTTAATATTTTAAAATAAAATTTATGTATTTAATATCTTAAAATTAAATATTAAAATTAAGAAAAATTAAAGGATAATACAATATTATATAAATGTGAGCAAAAATAATTTTTAAAAATAATATTAACAAATAAAATGATAATATTACTGGCATATAATTAAACGCATAGCATAAATATTAAACCTATATAAGGGCATAAATTATAATTGACATTATTTATTATGGTTGTACCTAGGATTGTTAAGGTGGTATCTATAGTTTATTACAAGAGTACCTCCTCAACATAAGTGTTCAAGCACTAAACTCTAACTAAGCCTAACCATCGGTTCTAAGATGCATTGAGCTACACACAAAGGCCCTTGACTCAAGCTCTAATTTTTAAATAAATAAATAGAGACATTTTACCATATTGTAAAAGTGATTAAGCTTTCAAAACCCATTAAAACATGTAATATTAAACCTATATCTTTGGGGGCGCTGTTTATAACTTTATATTTTTTTCTTTCTGACTTATTTTATTTTTGATTAAAAATAATTTCTATGAGAAAATCAATACTTTATTTTATTTCCTTGAGTAAAAATAATTTTTATTTTATTAAGTTTTCTTGGTTTTTAGCTTTAGAGCATTGAACTATTAAGTTTGATAAACAATAGGGTATAAAATAATAATTTTAAGTTTTTATATTTTTTTTAAAGAGAATGTGGAATCAAAATCCTACTTAGAAGTAGGATTTTATAAATATTTGATTCTTTAGATATAGGTGATATTTTGATTTCACCTTCTCTTTTAAAAAATATATAAAAACTTAAAATTATTATTTTATGCTTATTTTTTGTTCATTGGGGTAGTCCAATGCTTTAAGCTAAACCAAGAATAAATTTTTTTTCACTCAAAAAATAAAATAAAGTATTTTTTTAATCGAAAATAAAATAAAATAATGATTTTCTCATAAAGTATTTTTTAATCAAAAATAAAATAAAGTATTGATTTTCTCTCAAAAAAATATAAACACACCTAAAGATAGTTTAAATTTTCATTTTCTATTCTCCCTACAAATATAAAACTTAAAATCATCATTTTGACTTTTAATTTCTTCTCCTTATGGAAATATCAAAAAAAAATCTTTAAAAACTCTATACGAAAGCCTAAAATCCCATCATTTTGGCTATCAAAATGTTATTATGAAAAAATTATGTAAAAAAATCTTAAAAACTAAAAATAAATTTTGAAAAATTATGTAAAAATAATTAAAATTTTAGTAATTTTATGTACAAAAATAGAAAATTTTCTAAAAATAACAAAAATATATATAATAAATTCGAAAAATCATATAAAATAGATAAATATTTTTTGAAAAATTATGACAAGTGCTTATTTATTCAAACACACTTCAATTTTACAAGCGTTATGATGATCTTTTCGGCATTTTAATCAAGTAGGTATTTGTGTAGTAATACATCCAAACACCTTAAAATAATATATGCTCTTTAAAAATATACATCAAAACATAAATAACTTATTGAATAAAGTACTTATAACATAAGCTCTCATCTAATAAGTTTTTATAAAATAAGTGTTTAATTAAACTGTTTACTCAAACAAATAGCTTAATTAAACATCCAAACTCAATAATAGGTATATGCAATGAATTCCACTATAATCGTTTTTCTCTTCCATGGGAATAACCCTTATTTCACTTTGTTTTCCATGTAATTAATTAAAATATAAAAACCACTCATTCATTTCATATGTTTCTATATAGTTGAGGGAAAAGTTAATTGATTACAAAAACCAAAAACGAATGTAGTTGTGTTCTATGGTTGAGTTTTATCGTCCTTGTGATCCATTCCTGCTCGAATTTAATTGGCCTGAATAATGCAGATTGTGGTTTTAAAAGTGCGTATTTTGCGTATTTGATCTTACCCGCTTTAAAACACCTCATGGCAGATGTAAAAATAAAAAGAAAGTTAAAACATGTTTGTTTCCTGCTAAAACTATTATTGAGAACAATTTTAAAAAAGAGTTATTTTTTTCTTTTTAACAGTGTTTAATATGAATATCATGTTTTTTAACACCCTCTCAAATGCAACTTCATACTCCGTACGCGCAAGGAAATAAACAAATCAAACAAAGTCTCCATGGACTTTCAAATTAACAACGGGAAATAATTACAAAAAGAGTTCGAACCCAAAACCTCTTACCAAACCAAGCTCCGACATCATTAAAAACAACCAACTCTCCTAAAAATCTCAGCCAGGTGATTCATGACATGAAGGAGCCATGCCTTTAAGGTCATTCCTCATGTGCGGCTCCATACCTGCACGTGAAATGTCAAACAAACCAAACAAAGTCCTCCATGGACTTTCAAATCAACAAATGGGAAATAAAGTAAATTCAAACACCTATAATTTTTATCTCCATAACCTTATGTGAACCTCCATAACCTTATGGATCCTAAAATTAATAATCAAGTAAATTCGATCTTAAATACAACAAGTAAATTCAATAACTAGTTGGTTTAAAGTCTTGGATTTAATTCAATGATTATGTTTTTAAGCCTCTGAAGAATATTAAAGATTTATTTGATCACATTTAACCTACGAAATTAATCAAATTACGCCTAAAATCGACTCAACATTCGCTATTAAAACAATCAAACAAATCACTAAATCAATTATGAATTCACACAAATTGAGGGGAAATAAAATTATTAAATTCAAAAATATAAAATTAAAATTGGTAGGGAAATGTAGGCTCTCATAGTCCCATAGTGTAGGCTCTCATTTCCGGATATAGTAAGAAAGGAAATTGGTCAAAAGATATGATTCTTTTTTATAAAAATGTGGCAAGTAAGGCCCACCCGTTTGGTCAAAAGTATGATTCTTTTTTATAAAAATCTGTCAAAAGATATGATTCTTTTTTATAAAAATGTGGCAAGTAAGGCCCACCCGTTTGGTCAAAAGATATGATTCTTTTTTTATAAAAATTGGTCAAAAGATATGATTCATTTTTATAAAAATGTGGCAAGTAAGGCCAACCCGTTTGGTCAAAAGATATGATTCTTTTTTATAAAAATTGGTCAAAAGATATGATTCTTTTTTATAAAAACGTGCCGCTCCATCTTCTTCTTCCTCTGAACTTTGTCGTTTGATGCCCAGCCCTCTTAATTTCTCTGCCAGCAAGGGTCACCCGTTCAAAAAACCCCTTCTTTCTGAAAAAAACAGCCTGTATATTTTACCTTCAACATCCTTAGCAGAACAGAGAAGGAATCTTCCATCTTTTTAGCCATTTCTACTATTCTACTCGTATTTTTATCCTCATTGTCTCCTTAAATGGCTGAATAAGAGCTACAGTCAGATTGCTTCAGGATCAGTTTCATTATGTTCTTTTGCCTTCTTCTTGAAGCATAAGCAAAGAAGCCTCAGCCAACTCTTTTTTTTATTTTGTTAATTTTCTCTGAAGCCGGAAATTCCACTGCACTTGAATTCTAAAAGAATGTGGGCGGAAACCATTACGTTTTTGTAGATAAGTTGGAGTAACCCATTGTACAAGAAGCTTCCTGTTTGGAGGAGTAGAAGGGCAGATAAGCCTGCTGCGTAACGAGCTTGAATGGATCGGGGTCTCTTCTTGAGGAGGCAAGTGTTTACCACACCGACGACAGGAGACTGAAGCTATGACGAATCAGATTAGAGATGCAGCTCTATGATGCTGAAGATGTCAATGACGAGTTCATCGGCAGACTGAACATCAGCGGCATAGATTCAGAATCTCAAGTTCCTCAGAGTAGTTCTGCCAACCTGTGTTATTTTTGCAGACAAGCTGCCATTGGGATTCATGAGCTGATGGGCGGATGAAGGAGATCAACGTCAAGATTGAGAAGACTGGGCCAACAAGTCCAGGTATTGTGTCGAAAATGCAATGATGCCTTCCGAGCTTGAGCTCTTCCAGTCCCAATGAAGCAGACATGGTGAGAAGAGGCTTCCAATTGTAGAGGAAGCTGACGTGGTAGGGATGAAAGACGAGGCGGAAGCGGTTAAGCAAATGCTGCTGATCAATGGAGAGCTGGAGAGAGGAGTGGTGGCCATCGTGGGAATGAGTGGCCTTGGCAAAACTACTCTTGCTAAGAAAGTTTACAATGATCCTGATGTTAATCACCACTTTCAATGTCGCGCTTTGGTGTATGTATCTCAAGTGTATACAATCCGAGAGTTTAATGGGATAGCTAACAACGCGAGGCGAAATGTGATTATATGCACATGGCGGAGGAATCAATTGGGGAACGAGGTTCTGTAAAGTACCTTGACGAAAAGGTGTTTGATCGTGCTGGATGATGTATGGAGTATTCAAGTTCGAATGGATTGTGCTGTATCTTCCCCGAGTCAAACTGGCGCAGTGCTCACTACACGCAACGAGCATTGCTTTCGATGCCTATGCAAAGCTCTATCGACTGGCCCTCGGGGAAAAAGAGAAAGGCTCTTTCATGAAAACTTTTCCAACTAGAAGTAAGTACAATATCACAGTCAGATGTCCCGCAGAGTTGAAGATGGGAAAGAAGATTACAGGAAATGCAAAGGCATGCCTCTAGCCATTGTGGTATCGAGGGCTTTATCAAGAAAAGAGAAGACTCCATCTTTCGTGGGAGAAAATACTTAGAAGCATGGAGTGGCATTCAAGTCAAGGCCCCGAACAGGTATGGGAATTCTTGCTCTAAGTTACAAAGACTCGTCTTTATTTCTTAAAGTCTGCTTCCTTTATCGCGGTGTTTTTCAGAGGACTCCAGAAATAAAGGCAAGTAAATTGATCCTGATGGGTTGCAGAGGGATTTGTGTAAAGGCGGTGAAGAAACTATGAAGAAGGCGTTGGTGAAGATTATTATTTAGAAGAATTGGATTCATAGAAGCATGATTCAAGTGGTCAAAAGAAATGGGATGGAAGAGCAAGTTCACGCATGGCGATCTTTTCACACCTTGCTATTTCAAAAGCCAAAGATTCAAAGTTTTTCGAGGTAATGGAAACATATTTCAGATACCCTTAACCTCACTCATTGCTCGCGACTCTCAAAACATTTCCTCAACATTTGAGCAACCGCCACCGCCTCCGATCTTGATTGGTTCCATTCACATTCCTGCGAATCCTCGGTCTTGCTTAAGGAGTGCTACCATCGACAAGCAGTTAGACCTAACTTTAATCGTCATCTCGACCGTGAAATACCGTAAATGAAATTGCCAAAGGAAATTGGTGAATTCATTCACTTGAAATATTTTCGTTTCTCGGTTCCCGGTAATACAAGATTTCCCTCGTCCATAGGTAGACTCATTAACCTAGAAACCCTGGATTTACTTCGGATAATTTCTATTTCTAGATATTCCATTTTCACCTGAAGCTGCACTACCAAGACATCTACTAGGGCTTATGTGATCTAAGAATGCCGATACGTGATCGAAGGTGCTTTAGTAGTCATTTGGTATTGATAAGATGACCAACCTCTTATCTATACACGTAAGAACATGGATGGGTGGTGAGAAGGGGTCTACCAAAGTTAACCCAACTTAGAAAACTATACATTGGTGAGCCAAATATGAGCAGTAATATTTCATATGAATTAATCTTCCCATCCAACCTTGTTGAGTTGATGTCGACTGTTGTTGCGCCAGCAAGACCCCATGTTGACTCTGTGCAAGTTACCAAACTTAAGGGTTTCAAAATTAATAAGCAATGCTTATCTGAAAGAAAATAACTTATTCTTTCCGCGTTTCTCATCACCTTGGGATCGGAAGGCTCGAAGTTATTTAAAAGTTGATAGTGGAGGAAAGTGCACTGCCTTCCTTGAAAACCCTGCAAATTTATTCGTGCTATCAGATGGAAAACCTGCTTCATCAATTGCAGAAACTGAAAAGTCTTCAGCAAGTAAAGCTAAAGAATATGAACCATAGCCTAATTGAAGAGATTGAAAACACAAAGGGAGAAGAATTCGACAAGAATCGTCTTATCACCTCCATAACATAAACAACAAGGGACGCATGGCATCGTCATGATTTGAAGGCATCTCCAAGTTTTATTTTAAATCTTTTTATTGTTTTATTTTCTTATGTCTTTTCATGGGATGCATCCAACGTTCAGATATCGACGTGTTTCTTTTTTCTCCCATGGTTTGAAATTCATGTAAAATTGATGAAGTTGTTGTAAAATAATTTCAAAATGGGTAACAAATTGTGTGTTTAGTGTATCTAAGCATCACCTAAAAGCTCAAGCTTGTAGGATTCATGTTTGTTAAGGATTAGTTTCCTAATCCATTTAGGAATCTTTTCCCACTTTCCTTTTCTCTTTAATATCCTAATTAGACTCTAACTTTGTTTCTTTTATTTGCTCTAACACTTAGGGTGTGTTTGGAACATGAGAATGGGAAATGGGAATCAAGAATCCCTTTCAATTCTTATGTCTAATGGAATAGAATCAATAATTTGATTTCATTCTTAGTGTTTGATTATTTATGATCTATTTGAGAATGATTGCCTATTTCATTCTCAAGATTTGCCGGGAATGAAAATGAAATAAATTGACACACACAGCATCACAAGATTTTAAGAGTTTAAAATATAAGTCGATATATATACCTAAATAATTATTTACTTAGTCAAACACAAGCCATAATTAGTTCTCATTTTTAATAGTATTCTATTTTTGAAATTTTAGCTCTAGATTTTATATTTTTAATAAGAAATAAAAATCATTTTGTATTTAGCTGTAAGTGAATTTTAAAAAATAAACTATTTCGTGTGGTTTGCTTCTGATACATGACGTAAAAGTCATTTTAGAAATAAACTAAAAATGTAAGAATTTAAAATATTTTTGAATTGAGAAGATGGGTTTTTTGGTGGGGGTTTGAAAAATAATTTATTATTTTAGTACCCTGACTCTATACATGTAAATCAAGATCTATATTAATATGAAGGTAAAACTTGTGTGAATTCCGAGCAGCTTGTTGAAGAAATACAAAAATGATTTATTTTAAGTTTTTATATTTTTTAAGGAGAATAGAAATGAGAATACAAAGTATCTTTAGATGTGTTTATATTTTTCCGACTTTATTTTATTTTTGATTAAAAAAATACTTTTTGAGAAAATCAATACTTTATTTTCGAGTAAAAAAATAATTTATTTTATTTTTCGTTTTTTGGTTTAGTTAGAACATTGGACTATCAGGGTGTTTGATGAACAAAATAAGAGCAAATAATAATTTTGCTTTTATATTTTTTAAAGAGAATGTACTCCAATACACATATACTTAGTGAATCAAAATCCTACTTAGAAGTAGGATTTGATAAGTAGGATTTTGATTCTTTAGATATAGGTGATATTTTGATTTCATATTCTCTTTTAAAAAATATTAAAACTTAAAATTATTATTTTATGCCTATTTTTTGTTCATCAAGATAGTCCAATGCTTTAAGCTAAACAAAGAAATAATACATTTTTTTCACTCAAAAAATAAAATACAGTATTTTTTTAATTGAAAATAAAATAAAACAATGATTTTCTCATAAAGTATTTTTTAATCAAAGATAAATTAAAGTATTGATTTTCTCTCGGAAAAAAATATAAACACACCCAAAGATAGTTTATATTCTCATTTTCTATTCTCCTTACAAAATATAAAAACTTAAAATCATCATTTTGACTTTAATTTCTTCATCTTTGATTTCTTCATCCCATCGGAGTTTTACCTTCCTATTAATTTACTTCCAAAAATATTTACCAATTTCAATCTTAATTTTGTATATAAGCCCAATTACGAAATAACGATTATTTTTCTAAATTTTTACCAAAAAAATTATCTTCATCAATTTAAAAGTATTTTAAAATTTATGAATTTTTTAGTTATTATATAGAATGACTATTTAAGTCATAATATCAAACAAGATTACATGAAAATAATTTATTTTTTTAATTCCTTACAACTAAATACAAAATAATTTTATATCTTTTTTATTAAAAATATAAAATCATAAATCATAAAGTTTCAAAAATGAGATATTACAACTAAAAAAATGACAACTAATTATATAGCTTATCGTTTGACGAAGTAAAATAATTATTTGGGTAAATAATTATCCAACTTATATTTTTTTAAAACTCTTAAAATCATGTGATATGGTATTACTATCAATTTATTTCTTTTGTCATTCAAATTCCTAATATTAACAAATACTGAAATAGAAATAAACAATCATTCTCATATTAGATTCCTTAACAGATCCAAACACTAAAAATGGAATCAAATTATTGATTTCATTCCATGAGAAATAGGAATGGAAAGAGATTCTTCATTCTCATTCCTCATTCCAATGTACCAAACACACCCTTAGAGTATAAATATGTATGTTCCCTCACTTCTTTAATAAATTAAAATCAAAGAGTTAGCGACCGTGTCTCACTCCGGTCACATCAACTCGCCATATAAATAATTCGACTACTTTTCCAACTAATTTTTATCTACCCATCGGATTAAGTACATGTCTAAGTATCTTGGTGCATTAGGATTAAGTACATACGTAACCCATTTGACCTATATGCTCCGGCTTAAGGGGGAATGTTAAAGATTAGTTTCCTAATCCATTTAGGAATCTTTTCCTTCTTTTCTTTTCTCTTTAGTCTCCTAATCAAAGAGTTATTTTTTCTTTTACCAAGAAGCTTAAAACGAATATCATGCCTTTAACACTCCTCCCCATAAAGGCGCTCCATACCCTCACGTGAAAAGTCAAACAAATCAAACAAAGTCTTTC
Source organism: Tetrastigma voinierianum (assembly GCA_016808115.1). Taxonomy (NCBI): domain Eukaryota; kingdom Viridiplantae; phylum Streptophyta; class Magnoliopsida; order Vitales; family Vitaceae; genus Tetrastigma; species Tetrastigma voinierianum. The sequence goes on from JAEQBH010000809.1 coordinate 119,789, forward strand.
ATGGACTTTCAAATCAACAAATGGGGAATAAATTACAAAGACAGGTCTCAAACCCAAGACCTCTTGCCATACCGAGCTCTGATACCATGTTAAACAACCAACTCTCCAAAAAGCTCAAGCTTGTAGGATTCAGATTTAATATGAATATCATGCCTTTTAACATAGCTCTTTAAAAAATTTACGAGATTATGAAAAAATAACTATGAAAATAGCAGTTCCCTTCCATCTGAAGAGCAATTGCCCACTTTAGCAATACAGAACAAATACTACCCCACCTCACTTGCCACCTAGGTGTGTAAACGAGTCAAGCTACTCACGAGTTACTCGAGTTCGACTTGTAAAACACTTGAATTCGACTGAAGACTGAGTCGAGCTCTGCTTTCAGCTCAAGTAGCTCAAGTAGCTGCGATCGAAATAAGTTCAGCATCATACCAACTCAAGTCGCTTACAGTTTAATCGAAGCATGTGATCATTTTATTAATAGAATCAAACTCGAGTTGATTTCGAGTATAATTATTTATTATTTTCTTAATTGATTTGAGCTTTATCGAGTCGAGTTCGAGTAGCTCGACTACTTTTTAAGTCGAGCTTCAAACATCTGAAAAAAGAAGCTCGACCGAGTTCCAGTCAAGTTCGAGCTTTGAGTTTTTTAATCGAGTCAAGCTCGAGATTGGTTCTGTATCGACTCAACTCGATTACACTCCTATGAATGCCACCTTCTCTCCCATCGTTTCTCAAACAATTTAATTTCATACCATATCATAACCCATAACCAAAAACTTACAGCTTTATGCAACGGACTAACCGTTAAAAGTGAAAAAAGAAAGACTATAAAATTGCATGTTAATAAACAAGAAAAGGGAAGGTAGGAATAGAAATCAATCATAGTTCTTCAAGTAGTTAACCTGAATTTTCTTTTCCATTCAGCAACCAAATAGAGCATCACCGTAAACCACTTTAATCTATCTAGAACTATTGGTTGAAAATGATTTTCTCTGTTTCCTGAACAAATAACAAGCTTAAATTAAAAACAAATTTGAGAAATTTTTTTTACTAACGACAACTTTTAAGAATTTGTCCCGACACAGTTTTTTTTTTTTTAACATTTTTTGCGGTGTTGTCAAATTCTTTTTTGTAGTATTCAGAAAAGAAAAAAAAGGCGTGCTTAAGGCACGCCTAGGCTCAAGGCACAAGTACTCCCTGGCTTAGCTCCTCACTATCCAAAACATGTGCCTTATTGAAAAGGCACGTCTTGCAGAGAACGGTATGTTTTTTTATTAATTCTGTTAAATGACCAAATCTCCTAAAAGTTCAACCTCGTAGGATTTGGGTTCAATATAAATCTCATGCCTTTAACTCCCTCCCTCACGTGCAGGCCCATACCCGCATGTCAAGAATAAAAAATAGAGTCCTTCATGGACTTTCAAATCAACAAATGAGAAATAATAAATTGCAACGAGGTGGCTCAAACCCAGAACCTCCTGCCAAACCCCGATTTTATAGCATATTAAACGACCAACCCTCCTAAAGCTCAAACTCAGAGATTCAAAGCTAATATGAATACCATGCCTTTTAACATAGATCTTTAAAAAAAAATTTGAGATCATAAAGAAATTACTATGGAAATAGCGCCTCCCTTCCATATGAAGAGTAAATTGCATACTGAAATACTCAAGTAGTTTGTCTAGTCAAGTTCGAGTATCATAATCTTTGTGTCAAACTTAAGTATGATAATAATTTGCAACCTCTCGTGACATACCATTTTTCATCTACCACTAAATTTCAATAATCATCCATTACCATTTCCACCAATCGCAACATGCATCGCTTCAATATCACATGCATTCACGTAAATTACCTTCTTCAAAGGCTTTTGATGAAGCGCACGAAAGCCTCCGAAAAATTGAAATTTACACTATCGGTCGCAGATGAGCAATGCAAGGGCATTCTCAGGTTTTCTGAGTTTCTTAGCATCAAGCGATCGTAATGCAAATTCAAAAACGAACTCACACAAAATAGTTACTTAAAATATATTTAAATATTCAATTTAATTATTTTGTCGGCAACTTTAAAATTCACTCAACCACAAAGAAAAAACATCTTACTACTTCAACTAACTTCAACTAACTTTAACTAACTTTTCAATATAATTAAAAATGCCACATCATTGCATAAATATCGTATGTTTTGGTAATGATGACGGTCGTACACGCCATCAAATTTTTAATCTTTAAATTTTTTCTAATCCGGTCATATTTACAACTAGCTATATTTACAATACCATATTTAAAATATTCGCTTTGAATCTAAGCATGACACTCAGATTCAACATTATTTTTTGTTCCTCCTTCATTTGCTCGATTTGTACCTTCTTCCTTTGTTCACTGAGCTTTCACCCTTCTCTCTTTGTTCAACAACTAACTTTCTAATGACAACCACCATTTTTTCCATATGACTTTCTCCGCCATCTTTTCTCCTCCTTCATTTCTTCAAACAATTTCATGAAATAGGTTGAACTCGAATTTTGGGTCCAACTGGACATCAAGTATGGACAATTCCACCACCAGTTCATGACAACGACATTACACATCATTTTAACAATTATTTTGATTTCTAAACTAATTTAATAATTCTTTTTTCAAACAAACTATTTCAATCTAAAACTCTATAAACTTTTAAATATTGAGACAAAGGGTATCAAAGAGAGGTAGTCTCAGAATAATCCCGTCCCGAGAGAGTGTACAAGATGATGATAATTGTAGGGGTGTATAGTACTAAGTGTCATATTGTAGTATTTTTGAGACTAAAGTAGAAATGAAAGTTTATGGAACCCTAATTGTGGTATTGTCCAAGGCTCAATTAGTCACACAAATGGATATGGGAAATTAGAAACAATGAGATGTGGGCCATAGTAAACAAATAAGTTATAATTTCCATATTAAAGAGATGAGGGCTACTCACTAGCAAAATATGAGACCAATGTGGGAGACAAACAAAATAATTCATTTTTAATCTGATACTATTAGGCTTCACTTCCATTTGGTGAGAGGAGAAGAGAGCCAAGAGCAAGAGGAAGAGAAGGAAGAAGAAGGAAGAGGAGAGGTTCAAAAATCAGGTATGCCTTTGTCTTAGAATCAAGTGTATTGGATTTCTAGGGCTTTGGGAAGGAGAATTGATGCTCCTTTGGTCTAGGTTTTCTGTGTAAAGGTCACACAAATCTTGATTTGTTAGTTATGTGGTAAAACCACTGATGTAAAATAACCATGGAATCATCATGTTTGATTTGTGTATGGGCTAGACCTATGTTGGAATGATCCTTGGAAGTGATTCATGAAAGAATTTGGAAGAAAGATATCCTTGAGCAGGGAATTTTAATAGAAAAGAGATTCCAAGGGGTGAATCTGAAATGGTTGAGAAAGGAGGAAGTATAGAGGATCCATGGATGTAAGTGCATGAAAAGGGGAGAAAATACACATTCGACACCAGACTTGTACCGGTACATGTTGAACTCTGAAACCGGGTACATTTTTGCATTCTTGGTCATTTTGGGCCAACTTGTACCTAAGACATGTTAGAGTTGTACCGCACAACCCGTTCCTAAGCCCCGTTCACCGGGGCTTTTCTTTATTTCATAACTCCCTATTTCTTATCCGATTCGAGTGATTCAAGTGAAGCGCTGCAAATAGACTTCAAGGAGAACAAAACTAATAATTAGGCATCATCAAATTCATGATCCTAAGTGAGTAAAAATTCACTCAGTAAATATGTGCAAGAAAAATTCTGCATCAGCTTGGACATAGAGTAGTCCGGCTGTCGACGTGAACTTGAGTTTTGCATTCGAATTGGGTGATTCCAGTTGGAATAGAACCCTAGCACCTTAGCTTTAAAAGAGTATGAAAGTGTGACTAAGTCTAGGAAGCACGTTATTATGCGATTAATTTGTTGTCGTATTCGTTGAGGTAAAGTTAAAAGTAAAGGGATAAGTGTGGAATCGTGCTCAAGTTAAGCAAGCAAAGAGTGTTCTAAAACTCATTTTTCCAAATACTAGTGTATTATTATTATTATTATTGCAAATTGCTTTACATCGTATTTCATGGTTTTCGCCAAAACCATTTTCAAGAAGCAAGCAGTGACTTAGAAAGCAAACAAATGGTTTTGAGTTAAACCATTTTTGAAAAGCAAGCATTGGTTTTAAATCGTAAAACCATAAATAAGCAAGCAAACAAATGGTTTCAAATTGTAAACCATTTTACAAAGAGCAAGCAAGCAAGTAAGCAATGAAACTTTGAGAAAACAAGGCCTTCCCTAGTTTTAAGCAAGCAAACCTGGCCGTGGCAGATTCCAGACGTGCACTGGTGTTAGGATTTCATACTGTATCAGAGTTTTGCCCGGTCTAAGAAACTTAGGGATATACATTATGCATTTAAAGGAGACCGTGACACGACAGGAGCATATAAGGTTATGAGCTCTTAACTAATTATGGTGATGGCGACATTGAGGTCAATTCCACCATATTCACCTAAAAAGGTGACGCGACGTGTCCCCACCGCACTACAGCACAAGTTCCCGTGTTCACTAGGGTAAAGTAAGCAAAATAGTACCTCCAATGGTCGATGTTTTATGTTGACATACAATTTGAAAAATCAACCATTTGGCTCCTAGTCGCCAAAGCCCGGTGAGAGTTTTAGCAAATCCGCCGAGCCCAGTTCCGCTTAGATTTCAAAACGATCGGTTGAGCCAAGCTCCCGTGGGTTTTATTTTCAAAGCATGCTAGCCGAAAGCCAAGTTCTATTTTTACGGTAAAAGTTTGAGAAACTTTTAAAGCAAAGGCTTATAAAGGCTGTTAAAAATTTTCAAACAAAGCATAAAGCAAGTAAGAAAGATTTTTAAGAAGTTTTATAAACTTTGCCAAGCAAGTATAAAAGCAAGCAAGCAAAGAAAAAGTTTTATAAAAGTCTAAGCAAGCAAGTACAAAAGCAAGCAAGCAAAGAAAAGTTTTAGAAACTTTTAAAAGCAAGCAAAGCAAAGTAAAGTTCTGGAAAATATTTGTTGTAAAACCCCAACCTTATTGAATGTTATAATAATAGTTATCGAATCGATTATAGCCTAATGATGTGGGTTAGGGTGATTAGAATTTAGAACGCCTGACATCATTTGGGCATGAAGTGAAAATTTTCGACAATTGTAATCGGTGCCCTAATGAATAGTGATTTTTCTATTTTATCCGATGGAGGGGTTGCAAAGGGATTTTTAAGAAAATTTCAGTTCCTATGACTTGAACCGATATTTTAAGATACCTGGGAGATGGCGAATAGTGATTTCGACTGGAATTGGAGTCATACGAAATTTTTCTAAATTGAGCCGAAAATACGAAAGGTCCGGGAATAAATCATAAAGATTACCAAACTCAGCCAGCTTAAACTGAAATTGCTTTGATATTTCTGTGCGATCCGAACGACTGCACAATACTATTGTCCCATTACCGATTTTAATGATTTTAACCGATTTCAATATTTCTCGTGAGTCTGAATCCACTGAAGGATTTAATTTGAATAATTCATGGTTAATTTGAAGTTTAGACTAATTATAGAATATTTTTTTTTGACATTTAATCTGGGTATAAAAGCAAAGATATGCTAAACTCTAGATAAAAACTCATATATGAGATATTTTATTATGAGAGCCAATTAAAACCTTTTCTTAATGGCTAAGCCATGATGTAAATAATGGTAAATGACTTGGTCTCATGAGAATGGACCAATGAGAAGCTTGATAAAAGTGTAAATCACTTTAAACTAACCAATGAATTATTTAATTTGGGCTGTACTTTTAAGACATTTTAAAGTCTAAAATTAGGGATTTAAGCGCTCCAAAGAGAGGAGATCACGTCCATGAGAAGGAGAGAGAAAGGAGAAAGATAGAAAATAGAAAGGGAAGAAAGGAGTAAGAGGAGGAGCAAAGTGGTAGGGCAAAGTGGTAGAGGTGAATTTTTATTCTCTTTCAAGTTCTTCCAAGGAGTTCCAAGTGAATCACAAGAGAAGACAAGTGGAAACCCAAGAAACAAGTAAAAGTTTTCATGGTGTTGGATTTTTAAGTGCTTTTCATGCCTAATGATTTGATTTTTCTCAGATGGATGTTAAATTAGTGCATTTAGGGTTGAATGATGATGATTTCGAGATAAATTCGAGAAAGCCATGGATTAGATTAGGCTTGACAAATCAAGTGAATGAAATTGCTAGGTTTGATGTAAGACTTTCAGTGATATGTTGAATGTGGGTATAATGCATCAGATTTATGTTTAGAGCGAAAAGAAAATCAAGAGAAACACACCTTGAGAAATTTAAGAAAGTAAAATTGGTACAGGAATGTCTCTGTTTTCTGTTTTGACCAGTTTCTTGTATTTTTGGCCATAACTGCTTCATTTCAGATCGGAATTGAGTGATTCAAATTCTTGGGCAAAATAAGACTTCTAGTAAAATTTATCTAAAGGAAGTTCATGAAAATTGTAAACTTAAAGTGCCCAGAAAATGGTTCAAAATGGAGCTATGTGCAGATTCTGTTCTGCCAAACTGAGTTATTTGTTGTGCAGATTGTGTTATATGGTTGAGGGCTTTAGAGACTAATTTTAAATTGAAAATTTAAAGAGATGTTATTTCGATATATCAAGAACTGATCTGGTGAGCTTTCATAAATTTTGAAGACCGCTTGAATAATTTTTTTGAGTCATAAAGTCTATAGGTATGGTTGGAAAAAGGTTGGCCAAAATGAACAGCTTTAAAGTAAGTAATTTTGTTCATTCTGGCTTAAACGAATGTACGGTGGATTAAAATGGAAGTATGATTAATGTATAGTTGTGATTTTCTTGGAAAAGGGTGAAAAGGATGATCGGATCGGAACTAGAACTCAACGGGAAGCAGTTTTAATCGAAGGAACCGTGAGTGAAAATGATATTGGTAATTTAGTTTTAAAAAATAATGGTTTTAATGTTAAACCGAAAGCTTTAATGAAATTTTTTGCGTAAATAAGTATGCATATGGAAATGTTTTATATTGCATTGTTTTATCTTGCATCAATGCATATATTTATATGTATTAAATATACGCATACGCACAGACAGAAAGTTTAAAAATGTTTAAAGTATGCATATGTGTTTTAATGATAAAGTAAAGGATTTAAAATGTATTTATAAAATGTATTTTGAAGAAATGTTTTAACACGGTTACCCTAAACCCCTACGCATCAAGAGGATCGATATCGGCCAAGTACTTTGCCGTAAGGATTTCAAGAGGCAGTGCTTTATGTTATCAATCGGCGGAGGAATAGGGTGTCTAGAGTAATATCCTTACACGATAAAGTACTTACGACCTAACTCCTACGCAAAGCGAAGCCTCAGCCGCAGTGGTTATGACTGAATGACTGCCTTCACCGTCGCATTCTAAATCGTTTCTGTGTTTATTCCCCCGGGTTCCATCGAAAGAATGAAAGAAAGAAATAAAGAAAGAAAGTGTTAAGGTATAAATGTTAAAGCATAAATGGATTTTAAATGCATAAGTATTTATGAAAGAAAGCTTAAGGTATAAATTCTTAAAGTATAAATGATTTTAAATGATAAGTATTTATGGAAAGAAAGTTTAAGGCATAAATTCTAAAGCATAAATGGATTTTAAATGCATAAGTATTTATTGAAAGAAAGCTTAAGGTATGTAATGTTTAAAGTACAAACGATTTTTGGGCCGGTATAAGTATTTATGGAAAGAAAGTTTAAGGCATAAATGTTTAATGTGGCAAATGGATTTTAATTGTATAAGTATGTATTATTTTGATATTGCACTCGAAATTATATAAATGAAAATGTCTGCTCATTTGAACTCGTTTATCCTCTTTCATATGTTTCAACAAATATTTTGGGGCGCGAGACGGGTCTGCATCGGTGAAATCTGCTCACTTGTCTTGATGAGTCGAGCTATCGAGCTGACGCATGTGGTACGTGAAAATAATTGCATATTGTATATGTGAATATTTTGTCGTGTTTTGATAAAATTATGCGTGGAATTGAAGAAGGTTTAAATGTTTGATGATTTGAAAGAAATAAATGTATATATATGTATATTGTGTTTGATTGGGTTGTGGACGAGGAGTCACAATATGAAGTTGATGAATTAGAGTTTAAAGTGTTTAAATGTTTTAAGTCGAGGTTTGTAAAATTTGGGAAAGTCAGAAAAACGAGAGCTACTGTGATTTTCTGAAAAATCTAAGTGTTGGAAAAAGAAAAGAAAATTTTTTTGTAACCCCGACATGTTATTTGTAAAGATATGTGAAAGAATTGTAAGAGGTTCATTTCGGATTTTAATTTATGGTTTAAGGAAAAGTTTCTATATCGTTGGAGTCACGGGAGTCCCCTCGGGTTCATAAGGGTTAATCAGGAATTTGAGGATCATGATTTGTAAAGAAAGTTTTGCATTTTGAGATGTTTTAGGAAAGCAAAACGCTTTATAAACGCGTCTGTTCATTGAGCTCGTTTAGGCTCATTTATTTTATTTAAAAGCCCATTTTCGGTGCAGTGCCTTAAAATTGTTGGAGCACTATGGGATTAGTGCGCGTCGGTTTACAAGTCTTTGTGTATTAGTAATATTTTGTAGAGCATCTTTGAAATTGTGTATATGGAACGTATGTATGTACGTAGTTTAGTATGATGGAAATGTGTTGTATCTTTGGTTAATATTTTGGATATAATTAATAAATTGGATGTATCTGAATTTGGAATTTAGACTATGTGCGTAGTCATCTTTGCAAAAATTTTTAGTTCTTCAGATTTCTAAATCACAAGTTTGAAAAATAAAAGAAAAAATTTTATAGGAGGTTTTAAGCGGCAATCTGACAATTGGGGGATTTAGTGGTTAGAGGTAATGGGCACTGGGATTTACGTGAGTGAAGCCAAACATGGCATCTTTCTTTGGAAGGGGGTGGGGGTGTGTCATAGTCAGTCTACTTTGATATTATAAAAGAAGGATTTTCTATGGGATAACTCAAAGATTCTTACCCACACTCCAATCACCATTGACCAATCAAACCCATTGGTCATGGACAGAAGAAACAAGAAACCAAAAAAAAAAAAGGTAATTCCAATTTCCATGTGCTCCCACCTAAACTTTTTTGTCATGATTCCAATACCCTTTATTCCTCCTCTTCCTCCCATGTTCAATCTCTTAAATAAATAATCCCCCACCACTCCCAACATTATATAATGAATCTTTGCACATGAATTTTTTTGTGCCCACATTCAATGCCTTCAACATCAATGCCAACAAAATATTTTTCAACATAAAGTTTTACTTCTAAATAGAATAATATTTTCTATTCACCAATAATTTTGTATTTTTACACACACATATATATATATATATATATATATATATATATATATATATATATATATATATATATATATATTTATAAGATAATAACATAGAAATATCTCTAAACTAGAAAAGAATATAATAATTTTCTATAATTAAGTTGTTGTCTAACAGAGAATAATAATAATATGAAATTACACTAAGAATTTTTGACTATTTTTTTTATTCATCGGGGTAGTCTAATGCTTTAAGCTAAACCAAGAAATAATAAAAAAATTTCACTCAAAAAATAAAATAATGATTTTCTCATAAAGTATTTTTTAATCAAAAATAAAATAAAGTAATGATTTTCTACCGTAAAAAATATCGCCTTGGCAAGATAGTTTAAGTGCAATTTTACATTACCATATGAAATATAAAAGCTTAAAATGTCGTTTGACTTTAATTTCTTCATCCCATCAGACTTTACCTTCCTATTAATTTACTTCCAAAAATATTTACCAATTTCAATCTTGATTTTGTATATAAGCCCAATTACGAAATAATTATTTTACTAAATTTTTACCAAAAAAATGATCTTCATCAATTTAAAAGTATTTTAAAATTTATGCATTTTTTAGTTATTTCCTAAAATGACTTTTAAGTCATAATATCAGAAAGCAATTCTGCGAAAATAATTTATTTTTTTAATTCCTTACAACTAAATACAAAATAATTTTATATCTTTTTTATTAAAAATATAAAATCCTAAATCATAAAGTTTCAAAAATAAGATATTACTACTAAAAAAAATGAGAACTAATTATGTAGCTTATCGTTTGACAATGTAAAATAATTATTTGGGTAAATAATTATCCAACATATTTTTAAACTCTTAAAATCACATGATTGTAGGCTGTGCGTCGATTTATTTCTTTTTCAAATTTCAAGTTCTAATATTAGCAAATAAAATAGAAATAGCAATCATTCTATATTAGATTCCTAAACAAATCCAAACGCTAAAAAAATGGAATCAATTATTGATTTGAATTATGAGAAATAGGAATGGAAAAGTGTAATTCTCATTTTCTCATTCCTCATTCCAATTTACCAAACACACCCTTAGAGTATAAATATGTATGTTCTCTCACTTCTTTAATAGGAATGGAAAGAGATTCTTCAATGTCACGCTTTGGTGTATGTATCTCAAGTCTATACAATCCGAGAGCTTCTAATGGGGATAGCCAACAACGTTATGCGAGAAACAGATCATATGCGTAATATGGGTGAGAATCAGTTGGGGAATGAGGTTCGTAAGTACCTTGACGAGAAAAGGTATTTGATCGTGTTGGATGATGTATGGAGTATCCAAGTTTGGAATGGATTGTGCTTGTATCTTCCAAGTCAAACGGAAGCAGAGTGCTCATCACTACATGACCCGTGATTGCTTTGGATGCCTATGCAAAGCTACATCCAACTCAAGATCCCTTGGGGAAAAGAGAGTTAGGAGCTCTTTCTCGGAAAACTTTTCCAAGCGGAAGTAGAAGTACAATATCACGGGTTGAATGTCTGCGAGTTGGAAGATGTGGGAAAGAGATTACAAGGAAATCTGAGCTTGCCTCTAGCCATTGTGGTATCAGGAGGGCTTCTATCAAGAAAAGAGAAGACTCCATCTTCGTGGAAGAAAATACTTAAAAGCATGGAGTGGCATCTAAGAGTCGAGGAATACCCAGTCGTGCGTAGAATTCTTCTTTGCAAGTTCTGAGAGACTTGCCTTATTTCTTAAAGCCTTGCTTCCTTCTTGCGGTGTTTTCAGGTTTGTGAAATAAAGCGAGTAAATTGATGGGATGTGGTTGCGGAGGGGATTTGTGCAAACAAAGGGTGGAAAAAGCGGTGGAAGAATGACGTTGGTGAAGATTATTTAGAAGAATTGATTCGCCGGCATGATTAATTGGTGAAAATGGGATGGAAGAAGTAGAAGTCTTGCATGCGCCCAGTCTCGCCAGCGACCTTGCTATTTCAAAGCCAAGATTCCATTTTTTTCGAGTGCGTGGAAACATCTTTGCATACCCTTCCCCAACCCTCGTCGACTCATTGCCCATGACTCTCGAAACATTTCTCAACATTTGAGCTTGCCACCACCTCCAGATCTTTGATTTATTCATTCACATTCTCAGTGAACTTGGTCTTGCTTAAGAAGTGCTAAATTGCTGACAGTGTTAGACCTAACTCTAACTGCCAATCCTGACCGTGAAAGACCAAAAAATTGCCAAAGGAAATTGGTGAATTCATTCACTTGAAATATTTTTGTTTCTTGGGTCCCCCTGAAACAAGATTTCCCTCGTCCATAGGTAGACTCATTAACCTAGAAACCCTGGATTTACGGGATAATTTCTATTTAGATATTCCATTTTCAATTTGGAAGTTGCACGATTAAGACATGCTTAAGGAATGAGTGCGATCTTGAATGCAGGGACGTGATCAAAGGTGCTTTAGTAGTCATTTGGGTATTGATAAGATGACCAACCTCCAGACGTTATATGTGAAACGACATGGATGGGTGGTGAGAAGGGAATGCTACGAAAGTTAACCCGACTTAGAAAACTATACATTGGTGAGCCAAATATGGCGATGTCTTCATATGAATTAATCTTCCCGTCAACCTTGTTTGAGTTGATATTGGACCCCGTTGTCGTTTAAAGCAAGACGTATTGACTCTAGGCAAGTTGCAAACTTAAGGGCTCACAAAATTAATAACCCAATGCTTATATCGGAGAGAAATAACTTGTTCTTACGGAAGTTCTCATTTTCGAATTTTGGGATTGAAAGATTTGGATGATTTAAAGAGTTGATAGTGGAGAAGTGCCTTCCTTGAAAACCACGCAAATTTATCGGTCTTTGTCGGATAGAGCTTGCTTCATCAGTACGAGCGAAAAGTCTTGACAAGTAAAGCTAGAGGATATGAACCATAGCCTAATTGAAGAGATTAAAAACACAGAGGGAGAAGAATTCGACAAGATTCGTCTTATCACCTCCATACATCAACAGCAAGGGACGCATGCCATCGTCATGATTTGAAGGCATCTCCAAGTTTGATTTTAATTCTTTTTATTGTTTTATTTTCTTATGTCTTTTCTGTGTATGCATCCAACGTTCTTGTATATTGATGTGTTCTTTTTTTTCTCCTTATGGGTTTGAAATTCATGTAAAATTGATGAAGTTGTTGTAAAATAATTTCAAGATGGGTAACAAATTAAGTGTGTTTAGTGTACCTAAGCATCTCCTAAAAGCTCAAAATTGTAGGATTCGTGTTTGTTAAGGATTAGTTTCCTAATCCATTTAGGATTCTTTTCCTTTTTTCCTTTTCTCTTTAGTATCCTAATTAGACTCTAACTTTGTTTCCTTTATTTACTCTAACACTTAGGTGGCATTTGTTTTTTGACTTAATGCTGAAGCTAAATAGGCTTTCGGCGTTAAGCTGTATTTTCTAAATTTTCGACTTATTGCTTAAATTTTTAAAAAGTTACGGCGAATAAGAAAAAGTGAAAATATTTGACTTTTTATTTAGAAAAGTAGAAGTGCACAAAATAGAAAAAGCTGATGAAATTTATACAGTGAAGAAGCTAGCAATATACACTATTAGGGATGACAACGGGAGAGTTTGAGACGGGGCGGTTCCATCCTGACCCGACTTCGTTATTTTTTGATTTGAGCTTGTCTCATTTAAAAATTAAACGGCGGGTGAGAGATGAGAAAAATTCTCAAACTCGCCGGATTTGCATTTTATTTTTAATTTTAGAGAATTTTATATTTTCTTTTTTATTTTTTATTATATTAAAATTAATATTTTTCATAAAATAAAATATTATAATTTTATAAATTATTTATTAAATAATAATAATAATAATAATTATTATTTATATTAAAGTATAAAAATAAAATAATAAAAAATTTTATTATTTTGAATACATGGTTCACATTGCTTCATTAAGTTCGTTTAAGCACAAAACAATTTATTTTCTTTCAATTCACTTTATTTTAAATGAACTTAGTCAAGTCATTTCTACGACTTTGAGATTTTTGTAAAAATCTGCGTCGGAAATCATTTGGCAACTTATCTTGGCAATCGAAAAATTTCCGTTTGTCTCATAATTAATGAAACTTTTCTCGGTTACTAGATTTTCTTGAGCGAATTTAATAAGCGTGATCCGTTTTATCATCCAAAGTCTATAGAATTTTCTAAGCTTCCATGAACCCTTATGGCAATTTATTATTTTTATTAATATTTTGCCATTTTTGAAAATTTCTAATTTTCTCGGGTTTTACAGAGAGTAACAATACATGAACCGATCTCGGATGTAAAACCCAACTGAATGTGTTATAATAGTATTAGTTTAGGCTGATTAGAGTCGATATTAAGCTGAGGTAGATTAGAATTTGGAGCGCTCCGGACGTCATTTGGCGTAAGTGAAAATTTTCGAAAATTGTAGCAAGATTGCCTAGGAATGATTTTTAACAGTATATATCAGGATGGAGGGGTTTGCAAAGGAATTTTTAAAAATTTCAATTCCTATGACTTTGAGCGATATTTAGAAGAGGGTGGGCGTTTAAGTGAATAGTGATTCGGATCGAAGAGGTGGAGCACAAGCTGAAATTTTTAATTGGGCCAAAAATACGAAAATGTCAGGAATCAATATAGAAGTCTAACGGCTGAAGCGGTGTGTGAAACGGGGGTCCGTTTGGATAGTTTCGAGGCGATTCGAATGTGGTCGGATAATATCTGTTGTGTCGGGATTACTTAGAGTTAAGGATTTTAAATCCGTTTCGGTGATTTGAGTCACGGAATCCACGTGGATTTCTTGGAATATTTATGGTCGATTTGAGTTTAGGCGAACATAGAATATTTTAGCCGATTAATGGTATAAGCAGTCTAAGGAAAATGAATAAAAATATCTTTATAATGGAGATATTTTATTATGAGAGCCAATCGAAATATTTAATGGTAAGTTAGGGTTTGTGACTCATTAAAATGGACCAATGAGATTCATGGGCTCAAATGCAATAAAATAAATTGAAGTGCAATTAATAGAAGGATGGAGGACCAAAGGGTTAATAAAATAAAGTTAAATTATTAAAAGGGGGAGGGAGACAAAAATAATTCATTTTGTCTCCCAAACAAGAGAGCCATACGGGTTTGAGAAAGGAGAAGGGAGAAAAGGAGAGAAAGAAAGGAAAGAAGAGAGAAAGTGGAAGAAAATGGTGGTTGAAGCATGATGTGATTTTTTTCTTCCTCCTTCGTTTTCCTGCCGCCAAGGCAGAGCAAGGGAAGAGGGGAGCTAAAGGAAACCAAAAACAAGTAAGTTTTTAACAGGGTGCTGAGTTTGATGTTTTTCATGTCTAATGTCTTGAATTTTCTGGTATGGATGTTAAATTGGTGGTATTTAAGGTTTAATGATGCTGATTTTGATATCAATTGAGAAGGAAATGGATTAGGTTAGGTTTTGAAAAAGAAAGTGAGGGAATTGTTAGGATTTGATAGTGAATTGTGTGTGATATGTTGAAATGGGTATAAGGCATCAGATTTGAGTGTTTAGAGGAAAAGTAGAATATAAACACATTCTTACTTCATTCAAGCATTCTCGGTAATAGAAATGCCTGTTTATTTCCTGACTAATTTTCGTATTTTGACCATAACTTGCCTTATTTCAGATCCTGATTTGAGTGATTCAAGTTTCTGTTAAAATAGACTTCTAGGGGGGAACACTTTATTCCTGAAGGAAGTTCATAAATTAAACCTAAAGTGCCCAGAAAATTTGTCAAAGTGGAGCTATGTGCAGATTCTATTCTGCCAAGTTGAGTCATTTAGATGTAATAACTTGTGTTATGTGGTTGAGGGCCTTAAAGAAGGAATTTTAAATTGAAAAATTTAAAGAGATGTTATTGGATATATAAAGGACGGATCTGAGAGTTTGTACTTGAAGACCTTGAATAATTTTGGGGTCAAAAAGTCTATGTATATTGTTGGAAAAGGTTGGCTAAAATGAATTACTTTAGTGCTTACAATTTGTTCATTTGGATTTAAATGAATGTGCATGGTGGATTAAAATGGAAGTTATGATTACCGCAGAATGTGGTTTGAAAAGGTGAAAAGGACTACCCTGACGGAAACGGAATTCACTTCGAAGCAAGCTGGATTGAGCTATGAACTGCGGAGTGAAAATGATATTTTGAAAATCGTACTTTTAAAAAAGTAATGATTTAATGTTAAACTGAAAGTTTAATGGAAATGTTTATGTAAATGCTAAGGCATATGAAATTTTTTATCTTGCATCACATATTTATATGTATATGAAATATGTATGCATAGCGTTAAGGTATTATGAAAGTTTAAAAATGTTTAAAGTATGCATATGTGTTTTAATGATAAAGTAAATGATTTAAATGGATTTATAAATGTATTTTAAAGAAATGTTTTACTGATGGTTACCCTAAACCCCTCTATGACTGTTATGACTGATATCGGCCGAGGTACTTTAAGCGTGTAAGGATTTAGAGGGTAAAGTTATAGGTTACTAATCGAGTGCAGGGAAATAAAGGTCTAGAGTAATATCCCTTACACGTGATAAAGTGCTATGACTGGAACCCTATGCAAAGCGTGAGTTTCCTCCGCAAGAGCGTAGTGGTTATGACTGAATGTGACTGTCCTCACCGTCGCACTGGAACTGCTCTGTGTTTATTCCCTCGGGTTCCATCGAAAGCAAGGAAATAAAGCAGTTTCTGGCGCATAAATGTTTACGAATAAATCGGGATTTGAAATGTATAAGTATTTATTATAAAGAAAGAAAGAAAGTTTCGAGGCATAAATGTTTAAGGCATAAAATGGATTTTTAAATGTATAAGTATGTATTACTTGATATATACTTAAAATGTTATCTTAAGGCATAAATGGATTTTTAAAATGTATAAGTATGTATTACTTTGATAGCATAATGAAAATGTTATCTTATCGAAATGTACACCTCACCGGGCTCCTTTAGCCTCATTCTTTTCCGTATGTTTCAAAACATTTTCAGACTCCGAGACAAAGGCCAGAGTACCCTCCTATGCATGCTGAGTCGAGCCATCGAGAGACTGATGCATGGAACCTGTATTGGTATAAATAGTTTGCATATTTTATATGTCGAATACTTTGTCATGTATATATGCATATATGGATATATTTTGAAAAGGAACTACTTAGGGCGGTCGGCTTAAGTCCACTCGCTTCTCCACCTTTTGAAAAACACGCATGGAATTAAAGAAGTTGGAATGTTTTCAAGGATTTGAAATGAATCAATGTTATGTGTATATACCGTGTTTGATTGGGTTGTGGACGAGGAGTCCTAAAACGGAAGTCGAAGTCGAGGATTGAAAGATGTGTCGCTTTTAAATGTTTTCGCAGGTTTTGTAAATTGGGAAAGTCCGAAAAATGTATAAACTCGCCAATTTTTCCAAAATCTAAGTGTTTGAAAAAAAGAAAAATTATCACTCGCTCGCATTATTTTCAAAGATATGTTATGATTGTAAAGGGGTTCGCTTCCATGGATTTTTATTTTTGATTGTTTCGAGGAAAGTTTCTATATCCATCGAGTGCTGAGGTCCCTGCTCATGAGGTTAATCCGGGTCGGGATCCTTCACTTAGTCGTAACACACTGTGATTGTCACAGCTCTTCAAGACACTCTTGAAAATCACGGCCAGGGTCTCACTCACAGAAGACCCAGTGCTGCCTGCACTCAGACCGTGGGCTTGTCCAATGGGAAAGCATTTACCACCAACCAAGCTAGTAGCTCCGCCAGTAGTGGCAGAAATGCCCCCATTGACCCAAGCCCCGGTCCCGGGTTCAGCCCTACGAGGCGAAAGAAAATGCCTGTGAGGCATGACATCCCGTGAGTGGGACCCAATTCGCACCTGCTGGTTACGAAGGGTGGACCCCACAATGGGCCACCTGAAGGGCACCCCATGGTCACGAAGGGTGTGGACCCCACAGTATAAGTATGTATTACTTTGATATATACTGAAAATGTTATCTTAATGAAAATGTACACTCACTATGCTCCTTTAGCTCATTCTTTTCCTTATGTTTCAAAAACATTTTCAGGACCCGAGACAAAAGGCCAGAGAGTACCCTCCTATGCTGAGTCGAGCCATCGAGGAGACGATGGCGTGAACCGCATTGTATAAATAGTTTGTATATTTTATATGTCGAATAATTTGTCACGTATAAGGCTGATATATTGGATATATTTCTGGTGCCGAACTACTTAGGCGGCTCGCTTTTAAGTCCCGCTCGCCAGCCCAATCTTTTATAAAACTGTGTACGAATTGAAGAAGTTTTGAATGTTATTATGATTTGAATAATAAATGTATATGCGTATCTATCAGGTTTGATCGGGTCAGGATTCCAGGAGTCCTAAAACGGAAGTTGAGAAGCTGAGGATTGTTATTAGAAGTGTTTAAATGTTTTTCGCAGTTTTGTAAATTTGGGAAAGTCCGAAAAACAGAGGAAACTTGACCAATTTTTTATGAAAATCCAAGTGTCGGAAAATGAAAAAGAAAAAAATTTATCACTTCATTCCATTATTTTCTAAAGATATGTTAAGGATTGTAAGGGTTCGCTTCCATGGATTTTATTTGACTGTTTAAAGGAAAGTTTCATATCCATTGAGTGCCCCGAGGTCCCCGGTTCATGAGGTTAACTGGTCGGGATCCTTCATTGCTTCTACAAGTGTTAGACCTAACTGAATCACAACTTCACCCAGAAGACCGCAGCAAATTGCAAAGGAAATTGGTGAATTCATTCACTGAAATATTTTGTTCTGGGTCCCCCGAAACAAGATTTCCTCGTCCATATAGGTAGACTCATTAACCTAGAAACCCCGGGATTTACTGATAATTTCTATTTAGATATTCCATTTCAATTTGGAAGTTGCACCAATTAAGACATCTATACTTTGGGGGCTTTATCCCTGATCTTAAGAATGCCGACACGTGATCAAAGGTGCTTTAGTGTCATTTGGGTAGTTGATAGATGACCAACCTCCAGACGCTATATGTGGGACAATATGAATGGTGGTGAGAAGGGGTTCAACAAAGTTAACCCAACTTAGAAAACTATACATTTATGGGCCAAATATGAGTACATTTCATATAATTAATCTCCCATCCAACCTCGGCTGAAGCCTATATTAATCGTTGTCGCTTAAAGCAAGACCCCATGTTGACGCCAGGCAAGTTACTAAACTTAAGGGCTCTAAAATTAATAGCCGATGATACACTGAGAGGAAATAACTTGTTCTTCTGGGGCAAAAATTCTCTTACTTCGAATTTCTTTTGAGGATTGGAAATGGCTCAATTAATTTAAAAGTTTGATAAATAAGGAAAGAGCACCATTCTCCTTAAACCCCGCAAATCTTATCTGGCGCGAGATGGAAAAATCGCTTCATCGCTGCGTAAATCGGGAAAGTCTTCAGCAAGTAAAGCTAAAGAATATGAACCATAGCCTAATTGAAGAGATTAAAAACACAAAGGGAGAAGAATTCGACAAGATTCGTCTTATCACCTTCATACATCAACAGCAAGGGACGCATGGCATCGTCATGATTCGAAGGCATCTCCAAGTTTGATTTTAATTATTTTTATTGTTTTATTTTCTTATGTCTTTTCTGTGTATGCATCCAACGTTCTTGTATATTGGTGTGTTCTTTTTTTTCTCCTTATGGTGTGGAAATTCATAAAATTGATGAAGTTGTTGTAAAATAATTTCAAGATGTGGGTAACAAATTATGAATATAATCAAGCATCTCCTAAAAGCTCAAAATTGTAGGATTCGTGTTTGTTAAGGATTAGTTTCCTAATCCATTTAGGATTCTTTTCCTATTTTCCTTTTCTCTTTAGTATCCTAATTAGACTCTAACTTTATTTCCTTTATTTACTCTAACACTTAGGTGGCGTTTGTTTTTTGACTTAATGCTGAAGCTAAATAGCTTTCAGCATTAAGCTACTTGTTTTTTCTAAATTTTCACGACTTATTGCTTAAATTTTTTAAAAACAGAATAGAAAGTGAAATATTTGACTTTTTTATTTAGGAAAAAGCAAATTCCACAAAATAAGAAAAACTCAATCACGCTTCAACAAGAAGAAGAGCTAGCAATATAAACTAGAATAGATGACAATCTGGAGGGTTTGAGATCGGGATGAGTTCCATCCTAACCCGACTCGTTTATTTTTTTCAATTTCCAAACTTGTCTCATTTAAAAAATTAAACAGAGCGGGACAGAGATGAGAAAATTCTCAAACTCGCCCCGTTTGCATTTTATTTTTTAATTTTAATTTTTTAATATTTTCTTTTTTATTTTTATTATATTAAAATTAATATTTTTCATAAAAATAAAAGACATGAATTTTTTTATAAATTATTTATTAAAAAATAATAATAATTATTATTATTATTTATATTAAAGTATAAAAATAAAATAATAAAAAATTTTATTATTTTGAATACATGGTTCACATTGCTTCATTCGGGTCCGTTTCTGCCCCGAAACAATTTATTTCTTTTCAATTCACTTTATTTAAATGTAATCATCCAAGTCATTCTGACTTTCGAGATTTTTGTAAAAACTCCTGTCCCCGAGCCACTCAATACTCACCTGTAAAATCGAAAAATTCCGTCATCTTCATAATTCACCAAAACTTTTTTGGGTTACTAGATTTGCAGATCAATTTCATTTAAATAAGCAATCAGTTTTTTGTCATCCGAGATCTATAGAATTTTCTAAGCTTCCATGAACCCTTATGTCAATTTATTATTTTTATTAATATTTTACCATTTTTGAAAATTTCTAATTTTCTCGGGTTTTACAGATAGTAACAATACATGAACCGGTCTCGGATTTGAGAAAATAAACCAAAACTCATTAAAAATCCGATTAAAATTAAATTAAACATGTGCCATTAAGAGCAAGGCGGGACAGGAATCCAAAATAATCCGTCTCATGGTCATCCCTACCCAGTACCTAATGTTAAAAAACAAACAACTTAATACTTAATGCTATTAAGTACTATTCAACATTAAACTTAAAAAAAGTTATATTCAGAATTAAGTAAAAAAAACAAACACCACCTTAAGATGTGTTTGGAACATAGGAATGGAGAATGGGAATCAAGAATCCCTTTCCATTCTTATTTCAATATTTGTTGGAATGAAAATAAATAAATCATAATAATACCATATCACAAGATTTTAAGAGTTTAAAAAAAAAGGGAGAAATAGGTTTCAGGTTATTAAAATAAAAATAATAGCACATAAGGGATAAAAAATTTGTTTTCCATGTTTCAAGTAATGGCAGAAAAAAATAATTGCAAGTCCGGTTAAAATCTAATGATTGCAAAAATTAATCTCTAAAATACCCTCAAGCTACATGGTTCCCTCCTTACCCCCCCACCCCGATTTTCCTCTCTCTCTTAGTCTCCTCATCCCAATAAGACCACCTTCTTCCTTCCATTTCTCTCTCACCCTCTCACCTCTCTGTCATTTGCAATCCCCCTCTCTCTCACCGGATATCTAATATAAAAACATCTTAGTGGATATCTTAACAAAATAAAATATCCATAAAATATAAAATTGTTTAAAAATAAAAAATCATAAAAATATCCATGAAATATTTTACATATCCAAATTATTATTTAATTTAAAATTTTATTACTTGTGGATAATCTTTTGATATTTCTTTTTAATTTATTTTAATAACAAATTATTTAAAAATTATGTTAATAATTATTTTATTGAATCTATTTTATTTAATATTTTAAAATAAAATTTATGTATTTAATATCTTAAAATTAAATATTAAAATTAAGAAAAATTAAAGGATAATACAATATTATATAAATGTGAGCAAAAATAATATTAACAAATAAAATGATAATATTACTGCATATAATTAAACGCATAAATATTAAACCTATATAAGGGGCACAAATTATAATTGACATTATTTATTATGGTTGTACCTAGGATTGTTAATGTGGTATCTATAGTTTATTAAGGTAGTACCTCAAATATGTTAAGCCAGTACCTAAACTCTAACGAAGCTAACCATTGGGGGTTCAAGTGCATCGAGCTACGTTGTCTCAAGACTCCAAGTTCTAATTTTTAAATAAATAAATGCAGAGACATTTTACTATATTGTAAAAGTGATTAAGCTTCAAAAAACCTATTAAAACATGTAATATTAACCTATATCTTTGGGTGTGTTTATAACTTTATATTTTTTCGACTTATTTTATTTTTGATTAAAATATTTATGAGAAAATCAATACTTTATTTTATTTTTGAGTAAAAAATAATTTATTTTATTTTTGCTTTCTTTGGTTTCAGCTTTTAGAGCATTGAACTATTAGCTTGATAAACAAAAATATTAATTTTAAAAGTTTTTATATATTTTTTTAAAGAGAATGTGAAATCAAAATAACATATATCTATGAATCAAACCTACGTAGAAGTAGGATTTTATAAATATTCTTGATTCTTTAGATATAGGTGATATTTTGATTTCACCCTCTCTTAAAAAAATACTTCATTCTGTTCATAAATGTGTAAGTTGTGTTTTCTAGAAATAAGATATAAGATCACCTTACAAAACTTAAAATTATTATTTTATGCTTATTTTGTTCATTAATCCATCATTTAAGCTAAACTAAGAATAAATTTTTTTCACTCAAAAATAAATAAAGTATTTTTTTTAATCGAAAAATAAAATAAAATAATGATTTTCATAAAGTATTTTTTAATCAAAAATAAAATAAAGTATTGATTTTCTCTCAAAAAAAATATAAACACACCCAAAGATAGTTTAAATTCTCATTTTCTATTCTCCCTACAAAATATAAAAACTTAAAATCATCATTTTGACTTTAATTTCTTCTCCTTATGGGAAAGCTTATCAAAAAAATCTTTAAAAAACTTATACGAAAGCCTAAAAATCGATCATTTTAATATCAAAAATGTTATTATGAAAAATTATGTAAAAAAATCTTAAAAACTAAAATTTTGAAAATTATAAAATAACTAAAATTTTTGAAAATTTTATGTACAAATAGGAAAATTTTAAAAAAATAATAAAAATATATAATAAATTCCGAAAAAATCATATAAAAATAGTTAACATTTTTGAAAAATTATGACAAGTGCTTATTTATTCAAACACTTCAATTTTACAAGTGTTTATGATGGTCTTTTCAGTAATTTTTGTAAGATTTTTCATTAAGTGGGCCTCATTAATTGAAATTAACTGGATTAAGTTTGGTCTAATTATGGTAGATACGCTTAATAAAACGCATGGGTTGGCAAGTGTGCTGGCTGAAAGATGGCCCTACTTCGTAATGAGGGCCCGTGGTCGAACCAATATAAAGAAGGCTCAAGTCCCTCCCAAAACCCTAAGGATACGTACACCCTTCACATACGCTGCAAATATTTTTCTCGAGATCATGAGAGGCATTCTCATTCGGGCCGTTGTCAATGCAAGGGTCATTCGAGAAGATCTGAGGTCGCTTTTACTGTGTTCTTCATCACTCCGCGATCATACATTCATGACATTCCAAATAAGGTATGCAATGCATGCTTTTCTCCATTAAAATTATGCTTTGTGTTTTAAATACTACGATTCAGGCTGTTTAAATCGTATCCAACAGCTTGGTATCGTGAGCAACCATTGATTAGAATTCAAAGCATATGAATCGGAGAAATTTTTGTTTTATGAAAATCTAGCATTCATTCACTTTAATTTTTCTATACATCCAAAATTAAAATTTTTTGCATATTTGGAATCTACACGACGATACTTATCAGATCGGGTGGCTCGTCGGGCCGAGGTGGCCGGACGCCATCATCGCTACCGCCACGCCACCACGCTGGGTTGAAGACGACGGGCGCTGCGGCAAAGACACGCCACGCATTCGATCTTAACGAGTTCGCTAACGCCGCATGACCCGCCGCTGACCGACCGGCCAACCGATCTAATTCAATTCGCTTTTGACCCGTTCAGTAAGTGGATGCTGACGCGGTATCGCTGACGCGGACACCGACGTAGCCGCCACGGACGCCGACGCGTGATGACGCCATCTACATAACTCCATTTTGACCGAATCTCGCCAATGCACCCGACTCGTCATCGGCTTAAGACCACCCGGCCGACCCATTAAGACCTCGACCCGGGTCGATGACCCACCCGGTTAATGGTCAAAGCCCGAATTCGGGTCAACACCGACCGGCTAACGAGCCCAAAGAAATAACATACGCCATCGCTACCGCCACACGCGCCGAGCCTTTCCGTGGCGCGAGTATGCGTGTGATGGTATTTCCGGGAGATCTTGCATTCACTCGCATTGAAATTCCCTACAATGTGGGTATATTCACTTTGCATGTTTGGAAGCTTACGATATGAAATGCATATGTAACCCTATTTACACTTAGGAATTAGGGTATTTTCAGACGATTTTTGTATTTCTCATGGTTTAGGAAATACATATGGTAGCTAACATGCATATCACGCATAAGGGTCGTGGTAGTCTATATTCACTGACTATTAATGAATGATTGAACAAAGATAATCGCATAACATATATATATTGAATGTGATACATAAAGTTTATATCCTCGTATGAGAGCTTTTCAAGGATTCAATTGTTGTGACCGCCAAAGTGGCACAATTTGATCAAGCTCGAGAACATCGCCCCATATCAGGTGGGACGCCTCCCCGGCTCTCATTACGTGATCATACTCCCAAAGGAGGTGGTCCTGTGTTAGTTCATGGAGGGATACATGTATGGCATGTGCTTGAGAAATGACTGATCTTAGTGGTTCATACACCTAAAGGTGGTGATTTCGCGAAGGATTAGAATATGTTCTCGTGGCTCGCCATGCAGGAGAGTGTACAACCGCATGTCATATTTTCTCGCCCAAAGGTGATTATGTGATGATGTTTGTACTCCTCAGATTTGTGTATTCATGATGTCATTGTATTGTTTTGTTTTATTTTTCAGTCAATTTTTCTGTGAACGGCAATTCCATTTCAATTGAGGTCCTTACTGGATTGAATTTCAAGAAATGGAAAGAGGACTTTCTATTTGGAATGGAACTGGCAGATGTTCACATGGCGCTTACAATGGATAAGCCGGGCAGATATCACAACCCTAGTATGGTGTCGAGAAAACTACTATGCTACCCGAGGAGCAATAGGATTTGCTTATCGACAATGAAGAAATCCATACAAGAACACTTGAAAAGTGGTTTACCATGGGACTCACACGCTAAGGAAATGATGGCAGCCATGAGGCTAGAAATCGAGTTTCATCCAATGCCGAGTCTGGAACACTTTTCAAGCCTCTTCAACATGAAGTATATGCAGCCAAGCTTGATTATGTCCTAAGGATGGTAGACCTAAAGACTAAGCCCAAGCTCAATGTTACCATTCCAGATGCTTGCATTGTGCATCAAGCCCTAAATACCCTTCCACCTGATTTTGGGATTATAAAGACAAACTACAATTCCCAAGATGAGACTTGGTCAGTTAATGACTTAATAGCAAGGGTGGTGGCAGAAGAAGAGAAACTCAAGAAGGAGTAAAGTATATACGGCCTTATATGCCGCTAGTCCCCATAAAGGAAAATAAGAAGTTCAAAGCCGAACTCAAAGGTGCTCAAGAAACTACCGGGTCAATCGACAATATGGGTCCAAAGAAGACATTCTTGAAAAAGAAGTATGATCACATTTTTGTAAGAAGAAAGGTCACATGAAGAAGGACTGCGGTATGGTAATTTAAAGCTTGATGTCCAAATGTGTCACAGTAATGATTCTTTAATACTTGTTTGTGAATCCAACCTATCTGGCACCATCCAGTTCTTGTATTCATAAAGTGGAGCAACTAATCATGTTGCATTTACCATACAGGGATTCATAAACCGGAGGAAGCCAAACAAGGATGAATCAAAGCTCACTGTGGGAAACAATGAGAAGGCTGAAGTCATGTTCGTGGGAGATGTAATCTTAGTTTTAGATTCTGGTTTTAAATTGATGTTGAAAGACACATTTTATGTACCTTCCTTTAGAAGGAATTTAGTTTCCGTGATTACGTTCGATTCATATGATTACTCTTTGAAATTAAGAGCAATATTATTTCAATATTTTTTAATTCAAATAAGGTCAGTAATCACATATGTCCAACGGATTATACAGATTGAGTTTATCTCCCAATGACATATACGTAGCTTATACGACTGAAAAGGTTGTTTCTAAGAGACCATTACCTAAGGAAGAGTCTTATGCATTATGGCATAAACGACTTGGCCATATCTCTAAGGATAGAGTAGAAAGGCTGATAAAGACTAATATCCCGCCTCTCGGCTTCTAAAAATGATTTGTGAGATACGATAGACTGTTGTAGGTGTAAAATGACCAAGATAAGAAAGAAAACTGCAGTCCGTAGTTCTGACTTGTTGGAAGTCATTCACACTGATATAAGTGGACCTTATGTGGCAACCTTGTGTAGAAATTTTTATTTCATCACATTTATTGATGACTATTCTCGAGTACGGTTATTTGTACTCGATTAAAGAAAAGTCCGAGTCTCTTGATGCTCCAAGATTTTTCTGACTTAAGTCGAGAAACAATCGGGAAAAGTCATAAAGGTTGTTAGATCTCGACTCGAGGTGGAGAGTATTATGGCAAGCATGGCGATGCCGACAGCTTAAGGCCATTCACAACACTAGGAGGACTTCGGGATGGGCGTACGCTTTACTATGCCCGGGAGTCCTCGAGCAAATGGTATGAGCCAAAGGCACTGCACTTTATGGAAATGGTAAGGAGTATGATAAGTGTGACAAATTTACTCCGGCTTTCTATGGTGAAGCTTGAAAACAGCTTTGTACATTTTGAATGATAAGTAGGACAAATTTGCAGGTTTCTATGGGGTGAAGCTTTGGCTGCTACCTGTTTGAATTATTACAACTAAGCCATTGACTCCTTTTGAGTTATGGGTAGGTAATACTGTATAAGTTTCAGGATCATCTGCGAGAGATAAAGTTACAATAAATATACTAAGCCAGTTTGGACTCAAATCTTCTGGGTATTATTTTCTCTCTTACCAGAAACCCATTCAGAGGATCTAATTGCAAACAACCCAATGAGGCACAAGAAGATTGGCGCAAATGGGCCATTATAAGGCTGCTGAGTTTGATGCTGAAAAGTAGCTGTCACTATTCAGTTGTCGTGCAGGTACGATATACATTTTCTGTCTATCTAAATGTGCGACTCTGCGCATAGTGAACTGTTGCAGGACTAGGGATCTGTTCTTTGTGGCCATTTCCTCAGCAGTTCATCAAGGCTCTGGAATAGAGCCAATCTGTTACTACTCGATACAGGGGTCTGCTCATGGAAGGGCGATCGCTGCTGGGACTCGATACGTAGGAGGCTTAGAACTCACCAAATATGGTTTAACTTAACGGCCGATCCAATAACACTGAAGCGTTGCAGATCAGAGAGCCTGCATGATTGGATGTGGCTACAGATGAAGATTCAAATCTATGAGCATAACGGAGTTTAGGAACTGATAGCAGAATTACCCAAATGACTATTGGCCATTCATTTGCAAACGACATAAATTAAGGCTTCTAAGAAGTTCCCCTTGCATTTGAAGACGGACCAGCGTGAGGTTTACACTTTCGAGAAGAAAAGAGTAAATGCAAAATACTGCACTAGATCTCTTCACAAAAAGATTCTTTTCAGTGATCATGGCATTGTTCATACTTTATTGAATTCAAATGGATGTGGCGCCTTCTCGCTGAATTTTAATACGAAAAAGAATCTATATATTTTAACTAGGGTACCCCACGAGCGATTCAATTACTCTATTTGGCGCATCTTATGGTCTCAAGCAAGCTTCTAGACCATTATTGAATTTATGGTGTTGTTGCTATATGGGACTTTGTGAAGAACAAAAATGATCAGTGTATATCTTGCGAGGTCGGTGCGGGAGAAGTATATACTAAGTGGATGATATCTGGCACCAGCGTGGTGACCTTCATCCAGCTGAGACAAGCGGATGTTGTCAAACAACTTTTGATACGAAGATGGCGTGGGCTGTCTTTTAATCTGGCATTGAAACTGTGAAGAATGAACATTGTGCTGTTGAATTCTCTGGAAAGCATATGTTGCATGATTTGAAAGATTCAACATACACAACAATGTAAGCCGGGGAATTGCTCACAATGCAGTAAAGGTGATAAGTTGAGTCTATCACAATGTCTCATTAGGATATGAAAAACTAGAAAATGAAAGATATTACTACCTTTCATTACAGGGTATTCTACCACTGTCGATACCACCTTTGGGCGACAATACTACGCACTTTGCGGGACTTCTAGTGGAATCTTTAAGGTGCTTCAGTTGTGATCAACCGATTGCCGTAGATTATAGGCCGCCAAAGGACAAAGGGCTAATATGTTGATTTACAAACATGTTAAAGGACTGAATGAGTACTGGTACCAGTTCATTTCTGCATTGCATGGAGTGGCGAAGTCGACAACGGTTATGTATGATTCTTGATCAGGGGCGTAGCGACATGACAAGTCAATTGCGTCACTCTGCTGAACGAGTTAACATGTACTCTATTACTATGATGGGCCAACTCGAAACCTCATTAAGGAGTTAGTGTTTTGATTTTGTTGGCCCGTACAGTGTGGTGTCTTTGTGTATCTGAAAGATGTGTTCCGCTGTCTTTGAGTCTCGAGTTACAAGCACACCGGGGTCGATACAACCACTTCAAGAAAAGTTCAGCGGTGCGACGTTGAGTGAGCCGCCATCACCGGCGATGATATGTTCGGAATCGTAACTAAAGGCACTGACCGCCCATGTGATGATGAAAATGTCGTTGCGCGTGACGGACTCGTGGATCGTGCGGATGGGATGGAAGACATGAATCGGTTTTATGTTGCTCTTTATGAAGGATGAATCCAATTTCATTACATTTTTGGCTTACAATACGATTTTGCTCGCTCCCCATTGATAAGGTATTTGCGATATGGTATTGTGATTTGTTATAATTGTTAAAATCTAAATGCTAGTATCAAACCTTGAATATATTTCTTGAGTGTGGCATTGGCACATCTGCATATTGTTACACATAAGTGAAGTTACCTATCAAATAACCTTCTCTGGGTTCTATTGAGACAGTGGTTCTGGTGACACACTGGGTGCTACATATTGTAAGGAAGAGAATTGGACTAACAAAATGGATAACACAAAGAGCATGCTCATTATGAGGTATTGTCAGACAGCTTTACCACCATATTGAATCCACTATCAGTGAGTTGAAAGCACTCGTGATGTGAAGGGCTTAACGTGGTGCTCTATTGCATATGGGATTCGATTATTAGACTACTGGATGGATCAACTGCTAAAATAATCCTGACCAATATAAAGGTGCGCACATAGTTTTGTTTCAATTAATATAAGCTAGGCTGGGAGAATGTAGATTTTCATTAAGTGAACATATTAGTCTCAGATAAGCTGAATTAAGTTTAGTGCAATTAAATTGAGATTATCTGGGTTTCTTAATAAAACTTGTAGGTGGCAGGTGTGTGGGTAGGAGTGGCGGGCGTGAGAGAGACAGGTGGAAACCTCAGCCTGAAGGCTCAGTCTCAGTCCCAGATCACGACCTGTTTCTCTCTCACGTCGGTTTACGAGAAAATGTTTTTACGAATCGATGAGAGGCATTCTCATTCAAGCCGGTGTCACCAAGGGTCGTGAAAGAATCTTCAGGCCGTTTCTTTGCGGAGTTCTTCTTATCAATTCGCATCAAGAAGGCATTCATGGATTAAAATCGAATTATCATAATTCTGATTTCTCCATTAAAATTATGCTTTGTGTTTTAACATGACGATCTAGGTTATTTTAAATAAGTAATATAATTTTTACTTTTTAATTATATTATTTATTATGTAATATTCAAACTTTATAATATCTTCTATTTCTTTTTAAAAAATATACATCAAATATAAACCTTTCATGAATAAATTACTTCTGCAAGCTCATCTAATAAGTTTTTACCAACTAATTGTTAATTCATTGTTTACTCGAACAAATAGCTCTGATGAAACGTCAAACTCAATAATAGGTATATCTGTTAGATTCCTATAATCCTTTTCTTTTCCATGGGAATAACCCTTATTTCACTTTGTTTTCCATGTATTAATTAAAAATATAAAACCACTCATTCTTACCATATATTCTCATACTAGTTGAAAGGAAAAATTCGGTGATTACAAAAGCTAAAAAGAACGAATGTAGTTTACGTGTTCTATGGTTGGCGAGGTTTCACCCAGTCATGATCCCATTCCAGTTAGAATGAGAATTGAATGCGAGTGTGGTATGGCTTAAAGGTGTATTTTGTGTATGCACGGACCCGCTTAAAACACCTGTGGCATGATAAAAATAAAGACAAAAGGAAAAAGTTAAAACATGTTTTGTTTTTGCTTTTGAAAAAACTATTATTAGAACATTTCTAAAGAGTTATTTTACTTCTTGCCGAGTGTTCTAATATGAGCTCATCGTATTTTTAACACCCTCTCTCAAAATACAACTTCTGTACGCATGTGAGTCAAACAAATCAGCAAAATCCTCCATGGACTTTCTAAATCTTCAAATGGGAAATAAATTACAAAGAGGTCTCATTTAAAACTCTATATATAGTATAAACTCTAATCTAGTATATAAATAACAACTCTAAAATCTCAAGCTTGTAGGATTTGTGTTTAATATACGATATCATGCCTTTTAAGGTCATTCCTGCGTGCGGCTCCATGCACACTTGCATTACAATGTCAAACAAACTAAACAAAATCTCTACATGAGACTTTCAAAATCAACAAATGGAAACAAGTAGAATTCAAACTTCTATTTTTTATCATCATAACTATGTGAGCCTCAGCAATATGGATCTCAGTAATAGTCAAGTAATTGATCTTAAATACAAATAAGTAAATTCAATAATTCGTTGGTTTAAAGTCTTATTTGAATTCTAATGATTATGCTTTTTAAGCCCTCAAGAACATTAAAGATTTATTTGATCATTAGTTTCAGAACCTTATGAAATTAATCAAATTACGTCTAAATTGACTCGAACATTCAGTGCTATTAAAACAATCAAACAAATCACTAAATCAATTATGTAATTCAAGACAAATTGAGGGAAAATAAAATTATTAAATTCTAAAAATTATAAAATGTAAATCGTAGGGAAATGTAGGCTCTCATAATCCCATAGTGTAGGCTCTCATTTCTGGGTATAGTAAGAAAGGAAATTGGTCAAAAGATATGATTCTTTTTTATAAAAATGTGGCAAGTAAGGCCCACCCGTTTGGTCGTGCATGACTTTATAAAAAATTGGTCAAAAGAAATGATTCTTTTTATGAAAATGTGGCAAGTAAGGCCAACCCGTTTGGTCAAAAAGATATGATTCTTTTATAAACGTCAAAAGATATGATTCTTTTTATAAAACGCGTCGCCCATCTTCTTCTTCCTCCTAACTTTGTCGCTTGATGCCCAAATTTTTAATTTCGCCAAAGAAGGCCCAATTCGCTCAAAAACCCTTCTTTCTGGAAAAAACAGCCTGTATATTTTACCATCAACATCCTTAGCAGAACAAAAAAGGAATCTTCCATCTTTTTAGCCATTTCTACTATTCTACTCGTATTTTTATCCTCATTGTCTCCTTAAATGGTTGAATAAGAGCTACAATCAGATTGCTTCAGTGATCAGTTTTATTGTGTTCTTTTGCCTCTTCTTCTTGAAGCCATAAGCAAAGAATACCAGAACTCTTATTTTGTTAATTTTCTCTCTCAAGTCGAAATTCCACTCGCACTTCAATGCTAAAAGAATGGCGGAAACCATTACGCTTTTTGTAGATAAGTCGAGCAACTCGCTGTACAAGAAGCCTTGTTTGAGGAGTAAAAGGGCGTATAAGCCCGTCGCGTAACGAGCTTGAATGGATCGGCCACTTTTCTGAGGAGTGCGCAACAAGCAAACGACTCCGGGCAGAGACTCAAGCCGCGGATGAATCGATTGTAGACGCAGCCTCTATGATGTCAAGATGTCATCGACGAAGTTCATCGTCGTAATCGAAACATCACGACAAAGGAGGCTCCGTAATCTCAAGTCTTCGGGGTAGTATTGCTACCAGCCTTTGCGCATAAGCCGCCATTGATTCACGAAATGACGGGCTGGGATGAAGGAGATCAACGCCAAGATTGAGAAGATCTGCCAACAAGTCCGTGTATTGTGTCGAAAATGCAATGATGCCTTCCGAGCTTTGAGCTCTTCCAAATTCCAATGAAGTGGTGACATGGGGTGAGAAGAGGCTTCCAATTGTAGAGGAAGCTGACGTGGTAGGGATGAAAGACGAGCTGGTTAAGCAAATGTCGATCAATGGAGAGTCGAAGAGAGGAGTGGTGGCCATCGTGGGAATGGGGTGGCCTTTGGCAAACTACTCTGCTAAGAAAGTTTATACGACTCCTATGTTAATCGCCACTCTCAATGTCGCGCTTTGTGTATGTATCTCAAGTGTATACAATCCGGGAGCTTTAACAGATAGCCAACAACGTTATGCGAAACAGATCACACAAAGGCATATGGGTGGAGAATCACTGGGGGGAATGAGGTTCAGTACCTGACGAAAAGGTATTTGATCGTGTTGGATGATGTATGGAGTATCCAAGTTTGGAATGGATTGTGCTTGTATCTTCCCGAGTCAAACGGAAGCAAAGTGCTCATCATTACACGCAACGAGCAGATTGCTTTGGATGCCTATGCAAAGCTCTATCGACTCCGTCCCTTGGGGGAAAAAGAGAGTTGGGAGCTCTTTCTCAAGAAAACTTTTCCAACTGGAAGTAGAAGTACAATATCACAAGTTGAATGTCCTGCAGAGTTGGAAGATGTGGGAAAGAAGATTACAAGGAAATGCAAAGGCTTGCCTCTAGCCATTGTGGTATCAGGAGGGCTTCTATCAAGAAAAGAGAAGACTCCATCTTCGTGGGAGAAAATACTTAAAAGCATGGAGTGGCATCTAAGTCAAGGCCCTGAGTCGTGCATGGGAATTCTTGCTCTAAGTTACAGAGATCGCCTTATTTCTAGCCCTTGCTTCATCAGCGGTGTTTTTCCGAGGACCGGGAAATGTGCTGCAGGCAACTGATCCCATGTGGGTCATGAGGATTTGTGCAAGCAAGGGGTGAAGAAACAAAGGGAAGAAGACGTCAGAAGATTATTTAGAAGAATTGATTCATAGAAGCATGATTCAAGTGGTCAAAAGAAAATGGGATGGAAGAGTAAAGTCTTGCCGCATGCATGATCTCCTTCGCGACCTTGCTATTTCAAAAGCCAAAGATTCAAAGTTTTTCGAGGTACGTGGAAACATCTTTGCATACCCTTTTAACCCTCGTCGACTCATTGCTCATGACTCTCAAAACATTTCTCAACATTTGAGCAATTGCCACCGCCTCCGATCTTTGATTTGTTCCATTCACATTCCTCAAGTGAACTTCTGGTCTTGCTTAAGAAGTACTAAATTGCTGACAGTGTTTGACCTAAATCTAACTGTCGATCGTGACATTAAAAGACCAGAAATGAAATTGCCAAAGGAAATTGGTGAATTCATTCACTTGAAATATTTTCGTTTCTTGGGTCCCCCTAAAACAAGAATTCCCTGGTCCATAGGTAGACTCATTAACCTAGAAACCCTGGATTTACAGGATGATTTCTATTTAGATATTCCATTTTCAATTTGGAAGTTGCACCAATTAAGACATCTTTACTTAAGGGACCGTACGATCTTCAGAATGCAGAGATGTGATCAAAGGTGCTTTAGTAGTCATTTGGGTATTGATAAGATGACCAACCTCCAGACGTTATATGTGAAACGACATGGATGGGTGGTGAGAAGGGGTCTACCAAAGTTAACCCAACTTAGAAAACTATACATTGGTGAGCCAAATATGAGCAGTAATATTTCATATGAATTAATCTTTCCATCCAACCTTGTTGAGTTGATATTGGACCGTTGTCGTTTAAAGCAAGACCCCATGTTGACTCTAGGCAAGTTACCAAACTTAAGGGCTCTAAAATTAATAACCAATGCTTATATCGGAGAGGAAATAACTTGTTCTTCTAGGGCGTTCTCTCAGCTCGAATTTTTAAGATTGAATGGTTTGCCTAATTTAAAAGAGTTGATAGTGGAGGAAAGTGCACCGCTTCCTGAAAACCCCGCAGAATTTATCTGCCGGCCGATGGGAAATCATTTATCATTAGTAAACTGAAAAGTCTTCAGCAAGTAAAGCTAGAGGATATGAACCATAGCCTAATTGAAGAGATTAAAAACACAGAGGGAGAAGAATTCGACAAGATTCGTCTTATCACCTCCATACATCAACAAACAACGACGCATGGCATCGCTACGATCGGAAGGCATCTCCAAGTTTGATTTTAATTTTATCATTTATTTTATGTCTTTCCAGGTATGCATCCAACGTTTCAGATATTGGTGTGTTCTTTTTTCTTCTTATGGGTTTGAAATTCATGTAAAATTGATGAAGTTGTTGTAAAATAATTTCAAGATGGGTAACAAATTAAGTGTGTTTAGTACCTAAGCATCTCCTAAAACTCAAGTCAGAGATCATGTTTGTTAAGGATTAGTTTCCTAATTCATTTAGGAATCTTTTCCTTCTTTCCTTTTCTCTTTAGTATCCTAATTAGACTCTAACTTTGTTTACTTTATTTGCTCTAACATTTAGGTGGCGTTTGTTTTTTGACTTAATGCCGAAGCTAAATAGCTTTCAGCATTAAACTGTTTGTTTTTTTCTAAATTTTCATGACTTATTACTGAAATTTTTTAAAAAAGTTCTGAATAGAAAAAGTGAAAATATTTGGTTTTTTCTATTCAGAAAAAGTGAAATTCCACAAAAATAAGAAAAACTCAATCATTGCCCAACAAGAAGAAGAACTAGCAATATACACTATTAGGAATGACAACGGGAGGGTTTGAAACGGGGCAGTTCCATCCTGACCCTACTCGTTTATTTTTTTCAATTTCCAAACTTGTCTCATTTAAAAATTAAATTAAGGCTGACAGATTGTAGTTCTCAAACTCATTCCGTTTACATTTTATTTGATTTAATTATTCATTTTATTCTATTATATTAATTACTGATTTTCTGTAAAATAATATTATGAATTATAATATTTATTAAAAAAAATAATTATTATTATTTAT
The DNA here is from genome assembly GCA_016808115.1 of Tetrastigma voinierianum. Lineage (NCBI taxonomy): Eukaryota > Viridiplantae > Streptophyta > Magnoliopsida > Vitales > Vitaceae > Tetrastigma > Tetrastigma voinierianum. Next base: position 154,480 of record JAEQBH010000809.1, read on the forward strand.
ATTAAAGTATAAAATAAATAATAAAAATTATTTTTTAAATATAATCGTGCTCGGGGTTTATTATTATTATTTTGGATACATGGTTCACATTGCTTCATTCGGGTCCGTTTCTGCTCCGAAACAATTTATTTCTTTTCAATTCACTTTATTTTAAATGAACTTAGTCTAAGTCATTTCCTGACTTTCGAGATTTTTGTAAAAATCTCGTCCCTGGAGTCACTGGCAACTTATCACCCAGAAAATCGAAAAAATTTCCGTTTGTCTCATAATTCAACGAAACTTTCTGCTACTAGATTTGCTGTGGCATTTAATTTAATAAATAAGAAATCCGCTTTGTCATCCGAGATCTATAGAATTTTCTAAGCTTCCATGAACCCTTATGGCAATTTATTATTTTTATTAATATTTTGCCATTTTTGAAATTTTCTAATTTTCTCAGATTTTACAGAGAGTAACAATACATGAACCGGTCTAGGGAATCCAAAATTAAATCCGATTAAAATTAAATTAAACCTGTGCCATTAAGAGCAAGGCAGGACGGGAATCCAAAACAATCCGTCTCATTGTCATCCCTACTCACTACCTAATGTTAAAAAACAAACAATTTAATACTTAATGCTATTAAGTACTATTCAGCATTAAGCTTAAAAAAAGTTCTATTTAGAATTAAGTAAAAAAAACAAACACCACCTTAGGGTGTGTTTGGAACATAGGAATGGAGAATGGGAATCAAGAATCCCTTTCCATTCTTATTTCAGTATTTGCTGGAATGAAAAAGAAAATAAATTGACAATAATACCATATCACAAGATTTTAAGAGTTTAAAAAAAGGGAGAAGTAGGTTTCAGGTTATTAAAATAAAAATAATAGCACATAAGGGATAAAAAATTTGTTTCCATTTTCAAGAATGCATGAAAAAATAATTGTAAGTCCGGTTAAAATCTAATGATTGCAAAAATAATCTCTAAAATACCCTCAAGCTACATGGTTCCCTCTCTCTTACCCCCACCGATTTTCTCCTCTCTCTCTCTTACTCTCTCGTCCCACTAAGACAACCTTCCTCCTTCCATTTCTCTCTCACCCTCTCACCTGTCTGTCATTTGCAATCTCCCTCTCTCTCACCGGATATCTAATATAAAAACATCTTAGTGGATATCTTAACAAAATAAATATCCACAAATATAAAAATTATTTAAAATAAAAAATCATAAAATATCCATGAAATATTTTACATATCCATAAAATTATTATTTAATTTTAAAATTTTATTACTTGTGGATAATCTTTTTGATATTTCCTTTAATTTATTTAAATAATTCAAATTATTAAAAAATTATGTTAATAATTTATTTTATTTAATATTTTAAAATAAAATTTATGTATTTAATATCTTAAAATTAAATATTAAAATTAAGAAAAATTAAAGGATAATACAATATTATATAAATGTGAGAAAAAATAATTTTTAAAAATAATATTAACAAATAAAATGATAATATTACTGACATATAATTAAACGCATAGCATAAATATTAAACCTATATAAGGGGCACAAATTATAATTGACATTATTTATTATGGTTGTACCTAGGATTGTTAAGGTGGTATCATACGATAAAGAAGACCAAGATGTTAAGTCACATCTAAACTCTAACTAAGCCTAACCATCAGTCTCGGTTATGCATTGAGCTACACACAGTGTCTCAGTACCTAAGCTCTAATTTTTAAATAAATAAATAGAGACATTTTACTATATTGTAAAAGTGATTAAGCTTTCAAAAAACCTATTAAAAAACATGTAATATTAAACCTATATCTTGGGTGTGTTTATAACTTTATATTTTTCCGAATTTATTTTATTTTTGATTAAAAAATACTTTATGAGAAAATCAATACTTTATTTTATTTTTCGAGTAAAAATAATTTATTTTATTTTCGTTTCTTGGTTTAGCTTAGAGCATTGAACTATTGGGTTTGATGAACAAAAAATAGGTATAAAATAATAATTTTAAGTTTTTAGTCTCCTAATCAAAGAGTTATTTTTTTCTTTTAACAGTGTTTAAAACGAATATCATGCCTTTTAACACCCCCCTCATATGTGGCTCCATACCCGCACGTGAAAAGTCAAGCAAATCAAATAAGGTCTTTCATGGACTTTCAAATCAACAAATGGGGAATAAATTACAAAGAGAGGTCTTGAACCCAAGACCTCTTGCCATACCGAGCTCTGATACCATATTAAACAACCAACTCTCCAAAAAGCTTCAAGCTTGTAGGATTCGAATTTAATATGAATATCATGCCTTTTAATACCCTCCTTCACGTGCGACTCCATATCGCACGTAGAGAGTCAAACAAACCAAACAAAGTCCACCATGGACTTTTAATTCAACAAATGGAGAATAAATTACAAAGAGTTCTCGAACTCAAGGCCTCTTGGTAGACCAAGCTCTGATACCATGTTAAACAACCAATCCTCCTAAAAGCTCAAGCATGTGGGATTCAGGTTTAATATCAATATCATGCTTTTTAACATAGCTCTTTAAAAAATTTACGAGATTATGAAAAAATAACTATGAAAATAGCAGTTCCCTTCCATCTGAAGAGCAATTGCCCACTCTAGCAATACAAAACAAATACTACCTCCAAACTTAGGCTACTTTTTGAGGTAATCAGATCACACATATCAAGACAACAAACACCTACACCCCACCTCACTTGCCACCTAGGTGTGTAAACGAGTCAAGCTACTCATGAGTTACTCGAGTTCGACTCGTAAAATACTTGAATTCGACTCGGAGTTAATTGAGTCGAGCTCGAGCTCGAGTAGCTCAAGTAGCTTAGCGAGTCAAGTTCGAGTATCATAATACCCGACTCGAGCTGCTTGCGAGTTTAATTGAGCTATAGACTATTTTATTAATCGAATCAAACTCGAGTTGATTTCGAGTATAATTATTTATTAATTTTTTAATTGATTCGAGCTTTATCGAGTCGAATCTAAAAGTAGCCTGAATATTTTCAAGTCGAAGTTTCAAACATCAAAAGGCGATCGAAGTTCCAATGAAGTCTGAAGCTTTGAGTTTTTTAATCGAGTCGAGCTTGAGTTTGGTTCTGTATCGACTCAACTCGATTACACTCCTATGAATGCCACCTTCTCTCCCATCTGGTTTCTTCAAACACCAGAATTCTCATACCATATCATAACGCATAACCAAAAACTTAGAGCTTTATGCAACGGACTAACCGTTAGAAGTGAAAAAAGAAAAACTATAAAATTGCATGTTAATAAACCCCAAATGTCTCTTTAACTACTGAGAATAAACAAGAAAAGGGAAAGGTAGAAATAGAAATCAATCATAGTTCTTCAAGTAGTTAACCTAAATTTTCTTTTCCATTCAGCAACCAAATAGAGCATCGCAGAATAAACTTAATCTATCTGGGAACTATTGGTTGAAAAGCATTTTCTGTTCTCTGGAACAAATAACAGTTTTCTAAACTAAAAAACAAATTTGAGAAATTTTTTTTACTAACGACAACTTTTAAGAATTTGTCCCGACAAAGTATTTTTTTAACATTTTTTGAGGTGTTGTCAAATTCTTTTTTGTAGTAATCGTAAAAGAAAATTTGAAAAAGGATAATACTTTAGCAACCTTGCACTCCAGATAGTTTTAAAAGGCGTGTTTATGGCGTGCCTAGGCTCAAGGTACAACTACTCCCTGGCTTAGCGCCTCATTATCGAAACATGTGCCTTATTGAAAAGGCGCGCCTTGCAGAGAACGTTATGTTTTTTTTTTTTTTTATCACCCTGCTAAATGACCAAATCTCCCAAAGCCTCAAGCTCAGAGGGATTCGGGGTTCAATATAAATATCATGCCTTTAACACCCTCCCTCACGTGCAGGCCCATACCCGCATGTCGAGAATAAAAAATAGAGTCCTTCATGGACTTTCAAATCAACAAATGAGAAATAATAAATTGCAACGAGGTAGCTCAAACCCATAACCTTTTGCCAAACCCCGATTTGATAGCATATTAAACGACCAACTCTCCTAAAAGCTCAAACTTGTAGGATTCGGGTTTAATATGAATATCATGCCTTTTAACATAGATCTTTAAAAAATTTGGAGATCATAAAGAAATTATTATGGAAAGAGCAGTTCCCTTCCATATGAAGAGCAATTGCATACTCGAGTAGCTCAAGTATCTTGTCGAGTCAAGTTCGAGTATCATAATACCCGAGTCAAATCGTAAGTATTATAATAATTTTGCAACCTCTGCACCTACCATTTTTTCTTGATTTACCACTGAAATTTCTAATAATCATCCATTACCATTTTCAAATTAATCGCAACATGCATCGTTTCGAATATCACATGCATTCACGTAAATATCTTCTCTTCAGTTATTCATGAAGCGACGAAGCCCGAAAATTCATGCTCCACACTGGATCGCTTCCGCATGAGCAACAGGTGGCATTCTGTGGCTCGAGCTTTAGCATCAAGCGACTGCAAAATGCAAAATTCAAACCATTGAAAATGGGAATGAAAAGAACAACAAAAAAATTGAATTTAAACCTAAAAGAGCTGGAATAACCTCATTTGCATCGTCGCTAAATGCCATACCTTTCCAGATACAAAAGACGCAGTATATAACATCCCTTATACAAAGAAATTAAGAATAAAGAATCGATTCGTGGAGATTTGTGATCGAGAAGTTGAAGAAATTCACCCGCGAGTAGAGAATCGAGGGAATCTCGAAATGAGATCGGGAATTGTTTGGCGGGGGAGCTTGGTTTGCTATCAACTTGACCCATTTCAGTTTGAAATATTCGCTTTTGCAATGTGCTCCCTGGGCCTGTGTTTAAAACCCCGACCGTCTTCATTACGACGTCGTTTTATTCCTCTGCTCCGTTTGGTAAAACGACCGCGTTTCAATGCGCAGGCCTGAAATTCCTTAAAGATAGGGCCCACACTTGGAAATTTAGGGATTAGGGTTGGGTTTTCTCAATAAGATACAAAGGAGCATGGTTTGCTATCAACTTGACCCATTTCAGTTTGAAATATTTGGGCTTTCGCAATGTGCTTCCCGTCTTGCTTCTAAAGCCCTGATCTGGTCTCAATACGACGTCGTTTTGTTCCTCTGCTTCGTTTGGTAAAACGACCGCGTTTCAATGCCCAGGCCTGAAACTCCTTTTGTGGACAAATTATAAAGCCTCCTTCGAAAGGTAAGGCCACACTTGCAAATTTAGGGATTAAGGTTGGGTTTTCTCAATAAGATACAAAATAAATTATTTAATTAAAAATTCAAATGTACAAAAGTTTTTTTAAAAATATAATTATAGAATATGTTTTTTTTTACAACTAAATATTTTAGTTACAATGTAATAAACTCAAACCCGAGACCCTCCATTTTCTATGTCCTGTTTTTTTTGAAACGTTGATCGCTTTATCACATGAATTATATATGATGAGTATTTTCGAATATGAATTTAATAATAAATACAAAATGCCTTTTTTTAATAAAGTAAGCTGTACAAATTATTATAAATATATTAATTTTAATATCATTGAAATTTTAAAAAAGGGTGAGATTTTAACACATCCAGACGCTTAATTTTAAATGGGATAGAGATAGAATTAATCAAAACTATTCTTTGAAAAACTATTAACGCAAATGTGTAAAACACTTTAAACCAAAATATCGGTTTCGACGGATATATCGGTATTTGATTTTATGATATATCGGTGGATATTTTATATAAATATCAATAATTAAAATTATTCAAATATATTTTAATTTATATATCAAAAATTATTTTGAAAGTTTATCAATGGTAATATCAAATAGTTTTGATTTTTTTATTAAATTTCTTTACTATATTTATATTTGTTTATTAAAAATAAAATTAATTTTATATATAGTATTTTCAAAAGGAAAAAATATTAACACAAAAAAAAGTGATCGTAATTTTTTAATCAAATCATTAATGAAAGAAATTAAATATTTGATGTAAAATCTTAAGCTAATTTTATTCAATAATTTTATAAAAGATAAAAAAAAAAAAAACTTGTTAAAACATTTTCAATAAAATAAATGGTTGGAAGGTTTGACCATTGAAAAAACACCGATATTATCAATAAATCCTCAAAAAATTGTTGTCCGAATCGTGCTAGAGAAAGGAAATTAAAGGTCCATATATGTAAGATTTTAACTCAACACGATCGAGATATTTTCTTGAAGGTGTAGGAAGCAAAATCGGGCGAGGCTAATAGGAAGCAAGGTTTGCATCACTTCAACCTTAAATCGGAAAATATCGAGGGAACAAATAAGCATTTTCTTACTTCAAATACTATCGACGATTACAAAGATAGGTCCAACAAAGTTATAAAACCATGATCGACCGTTGGAAACCGTGTGTGCACCACTACAGCCCTTAACCGAACAATTTCGGATGGAAAGTCGGTCGTTACTTCGTAACGCCCGTCCCGAGAGTGTTACAAAGATATGACATCAAATAGTAGCATATAAGAGCACCAAGTGTCACATAAGAGTATTTTTGGAGACAAAGTAGGAAATGAAAGCTTATGGAACCCGGAATTATGGTATTAAAAACAAGGGTACAATTGTCATTTAAGAAAAGGATTATGAAGATTATTAAGGTAGATGGGCTATAATACAAATTTTATAAGTTACAATTGCAAAATTTAAAAGATGAGGGTTATTTGCAAATTAAAGGAAATGTTAAAATAATAAAAGGAGAAAAACAAAAGCCAAACATTCATTTGGTCTTCAAAAGGCTAGGGCTCACGTTTTTGGTGAGGAGAAGAGCCAAGGAGAGCCAAGGAGAGCCAAGAGGAGGAAGAAGAGGAAGAAGAAGGAGGAGGAGAAGTCCAAAATCGTGTATGTCTTTGCCTCAGAACTATCGGGTAATTGATTCTAGGACTTTGGCAAGGAGAATAGATGTCTTTGGTAAAGGTTTGTGCAAGAGCACATGAACCTTGAATTGTTAGTTATGAGAGTAAAACCCCAATTGGGAGAAAATAACCATGAAATCATCAAATTATGTGGTTTTATAAAGAATTGGTGGACCTTAGGTGGGTTCTTGAAGTTTCACTTAGGGTTTTGAGGTTCAAGTTCCATAACACTCATTTCAATTGTTGTGGGAGTTGTTTTTAGATGAATTCCATGTAAATTCTTGAGGTATATGAATTATAGAAGTTGTATGATGTTAATCGCAGAAAGAAAGCCGCAAAAGGAAGCAACTGAAAAATTGCTGACCGCTCTCTACACAGAAATGCCTGCTTTCCCTGCTACACTCGCTCGTGATTTTGATCATAACTTGCTCATTTCAGATCTGATTTGAGTGATTCAAAATTCTGGGTAAAATAGACTTCTAGGGAAAAAAGTTATCTGAAGGAAGTACGTGCAAATTGTAACCCTAAAGTGCCCAAAAATTTACTCAAAGTAGGGCCATGTGTAAGCCACTGTCTGGTTCTCGGTACAGGAAATGCTCGCTTCCCGCTTTCGACCATTTGTCGATTTGACCATAACTTGCTCATTTCTGATCTGATTTGAGTGATTCAAGTTTTGCCAAAATATACTTTCTAAAGGAAAAATTTATCTGAAGGAAGTTCATAAATGTAATCCCAGTGCCCAGAAAATTTGTCAAAGTGGAGCTATGTGCAGATTCTGTTCTGCCATCTAGATGTAAAACACAATAACTTGTGTTATGTGGTTGAGGGCTTTAGAGAAGGAATTTTAAATTGAAAATTTAAAGAGATGTCATTGGATATATAAAGGACTGATCTGAGAGTTTTATAAATTTTGAAAAAATTAAAATTTTGAGTCATAAAAGTCTATAGAGTATTGTTGGTGTTGCTGGCCAAAATGAATTCTTTAGTGCTTAAGGGTAATTTGTTCATTTGGCTTTAAATGAATGTGTATGGTGGATTAAAATGGAAGTTATGATTAATGTATAGTTGTGGTTTTCTTTGAAAGGTGAAAAGGACTATCGGACGGAAACGGAATTCGACGGGAAGCAAGCGGGATTGAGCGGTGAACTGTGAGTGAAAATGATATTTTGAAAATTGAGTTTTTAAAAGTGAATGGTTTTAATGTTAAATTGAAAGTTTAATGGAAATGTTTATGTAAATGTTAAGGCATATGGAAATGTTTTATCTTGCATCAATATATATTTATACTAAATTATATATGTATGCATATGTTAAGGTATGAAAGTTTAAAATGTGTAAAGAATGATATGTATATTTGTATATATATATATATATATGAGTTTTCTATGATAAAGTAAAGGATTTAAATGGATTTATAAATGTATTTTTGATAAATGTTTTACCGATGGTTACCCTAAACCCCTATGACCGGCAGACCGGAGCATCGATCGAGGTACCTTAAGTGTGTAAGGATTTAGAGGGTAAAGTTATAGGTTACTAACTGAGGGAGGGAATTAGGGTGTCTTAGAGTAATATCCTTACACGTGATAAGTGTACTATGACTGAAACCCTATGCAAAGCGTGGAGTTTCTCCAAGAGCCGTAGTGGTTATGACTGAATGTGATCATTCTCACCGCCGCACTGAATCGTTGGGTGTGTTTATTTCCCTGGGTTCCATCAGAAAGAAAGAAAGAAATAAATAAATAAAGAAAGTTTAAGGCATAAATGGATTTTAATTGTATAAGTATTTATTATAAAGAAAGAAAGAAAGTTTAAGGCATAAATGTTTAAGGCATAAACCGATTTAATTTATAAGTATTTAGTACTTTGATATATAACAAAAATGTTATTTAAATGAAAATGTACACTCACCTGGCCCTTTAGCTCATTCTTTCCTCGTGTGTTTTCAAAACATTTTCAGGACTCGAGACAAAAAGGGGCCGACAGAGGACCCTCCTGTGGCAAAGGAGTCGAGCCATTGAGGAGACGACGATTGTGATTGCATTGTATATACATTTTCATATTGTATATATTGAATATTTTGTCATGTATATATGTATAGATGTATATATTTGAAAAGGAACTACGTGGGCTTTGACTGGACGAGGTATCGTGAGGCGGCTCCGCTTTAAGTCCGCCAAGCCCACCTTTGATAAAAAACAAATGCATGGAAATGAAGAAGTTTGAAATGTTTTGATGATTGAAATGAATAAATGTATATATGTATATATTGTGTTTGATTGGGTTGTGGACGAGGAGTCCTAAAACGGAAGTTGAGAAGTTGAAGATTGAAAGATTAGAAGTGTTTTTAAATGTTTTCGCAGGTTTTGTAAATTTGGGAAAGTCCGAAAAACAGAGGAAACTCTGGCCAATTTTTCTGAAAAATCCAAGTGTTTGAAAAGGAAAGAAAAAAAAAAATTTACACTTTCGGCTCGCATTATTTACTAAAGATATGTTAAGGATTGTAAAGGGGTTCGCCCATGGATTTTATTTGACCGTTTTCTAAGGAAAAGTTTCTATATCCATCGAGCGAGGTCCCCTGCCCAGTTATATTAATCCCACGATCCTTCAATTTATCGGTTAAGAATCACTTTTAAAGTTTGGGTGTTAACTTTTAAGAGCGATTATTTATCTTTACTGGCTATTATGATTACGCATTTTACTAAGGGAGCTGCTGAGAGAGCTTATTTACGTATTATTTGGAGTTTATCTTCTCACATAAGTACTTTTGATAAAAATTATAAGTGTTTGGAATAGCTTATAAAAATAGCTTATGACCCCCCTTATAGGCTCATTTGAGCTTATTTCAATAAGCTTCATGGGAAAGCTTATCAAAAAAATCTTAAAAAAAACTTATACGAAAGCCTGAAAATCAATCATCTTAATAAATAAAATGTCATTATGAAAAATTATGTAAAAAATATATAAAATAAATAAAAAATAAATCTTGAAAAAATTATGTAAAAAATAATTAAAATTTTTGAAAATTTTATGTACAAAATAGGATATTTTTCTAAAAAAATATAAAATAAATTCCTAAAAATTAATGTAAAAATAGGTAAAATTTTTAAAAATTATGACAAGTGCTTATTTATTCAAACACTTCAATTTTACAAGTGTTTATATTGGTCTTTTCAGTAATTTTAACTATTATAAGTGTTTGTGTAATAATGCATCCAAACACCTTAAAATAATACATAAGCGCTTTTTAAAACATGCATCCAAACACAAATAACCTATTGAATAAAGTACTTATGATATAAGCTCTCATTTAATAAGTTTTTATAAAACAAATACTTAATTAAATTGTTTACCCAAACAAAGAGCTTAATTAAACATCCAAACTCAATAATAGGTATATGCATTGAATTCCACTATAATCCTTTTTCTCTCCCATGGGAATAACCCTTATTTCACTTTGTTTTCCATGTAATTAATTAAAATATAAAAACCACTCATTCATTTCCATATATGTTTCCATATAGTTGAGGGAAAAGTTAATTGATTACAAAAACCAAAAACGAATGTAGCTGTGTTCTATAGTTGAGTTTTACCGTCCTTGTGGTCCATTCCGATTCGAATGAGGATTAGTCTCGAGGCAGATGACTTAAAGGCGATTTCACGACAGACGGATTCGTCACGACACCTCATGAAAACTATTATTGAGACATGTTTGTTTCATGCTTTTGAAAACTATTATTGAGAACAATTTTAAAAAATACAAAGAACACACTTTTAGTGTGTTTTTGAAAACTGCTCTTAAGGACTGTTTGTTTACGATTTTTGAAAACTATTTTTTTGTTATAGGAAACAAGGAGAATAAGAAAAACACATAGAATATGTTTGGGTTCCTAATATTTTTGTTCTTAAAATATGAGAACACATACCAGAAACACCCCAAATTAAGCTCTAGTAGTTTACGCTTATGATTAAGGGTAATTAAAGCTTATCATATGTTTTGGGTAATTAAATGATTAGAGAAAAAATGACATATTTGGAATTATTAAAAATACCAAGGGGTAATATGGTAATTTAAAAGTTAAGGACATAAATGAAATTGTTTAAGAAGAGAGTTGGCTAAGGTTTGAGAGATTTGTCAAGAAAGGTAAGGGATTTCCAATCTTGTTGGGTTTGTTGTATATTTTGAATTGTTTGGTATTTTTTGTTTGTTGGGTTCTTCAAATGAGGAAGAAATTGGTGTAAAAAGAAGTAGGGTTGGTAAGGGGAGATGCTGTTAAATTTTCCCGAAACCCTAAGTGAGTTATTTGGTCATATCTTGGCCTAGAGACCTCTGAATTGGGTGATTCCAATTTGAGGAGAATCATAAGTCCCTTAGCTACAAATGTGTTGAAGGCCTCAAGGTCCGACATTGACAGTAAGACCCTTTTGAGTTTGGGTCCAAAGTTTAGTCATTGGTTTGGTCCAGCTAGTTAGACCAATCTTGATGTTTGTGTCATATCTTGATTTTTGGTGATCCAAAATGCAGTGATTCTAATTTCTAGGTAAACTAGACTTCTAGGAAAACAACTTCCATGAAGGAAGTGTAATCAGATTTGGACCCCATTGTACCCAGAAAATTCATCAAAGGGAAGCTTTATTTTTAGTCAATTAAGGTTCGGTGCGATGAACCCCTGTTTGTGAGAAGACTCCTTTGTCTTCTCCTATGTGACCCTGAGACACTTAGATGTCTCTTAAATGATTATAGAAGACCAACAAAAAGAGATATGTGCCTAGTTATGAGTATGTAATAATGAAAATTGTATAAAAGTTATATGAATAAATGTTACATGATATAAGATAAATATATTGAGATGATTAAGATAATGAAATGATATAAGAACTCCTCATCATAAGAAGAGTATATGTATTTTGTTATATGAAGAAGCACATAATACAACTCAAATGACTACAGAAATGTGTGAAACTATCTATATGTTCAAGAGAATAATTGACGCTGAATATCCCATTTGTATGCGTGATATCGTGAATTAGTTCATGTATATGGTGGTGTGCTGATGTTTGTAAGATTGTTAAGAAAACATAATAAAACCGATTGTCTGCTTATGACTGAGTAGTTGGATAGATAGGCATGTCTATAAGGATAACAATGCTGCAATATACAGTTTACAAACAGAGTGACCCCATTTGGGTCGATGACATGGATCTCGTTTGGATCATTATAGTGGGCCCGTTTGGGTCATACAATACAGTACAATTTATAAATCACTGCTCAGATGCTGATAGTACTCGGTACATACCTGGCCCCATGATCCACTTCTTGGAATATGCAGCATTGTAACACCTCAAATTATACCCTAGTAGTTTATTAAAGTACTTTAGCTTTTCAAATTAAGTGCAAAGGGTTAAAAATGTTAAAATCGGACTTAAGCCAAGAGTCGAGGGTAAAATGGTAATTTTTAAAATTAGGATTCAAATGCATAAGTTAAGAAGATTATATACTAAGATAGAATATTGATAAGTTTGAAGTGCAAATAGAATGAAACGAAGGACTTAAAAGCAAAGGGGAAAATTAGAGCTGGTAATTGCACACACCACAAATGGCTTCGAGAGAAACATTCTATTTGGGCTAAGAAGAGAGTTAGCACTGGCTATGGGAAGAAGAAACCATTCCTTAGGGCTTTTCCATGCTCAAGTGAAGAAGAAAGGAAAAACTTGGTTTGAAAGTGCAAGAAAGTTAAGGTATGAAATATCTCTTTTGGTATGGAGAGTATGTAAAATGGTTTGGAAAATTATCCAAACGCATCTCTCCTTTGTGTTGTTTTTGGTTGATTTGTGTTGGTTTTGAGGTTGTTTTGATATTGTTTTGGTTTGGTTTGGAATTGTCCATGGATAAGGACCAAAAATGTGTAAAGAAACGCAAAGGCTATGATTTATGTCAATTTTTTCTAAAACCCCCTGCTTTTTGTCATATTCGCCTAGAGACTCCTAAATGGAGTGATTCCAATTGGAGGAGAATCCTAAGACCCATAGCTTTAAATATCCGTATTATTCACTGTGTCAAATTATGGTATTATGAGCCCATAATTTGAAATTCAATTCCAGTTCTTGGTTTTGATCGGGCAAACTGCACTTCAAATTCCTTGGAGTGTTTAAGTCATATTGGGCTAAAGGATCTAAATTAAGTTATTCTAATTTCTGAAGGTAAGTAAATTTAGCCCCTGTGTGGACCCTACCCGATCCACGAGCCGGCGCGACTCGCTATTAATAGAAAAAAGTGAGTTGATTTTTTAGCTTTGAAAATTCGCCTCAAGTGAGGAATGATTTTGCTTGGAGTCACCACTTACTTTTTTATTTTTATTTATTACGGAAAATCAAATAAGAACAAAAATCCCTCATCGAATTCTAGTCGGAAACGTCCACGAAACTAGATTTTGGGCCCGGATCAAGTTTCTATTGGGAAGGTACCTCATGAGGTAGCACTCTAAGCCCTAACTCCTGGGCTCTACTTCAATGAATTGGGTACATGGGATCATATGGGTCAAAGATCAATCGATCACTCAAGCTAAATAGATGACCCGAATCACACCAACCTACTCAGTATCTAACATGCATAAACACTCGACCAAACAAAACAATGGTGCGTACCTGTGGTCCTTAGCCAAGCGCTGCATAAGAGGTCACTACCGCTCAAATGCACCACAAACATCAAAGTCCAACACCATGTACACATATAAATGCAATACCAAAGCCCAAGAACTTACTGTGATCCTCAGCCATGCGCGCTACGCATATGGTTAGTTAATACGCACAAGCACACAACATGCATCCATGACTGGGCAACCAAAGTTCGTGTTCAAAATGGAAGTGAATGGAAAATTAGGGGTTCAAATTTTTGTTTCTTTCCACAATCTCCAAATGACAATTCACTAACCACAATCACCAGTTCACAATTAAACTCACCTAACCCCAAGTGTCCTAACTCCAGAATGGGTCCCCTCTAATTCAAGTTAGGCTCAGCTTTAGACCCCAAATATGGTCCACAAATGCATTAGTGCAAACGGGCTTGAGCCTCAAGGATTCGGGGCTTGAAAGTAAGAAACAGGGGATGCCCATGTCGTCCCAGACAACCAGTTGAACCGGTTGTCAACCGGTCCAACTGGTTGAGACAAATTCTCACCTCACTAGAATATTCTTAATGAATAAGGAATCTAACAACAAACGATGCTTGATTCTCGAGCTCCTGATGAGTGAGAACCGAATCAAAACAAGCCAAGATGCCCTAATTGCTATCCCTGGAAAAAAACCTAATGAACCGGCTGATCTAGTTCCCCAACTGGCTGAGCCGATTGAGAACAAATCTCAAATTTTTTCAGAACATTCCTCACAGAGTAAGGAACCCAAAAAAGTAATCTGTAATGATTCCGACCAATGAGTGAGAACCGATCCAAACAAGGCAAAGTGCCCTAACTACTGTTCCGGAAAACCGAACCTAATGAACCAGATGATCCGGTTTCCCAACCGATTGATCTGGTTGAGAACAGTTCTCAAATTTGTCAGAACTTTCCTCACGTATTAAGGAATCCCACTAAACAAACGGAGTACAATTCCGACTTCAAATGACTGAGAACTGACATAAACGATGCATAGTACCCTAACTGCTATTCTGGAAAAAATAACCTAATGAACAAGATGATTCGGTTTCCCAATTGGTTCATCTGGTTGAGAAGAGTTCTCAAAAATTTTCAAAATCTTTCAGAAATCCAAAATAACAAACAGAGTACAATTCCGACTCCGAATGATTGAGAAATGACACAAACGATGCTGAGTGCTCTAACTGCTGTTCCGAAAACATAACTTAATGAACCGATTGATCTGGTTTCCCAACCTGTTTAACCGGTTGAGAGCAGATATCAAATTTTTTGAAAGTATTCCTCATAGAGTCAAGAATCCAAAAAAATAAACGGAGTACAATTCTGACTCCAAATGACTGAGAACTGATACAAACGATGACTAGTACCCTAACTATTGTTCCAGAAAACATAACTTAATGAACCGGTTGATCCAGTTTCCCAACCGATACAGACGGTTGAGAGAAGTTCTCAAATTTTGTCAAAATATTCCTCATAGAGTCAGGAATCCAAAAAAACAAATGGAGTACAATTCCGACTCCGAATGACTGAGAACTGACACAAACGATGCCTAGTACCCTAACTGTTATTCTAGAAAATAGAACTTAATGAACTGGATGATCCGGTTTCCCAACCGGTTTAGCCGGTTGAGAGAAGCTCTCAAATTTTTTTACAATCTTCCTCACAGAGTCAGAAATCCAAAAAAACAAATAGAGTACAATTCTAACTTCAAATGACTGAGAACTGACACAAACGATGCCTAGTTCTCTAAAACGAGGCTGCAAACATCAAAGGCAAAGACAAGCGCAAAAGAAAACAGGAGAAGCATACAACTTTCGTATTACGTAGGATTCACTTCGCCATCCCCTTTTGTCTTTCTTTTTCTGCTTCCAAACCAAGTATCCACTCCTTCAACTGTAGGAAATCTCTTTCAAAATGAGAGAGACCACGCCGACCCAGATCTAGAGAATCTCTCTTTTTCTTTCTTTCTCCTTTTTTTTTTTTTCTTCTCCTTCACGTTTTTTGTTCTTCTTTTCTTCTTCTTTTTTCTCTTAAACTCACTCCATTTTGTGCACCTTCAGTCCTGAACTCCCCCAATTAGTCTCGGACTTCCCCAGCTCCATAAATCCTCTATTCCCAAGGTCCATAGCTAGCCACATTTACTTCTTTCCTTAACCACCAAGTATCCAAGTGGACCCAAGGTGGGTTGAAAGAAACCCATAATATGGCCTAAAACTGGACCCAACCCATGCCTAGGACTGATCTGGGGCTTATGGGCCTGAACCAAGTAGGACTTGGGCCTAAGAGTCTTTCAAAACAATGCTCCACGCAAGCTAGCCCGACGAACCAGATGTACAGTTCCCAACTAGTCGATCCGATTGAGAAAAAATATGAAAATTTGACAGAATGTTCCTTGAAGAGTAAGAATTAGCAAAGAAGAAGTGCATGATTTGGTCGGATAGAGATATGACCAAAACAAACTCGGGTGCTCCGAATTTGAACATGCTTGAACAATGAACTTCAACCGAAATCCGTTTAACTGGTTGAGCAGGTTTCCAACTGGTTGATCCGTTTGATAAAAAATTCTCAAATTTTTTTAGAGAATTCTTCAATGAGTAGAGATCAACAAAAGAAAGCGATTGCATGATTTCGAGTTGAATGAGAGATATGATCGAAACAAGCCCGAAGTGATCGGTGTTCTCAATAAACTCCGATTGAGTTAAAACCTTGAGGCCCACTTAGCTACACAGCACGATGCCAATTACTAAAGAAGAAGCCACGATGACATAAGACATAACTACATATGCACTCAATGGACCACATACAAGCCACAGGCTCGTAGATCGATTAAACCTAAGAGGCCCTAATGGTGCTCTATGAAACGATGGAGTGAGTATGACACTATAGGATAAATGCAAATGTTGAGAGGATAAAATTAGTCTAAATATGCCCCTCTTCAGTAGAGTGAATGAACGAGTGAATCGTGGGTCACGAGAAGTACAAGCGTGCAAGAGTGGAAATGAACACTAGTGAAGAACCGGATGAGCGACAATTTTGTCCCGCACACCCCTGATACCGAAGGCTAAAGGAACTGAGTCGCCATGACTGAGTTGAGTTCGAACTTCGAGTTTTTTAATCGAGTCAAGCTTGAACTTGACTCTGTATCAACTCGACTTGGCTCGGTTATACTCCTACCTTCAAGTCAGATTACGCACACCTTGACTAATTTCATGGATCCTGGAGTTAACAACCAGATAAACCCTTCAATAATCTTAAAAAGACTCGAATTGATGATCAATAAAAAGAAAATCCAAAATTGAATATATTCTTCTTTATTAAAAAAGGAGGAAAGAAACGTGTGTAAAGATAGTGACCCATTTCTAGGTGTCCATGCCCTAAAACATGAAAGAAATATATGAATGAGCCATTGAATTTTGCATTTCAATGGTAAATTACTAAACCTTGATTGATCCGTAGCAACACATGGATGACGAGAATTAAAGAACGTGTAATAAGAGGAAAGGAAAGGAAAGGAAAGGAAGAAAGGAAAGAGGAGAGAAAATTGAGACCCCTCCACATTACAAGTACTAGTATGGTGAGTTGGCCCATATTGCATGACCTAAACCCTAACTTTTCTTTTCCACCTTCACTTTAATTTTTTTCAATATTTTGGCGTCTAATGCACAACCCCATGACCCCTCCATGTGGCCTAGAAAACTTTACCTTAATTATTATTCAGTTTTTTTTTTTTTTAATGGTTGTCCTTTTCTTTTTGGGTTTTTGTAGTATCCACATAGGCGGACCATATATTAATAATAATAAAATAAAAGGAAAAAGAAAAAAAATTAAATTAAAAAACAGTGACATTGGAGGAGGGTCGGTTGCTTATGTGGTAAAAAAGTTAGTTGGGGATATCTTTGTGTCGGACACCCCCACATGTGACTAATGTTTTTCTACATATGTGTGCCATCATGTTTTTAGAATCTTTTGCTTTTGATGGGTCACTACAACCCGTTCTACACATGACATTGGCCATAAGCAAACAGGCCACTTGACTCTTTTTCTTTGTTAATCTTCTCTCTTAGGCAAAAATTCCAACGGATACTAAAGAATGGCGACCATTACGTTTTGTAGATAAAAGTTGAGCAACTTGGGCATGCAAGCTTCCTTGTTTGGAGGAGTAGGAAGGACGGATAAACGCAACTGTATTAACGAGCTTGAATGGATCAGTCTCTTCTTGGAGGAAGCCAGTCTGGCCTACACGTGACACGGGAGGCGGAAGAATTTGTGGATGAATCGGATTAGAATGCAGCCTATGATCTTTGAAGATGTCATCGCTTGAGTTCATCGTCGGTTGGAACATCGAGCGGAAAAGGGCTCCATAATCTCAAGTTCCTCGAGTAGTCTTGCTAACACAGTATTTATCTTCTTGAACAAATTTGCCATTGATTCATGAAATTTGGATGGCGGATGAAGGAGATCAAGCGTCAGATTGAAGATCTTGGCGGCAAGTCTAGGTATTGTGTCGAAAATGCAATGATGCCTTCCGGACTTGGAGCTCTTCAGGTCCCAATGAAGTGGTGACATGGGGTGAGAAAGAGGCTTCCAATTGTAGAGCGACGTGGTAGGGAAGGCAGGCGGAAGCGGTTAAAGAAATCTTTGGCGATCAATGGAAGTAGAGAGGAGTAGTGGCCATCGTGGGAATAGGTGGCCTTGGCAAAACTTCTCTTGCTAAGAAAGTTTACAATGACCACGATGTTAATCACCACTTTCCAATGTCATGCTTTTGGTGTATGTATCTCAAGTCACATACAATCGAGAGCTTCTAATGGGATAGCCAACAACATTATGCGGCGAGATCATATGTATCTGGGGTGAAATCCAGGTTAAGGGGAATGAGGTTCGTAGTACCTTGACGAGAAAAGGTATTTGATCGTGTTGGATGATGTATGGAGTATCGAGTTTGGAATGGATTGTGCTTGTATCTTCTCGAGGTCAGGCGGAAGGCAGAGTGCTCATCACTACACGCAACCCGGTAGTTGCTTTGGATGCACATGCAAAGCTCTGTCGACTCCGTCCTTGGGTGAAAAATAGAGGTTAGGAGCTCTTTCTCAAAGAAAACTTTCAATGGAAGTAGAAGTACAATATCTGAGGTTGAATGTCATGCAGAGTTGGAAGATGTGGGAAAAGAAGATTACGGGAAATCTGAGCTTGCCTCTAGCCATTGTGGTATCGGAGGCTTCTATCACGAGAGAAAGAAGACTCCATCTTCGTGGGAGAAAATACTTAAAGAAGCATGGAGTGGCATCTAAGTCAAGATACGAGGTCATGCTTGGGAATTCTTAACTCTGAGATTCGAGACTTGCCTTATTTCTTAAAGTCTTGCTTCCTTTCTTCAGGTGTTTTTCAGAAGGGTTTGTGAAATAAAGGCAAGTAAATTGATCCGGATGTGGGTTGCGGAAGTTATAGTGCAAGCAAAGGGGTGAAGAAACGGTGGGAAGAGGCGTTGTTGAAGATTATTTAGAAAGAATTGATTTATAGAAGCATGATTCCAGTGAGTCGAAAGAAGTGGGATGGAAGAGTAAAGTCTTACCTTGTGCATGATCTCCTTCGCGACCTTGCTATTTCAAAAACCAAAAGATTCAAAGTTTTTAGTGCGTGGAAACATCTTTGCATACCCTTCACCCAACCCTCGTCATTTCATTGCTCATGACTCTCAAAGCATTTCTCAACATTTTGAACTTATTTGCCATAGCCTCAGATCTTTGATTTATTCACATTCACATTCCTCGAGTGAACCTGGTCTTGCTTAGAAGTGCTAAATTCTTGACAGTGTTAGACCTAACTCGCGCGTCGACCGTGAAATACCGAGATAAAAATTGCCGAAATTGGTGAATTCATTCACTTGCCAAATATTTTTCGTTTCTTGGGTCCCAGTAAGTGAATTTCCTTTGGTCCATAGGTAGACTCATTAACCTAGAAACCACGGATTTGCGGGATAATTTCTATTTAGATATTCCATTTCCAGTTTTGGAAGTTGCACCAATTAAGACATTTTATACTTAGGGCTTATGATCTTAAAATGCGTCGTGATCAAAGGTGCTTTAGTAGTCATTTGGGTATTGATAAGATGACCCGACCTCAGACGTTATATGTGGGGCCCAACATGGATGGGTGGTACAGAAGGAGTCTGAAAGTTAACAACTTAGAAAACTATACATTGGTGAGCCAAATATGAGCAGTAATATTTCATATGAATTAATCTTCCCATCCAACCTTGTTGAGTTGATATTGGACCATTGTCGTTTAAAGCAAGACCCCATGTTGACTCTAGGCAAGTCAGGCTTAAGAGCTCTAAAATTATCTCGATGCTTATACTTTCGAAGAAAATAACTTGTTCTTTGGGCGTTCTCTGGCTCGAATTTTGAAGATTGAATTGTTTACCTAATTTAAGAAGTTGATAAGGTGGAGAAAGTCTGTACATAACCTTGAAAACCACAACAAATTTATCAGTGCTATAGATGGAAAAAAATTGCTTCATCGATTGCGAGAAGCGAGTCTTGACAAGTAAAAATTTAGAGTATATATGAACCATAGCCTATTGAAGAGATTGAAACACAAAGGGAGAAGAATTCGACAAGATTCATCTTATCACCTCCCACTAACATAAACAGGGGACGCATGGCATTGATCACATCATTGGAAAACATCATGTTTGATTTTAATTCTTTTTATTGTTTTATTTTCTTGTATGTCTTTTACGTGGCCAATGCATCCATAGTTCTTGTATATTGAAAGTATTTCTTTTTTTTCTCCTTATGGGTTTTGAAATTCATGAAATTGATGAAGTTGTTGTAAAATAATTTCAAGATGGGTAACAAATTAAGTGTGTTTAGTGTACCTAAGCATCTCCTAAAAGCTCAAACATGAGATCAGTGTTTGTTAAGGATTGGATTTCTAATCCATTTGAATCTTTCTTCTTTTCATTTCTCTTTAATATCCTAATTAGACTTTAACTTTGTTTTCTTTATTTGCTCTAACACTTAGGGTGTGTTTAGAACATGGGAATGGGGAATGGGAATCAAAAATCCCTTTCCATTCTTATTTCAGTATTTTCTAGAATTAAAAAGGAAATAAATTGACAATAATACCATATCACAAGATTTTAAGAGTTTAAAAAAAAATATAAGTTGGATAATTATATACCCAAATAATTATTTTACTTAGTCAAACAATAAGCTACATAATTAGTTCTTATTTTTTTAATAGTAATATCTGATTTTTGAAACTTTACGATTTAGGATTTTATATTTTTAATAAAAATAAAAAATCACATTTGTAGTATTGTAGGAATTTTAAAAAATAAATTATTTTCGTATAATCTTGTTTGATATTATGACATAAAAGTCATTTTAGGAAATAACTAAAAAATGTATGAATTTTAAATATTATTAAATTGATGAAGATAATTTTTTGGTAAAAATTTAGAAAAATAATCATTATTTAAATATTTAGCTTATATACAAAATCAAGATTTATATTAATATGAAGGTAAAACTTTGGTGGGACCCAGAAAGGCTTGATGAAGAAATTAGAGGCAAAATGATGATTTTAAGTTTTTATATTTTTTAAGGAGAATAGAAAATGAGAATACAAACTATCTTTGGGGTGTTTATATTTTTCCAACTTATTTTATTTTTGATTAAAAAAATAATTTATGAGAAAATCAATACTTTATTTTATTTTCGAGTAAAAAAATAATTTATTTTATTTTCGTTTCTTGGTTTATCTTAGAGCATTGAACTATCGGGTTTGATGAACAAAAAATATGTATAAAATAATAATTTCAAGTTTTTATATATTTTTTAAAAGAGAATGTGGAATCAAAATACCACAGGAATCAAAATCTTACTTAGAAGTAGGATTTTATAAGTAGGATTTTGATTCTTTAGATATAAGTGATATTTTGATTCCACTTCTCTTTAAAAAAATATATAAAAACTTAAAATTAACTATTTTATTCCTATTTGTTCATCGAGATAGTCCCGATACTTTAATATTAAACCAAGAAATATACATTTTCACTCAAAAAATAAAATAAAGTATTTTTAATCGAAAAATAAAATAAATAATGATTTTCTCATAAAAATATTTTAATCAAAAAATAAAATAAAGTGATTTTTCTCTGAAAAAATATAAAAACACACCCAAGATAGTTTAGGCTAGATTTGGATTCACGAAAATTTTAACTCTATCAAAATTGTAAAACCCCAGCCCGATTGAATGTTATAATAGTAGTTTTAGGCCGATTAGAGGTCAATGATAGACATGAGGTAGATTAGAATTTAGACGCTCAGGACGTCATTTGGGCGTAAAGTGAAAATTTTCGAAAATTATGTAGGGTGCCCTAAGGAATAGTGATTTTTCTTAGTATATCGGGATGGAGGGGTTTGCAAAGAATTTTTTAAGAAATTTCGAGTTCTATGACTTTGAAGCCCGATATTTAGAAGAGAATTGGAGATTTAGAGTGAATAGTGATTCGGGACGAAAGTGGAGCTGTGCTGAGAGATTTTTCGAAATTGGGCGAGAAAAATACGAAAATGTCTAGAATAAATCATAGAGTCTACTTGGCTGACGGAGTGAAAGCGAAGTCCCGTTTGGATAGTTTCCGAGCGTCCGAGCGTAATTCGGATAATATCGCTATTGTCCGAATTTACAATTTAATGATTTTTAAATCGATTTAGGTGATTTGAGCACGAGTCTAATGTGAAGGATTTAATTTAGAATATTTCATGGTCAATTTGAAGTTTAAACTGACCATAGAATATTTTTGACATTTAATCGGTATAAAAGCAGTATAAGGTGAAACTGAGATAAAATCTGATAAAATGGAGATATTTTCTTGTGAGAGCCAATCAAAACATTTCTTAAGGGCTAAGTTAGGGTTTGTGACTCATTAGAATGGACCAATGAGGTTCATGGGCTCAAATGCAATAAAATAAGTTGATTGGAATTATTAAAGAGATGGGTTACCAAATGTTAATTAAAGGAAAGATTTGAATATTTAAAATGGGAAGACAAACAAAAAGTCTCGTTTTATGCACTTGTGGAAAAGCACCCGTATGGAGGAGAAAAGGGAGAAGAAGAGAGGAAGAAGAGGAAGAAGAGGAAGGAGAAGAAGAACAAGGTATGTTTTTTTATGGAATCAAGTGTCTTTTGGATGTTTAGGGTTATTGGTATGATTGCTAGGGTTTTTCTATGAGGTGGTTTGTTCCAAACCTAGGGTTTTGGTTGAGAGATCACTGAAACCCTTGATTTGTTGAGTTTTGTGGATAAAACTCCAATTAAATTTAAGGTTGAATCATGAGGTGAGTAAGTGAGAAAAATGGATTAGGTTAGGGTTTGAAAAAAAAAATCAAGTGAGTGAATGGTTAGGGTTTGATGTTGAATTTTGTATGATATGTTGAAATTGGTTAGGGATTTATGAAATTGAGGTATAATGCATTGGAATTGGTTAGAAAAGAAAAGGATTTGAATTGAGGGCATTAAGATCATGTGATAAAGTAAAGGGAATTCTGTCAAAATTTCTGTAAAACCCCTGTTTTGATTTGGCTATATATTAAGTTATAATCATCCAAATGACTTAGTTCCAATTGGTAAGAACCATAAGAGATAGGGCTACAAATGTATAGAAGGGACCAGAGAGCAAATTAGCCAGCTCTAAGGCTCCCAAATACGGACTGGGAGTGAGTATTGTAGCTCACTGATTTGCTCTGTTTTGGGTATGGTTGTATTGTTTTGCCATAAGTGGAGTTTCACTCATCCAAATTGGAGATTCAAAATTCTGGATAAAATAGACTGAGGAAAACTTTATCTGAGGAAGTACATACAAATTAGCAACTCAGTTCCCAAGAAAATTTGTCAAAGTGGAGCTATGTGCAGATTCTGTTATGCCAAATTGAGTCATTTAGATGTAATAACTTGTGTTATGTGGTTGAGGGCCTTAGAGAAGGAATTTTAAATTTAAAATTTAAAGAGATGTTATTGGATATATAAAGGACTGATCTGGAGAGTTTCATAATTTTTGAAGACCTTTTGGCAGACCAATTTTTTGGGGTCAAAAAGTCTATAGAGTATTGTTGGAAAAAGGTTGGCCAAAATGAATGGGTTTTTAGTGCTTAAGGGTAATTTGTTCATTTGTCTTTAAATGAATGTGTATGATGGATTAAAATGGAAGTTATGATTAATGTGTAGTTGGTTTTTCTGAAAAAGGTGAAAAGGACTATCGGACGGGAAACGGGAATTCGACGAGAAGCAAGCAAGATTGAGCGGTGAACTGTGAGTGTAAAACTAATATTTTGAAAATTGAGTTTTAAAGGTAAATGATTTTAATGTGAAAAAGGAAAAGATTAATATAAATGTTTATATATGGATATCCATAAGAATGTAGTAAATGTATAAATGTTTACTTTGCCTAAATATATGAATTTATATTAAATGTGTATATATGTATTGGAAGTTTAAAAAATGTGTAAGAATGCATATGTATATTTGCATATATATGTGTTTTAATGATAAAGTAAAAAGATTTAA
The DNA here is from genome assembly GCA_016808115.1 of Tetrastigma voinierianum. Taxonomy (NCBI): domain Eukaryota; kingdom Viridiplantae; phylum Streptophyta; class Magnoliopsida; order Vitales; family Vitaceae; genus Tetrastigma; species Tetrastigma voinierianum. Next base: position 178,615 of record JAEQBH010000809.1, read on the forward strand.
ATGGGTTTATAAATGTATTTTGAAGAAAGGAGTGAATGATTTTAATGTTAAAATGAAGAGTTTCATGTAAATGTTTATATATGTATGCATATGTTAAGGCATTATGGAAGTTGAAAAAAGGTGTAAAGAAAAATGCATAAATGTATAAATGATAAAGTAAAGGTTTTAAATGGATTTATAAATGTATTTGGAAGAAATGTTTCTTGATGGATTTACTAACCCCTATATTTGTTATGAGCGATATCGGCCGAAGTACCTTGGTGTGTAAGGATTTGGGGGTAAAGTTATGGAGTTCTTAGCGAGGAGGGAAATAGGTGTTTAAGAGTAATGTCGCACACGTGATGGGTGCTATGGTACGGAACCACATGCAAGCGTGAGTTTCTCTGCCGCGTGAGTAGTTATGTTTGGAATATGGTATCCTCACTTAGTGATTGCGACTATTCGTGTGATTATTCCACAGGTTCCATCGGAAAGAAAGAAAGAAAGAAGAAAGAAAGAAAGTTAATGCATAAAGTGATTTTGAATTATACTCATTTATTACTTTGATATATGCGAAAAATTATAAAGATTTGAGAAAGAAAGAAAGAGTTAATGCATAAGTGATTTTGGTCATATAGTAATATATCTTGAAAATGTTATCTTAAATGAAATGTACACTCACTGAGCTCCTTTGCTTCAGCTCTTTTCATATGTTTAAGAACCTTTTCGAGGCAGAGGCAGTTGCTGTAGAATATCCTATTGTGATGAGTCGAGCCATCGAGAGCGACGTCTGTGAAGCTTGCATTGTAAAAATATTTTGCATATTTTATATGTTGAATATTTTGTCATGTATATCATATGTATATATTTTGAAATGGAATTACGTAGGCGGTCGGCTTAATTTTAGGCTCAAGCCCCGAATCTTCGATAAAATGTGCATGGAATTGAAAGAAAGTTTGAATGTTTTGATTTAAAATGAATAAATGTATATGGTATATATTGTGTTGATTGAGTTGTGGGCCAGAGAGGTCTAAAGCGGAAGTTGAAAAATTGGAAGATTAGAAGTGTTTTTAAATGCTTATGCAGTATTTGTAAATTTGAAGTACGAAAAAACGAGAGAAACTTTAAGCCGATTTTTCTGAAAAATCTAAGTGTTTGAAAAAAAAAAAAAAGAAAAGAAAAAAATTTACCACTTCGCTTCCGCATTATTTTCTAAAGATATGTTAAGGATTGTAAAGGGGTTCGCTCCATGGATTTTATTTGATGGTTTTGAGGAAAAGTTTCTATATCCATTGGAGTGCCGGGAGGTCCCCTCGGGTTCATGAGGTTAATCCGGGTCGGGATCCTTCAAAAATTCAGAATATGAAAATTTTCAATGTATTCTAATCTTTAGTTTTCATTTTTAGAAAATACGTTTCGTACTTGAATTTGATTGAAAATAAAGAATAAGAAAATCCGTTTTGTAAAACCATTTTCTTGAAAATGAAGTTAATAAAAATGTGTTTAAAATGCAGGTTACTATTCACAATCCCGTGTTTTCGTGAGCCTGATGAGAAGAAATCGAAGTGGAAAACGAAAGGAGAAGAAAATAAGAAAATAGCCACAATCCCGTGTTTTCGTTTTATCCCAATCGACCAAATCATTGTTTGATTTAATTGAAAACAAGAGCAACCTAAAGCAGTTTTCCGATTCATATATAAAATGTTGAAAATAGTGAATTCATTTTCTTTGTTTTCAAAATTTGTTTTTGTCTGATTCTCGTAACTAAACGTGTTTTCCTTGTTTTCGAAAAGTTTGAATAGAGAAAACAGAAAATTTTCTACCTACTAAACATGGCCTTATATTCTCATTTTCTATTCTCCTTACAAAATATAAAAACTTAAAATCATCATTTTGACTTTAATTTCTTCATCCCATTGGAGTTTTACCTTCCTATTAATTTACTTCCAAAAATATTTACCAATTTCAATCTTGATTTTGTATATAAGCCCAATTACGAAATAGCGATTATTTTTCTAAATTTTTACCAAAAAAATTATCTTCATCAATTTAAAAGTATTTTAAAATTTATGCATTTTTTAGTTATTTCCTAAAATGACTTTTTAAGTCATAATATCAAACAAGATTACACGAAAATAATTTATTTTTTAATTCCTTACAACTAAATACAAAATAATTTTTTATTTTTTTATCAAAAATATAAAATCATAAATCATAAAGTTTCAAAAATCATATATTACTATTAAAATGAACTAATTATGTACCTTATGTCGTTTGACCAGTAAAATAATTATTTGGGTAAATAATTATCCAACTTATATTTTTAAACTCTTAAACACGTGATATGGTATTCTTTGTCCAATTTATTTATTTTTTCATTCAAATTTCTAATATTAGCAAATCTTTTGAAATAGAAATAAACAATCGGAACCCATATTGGATTCTAAACAAATCCAAACACTAAAAATGGAATCAAATTATTGATTTCATTCCATGAGAAATAGGAATGGAAAGAGATTTTTCATTCTCATTCCTCATTCCAATGTACCAAACACACCCTTAGAGTATAAATATGTATGTTCTCTCACTTCTTTAATAAATGAAAATCAAAGAGTTAGCGACCGTGTCTCACTCCGGTCACATCAACTTGTCATATAGTCAATTCCGACTACTTTTCCAACGACCCCAGATCTACCCATCGGATTAAGTACATGTCTAACTAGCTTGGTGCATTAGGATTAAGTACATGCGTAACCCATTCGACCACCATAAAACCGAGGAATGTTAAGGATTAGTTTCCTAATCCATTTAGGAATATTCTCCTTCTTTTCTTTTCTCTTTAGTCTCCTAATCAAAGAGTTATTTTTTTCTTTTAACAATGTTTAAAACGAATATCATGCCTTTTAACACCCCCCTCACGTGTGGCTCCATACCCGCATGTGAAAAGTCAAACAAATCAAACAAAGTCTTTCATGAACTTTCCAATCAACAAATGGGGAATAAATTACAAAGAGAGGTCTCGAACCCAAGACCTCTTACCATACCAAGCTCTGATAAGCTCAAGCTTGTAGGATTTGGATTTGAAATGAATATCATGCCTTTTAATACCCTCCTTCACGTGCGACTCCATACCACACGTAGAGAGTCAAACAAACCAAACAAAGTCCACCATGGACTTTTAATTTAACAAATGGAGAATAAATTACAAAGAGGTCTCGAACCCAATACCTCTTGCTAGACCAAGCTCTGATACCATGTTAAACAACCAATCCTCCCAAAAGCTCAAGCTTGTGGGATTCGGGTTTAATATGAATATCATGCTTTTTAACATAGCTCTTTAAAAAATTTACGAGATTATGAAAAAATAACTATGAAAATGGCAGTTCCCTTCCATCGAAAGTTACTTTAGCAATACGAGTGAAATACTGCCTCAAACTTGGCTACTTTTGAGGTATTGGATCCCACACATATCAAGACAACAAACACCTACACCCCACCTCACTTGCCACCTAGGTGTGTAAACGAGTCAAGCTACTCATGAGTTACTCGAGTTCGACTTGTAAAACACTTGAATTAGGCAGTTGGTGAGTCGAGGCTCGGCTCGAGCTCGGAGTAGGCTCAAGTAACCATCGAGTCAAGTTCAGTATCATAATACCCAACTCATTTGCTTGAGTTTAATCGAGCCTATAGACTATTTGTAAATGAATCAAAACTCGAGTTGATTTCAAGTCGAGTTGATTTTGAATATAATTATTTATTAATTTTTTAATTGATTCGAGCTTTATCGTCGAGTTCAAGTAAGCTCGACTATTTTCAAGATCAAATTTCAGAAACATCGAAAGAAGCTACGACCGAGTTTCGATCCAAGTTCGAGCTTTTGAGTTTTTAATCGGTCGAAATACGAGATTGGTTCCCAATGTCGACACTAGAATTCCTCAAACACTAGAATTCTCATACCATATCATAACCCATAACCAAAAACTTAGAGCTTGATGAGCTTAAAAGTCATCTCTTTTTAGTCCATTTTTCTGTTTGATTTTCAGTTAAAATTGAATAATTAATATACAGAATTATGAAGAAACTCACCAATTTGTTATTAGCAGGTAGAATGGAAGAAGGAAGTAAAAAGCAGTAGAAAAATGCAGAAATAAGTGGAGTAAAAGTGCAGTCAATTGGCAGAGCAAAAATGAGAAGAGCGTTTGAGTCATTGACACGGTTTTGAGTCTGTGCGAGGATCCGACTCGGATTAACCTCATGAACAGGGGACTCCAGGCACTCGATGGATATAGAAACTTTTCCTCAAAACAATCAAATAATAACATCCATAAGGCGAACGCTACAATCCTTTACATATCTTTAGAAAATAATGCGGAAGCGAAGTGAATTTTTCTTTTCTTTTTTTTTTTTTTTTTTAAACACTTAGATTTTTCAGAAAAATTGGCCAGAGTTTCCTCTGTTTTTCGGACTTTCCCAAATTTACAAATACACATAAGCATTTAAAAACACTTCAAATCTTGAAATTTTCAACTTTCATTGTAGGACTCCCTCGTCCACGCTCAATCAACACAATATATATACCATATACATTTATTCATTTCAATCATCAAAACATTCAAAACCTTCAATTCCATGCAGTTTTATAAAAAACTTGGGCTGGCGGACATAAGTGACCTTCGTAGTTCCTTTTCAAAATATATCCATATATGCATATATACATGACAAATTATTTGGCATATAAAATATCTAAGCTATTGCATACAATACGATTCACATCAAATGCGTCTCCCTCGATGGCTGGGCTCACTTTGCCGCAGAGGATACTCTGCGGCCTTTTGTCTGCGGAACTGAAAATATTTTTGGAAACATATGGAAAGAATGAGCTAAAGACCCGGTGAGTGTACATTTTCATTAAAATAACATTTTCATTATATACCAAAATAATACATACTTATACAATTAAAATCCATTTATACCTTAAACATTTATGCCTTAAACTTTCTTTCAATAAATACTTATGCATTTAAAATCCATTTATGCTTTAAACATTTGTACCGTAAACTCTTTCTTTCTTTCTTTCTTTCTTTCTTTCTTTACGATGGAACCGAGAATAAACACACGAGCAGTTTCCAGTATTGACGGTGAAGGGCAGTCACATTCCAGTCATAACCACTACGCTGCGGAGAAACTCACGCTTTGCATAGGAGTTCAGTCATAGCACTTTATCACGTGTAAGGATATTACTCTAGACACCTATTTCCCCTCCCTCAGTTAGTAACCTATAACTTTACCCTCTAAATCCTTGCGCTTAAAGTACTTGGTGTCTCCGGTCATAACGAGTCATAAGGGGTTTAGGGTAACCATCGATAAAACATTTCTTCCAAAATACATTTATAAATACATTTAAATCCTTTACTTTATCATTAAAACACATATGCATTCTTTAAACATTTTTAAACTTTCATAATACCTTAACATATGCATACATCTTTAATACACATATAAATATATGCATTGATGCAAGATAAAACAATGCAAGATAAAACATTTCCATATGCCTTAACATTTACATAAAAATTTACATTAAACTTTCAGTTTAACATTAAAACCATTCACTTTTAAAGCTCAAATTCAAAATATCATTTTCACTCCTGAGTTCACCGCTCAATCCCGCTTGCTTCCCGTTGAGTTCCGTTCCGTCCGATAGTCCTTTTCACCTTTTCAAGAAAATCACAATTACACATTAACCATAATTTCCATTTAATCCACCTTATACTCATTCCTATATTCTTATTCCTCTAGAATCTATTTTGCCAAGGTGGAATCAATCCAATCGGATCATCAGCTAAAGTTATAGCATTTTCATGCCAGCTAGTCATTTTACCGATTTTTCTAGTAACAGTTTGTATTACTCATTTTCCCGAGGTCTTGACTTCATATTTTGACACTATGTCCTTATACTCATTTAAAGCTGAGGTGCTAGGGTTTCTATTCCAATTGGAATCACCCAATTCGAACACCGAAACTCACTTTACGTCAAATAACCGGAGCTAAATCTATGTTCAAAACTGAACCAGAATTTGGCTTGCACATGGTCCTACTTTGAGTGAATATTTAGGCCACTTAGGATCAGAATTTGGCGCTTATTCTTAAGTTTTTCTCCTTCAAGTCTATTTTATGTAGCCACTTAAATCACTCAAATCGGATCAAAATTGGAGCAAGTTATGGCCCAAAATACCAAACCTGGTCAAAACAGAAAACAGGACATTTCCTGTACCGAGACTGCTGCCCAAAAATTTACCAAATTGTGTTTCTCTTCATTTTTCTTTCTCTAAACACTTAAATCTGATGCATTATACCCATTTCAACATATCACACAAAAGTCTACATCAAACCCTAACCATTTCATTCACTTGATTTGTCAAAACCTAATCTAATCATGGCTTTCTCGAATTTATCTCAAAATCATCATCATTCAGCCCTAAATGCCACTAATTTAACATCCATACAAGAAAATCAAATCATTTAGGCATGAAAAACATAAAAATCCAACTTTCCACCATGAAAAACTTACTTGTTTCTTAGGTTTCCCTTGTCTTCTCTTCCTTGGATTCATGGAGCTCACTTGGAAGCTTGAAGAATAAATTCACCTCTACACTTTGCCCTACCCTTTCTCCTCCTCTTTCTCCTTTCTTCCCTTTCTTTTCTCTCTTTTCTCCTTTCTTTCCTCTCTATACATGATCCCTCTTTTGAGCACTTAAATCCCCAAATTTTTAGACTTTAAAATATTATTCCAAAAGTGCCCTTAAGTAACAAAATATCATTGGTTTTGGTTTAAAGTGAATTACTCTTTTATCCAAGCTTCTCATTGATCCATTCCCATGAGACAGCCAAGTCATTTACCCGTTATTTAAATCGTAGCTTGTGAATTTAAGAAGATTTGATTGTTTAGTCTGATTAAATGTCTCGATTATAGGATTTTATCTGGAGTTTAGCACATTCTTTGCTTTTATATCGATTATATGTCAAAAACTCATTCTATAATTACGTCTATATTTAAATTTGAACATAAAATATTTTAACTAAATCCTTCACGATGAATTTGAATACGAAATCGCAGCGTCGATTTAAAATCGTATTAAGTGATATCCGAATGATAAGCGTATTATTACGATTACGTTCGGATCGGCGACCTCCAGCGGTTTCGTTTCAACTTTGTTGATTTCAGTTAGTCTTTATGATTTATTCCGGACCTTTTTACCGTATTTTTCGGCTCAATTTCGAAAATTTATTATGAGCTCAAATTTGATCAGAATCACTATTCCTTAAATCCTCCCATTATCTTCCTAAATATTAGTTCAAAGTCATAGGAACTGAAATTTTTCTTAAAAATCCCTTTGCAGCCTGTCAGGATAAAATAAGAAAAATCACTATTCATTAGGGCACCGATTCTGATTTTGAAGAAAATTTCTGCGCCATTGCCCGAATAGTGTCGAGGCGTTCTAAATTTAATCCACCACCGCCATCCCGACTAGACCTCAAATCGGTTCCAACTACTATTACCAACATTCCAATAAGGTTGAGGGTTTACAATCACCTCCTTATAAAAATTTAAATCTACCAAATTTAAAGATTCTCATGTTGCTTGTCTCATAGTGATTCATCCACAGCGCACTACTAAAGAATCACTTTGTTTAAAGAACCTAATCATTTCGATCAACAATGCAGACAGTCTTTTTCTTCATCGTCAAATCCTCTTTCAATTCAACTACGGTTGATCTCTTAACACATGTGAAGAATACATGTATCTTTGAGGAAACATAGAAATGCTAAAATATGTCATATGTGCAGTCGATTCGGTAGCTGACCCTCAACCCGATGCGCTACCTCTCAATTATTTCCATAATTTCATAAAGTCCATATAGAGAGGACTTAACTTCCCTTTCTTCAGGAATAGCAACACCCTTTCCACGAGAATTGATATCCTCCTCATCACGATCCACCTAAAATTCAAATCTCTCCTTGGGTTATCAACATAACTTTTACATCGATTTTGAGCTATCTTTAATCTATCAACGATGCTTTAACATTATACATTTGTAGCAGAGAGCAATTTATGAACCTAAAATTTTCTCTCCCCTTCCTCATCCCGACATATTTGGAGTCCTCACACTTCCTTCCATATAAGGCCTCATAAAGAGGCGCCATTTCAATGCTGAAATAACTATTGTGTAGGAAAACTCCATTAATGGTAAAATGTCTTTCTAACTTCCTTTAAACTCCTATAACACACAAGCCTTGAGCATAACTGATATCTGTATGAAAATAACAAGTTGAGTCTGTCCGTGATGCGTGCAATCTCTTTTATATACAACTCATTGACTTCTCAACTAAGTCACTATTTTTTCCATAGGTAGGAGATTCTTGAGTTTGGGTCGATCTATCCTGATGCTATCTAAGATGTAAATACTACGGCAAAGTGGAGTAAAAAAAAATCCGTCATGATTCTCTCCCATTTCCAACGAGGGGATCGGAAGAGACTATAAGAACCATGCAAATCTTTGATGCTCAACCTTAACTTTTTGACAAATGAGACATTTGGAAGCCAGTGCAACATCTTTCTTTGCCACCTCCGCTTTGGTAGTATTCCTTAGGGTATGATACATTTAGTGTTTCCTTTGATGCATCGCATATCACGGAAGAGTGAGCCTCTTCCATGAATTTATTTCTTTAATCTTCCCACATCTAGTACACATAACACATGACCTATCATCACTATACCATGCACCGTACTAAAATCCTTTTAGCCTTGGACGCTAAACACTTTTCTAATTTAATCATGATGTATCTTGGTCTATGGCTCCACTTATCTTGTCTATTAGTCGTGGGGACTAACATGGAAATGTAGCTAAGTAAAGGCTCCAGCTATCACATCAGCTCCTAGTCTAGCACCTAAAGGGCCTTGATTCCATAAATCTAGGGAGGTACACAACCTTTGGGGTGAGATATATGGAACATTAGGCTTCCCTCCCAAGAGCATGGAGTTACAACATTAACATTTCACGATGAGTGCTAAATAGTGCATCACTGCATCTCAATGGAGTTCAACCATCTCTCTTATCTCATATTTAACTTTTTCTATGTGAATAAATATTGCATGTTCTTGTGAGTGTAAAAATTTTACATACAACTCCATATAATTGTGCCTCCATATCACGTATTAGAGCAAGGACTACGACAACCAACTCTAGGTTATGTCTCGGATAGTGCGCTCATGCTTTTTCGTGCCTTAAATCATATGCTATCCACATTTTCATGTTGCATTAACACACCCCCAGCTACGCACCGGCATCACAATATCTTTGTATATCCTTCTTGCTGCGGCCAGATTATAAGAACTGAGGGCTAAAATTCGAATTCCCTTTTAGTTCATCGAATATTTTTCGAGCATGTCTCAACACCATACAAACTTATCTTATGCCAATTTAGTCAAAGAGATCACTTCTTTGAAAATCCCTTAACAACCTTAGATAATACTAAACCCTAGAAACTTTGTATCTGTCACATTCGTAGAGTGGTTGATTCCACGGAGTGCTATGATCACTGAGAGATTCAGCCCAGGAAACCCACATTCACTTTGAAATCACATGCCTTAGAAAGGCAACATCTAACAGAACTACAATTTACTAAGTTTGGCATACTAAGTAAATAGAGATTTGCTTAGATGCTCCTCATGATCTTCATTCTTTGCTTAAATAGATTAAAATGTCAATGAATACTATAACAAAGCTGATCTAAATAAGGAGTGAAAGATCCACATTCATAAGATCCATAAAGCGGTACGGATATAAGTTGAAATTCAACTAGCATGACTAAGAACTCATAATGCCTATCTGAGTGTTTTGAGAGGATTGTCATAGGAACATCCTGAGCCTAATCTTTAATTGATGGTAACCTGAGCTTGGTCCATTTTTTTCAAAATACCCTCGCTCCACTGTAATTGATCAAGATCATCAATCGTGTAAATGGGTGTTGATTACGTATTTTCACTTTATTCAACTCACATAATCAATATACGTCTTAAACTTTCATCATTTTTTCATAAGCAGAGCGGCCTCCAGGCGAAGTACAAACTAACAAAACCCTTACTCCGCAGCTCATCCGTTTATACTTTGATTCTTCCGATTCTTTCCAACTTTTTAAAGAGCCATCTATAAGGTGCCTTGCAATTAGTTACATCTGAGGTCATTCAATCTAAAATTAATATATATATATATATATATATATATATATATATATTTTTATATATACCTAGAAAGATCCTGCGGAAATACATCGGAAATTATTTGACTATCGGAATATCTTCCGTTCGACTACCATTAGCCCTCCTCAATAGCCTCAACCACAGGTACCTTCCCCGGGTATAACTTTAGTATTTTACTAGCCCGAATAAGCGTCATATTATTGGTAGGTAGTATTTTATGAACCCACAAAACAACCTCTGTCTTCCTTGGCTTATAGAACCTAACTTCCTCTTTCCTATAACAAATCCTTTGTAGCATGATGTCTAAATAGTAAATCAAAATGCCTAATATATATCGAGTCATGGATATCTAATAATATCAAGAGTGCGCGAGAAACTCCTAGCCTCGATAATCACTCTGTTGTAACAATCCAACTTTTCCATACTTTTCCTAGGGTGGCAAAATCCTACACCATTACACATTCGTCGTCTATGTCTTCAATTTCTTCCATTTTCTTTCAACAATTACAATTAACAATTCACTTAATGTCATTGATTCACTTAAGCCAAATTAAACCCATGCATTTTCAATTAACCATCTCATTACCCTCTATCCACGACCGCCTTTCCGGGATCTCTATACGTCATAATTTCTTGCCTTTAAGCTTTCCCTTATCCTCTCGATGGACCTTATCAAACTCCACGGGCTGGTCGTCATTGTGGCTAACATCTAAGCCATCTGCTCTAAAGGTATCTATCCTCCCTACGACCTCAGGAGGCGGTGGCGGCCCTAGCTGTACTGCGGGTGGAGGAACCTCACCTTGGGACTCATCCAACATGTTCCTCGGGTGGTGAGTCTTCTTGCCTCGGGAGCTCTCTGGTGGGTGGTCGGCCTCGACGGCCCGCATTTATATGAATTAAAATTAATATGTCATGTAATCATATATGATTTTAAATCACATAAATTTTCAAATCTTTTATAACATTTTGAGTATAAACGATACCACGTTGAAGGATCAGGCTCGGATTAACCTCATGAACCCAGGGGACCTCGACACTCCGATGGATATAAAAACTTTTCCTCGAAACAAATCAAATAACATCAGTGGAATGAACCCCTTCTGATCTTTTACATATCTTTAGAAAATAATGCGAGCGAAGTGAATTTTTTTCTTTTCTTTTCTTTTTTTTTTTTTAAACACTTAGATTTTTTTCGAAAAGATGCCGGAGTTTCCTCATTTTTGGACTTTCCCAAATTTTACAAATACACCTTAAGCATTTAAAAACACTTGAATCTTCAGATTTTCCAACTTTCATTGCTTAGGACTCCTGCGTCCACTGACTCAATCGACACAATATATACCATATACATTTATTCATTTCAATCATCAAAACATTCAAAACTTCTTCAATTCCATGATTTTATAAAAAACTTGGGCTTGGCAGTAGGACATAAGCGAAGCGCCTAAGTAGTTCCTTTTTCAAAATATCCATATATGCATATATACATGACAAATTATTTGGCATATAAAATATACAAGCTATTTGCATACAATCACCGATTCACATCGTAGTCTCCCTCGATGGCTCGACTCAGCACACTTACGAGGAGGATGCTCTAGGCTTTTTTATCTGGAACCTGAAAATATTTTTGGAAACATATGGAAAAGAATAGGCTAAGGAGCCCGATTAGAATTAATACATTTTCATTAAAATACATTTTTCAGTATATATAAATAATACATACTTATACAAGGAATTAAAATCCAGAATTTATGCATGAAACATTTATGCCTTAAACTTTTTCTTTTCGATAAATACTTGTGCATTTTAAAATCCATTTATGCTTTAAACATTTATTACCGTAAACTTTCTTTCTTTCTTTTCTTTCTTTCTTTCTTTCTTTCTTTCTGATGGAACCCGGGAATAAACACAGAAACGATTTAGAGATGCCTGACGGTGAGACAGTCACATTCAGGTCATAACCACTAATGCGGAGAACTACGCTTTGCGTAGGGTTCAGTCATGCTCTTTTATCGCGTGTAAGGATATTACTCTAGACACCTATTTCCCTCCCTCAGTTAGTAACCTATAACTTTACCCTCTAAATCCTTACACGCTTAAAGTACTTCGGCCGATATCAGTCATAACAGTCATAAGGGGTTTAGGGTAACCATCAGTAAAACATTTCTTAAAAATACATTTATAAAAATACATTTAAATCCTTTACTTTATCATTAAAACACATATGCATTCTTTAAACATTTTAAACTTTCACCAATACCTTAACATAGCCATACATCTTTAAACATTTTAAACTTTCATAATACCTTAACATATACATACATATTTAATACACATATAAATATATGCATTGATGCAAGAATAAAACAATGCAAGATAAAAAACAATTTCCATATGCCTTAACATTTACATAAAAATTTACATTAAACTTTCAGTTTAACATTAAAACCATTCACTTTTAAAAACTCAATTCTCAAATATCATTTTCACTCCACAGTTCACGCTCGATCAGCTTATGGGTTGAGTTCCAGATTTAAAATCGGAGTAGTCCTTTTCACCTTTTCCAAGAAAATCACAATTACACATTAACCATAATTTCCATTTAATCCACCATAAACACTCATTTCTATATTCTTATTCCTCTAGGAATCTATTTTACTTAGGAATTGGAATCAATCAATCGGATCTTCAAGAGCTAAAGATTCATGACATTTCATGCCAACTAGTCATTTTACCGATTTTCTAGTAACCGAGTTTGCTTATTACTCATTTTTTCCCGAGGTCTTGACTTCATATTTTGACACTATATCATATACTCATTTAAGGCAGGTGCTAAGGGTTCTATTTAATTAGGAATCACCCAGTGAACACCCCGAAACTCACTTTACGTCAAAATAACCGGGCTAATCTATGTTCAAAAAGCAGACAAATTTGAAAAACGCACATGGTCCTACTTTGGAAAGGTGATGTTTTAGATATGGATCAAATTTGGCGATACCACCTTCTTCTTAAGTTTTTCTCCTTCACAAGTCTATTTGTAGCCACCAAATCAACTTTCAAATCGGATCAAAATTGAGCAAGTTATGGCCAAAATACCAAAACTAGTCAAAGAACGAGAAACAGGACATTTCTGGCGCAAGGCGCTGCCCAATTTACCAGTGTGATTTCTCTTCCATTTTTCTTTCCTCTAAACACTTAAATCAATTGCATTATACCCATTTCAGCATATCACACAAAGTCTACATCAAGCCTAACCATTCCATTCCCACTTGGGTTTGATGAGGCCTGAGTCTGAGTCATGAGGCTTATGGTTTTGATAATAAAAGTCGTCGTCGTTCTGACCTGGGTGGCACTTTGGTTTGACGTCATTCAAGAATCGATCGTGGAGTAAGAACACCGATCAGCTGCGCATAGAAAAACTGCAGTTCTCACGGGTTCTGTCATGATGGCTGGACTCAGGATCAGTGAGATGGAGGATGAGGACTCATGGACAGAGATGCTGCAGTGCACCATGATATGCTCACTGTGACTCCTACACTTCACCTCTCCACGCTTTGTGAATCCCTCATGACACAAATAAATACCCAAGACTTCCGCTCTTCTCAAAATGCGCCTCTCAATCACACCAAACTATCAGCAATTAGTCAAGTGAAGCCCTATCTTTTTTTATCAGAAGCTTCTCATTGGTGCATTCCCATGAGACCAAGTCATTTTACCCATTATTTAAATCATGGCTTAGCCATTAGAAAGATTTTGATTGGCTGAGTACGATTAAATATCTCAATTATAGCAGTTTTATCTAGATTTAACATTCTTTTGCTTTTATATATCGATTATATGTCAAAGAAATATATTCTATGGTACGTCTATATTTAAATTTGAACATAAAATATTTTAACTAAATCCCTTCACACGGTAGAAATTTAGGGCTGGAAATCACCAAGAAATCGATTTAAAATCATTAAAATCGATGTCAGGACAATATGACGTGTGTGCACCGGAATTACGTTCGGATCGCGGGACTGTGAAACGGACTCAGTTTCGCTATTTCAGTTTCGTTAGTCTTTATGATTTATTCCGGACCTTTTCGTATTTTTCGGCTCAATTTAGAAAAAATTTATTATGACTCCAAATTCAGTCAGAATCACTATTTCACTTAAATCTCCCATTATCTTACAAATATCGAGTTTCAAAGTCATAGGAACTGAGATTTTCTTAAAAATCCTTTGCAACCCCTCATTACAGGATAAAATAAGAAAAAATCGCTTATTCATTGGGCCACCCAGATTCTGATTTTAAAAATTTCACTTCATGCCCAAATGATGTCGGAATGTTCTAAATTCTAATCCACCTCGCTTCTATCATTTAGACCCTCGAGAATCAGTTCAATAGCTACTATTACCAACATTCAATAAGGTTGGGGTTTTACAATTTGCACGGTCTAGGTCCCGAAGTTGTGACATCGGGGAAAGTAAAGGAATTTGATCACGGTCGCATGGGGATCACGGTCTAGGCGGTTGAAGAAGGAGCGTGATTAAAGGAATGATGTCGCGACAGGAGGCGATGTCGCGACATCAAGTGCCCAGTGAGCTGCAGTCGGTGACTTCATACGAGTCGTGACATCGAGAGGAGATCGGCGAGAAGGCTTGAAACCACAGAGGTTTGATGTCACGATATCGGGAGATACCGTTAAAGTAGTACCAGGAAATTTGAGTGGCGACAAGATCACGATGCCGCGACATCGGGAACTCATCAAATAGAAAATTTGAAGGGAAATGAAGCTAGCATCCTGACGAGAGGGTGAAGTCACGACATCAAAAGCCATCAAGAGAAGACTGCAAGCCAGAAGCTGATGTCGCGACATGAGATCGAAGTCGCGACATAAGACCTGCTCAGTTGAATGATGAAGTTTCATAAAGTAAGGTCGCGACAAGACATCGATGTCGTGACATTAGGAACGACCAGACCAAACCTGCAGAGCATTACAGAGATGTCGCGACAAGATATTGTTGTCGCGACAACATGAGCGACCAGTTGAAGCTTACAGTCCTCTAAGATGATGTCGCGACAAGAGATTGATGTCGCGATATCACGAGTGTCATAGATTGAAGATCCAGAGCGAGGCTGAGGTCGCGACAAGATCTCGGCTTGTCGCGGCGTCGGGAAGAGCAAATGAAACACCGCGGGAGCGTGAGGGAAGATCGCCGCGTGAGATCGTTTGATGTCGACATCATCGAATGACGAATCAAAGGTTAAATGGGGTAAGTTGATGTCGCGACGTGAGATTGGAAATCGTGACATGTCGATGAGATCCGCGACAGGGCGGGGTCGCGACTTGAAGAACGGTGAGCTTGGGCTGGATGCTCCAGGCCACGGCGGGATACACGGTGGGTTTGGGGACGTTGGGACCCCACCTTGTAAATGTGTTTGTTATCAGGATCGAGGGAAGCGACGTGGCGCCCTGGGCAGAGATTACAGATGTGAGAGCTCATTTTTTTCTTTTCTTTTTCTTCTTTTCTTTCTTTTTTATTTCTATATGTGTTAATTGGTTAGTTTATAATTATTTTGCTATTCTGAATGGGATGTAAATCAGTTTTGAAAACTGATCAGGTTCAGTTAACAAAATTGCCTGGAAGGTTGGAGTTCAGACAATTTTCTAGTTAGGTTTACATCCAGTTTCAAAGTGCCATTCTTGTGATCTAAAGGGGATATGCGATTAATGTGATTCAATGAATGAGGACCAAACTTTGACCTGCTTTGTGGATGCTAATTGATAAGATTTGTCTTCACTGTTACAATTTGTTTCCAGACGATTGCAAATTTAGTTGTAATTTGCTTTGATTGCATAGTTTCTTTGTTTTGATACGAATATGAGGTTTCTTATCTTTAAAAGTGTTCCATTGCTCGAATTACAGGGTTCTTGGGTGACAGAGGTGCATTCTGGGGTATGAACATCTACTGTAAAGACATGAACTGCTATTAATGATGTCTATTGTGGCTTTGTGGGAGAGATTTGTGGATGCATCTCTTCTGGCGAATCCAGGATTGGGTTAGGCAGGTTGTCATTTCAAACGAGCGAGTTCACTCAAGTGGGATCATTGAGACCAAATCGGTGTTGGCACGGGATAATCGAGAGGAGTGATCTATTCTAATTTGAGGACGAGTAACTGGAGGTTGTTTATCTGGCTTGGCCAGATAACTTGGGTGCTAAGGGTTCTGATCCGGAAAATGGGTATGAAGTATTGCAAAGAAAAACTACCCGAGTGAAGTCACATTAAAAAGTAGTTATCTAATTCCACGCATTCGAGAGGTGGTCCCAAACTTAGATAATGAAATGTAGTGCGTGGAGAGATCGGGTGAACTATTAACGCCTTAGACGGTCCCAGCCAAAAGTGCAAGAATGTTTTACGTTGACGAGATTGATTTTCACAATAACATTGATTTCCAATGAGTTCTCTAAACGAGATTATTCCATTTCTATTCATTTTCACTTAACTTTTCGTATTCTTTATTCTTTACATTCAAGTTTAATGTTCATTTAGGTTAGCTCCCTTATGTTCATTTTAATTTACCGACATCACCCAATGCGCTCTTACCTATCATTTAGTAGTCCAAATAGTATGGAAATTAGTGAGCGGAGTAGTTGATTTTTTAAATTCTTGAGATCTCATTGGGATGATATACGGACTTATGTCCATTTTATTACTTAATCGACTGTGCACTTGCAGAAAATCAGACCAAAACCAAACTTTGAAAATGACTTGCTCTAGGAGATTCTTGGTTTACATATTATAATTCAACAAGTTTATGACAGGGTTGCTGGGGACTAGACAATAGTCCTTGGTAATAACGTCGTAAATTTGTATGTGTTCTTTGGTCAGTCAACAGAGCTTTATGCAACGGACTAACCGTTAAAAGTGAAAAAGAAAAACTATAAAATTGCATGTTAATAAACCCCAAATTTCTCTTTAACTGCTGAGAATAAACAAGAAAAGGGAAAGGTAGGAATAGAAATCAATCATAGTTCTTCTAGTGAACAACTGAATTTATTTCTTTTCCATTCGGCAACCAAATAGAGCATCAGTGAGAAACCACTCTCGAGAATCTATCACAAGGCTATTGGTTGAAAATGATTTTCTGTTCTATGGAACAAATAACAGTTTTCTAAACTAAAAAACAAATTTGAGAAATTTTTTTTACTAACAACAACTTTTAAGAATTTGTCCCGACACAGTTTTTTTTTTAACAAATTTTGAGGTGTTGTCAAATTCTTTTTTGTAGTAATCTGAAAAAGAAAAGAAAAAATTGAAAGTACGATAATACTTTAGCAATCTTTGCATGGTATAGTTTTAAAAGGCGTGTTTATGGCGTGCCTAGGCTCAAGGTACAACTACTCCCTGGCTTAGCGCCTCATTATCGAAACATGTGCCTTATTGAAAGGCGCCTTCACGACGTTATGTTTTTATCAATTCTGTTAAATGACCAAATCTCCTAAAAGTTCAAGCTCGTACCTTTAACACCCTTCCTCACGTGCAGGCCCATACCCGCATGTCAAGAATAAAAAATATAATCCTTCATGGACTTTCAAATCAACAAATGAGAAATAATAAATTGCAACGAGGTAGCTCAAACCCATAACTTATACGCGGAACCACAGATATGATAGCATATTAAACGACCAACTCTCCTAAAAACTCAAACTTGTAGGATTCGGGTTTAATATGAATATCATGCCTTTTAACATAGATCTTTAAAAAATTTGGAGATCATTAAGAAATAACTATGGAATAAGCGATTCCTTCCATATAGAAGAAGCGATTGCCCACTCGAGTCGCTCGAAGTAGCAGCCAGTCAGGTTAGTATCATAATACCCGAGTCAAATCGTAAGTATGATAATAATTTTGCAACCTCTGCATCTACCATTTTTTCTTGATTTACCATTGAAATTTTCAATAATCATCCATAGCCATTTTCAAATTAATCGCAACATGCATCGTTTCGAGTATCACATGCATTCACAGAAATTACCTTCTCTTCTGCAGTGCTTTTGATGCCAAATGGGACGAAAGCCTCGAAAATTAATTCCACGGATAGCTCATGAATGAGCAATGCAAAGGCATTCTAGGGCTTTACGAGGCTTTAGCGTAAGCTATTTGCAAAGTACAAAATTCAAACCATTGAAAATGGGAATAGAAAAAGAACAACAAAATTGAATTTAAAACTCTAAAAAATTTGGAATAACCTCATTTGCATAAGTCGCCAAATCGCAGCGATACCACGAGATACAAGACGATTATATAACTGCATCCTTTCACGGTAAATTAAGAACAAAGAATGGAATTTATGAGATTTGTGATCGATAATTGAAGAAATTCACTGCGGTAGAGAATCGAGGGAATCGAGGGTGAGATTAGGAATTGTTTGGCGGGAGCTTGGTTTGCCTATCAACTTCGGCCCATTTCGGTTTGGAAATATTTGGGCTTTGCAATGTGCTTCCCGTCTTTGCTTCTAAAACTACGTCGGTCTTCAATCAGCCGTCGTTTGTTCTGCTCGTTTGGTAAAATGACCGCGTTTGATACTTCGGGCACAGAGTTATCAGCAAAGCCTCGTCCCAAAGATAGGGCCCACACTTGGAAATTTAGGGATTAGGGTTGGGTTTTCTCAATAAGATACAAAATAAATTATTTAATTAAAAATTCAAATGTACAAAAGTTTTTTTAAAAATATAATTTAAAATAAAATACACTTACGGAATATGTCTTTTTTTACGGCTAAACATTTTAATTATAATATAATAAACTCAAACCTGAGACCCTCCCCTTCCTATGTCACATTTTTGAAACATTGAGTACTCTACACATGAATTATATATATTAGGCATTTTCGAATATAAGATTTAATAGTAAATACAAAATACCTTTTTAATAAGTAAGCTATGCAAATTATTATAAAATATATTAATTTTAATATCATTGAAATTTTAAAAGGGTGTGAAGATTTTAACACATGCTCTCGTTTAATTTTTTTAAATGGGATAGAGATAGAAATTAATTCAAAACTATTCTTTGAAAACTATTAATGCAAATGTAGAAAACGCTTTGAAGGCAAAATATCGGTTTGAAGCCAAGGATATACTATCGGTATTTGGATTTTAAGGATACTATCAGTGGATATTTTTATATAAATATCAATAATTAAAAATTATTCAAATATATTTTATTTATATATCAAAAATTATTTTGAAGAGTTAGCAATGGTAATATCAAATAGTTTTTGATTTTATTAAATTTCTTTACCTATATTTATATTTGTTTATTAAAAAGGCAAAATTAATTTTATATATAGTATTTTCAAAAGAAAAAAAATATTAACACGAAAAAAGTGATCGTAATTTTTTTTTTTAAAAATCATTAATGAAAGAAATGAAATATTTGATGTAAAATCTTAAGCTAACTTTGTTCAATAATTTTATAAAAGATAAAAAAATAAAAATAAAAACTTGTTAAACCATTTTCAATAAAATAAATGGTTGGAAGGTTTGACCGTTGAAAAATCACCGATATTATCAATAAATCCTCAAAAAATCATTGTCCGAACCATCTAGAGAGAGGAAGTTAAAAGTCCATATATGTAAAATTTTAGCTCAATACGCGTGATATATTTTCTTACGAAGAAGGTGGCAAGGAAACCACAAAATCGGGTGAGGCTGATAGGAAGCAATGTTTGCGTCACTTCAACCTTAAATTGGACAATATCGAGGGAAGAGTTGAGACGTTACAATGGTATCAGGACCTTATATAAGACTTTAATTCAAATATTTGAGGTATTTTTCGCGCGAGGGTCCAACAAAGTAAAACCATAGACTGACTGTTGAAACTGTGTGCGCTTACTCATACTCTAACCGAACAATTTCGATGGAAAGTCGGCTAAGTAATTCTCACTTGTTAGTAATCACTTTTTTAAAGGCGTTAACTTTTAAGAGCGATAATTTATCTTTATGTTACTAGAGCATCTCCAACCACACCTAACAAAAATAGCTACTTAAAATATATTTAAATATTCAATTCACTATTTTAGCCGGCAACTTTAAAATTTACTCCAACCACGCCTTTCAAAGAAAATAGCTATCATCAACTTAATCTCAACTAACTTTAACTATTTCTAATATAATTAAAAATGCCACATCGCATAACACGTGAAGCCGCTTATAATGATGACGTTATCGTACACGTCATCAAAATTTAATCTTTAAATTTTTCAACTGGGCCATATTTACAACGCGACTATATTTACAACAAATTATATTTAAATATTCAGCCTTTGAATCGGAGGCGGCATGACACTCGCATTCCAATAACATTATTTTTGTTCCTCCTTCATTTGCTCTATTTGTACCTTCTCTTGTTCAATAGTCACCTTCTCTTGTTCAACAACTAACTTCTCTTGTTCGACAACCACCATTTTTTCCATGTAAGTGACTTTCTTTTCCACCATTTTCTTTTTCTCCTCCTTCATTTCTTCAAACAATTTCATGAAATAGGTTGAACTTCGAATTATCGCCTTCAAGAGAGCTACTCTTTGACTTTCTTGCTCGCTCTTTCCACAAATTTTCCTTCCACCGTCTCCAAGCCCCCACTGTCGTCTTCTATGTTTACCGATTCTGGTGTTGAAGGATTAGAGCCAAGTAGGAGTTGCACCACTTTTTGTTTTTTGTTTCTTGGACTGAGAATCCTCCATCCATTTTGGGTTATACCGTAACTCATTCCAACAATGTTCAAATGGAAAAGGATGGATTATGAAGTTCCTCACTTTCTTTCAGATCACGGACCAAAATTGTACACAATGTAAGCATATCATAATAGAAAATTGTACAATAATATTATATATCATAATAATATTTTCACAATTGTAATTAAAATACACTCATACCTTAGTCTTTCTCACGTACCATCTTTGATTCAACCTTTCAATTTGGTCAAAATGTACCACAAAATTTATTGGTGGTTAGTTGAATTGTCACCAACGATTCATCAAAGAAATCCTGATTTCGATTATAATCTCGACAGCTTGTATTTGTTGAAGTAATCCCAAACCCTTTGCCAATACCTTTAGATTTTTGCTCATTCTCATGCAATTTACATCTACACTAATATTCAGCCAACCCGAGATTAAAACTAAGTCCTCCTAACTGCTGCCGCCTCGAAACTTTTGGCGGCTGGATTCTATTTGAGGTGATATCGTGAAGATCGACTTATTTCGTTTCATCGATCGAGTGTTAAACTCCACTCATGTTTGTTCTCATTCAATAGATTGCAATGCACATCCATGTTCATCCATAAAACCACACCGTTGATGAAAAAGGTGCATCAAGGTTAAGAGCATCTCCAGCAGTTAGCAAAAAAAAAAGCATCCAAAGCCATTTTTTTGGCTCCAAAAGTTACTTTTTGAGATTTGGCTAAAGTTTTGGCTAAAGCATCTCCAACAGTGAGCATCTAAAGTTCCATCTATCCTAAATTTATTCCAATTTTACCCTTCATGTAATTTATTCCAATTTTACCCATCTCAACAAATGGAAGATTCAAAGTTCCATCTAAAGTTCCATCTCTCCAACAAAATGAGCACTTAATTTAATAATTACATCACGACTCTTCATTCATTTATATCACTCCATACACTATAAAATTGATTTAAAAGATAAATAAATATTTAATAAAATTTAAAATAAATATAAAGATTCAATTAAAATAAAATGGCCATAAATATTTAATTAATTCAATAAAATAAATATAAATATTTTGAATTAATAATTTCAATAGTTGAACTTTTTTGGTTACAAATATTAATTACTTTAAAAAAAATTGTACTATAAAAATAATGAAAATAATTTTGGCTGATTCAAATCATATACTGCAATGAGCAAAAAGCCGATAAATCTTCGGATTTAACATGTCAATGGGACAATTTCTCACATCACATCGAGTTATAAAAGTTCCATCGGGTTTCGATTATTGACATGTCACCGGGCTGATTTGTCAAATCACATTTTCATCTTCCAAAAAGCTATATTCTGTTATGGATGATTCGACAAGCTTCAACACGATTACATCACATCGGGTTTGCAAGCCGGCGAAGCCGGGTCTTATAGATAATACCGCATTGACTTGTCAAACTACCTAAACACGGCTTTTAATGCATTTCCTAAACATAAAGACTCAAAAGATCGGTAAATTGAGTGATGACAACCCTAGAATTTTACACACATCAAAGGTTTTTTCACCACCATGCTGTATCCAGTAACTTTTGCTCAGATTTTGAATTACCCCATCTCTCTCAGACACGAAGAAGAAAGCAAACACGGGTTCGCCGCAGCCTATCGAAGTTTGAAAAAGACAAACTCACAAGGTACGGGCTCGAGATAGAATCGAGAGGCAATACCGACACAGGATCGAAAGAAGCGTTAGCGGCCATTCTCGATCAAGTAAATGATTGTCGCTGAATCTAAATATCACATTATTTCGTGCTTTCGCTTAAGTCGGCCTCAAGCCGAATTTTTACATACGCCCAACAAAGGCAATCAAGATTTCTCGCGACAAAGAAGAAATGTCAACACATTATAGGTTTATCCGTGAACAAAAATGACGGCCGACTTCGCAAGCTGCATACGGTATGTCTCAAGGACTCACTTCGATCTAATAAGCGCCGAATCGAGAGACCACAACGATCGGAAGGGGCCGCATTCTCGGTAGAAATTTTGGGCCTCAACAAATATCTCGTGATCCCCAAACGCGGGCCGACATCTCAGCGCACGAAGTTAACCACCGGCTTTGGAAGGTCGCGCTTGATCAGGAGGCACTCTGGGCGTGTAAAAACCGCTCCAACAAAGATATCACTATAATGTATACCGCCATGTCCATCAACACCTAATTATTGTGCTCAAGTCACGCTTCTACGACTTATGGATATGGCATGCTTTTTGGCATGCCCAGCCCAACAATGATATTAATGTACTCGACGCCGCCAATATGTTTGCTAACTTGCGAGAAGGATGTGACCTTCAAAGAAATTATACCAGTACGGCAACCATTACAAGATGTGGGATACCGCTCAGGATATCGTATATATCTAAATTGGGCACAATTGTTCAATCAATTTCGTGACCAAGAGTTGGGCTCACTAATTCTTAAAAACATGAGAGTTACCAATGGATAGAGCGAGCATTCAAAAGCCTAAGCCTGCTTGCTATCATTCTAGGACCTAGCTTCGATTCTCGGCACTCAGATCAGACTTTTATCATGAAAGGTGAACATTATTTTACACAACATGATAATTGAGGATGAGCGGTTGATGACACGAGCTTGTTGTAATAGCTTCGAAATTTACTACTTATGACTATTAGGAACCGAGGCTTCAAATAAGTCTCACGAGGCCCGAGACCTTGATCAATTCGATACACCAACCACATTCGAGATTAGAACACCCATTGCTATGCCTTCAACACCACATCATTGCATTATCTGGTGGATCGCCATAATGACAAGGCTATTCACTAGATCTTCCTTATTTTAATATTATGTTTTGCTCAGTCATGTTATGTTATGTTTTTAATGAAAATCGTTAGTTGCATATTTTAATCATTTTTTAATAATGGTTGACTCATTAGATAATTTGAATATTTTCATAGTAAATAAAAATTGAACATTAGTAAACAAAGATGTAATATGTTTATATATTAAATGTAGCTACTTGCATTTTTCTATTTTGTTTTGCCATAACCGCATTCTTGCAAAGTCGATAATAGTGTTGTTCAACCGTCAGGCGTATATGTTCTTCATAATGGCATCATCGAGATCATCTCTGCAACCATTCGCTTCTTCTTTCATCCTATCTTCAAAGACGCTAAAGAATGTCTAGTCGCACATCCTCCTCTGTGCTGCTCCTTCAGCACCGCTGCTTTCGCCTTCCTCAGTGGCCTTCTTTCTTTCACTTCACTGCTGATATTTCGCCAACGATCTCAAATGAACATTACTAGTATCCGCTTGACTCGCCTTACTTTTATGTCCGCTTTAATGCTTTTCTTCCGAGTAGGTCTCTTCTCGGGAGAGCTACACTGATTACAGAAGGATCTGACCGCGAGCCTGCAGAGATGTGTGCTCTATGAGTTCCCCATAAAACAGGAGCGGGGCCTAGGGTCAGCTTTTGGCGGTATAATCATCCACTTATCACAAAGATTTGCCACCTCCAACAATGATCATAAATTCAAATACCCTTAACTCATTTTGGAACATATTCATAGCTTGCAATACGTTAAAAAATCAGACCAGATATAAATAAAATTTTCTGATAAATAATTGTTATAAAAAAATTATAACAATAGACAATCGACTACGTGATGTTCGTCGACTTTGGCACTATTTGGCGATCTCGCCGCGAGTATCCCACATTTTGTACAAGACAATGGTCGACGACGATCGTGGTACAAAACATAAAGTCAGGGCGATTAACTCAACATTATCTTCCAAAACTCGCCATCATCGATCCCAAAATCTTGACATCGCTGCCCAATACCGATCACCCCGATCTTGGGCGGTCAACCGCTTGGGCGTAAAGTGCCACGCCTTTCTCGCTTAAGAAAGATTTTCCCCGCCAGTTCGTAGATTGAGGAGATGCCATTTCGCCATACAAAATCAAACTTAAATTAAGTATTGTGGTAAACTAAGGTGAAAAGTAATTCATATCAATTTTATTTATGATGGAATTATATACTTAGTTAATAAAATATTTGTAGATAATAAAATAAATTAATTCATATAGTAAAAATTTATTTTAAATTATTCACAAAAAAAATTATTTATGTTTTTTTTCTATTTATTAATAATATTTATTTATAAGATACAGCAATTGAAAATAATTAGAAGTTAATAAAAATATTTGTAGGCTAATAAAATATGATTTATGTATTTTTTCCTTATTGATAATATTTTATTTATAATATAATTGAAAATAATTAAAGTTAATTACTAATATTTGTGGTATAATAAAATAAATTAATTCATATCAAGTAAAAATTTTATTTTTAAATTATTCACAAAAATATGATTTATGTTAATAATATTTTATTTATAATATATTAAGAATTGAAAATAATTAGAAGTTAATAAAAATATTTGCAAAGTTAATAAAATAAATTAATTCAGTAAGTAAAAAATTTTTTATTTTAAATTATTCACAAAAAAAAATGATTTATGTTTTTTTCATTTATTAATAAGATTTATTTGTAATATTATAAATTGAAAATAATTAGAAGTTAATAAAAATATTTGTAGGTTAATAAAATATGATTTATGGTTTTTTCCCCTATTATTAATATTTTATTTATAATATTATAAATTGAAATAATTAGTTAACATTAATATTTAGGCTAATAAAATAAATTAATTCATATCAAGTAAAAATTTATTTTAAATTATTCACAAAAATATGATTTATGTTAATAATATTTTATTTATAATCATTATAAATTGAAAATAATTAGAAGTTACTAAAAAGTATTTGTAAGCTAATTAGTTGTCAAAACATTATTTAGGGCCAAACGACGCCGCTTTGTCCTTTAGACAAAACGGCGCTGTTTTGGCTCAAACATATTTTAATTTCGCCGCATTTCAAACGACGCTTGTTGAAAACCCGCCTAAACGACGCCGCTTTGAGCAACTTTCCCAAACCAAACGGCGCCATTGGGTGATTGATCACGTCAAACACGCTTTGAACCATTAAAAAAACCAAACAACGCCGTTATTCTCCGAAGAAACGAAACGACGCTTAGTTTCGTATGGCGCTTCGCTTTCAAAACGACGGCCCCGCTTCTTCTTCCGTACCAAATCCGCTTTTGGGGGAAGGGGATGGGGAGAGAAGAGGGCCGCGCCGGCGGCTCAGGCCTAGAACTCACCGTTAATCTAAGGAGCTAAGGGCGGCGCTGACGACCGCTTGACCGATAAGCGAAAGGTGGGTAGATGGACGGCTGACGAAGTGACGACGACGGGCCAGCGACTTGCCTCCAATCGGGCATTTCCTCAATCTATCCTTCGAGTTACAAGCTTTTATTTCATTATCGAACGTTTCCATTTGTTTCCGTATTTATAGCATTTTTGTTTCAATTATGGGGAGTTCAAAAATGGTTCACGGGTGGTCGTTTTTGGGTCAGGGGATTCTCTAATTCAGTGTCGTGGCTGAAGATTTGGATTTAACAAAATCTGTCTACTGCAGATTTTCGGCCCCAACGGCTATAATATTGAGAATGGGTTTTTCGTTTTCCCGATGAAAGGATCATCATATTTACCAATTTTTTGTCGATAACTGCTCAACAAATAAATTTAGCTCCATGGCTGATCACGCCGGAGCACCATTTTTTCCGCTGAGAGCATCCAAAATGGCTGGCTCTTGCTTTGGCTATCGCTGGAGTTGCTCTAACTATATAAAAGTAATATCTATATACATGCATAGAAAGAATTGGAGCACCAAATCAAATAGGGGCATTAAAGAATAATCTCAATCAGGCGTCATCGAATGTGCATATTAATTCTAACAAGAAACAACAAGAACTTGAACAACCACTACTTTGGAAGGATTAAAGGTGAACAACGTGGAGTTTTCATAATGCAGATAATATAAAAAAAATTATCTTAAATACAAAAATCAATGAGCAACAACTTAATATGATGCAATAGCCAATAGCATTACCAAAATTATCTCAAATACCAAAAATACAGAGAGAATAACTCAGACCCCACCCTCGTGACCACCTCATGTGCAATTTCTTCAGTAAGCTCACTACAGATATCCTCATCTCCACCGAAGTTCTTGCATTCCCCAGATTCGAACCCAGACCTTAGGGTCTTTACACCACGGAAGCATCTCTGCAATTAATCGAAGAAGCTCAAGCAGGTTTTGATGTGCGCTCTCATTGGACTTCAAAGACCCTAGGTCCCGGGTTCGATCTCCGGGAGGCGAAGGAACTGGAACAGGACCCCCATGAGTGAGCTTCCACCGGGTGGTACCCAGCGAGGTGGTCACTATGGTGGGGGTCTCACAACAAAAGGCGCCTTTTTATTGCGGGGTCCACACCCTTCGTGACTCACTGGAAAGCCCTTCAGGGCTCACCGTGGGGTCCACTTCAACCGGCGCCCTTCGTGGGTCCCACTCACAGAATATCATGCCCTCCCTAGAGATTTTCTTCATTCCAGAGAGACTCAACCCGTGACCAGGCCTAAGGTCCACTCGGAGCATCTTCACTACTAACTGAGTTTAAGTTTTATCATGAGACAGGACACCATGGCACCTTCAGTGGGGCCACCATAGACATCTTCCACTCGAGTTTTCGCCTCAGCAGCCACCGATCTAGAGCACCGGAAAGTATCTTCGGTACCAACCGAGCTACTAGCCCGCCGGGTACCAGGATGCCCCACGTGACTAAAGACCCTAGGTCCCGGGTTCGACCTCGGGGGAGTGTAAAGGAACTCAGGGAATGAGGATATTCTATATAAGCTTCCACCAAGGGTACCTAAGGAGGTGGTCACGGCGGGTGGGGTCTCACAATAACCGATATGAACACATCGAATTAAATCGCACAAGCAAAAATAAATGAATTTACTCAACACCATACCCAATGCTTAGAGCTCAATGATTAACTTTGACTATAGCGAGACATTAACAATAATTATCAGTGAGAGCAACGCATAGTATTCCATCAAAACAAACAGCACACCCGGAAGCACAAAAGCCTAAGCAAATTTCTAGCCATGATAACTTCTGATTTATTACAATTATAAGCATCTTAGGCATGTTTGAGCTTTGAATTTATTACAGATATAAAACATCTTGAGCCATGTTTGTATTTGTCGGCTTGAACCATCCTACAAAATCTGTGGTGTTATGAAAGATACCTAAGGAACCATCATTTCAATATAATTTTCCCCTCATAAAATTTCCACTGGAACAGCTATTCTACATGCTATATACTTGTTTCTTCCCCATATCCCGAAACCATATTGCAAATTTGCAACTACCCTCAATTTTGCAAAGAAACAATAAAATCAAAATACAGGGCAATGCTAATATGACATATCAGACAAAATTTTTGGATAATACAACAAAAGAACTGATAGTATTTTCCTTCTACTTTACCACATCATTTAAAAGCGCTCATTCAACCTTGCACATAAAATAAATCTTTAGATTTCATGAATTCAAGTTTTCAACGCGATTTAGGGTTTTACCCTTGAACCCACAAAACCGGGATCAACCAATTCGCCATCAAAGATATAAAACAAAATTAGAACCAGAAAGTTTCCATCTACGACATCCCAACAAATTACAAAACCCTTAAAAGCAGTCATTGCCATTTTAATGAAACAATCAATTACGACACAATGAACAAAACTGGAAAACAACACCAAAATAAAACAATCAAACTACAAATCTGAGTTAAAAGATGAAAATGTTAATTAAGAAGGGGAGAGACCAAAAAAGGAAAATAAAATAAAATAGAAGGACGAAAAAAGAAAAATACGCTGAAGAACAAGTTTGAATGCAGATGGGGTCTGGTTGTTGATGTAGAAGAAAGAAAGGAGATGTAGACTTTTTATGATCTTAGGAGGCAAATTCATCGAGTCGAGACACCATCACGATTTGTCATTTGCAACCACCTATGAATCCCACTCCGGCTCGATCCAACGATACGGAGGTGATGGTCTTGGAGTTTTGGTGGCTAGCGGTCTTCTTGGATCAATGGATCTAGAGAGGCGTTGGCCAGGGTTTGGAGGGAGGTCTGGCGAGCGAGAAAGGTGGCTACATTTGTTGAGGAGAAGGTGAGGAGGCAAATCACGGCGGAGTAGCGGATTGGAGCCCATGTTTTTTGAATTGACTTAACAAAATAGCTAAAAATAGCTATTTGTTGAGCCCTTTGGAGATGCTCTTATGATTACAAATTTTACTAAGGGTGCGTTTGGAAGAGCTTATTTACAGTTTATTTGAGTTTATCTTTTCACATAAGTACTTTTGATAAAAATATAAGTGTTTGGAAAAGCTTATAAAAATAGTTTATGACCACATAAGCTCATTTTAGCTTATTTCAATAAGTTTCATGGGAAAGCTTATCAAAAAAATCTTAAAAAAACTTAGGCAGAAAGTGCAAATCGATAAATCTTAATAACAAAAATATCATTACGAAAATTTATGTAAAAAAAAAAAAGAAATCTTGAAAAATTATAGCAAAAAATAATTAAAATTTTGAAAATTTTATGTACAAAATGGAATTTTCTAAAAATATAAAATAAATTCCAAAAAAATAATGTAAAAATAAGTAAAAATTTTTAAAAATTATAACAAGTGCTTATTTATTCAAACACTTCAATTTTACAAATGTTTATGATGGTCTTTAATTAATTTTAACATATTATAAATATTTGTGTAATGTACATCAAACACCTTAAAATAATATATAAGCTCTTTTAAAATATACATCAAAAACATAAATAACTTATTGAATAAAGTACTTATGACATAAGCTCTCATCTAATAAGTTTTTATAAAATAAGTCATTTAATTAAAAACATTTTCGAACAAATAAGCAATTAAACATCCAAACTCAATAATAGGTATATCACGGTAATTCATTTATAATCCTTTTTCTCTTCCATGGGAATAACCCTTATTTCACGTTGTTTTCCATGTAATTAATTAAAATATAAAAACCACTCATTCATTTCCATATATGTTTCTATATAGTTGAGGGAAAAGTTAATTGATTACAAAAACCAAAAACGAATGTAGTTGTGTTCTATGGTTGAGTTTTATCGTCCTTGTGAGATTATTCAGGTTCGAATGAGGTAGTGCGAGTGTGGTATGGCCAAAGGTGTATTTTGTATGCACGGACCGCTTAAGACCTCATGGCCTGATAAAAAATAAATAAAAGGAAAAGTTAAAACATGTTTGTTTCTGCTTTTGAAAACTATTGTGAGAACAATTTGAAAGTTCATTTTTCTTTTAACCGGTGTTTAATATAGATATCATGGCACTGCTTTTAACACCATCTCTCAAATGCAACTTCATGCATGTGGTGAGTCAAACAAATCAAACAAAGTCCTCCATGAACTTAAATCAACAAATGGGAAGAAAAATACAGGGAGGTCAGACAGACCTCTTGTCATATCGAGAAGCTCTATCTAGCTTAAAAACAAGCAAGCTCTCACAAACCTCGAGCTTCTTGGACTTGTGTTTAATATATAGATCATCATGCCTTTTAAGGTCATCCCTCACGTGCAGCTCCATACCTGTACGTGAAGAATCAAACAAACCAAACAAAGTCCCCTCATGGACTTAAATGCTCAAATGAAATAAATTCTGAAAAAGTCTGAACAAAAACCTGTCTGAGCAGAAACTACGATATCATGTTAAAAACAATCAACTCTCCTAAACCTCGAGCTAGTAGGATTCGTGTTTATATGAATCATCATTTGATTAAATCTATAAGAAAAGTCATTTCTATACACATGAAGAAATTGAATATTGAACAAAGAGTCTTAATTGATTTTTTGGTGAAAAATTTTAAGATCTGGGATATATGTATATATATACTAATTTTATATTATATAAAATGGGTTTCAATACATGAATAATTCACATCCCTCTTTTTCATTTTATTTAATTAAATGAGTGAATTTATGGACCAGGTCCATATAAAGTTACACTTTTTGTGGTAATAATAACTACTATTACCTTTTTGACAGGTATTTCTAACCACAGGATTATATTTAATTTGTTTTATTTTAATCGTGGATATTCTTAATTTGGACTAATGCCCATAGAATCCTATAATTAATTATTAGGTAAATCCTCAATGTATCTTACATAGGCCTTGTATGTGAACCTCCATAACCTTATGGATCTAAATTAATAATCAAGTAAATTAGATCTTAAATACAATAAGTAAATTAACTAGTTTGGTTTAAAGATCTTGGATTTATTAATAATTATGTTTGGCCTTCAGAACATTAAAGTTGTTGATATTAATTTTAGAACCTTATGAGGTAGTCAAATTCACGTGAAATTATTTCAGGCATTCAGTCTTTATAAAACAGTGAATGATCATAAATCAGTTATCTTAATTGAAGTAATTGGGGGAAAATAAATTATTAATTCTAAAAACTGTAAAAAATGTAAGAGTGGTGCAGGAAGTGTGGCTCTCATTTCCGGATCTTCGTAGAAAGGAAGTGGTCAAAGATGTAGTTCTTTTTATAAAATGTGGAACCACAGATATAGCCTGCCCACTCTTACAAATTACAATGAACAGAACTCATTAATATTACCAGGCGTGCTTCTTCCCTATTTTTCAATGGACAAAATCACAGCTATTGGTTGGCGGAAACCATTACGTTTTTTATAGATAAGTTGAGCAACTTGGGCATGCAGAAACTATGTTTGGAGGTAGAAGGCGAGATAAGCTGTTTGCGTAACGAGCTTGAATGGATCGATCTCTTGGAGGTAAGTGGCACCTGGCCCGACGGGGCGGAAGCTGTGGATGAATCGGATTAAGTCATTCTGATGGGAGATGTCGCCAGCCAGTTCATCATTTGGAACATGTGTGTGAGGCTCAGAATCTCAGTTCTGAGTAGTCTTGCCCGACACATTATTTATCTTTGCGAATGACTGCCCGGGTGGATTACAGTGGATGGGCGGATGAAGGATCAACGTCGAATTGAAGATCTTGTGACAGTCCCGGGTATTGTGTCAGTACACAGTGATGCACTTGTGGTGCGCCAAGACTTGGAACTCTTCGATCACTAATGAAGTGGTGACCTTGGTGAAGAGCTTGACATGAAGGCGGCGGTGTGGGGATGAAAGACAGGCCAGACGGTTAAGAAATCTTCTTGATCAATGGAGAGGCTGGAAGAGTGGTAGTATAGCAGATGGGTGGCCTTGCAAACTACTCTTAAGAAAGTTTACAATGATACTGATGTTAATCGCCACTTTCAATGTCGCTTTGGTGTATGTATCTCAAATTAATACAATCAAGAGGCTTCTAATGGGATAACTTGACAACGTTATGCGAAGCAGAGGTCATCATGTGGACTGAGAGTGGTTGGGAATGAGGTTCGTAAGTACCTTGGCGAAAAGATGACTGATCGTGTTGGATGAAGTCATATGGAGTATCCAAGTTTTGGAATGGATTGTGCTTGTATCTCCCAGGAGTCGATGGGGCAGGTGCTCATCACTATGCATGACGACATAATATTGCTTTGGATGCACAATATGAAGCTATCAACTCAGTCATGGGGAAAAGAGTTGGGAGCTCTTTTCGGCTTTGCTTGGAAATTAGAAGTACAATATCACGGGTTGAATGTGGGGTTGGAAGATCTTTGAGGAGGAAAGAAGATTACGAGGGGAAATCTGAAAGGCTTGCCTCTGGCATTGTGGTATCGGAGGGCTATCAAAGAAAGAGGCTCTCGTGCCAGTGGAGAAAATACTTAGAAGCATGGGTGGCGTCTAAGTTAAGGTACAGATCGTGCATGGGAATTCTTGCTCAGTTCTGAGACTTGCCTTTTCTTAAAGTCTTGCTTCCTTTGCTGCGGTGTTTTTCAGAGGTGAGGCTGAGGCAGATAATTGATCCGGATGTGGGTTGCGGAGGTTGTCTCTGAGCAAGGGTGAAGAAACGGTGGAAGAAACGTTGGTGAATGTTTAGAAGAATTGATTCATAGAAATGATTCAAGTGGTGAAAAGAAATGGGATGGAAGAGTAAAGTCTTGCACTGCATGATCTCTTCGACCTTGCTATTTCAAAGCCCGAAAGATTGAAGTTTTTAGTGGTGACATCTTTGCATACGCACCCAACCCTCGTCGACTCATTGCTCATGACTCTGGCTTGTTTCTCAACATTTGAGCAGCACGCCTCAGTCTTTGGGTTTACATTCATTCTCGAGTGAACCTGGTCTTGCTTAAAAGTAACTGAAATTCTTGTGGTGTAGGACTAACTCTATTGCCCATCCACGCGTGAAGAGTGAGAGAAAAAGAAATTACCAGAAATTGGTGAATTCATTCACTTGAAATATTTTGTTCTTGATTACAGTAAATAGAGACACTGGTCCATGGGTAGACTCATTAACCTAGAGCCCTGGATTCTGGAGAATTTCCAATTAGATCTCAATTTTCATTTGGAAGTTGCACCAATTAAGACATCTATACTTGGGGACTTTTACGATCTATATAATGCCGATATGTGATCAAAGGTGCTTTAGTAGTCATTTGAGACGTGAGTAGGATGACCAACATCGGTTATATGTGAGATAACATGGATGGGTGAAGGAAAGGTGAAGTTAACCTTGACTTAAGAAAACTATACATTTATGGAAGCCAAATAGTGAAGGTAATGTTCTGTATGGATCATCTTCATCAAATGTTAGGTTGAGTATTGGACTGTTATCGTTTAAAGCGAGGCCGTGTTGACTGCAGGCGGGATTGCAGGCAAGACAAGAGTGTCTTGATGCTTATATCGAAGGAAAATAACACTGTTCTTTTAGATTTCTCTCGTCACCGAATTTTTTGATTTGAATATTTTCTTTGATTTAAAAGAGTTGATAGTGGAGGAAAGTGCATTGCCTTCATAGAAAAATATCACTGGTTATCGGTGCTATCAAATGGGCTTGGCTTTGTCGATTCTGGCCCGAAGAATGTAACTGATAAAGCTAAGAATATGAACCATAGCTAGTGGAAGATTAAAAACCTGAAAGGGAGAAAAAATTCGACAAGATTAGTGTTATCACCTCCATAACATAAATGTGGGGCATAGCATTTATCATCATTGGAAGGCATCTCGAGTTTGATTTTCAATTCTTTATTGTATTATTTTCTTATGTCTTTTAATCACATGCATCCAACGTTCTTGTATATTGGTGTGTTCTTTTTTCTCCTTATGGTTTGAAATTCATGTAAAATTGATGAAGTTATTTGTAAAATAATTTAGAGATGGGTAATAGAATCAAGTGTGTTTAGTGTACTATCTGAAACTCAGCTTGTAGGATTCGTGTTTGTTAAGGATTAGTTTCCTAATCCATTTAGGAATCTTTTCGTTCTTTCATTTTCTCTTTAGTATCCTAATTAGACTTTGTTTCTTTTATTTGCTCTAACACTTAGGGTGTGTTTGGAACATGAGAATGTGAATCAAGAATCCCTTTCAAATCTTACGTCTAATGGAATGGAATCAATTTGATTCTATTCTTAGTGTTTGAATTAGTTTACGAATCTTACGTGAGAATGATTGTTTATTTCTATTTCAATATTTGCTGGAATGAAAAATGAAATAAATTGACAATAATACCATATCACAAGATTTTAAGAGTTTAAAAAAAATATAAGTTGGATAATTAAATACCAAAATAATTATTTTACTTAGTCAAACAATAAGCCATAGTTAAGTTCTCATTTTTAATAGTAATATCTGATTTTGAAACTTTAAGATTTAGGATTTTATATTTTGTAAAAAATAAAAAATCATTGTAATAGTTGTAAAGAATTTTTAAAAAATAGATCTTTTTAGATGTAATCTTGTTTGATATTATAAGCGTAAAAAAGTCATTTAGGAAATAACTAAAAAATATATGAATTTTAAAATATTTTTTAAATTGATGAAGATAATTTTTGGTAAAATTTAGAAAAATAATCATTTTGCAATTTTGACTTATATCTGAAATCAAGATTTATATTAATATGAAGGTAAAACTTTGGTGCGACTTGAAGGAAGCGATGCAGAAAGTGAAGCGAAATATTGATTTTATGTTTTTATATTTTTTTTTAAGGAGAATAGAAATGAGAATCTGAGCTATCTTTGGATGTGTTTATAACTTTATATTTTTAGACTTATTTATTTTTGATTAAAGAAATAATTTGTGAAAATCATTTATTTTATTTTTCGAGGTTTATGGGGTTTAAATGAGCTTGTGGGCCCCACGACCAGAAGCCCAGAAGTGATGCGCCCGGCCCCTTGGCCACCGGGCTCCTCGGTGCAGGCCCAAATCGAGGCGGGGCCAGATCCAAAGGACAATCCTGAATGAATTGGAAGCCCATATCACACAAATCGGATTGTATATTGCCCGTCTGAAAGTGAACCAACCTGTAGCAATATATTATCCTGCCTGGAGTCCAAACCAAATCTTATCAATAAGGAAGGGAAAATAATAACGGATCGCCATGATTGGATCTCCCGATAAAAGGAGGGATTATCTCAAGCGGCTTATGACTCGTTACATATCGTACCCGAATCCGATATGATTCAATAAGAAATATACCGTCGATAAGAGGACTGTCCTTGCCAGCGGTTGAGCATCTTATCATCTGAGGCCACCCCATCGGTGAAAGTCGCCCGATTCTGTCATGAGTCGAACACGATGCTCACGTTAAGCCTTCGAGGCCGCTTCTCTCGAAAGGCGGCAGGCATCGGAGCGACCACGGGCACGACCTCGCAGGCCCCACTGACTACATCCTTGCGGAGAAGTGCTACGTCCGGGCCGCGGTTAGCAGTGACTGACCTACGACCGGATGATTAAAAAGGCGCGTTCAATGCGATGTCGGAGTCAGCCAGGCGACCCGGCGCTGCGGCTCGGTTCTACATTGAAAAAAGGCATTGCTCGATTGGCGGCAAATACGTAGGAATAGCGATTCTTTATAAATA
Organism: Tetrastigma voinierianum; assembly: GCA_016808115.1. Lineage (NCBI taxonomy): Eukaryota > Viridiplantae > Streptophyta > Magnoliopsida > Vitales > Vitaceae > Tetrastigma > Tetrastigma voinierianum. The sequence continues at coordinate 214,571 of JAEQBH010000809.1, forward strand.
TAAGCCCGATATCTGTTCGATACGTGTCGACGAACGGCGGTCGCGCGATAGATAAAGGATCGGATCTGGCGATCGGATAGCGAACCTCACGGGGCTGATGGAAGCAATGCGAGCCAATACAAGCAGAAGTGAAGCACTTACGTCTCGTCGTCAACGCCCGATGGAAAATTGGAACAACTTACTGAAGCGATTACGGCATCACGGGAGGTGACGGACCGGAAGGCCGCGACATTCCTACTGAGAGCGTCATTGGCGTTCTCTACGAGGAACAACGCGGTCCGGGCATTCCGGTGACGAAGATCAGTGATCGGGAGGCCGCGGACCCCGGTGTCGGCCCTACGGAGGAGGAAAGCGAGCGATGCTTGGGGGCATGTGTGAGCAGTACTACATCACCTCGGCCCGGGAGGCGGGGAGAGGCGAGACATGGGAGGCGGAGGTTTGGAGTCTTGGCGGAGCTGTGCCGTTGCCCAGAGAGGTGTAAAGATGGCCGGACTTTTATGGTCATGGTACATGGCCAAGATCTCCCTTCACGGTAGAGTGCTACACTTCCCCCTTAAGTGAAGTTCGGAGATACCCTGAATAGAAACATTACGATCGTCAGGCCGTTGATCACCTTAATACTTACAAGAATCCAGATGGAGCTACATGGTTATCAAGTGTTGATGCGGGGCGTCCGCGTGCTCGCTATCATTGCGTTGGAGTCTCCCACTTCATCAGGGCCGGGGGCGTGCGGAAAGTAGGGTTACCATGCGTGGCCAGTCGGGGCTTGCGGGGGAGAGCTGAAGTCGTGCGTGCAAGGTTCAACGCTGAGTCCTAAAAATAGACATACCCAGATGAGAATTCGCCATCACGGCATTCATTGCGGGGTTAGAGTCTGATTGAAGGACCTGTCTTATCTCAGAGAACCAGAAGCGAGCATGGTCAGAAAGTGCTCTTAAGCGATCAATCTCTCATGATGAGGAGGCCCTCATATAAGAAGAGGGTTCTTCAGCTCAGTAGAAAATTTGTGAACGACGGCGAGGCGGAGCCAGGAAACGAAGCGGCAATCCCGAGGAAAGATCGTGAGCGATCCCTAAGCGGAGGACCGCAGAATCGTTGATTACCGCGTCGGACCCGAACCGCGGCGTTACTCACTCAGCGTTTCACCTGGCGACCTCGATGTCCGGGGTCACACATGAAGTGCGAAGCGGCGGTTCGATGGTAGGCCCGGATGTCGGACCTTGCCACGAGAGACCTTGCAAATTGCAGGTTCCGCAGGATTACGGGCGTGCGCGGACCGTTATCTAAGCGAAGGAGAGATAGAATGTAATGGATACCTCCAGGCGTTTCAACATCTGGAGTGAGCCAAGTGGTAAGTTGGGCGGAAGTGAGAACCAGGCCCAGGCTTCGGCAACAAACGCCTCGAGTACGACTCGACCTTGACGGCCCACCGGAGAGAAATCCCGTGAAGTCACGGGAGGTTCGCGAGGAGGAAGAATCTAGTTCGCTGGAAGGCCCGCCGTGGCATCGGATCAACGGGGAATGGAATACTGGCGTTATCTAAGTTTGCGGGCCTGGGCTGCAATGTTCGACTCTGGAAGGGATGCTTGGCATCACGTGGCGATGTCAGTGATTTGCGATTGTTAACGACCGAGTTCTGGTTTCAATTGATAAAGGAGGTTCCGTTTGACATCATCGCCGCATTAGCCTTGACAAAATGGGCGTTTAGGAGAAAAGCTAGATCGGGTCAACACACATCTGGGGTTTGGGAAGAAGAGTGTATATTGGAGCTCTCGGTCAGTGTGAACAACCACAGGAGGCCCCTTGCCCGGCGACGACGGTGACAAGGTTCCTTATAGTAGACGCCGTCGACATAACATGTTCTTTGTTGACCTCTCTCAGCGCAATAAAAGCCATCCCTCGGCGTGTCATGATAATCAAAATTTCCAGCGCCACATGGTGTAGGAATGGTCAGGAGATTAGCGAGTAGCCGGAGATGCTACACCGCCTCCATGGCTCAAAGGGCTGGAGTTGGCGTGAATGTCAAGCCCAGGCTTGACATGCGCGGCAGGAGTACTCCTGACCAGAGGCCCTGGACTGACCAGTATCTGGATGGCGGTAGGAACATCTCGCCTATATCGGCTCCAGGCCGCGGGAGACCTCGAAAGCCTCCTCACTCGGTTTTAAGGCGAATAGAGACATTTATAGGCTTGGCAGGCGGACGCCTGGGAGGTGGTCCCTCACGATAATCACTCCGCAGTGCCTGGTAACTTCCTTCAAGCCGGTCAAATAGCGCGCGCCCAGAACCGTGCGAGAGCGAAAGCCATCCAGCGAGGAAATGCGGCAAACCTCGGCGGGAAGCGAAGTAGGTGGGCTCTCCGAGTGGTTGGCTAATGTTGTCCTCGTCGAAAAAGAAAATGGCGTGGCGACTACGTATCGGCTTGCGGCATAAACAAGGCATGCGGGCGACTTTCCTTTGCGGATCGACCTCATCGTGGAGCGCCAGCTGCGGGCCGACCTGATTTATGGGCGCATTTTAGGCTACAATCAGATTAGTATGGACCGGTTGTAGGAAAAGACCTCTTCGATCCGCGACTCGAGGAACTTATTTGTTTAGTGATCTTAGTTCGGGGCTCAGACCTTGGGGCTTGACTGCAGGAGAGGCTAGTGAGCCGGGAATGTTAGGGAGCGGATAAGCCTTGACTATGGAGGTATACGTAGGCAGAGCATGCTGGTAAAATCTACTGCAGCCAATCTCACATCCCTCACCTCTCGGAGCGTTCCGGATCCTAAGGAATTCTGACATGAATGCGAACCCGGTAGTGCGTTGCCGGCGTGTCGTTAGAAAATTTACGGGCTTTATAGTCAACTGATAAGCTTAAAAGTCATCACTGATTAAATTTTACAATTGATTTTTATATAAAAGCAGTTGCCATGCAAGAATATGGAATAAACTTCACGGCTAACGTCAAGCAGGGAATTCAAAGGCGAAATTTGCGATCAAAGGAGTAGAATGTAGGTGAAGCGGTATTGATATAATTGGCTGAAGGAAGTTGCGGCGAGGAGAAGGCATAAAGGCTTAAGAATTTGATGTCGTGAAAGCTTTACGAAATCAAAATGCATATTCAAGTTGCAACTACAAAGCTCCGATCGCAAATGGCGTAATTGAAGAATAGCAATTTGGCGTGAAAGGGAAACTCAAAGTCAGCAACGAGGGTGATGAAGAAGAAGACACTAAATCTCGACATCGCCGGGAGAATTAATGACGAGAATGCAGCGGTCGGTGGATGTAAAGTGGAAACACAGTAAACCGTGACGGAAGATAATGGACTGAACAATTATGTCGCGACATCTGGAAACTATCAGCGACATGACCTTTGAAGATAAACAATGGATCTAATAAATTATGTCGCGATATTCGAAACTATCGCATCGCCATCAATCGGCGGTCACGGCATCGGCCAAAGGAAACTAAGTACGCGACAATGCGAATGAAGAGATGGTCGTGACATCAACTGTAGTGAAAAGGAGGTCGTAACAAGATCAAACTGCCGCGGCATCTGCGGAGAACGAAGGTCGTCGCTGACAACACCGTTGTCGCACATCAATTAAAGACGAGGTCGCGGAAGACAAAGAAGATGTCGCGACAACATCCAGAGGTCGCGACAGCCACTACAGAGAGAAGGAGGTCGCGACAACATCCAGAGGTTGCGACAGCCACTACAGAGAGAAGGAGGTCGCGACAACATTTAGTTGTCGCGGCGATCAAATGGCAATACGCTAAGGTCGCGACGCCCTTAAGCTGTCGCGACATCGCTACTCCCAAAGACACGCCGCAAATCAAATAAAGCAGCTCGCGACATGATCAAGACAATGTGAGGTCGCGATAAGAATCGATGTCGCGACATCAACAACTAACTGGCCATTTTAAACTGCAAATTCAAAAAGAAGTGATCAAATTAGGCCCAACTTTAGAACCCTATAAATACGGTCGCTACCAAATGAACGCAAATCTCCATTTAGATCAAAGAGAGATCTCGGTTGCTGGCTGCCCCGTATTTTAATTCCTTCTTTCTTTTCTTTCTTTTTCTTCGCTTTTATTTTTAGATTAGTTCGTATTTCATTCAAATTTGATAACGCTCATCGTTAAAAGTTTAAGCGAATGCGTATTCATATTTTCAAATTATCACCGTTGTTTGAATTTAGCAAATCTCGAATTCGGTCAGCTGTCGACATAAAGGGCTTTCTTGATCAATACGCTAATGTATGGTGTAATCTATGATTTAGAAACCACTCTTCCATTGAATCGAATTTATCGCTTTAAATTATCTTTCCGCAAATTTTATTCGCTGGGCCGCTGAACCCAGCCTGGCTAAGCCACTTAAGGTCTTGTATTTTTCACATCGATCCCACTGCCGCGGTCTCATACCCAAATGGAATTGTCTCAAGCTCCGATTTCCAGGAGGCCCTCCGAGTGACACAGAGAAGGGAATTCATGAGGAGTAATGGGAACAATTTCTCAAAGGTATGAGAACCTAACAATGGTGATCTAATGCTCGGTAATTAAACTGATAAACTTCCTTTCTCGCTTGAGACGTAGAATGAGGAGCAATTTATCAATTTAGGTAATACGTAGAGTTCACCTCGATTCGATTAGTAAATCCAATCCCGTGTTAGCGCAGATCTAATCGCTGAAAGGATGAGTCGTTTCCTAATTCGAGGAAGAGGAACCAAGATAGTGTAGATCTCGTGCAATGACTAGTATCTTAGAGCCTGCGATTTATACCATAAGTCAGGTATGAAGTATTGTAAAAGAAAAATACCTGCACAAGGCAACCCGCATTAAAAGTAGTAATTTAACACTTGCCTTCGAGAGAAATAAAGGAGGTTTAGATAACGAATCAGGTTTGAGAGATCAAATGGCTACTATTATATTCCTTGGACTAGTTTTAAATCTGTGGTTCAATAGGCAACAGATCAGTGCATTCTGCAGGAATTGATGTTTCACTGTAGCATTATGTTCAATGTCCTTTTGCAGAGAACTGTTCAGTCTTAATTTGTTATTTTTTGTACTTCAATATTCATTTCATTTATTATTAATTTATTTTTCTTAGATTATATTATTTTAAGCTTTCAAAGCTGATTCCAATTGTCTATCAGAGTCCAAATAGTGTAGATTTTGAGTAGTCGAGGTAGTTGATCGAGAATTCTTGAGATCTCTGTGGGATCGATATCTCAGACTTAACCAATTTACTACTTGTTCGACCAAGGCACTCGCAGATAACGGATCAAAACTAATTCGCAAACAATTTACTCCAAATGAAACAATCTTCAACTAATCAATAGCTAAGGCATACCAACAAGTTTCTGCGCCGTTGCCGGGGATTCTATTGAATCTCTTTGGTAATAGTGGCAAGTAAATTTGTATATACATTAAGTTTTCGGGTCAATGTTTCCATGACGCCGTTGTCGGATTAGACAATAGTCTTGGGCACAAGGTTATAAATTTGTACATGTCTTTTTGGTCCGTCAACAAGTTATGATGCCATGTCAGGATCGAAAGAATTTAAGAGATCAATATTCCACGAAAAGTTAAGGAAATGCTAATTGACATTTAAAAGAAAAAAACAAAATAATTTTTCAAAGCAAAGGGTTATTTTTAATACTAACTTTTTAACAAGCCAAATTCGAAAATATTTGTCGGGCCCGACTAATCCTATTAATGTAAGTGTGTTTTGCTTTCGTGAAGACTTTAATGCATAGAAACAGACTGATCCGATTCCAGCCAGATACTGCTTAAAAGGTCGAAAAACTTAGCTGCGGCGTATGAAAGGCCGTACTCAGACCGGCGACAACGAACAGCAGCCGTAAGGCCCCAATCACCGATACAATGGAGGACTTTGGAGACCTATTATTCGGGATGAATACTCGCAATCGACAAACATTGACGCAAATAATTTCGAATCAAGCCGCGACCGACATAATGGTTCAAAGAACAACAAATATCGGGTCATCCTACGTAAGACCCAAATGAACATTCGGGAAGGTTTCGTAATGGCAAACACAGTGAAAATTGAATGGGGTGAGACTCGTAGGTCATAAAATCAAATTATTCCCATTTTCTCTAAGAGATACATAAAAAGAACTATTAATGGTATGAATCTCACCATATGGTTCTGTTGATACTTGGAGGAGCTTTCAGGAAGCCTACTGGTAGACATTCTTCCCATCACTCACCTCAGAGAGAAGGAGGGAGATAATTGTGTCTCCAGCCAGGGGAAGACGAGAGCCTTTATGCAAGATGGGAGAGATTCAAAAGGTCATTAAAAAGATGTCCAATGCATGGGATAGACTTGAAGACCTGTGATGGACATAGTGTATCATGCTTTGAATGATACATATAAGGGCATTATCGATGCTTCATGCTGTGGAGCATCAAACGTAAGAGTGTCAAGAGGCAAGAGATCCGATTGAGGACTGCATGCAATATGAAAGCTCCATCAGAGTTTTCAAGAGTAATTGGCAGAGGAAGAGGAGGCATGGAGCTGAGCAAGATGACAGCCATGGAGGCAAAGCTAGATGCCATCATGCATAGAATGGACAAGCAAGAGAGGAAGATGCACACGGTTCATGAAATAGGAGCAGGTGAGAGGGAACTATTGAGAGGAAGTGCTGAGGTACCCACTGAAGAACTGTTTTATGATGCTGAGGAGGTTAAGTACTTGGGAGAGCCAAGAAGTTATCACTTCAAACCAAATCCTAACCTGCCAGCACACTATCATCCAGCACTGAGGAACCATGAAAATTTTTCATATGGTGGAGGGGCCTCACAAGGCCAAAGGCATGAACAAAGATCCTCGCGAAGGATATCGCACCACCAAGGTCTCCAAATACAGCGAAGCATAGCGAGGAGAAGCGTAAATGAATATCAAAGCCTGTGAGGAGAGCTCCACCATTTGGAAGATCAAATGCTGCAATTCATGTGGGGACAACAAGAAGTCATGAACCTCCATGAACAAAAGCTCGCACTGAAGCCTCAATGCCAATTCTCAAATTTTTCGAAGACCACTAATGCTTCTCTCAAGAACTGAGACACGTATAGGCAACTGGCCCTAAACCTTGCAAACCAGATGAAAGATGCCTTTCCCAGTGACACAAAGAAACCAAAGATCGTATGGCGGTGCAAAATAAGTGGGAAAGACTCGGAGAAGAGGGACAAAAGATGAAAGCAACAAGTGGAGACGGCGCCTGCATAACGCAGAAACACTGGAGAAAGAAATAAAGAAGGAACAACCGTCTGTGAGACAAGGAAGTAAGAAGAAAACCTATAACAATATGTTTGCAATTCCATTCCTACGTAGGTCGCTAGAAATCAAAGATAGGAATGGGGCTTGGTGTAAAGGTTCTCGAAAACCTTTCAGAAGCTGAGATCAAGACGCCATGTGGCGCGGTTACTCAAATGCCACTTTGATGCAAAATTTTGAAAGACACTGAAAGCAAAAAAAGGAAGATTGCTGATGAAGGAATTGTGAACCTGACTGCAACGTGCAGTGTTGTGATCAAGAAGGGCTTACCAGAAAAGATGAAGGATCCAGTGGAGCTTCACCCATTCCCCGCACCACTGAGAGTTTGAGTTTAGGCTTCTCTCGCGACTCAAGTGCCAAAGATCAATTTAATGCCCTATTCTCATGCTAAGAAATTATTTGGGGGAGCTTTAATTTACTACTGCTACTCTCCAAATGGCATATAGAACCCCGGGCAAACCTCGAAGGCATCATAGAAGACGTCGGTAGCGGGGAACTTTATTTTTCCAAGAGACTTCATTGTATTGATATGGAGGAAGATTCACAAGTCCTTCGCTACCGGGCGCCATTCCTTGCAACCTGAGCACCTCTTAATCGATATGCGTATGGAATTCTCACTCTCGTAGTCAGAGAAAAGCATGAACCGACTCTCACTTAATCAAAAGTTCGAGGAGTTTAGACATGTATATGGAAAGAAAGGTTAATGTAAGATGATATGTCAACAACTCTGAATTTTACTATGATTGTAATGCCCTAATTTTCAATCAATGAAAAGAGATGAATTCCCAAGATCTTGAAGATTTTGATTCAGATTTTTCCAGTACATCGCCTTACATTCTATCGAAAGCATGAGTCTCTAACAAACCGAGGTGAAAAAGAGACCAAATTCAAGAAAAGGAATTCCCCATCAAGAAACCATGAAGAAGGGCTAGTTTTAAAGGTGTTGCCAAGTCATTTAAAATATAAGCCATCTGTCGCCAAGGAGTAAAACCAAGAATAATTTCTCAGGCTTTAGTGATGCCGAGGATCAGAGGTTGCTCGGAAATTTCGAGAAATCATAAGGAGTCATAGCTGTCTATCAAGAGTTAAAAGGTATCAGTCCATCAATATGCATGCACAAAATACTTAGAAGAAAATGCAAAGCCAATCGTTGAACATTAAAGGAGACTTAATCCAAGAATGAAAGAAGTAGTCGTAAAGGAGGTACTAAATGGTTAAATGCCGGTTTTATCTTATACACTTCAGATAAATTCCTCGGTTAGCCTACCCATGGTTCCAAAGAAGGGGTGGATTTCATCGCGGATCCGCAATGGAAGAAATGAATTAATTCCAACAAGAACTGGTGACAGGATGAAGAGTATGCATTGACTACGTGAAGTCGAACACAAGAACCAGAGCATCACTTTGCCCTTCATTGATCGACGTTGACGACATCAAAGACACCACTCATTTCTGCTTAGATCGGTACTGTGCTACAATCACAGAATTGCACCTCGAGGACCAAGAGAAGACCACATTCATGCCCCTATGGCACCTTGCCTCTGTATGATGCCATTTGGGCCGCGGCAATGCTCCTCGCTACTTTCCGTAGATGTACGATGTCGACAAATTTCCTACTAGAGAAGAAGTTATGGAAATTTTTATGGATACTTCACAGTGTATGGATCCAGTTTTGAATCAATGTCCGGTAACTGAGACAAGATTTCAAAGATGCAAGGACAAACAACTGTACTAAATTGGGAAAATGTCATTTCATGGTACAGAAGGTATTATTCTCGTCATAAAATTTCAAGTACAGACTAGAAGTGACCAATCTAAGATTTCCATTATCAAACTCTAGCACTCTCCCACCACAAGAAAAGGGATAAGGAGTTTCTGGGGCATGCCGGATTTTACAGAGATTCATCAAAGACTTTTCAAAAAATAGCCGCACTACTATGTATTATCGGAGAAAGACAATAAAATTTACCTCGATGATTCCCGCAAGGCTGCCTTTCAAGAAATCAAGATCAGATTGGTTCAAGCACCTATTGCACCGTAATGGGATCGTGGATTTCCGGGCAATGTGTGATGCCGTGATTCTCGCAACGGGGCTGTTTCGTGGCAAAGAAAGAGGAAATATCTGCAGAGCCATATACTATGCTAGCAGTAACCTTTAATGGCACAAGAAAACTATTCCATAACTGAAAAGGAGATGCTAGCAATAGTGTTTGCTTGTGAAAAATCTGAGCTATACATTCGGGATCCTGTTATCGTCATACGCACTACGTACCCATCAACTATCTTATGTCAAAAAAGGAAGCTAAGCCAAGACTCGATAATGGTGGTGCTACTACCGCAAGAGTTTGATCTGGAAATTAGAGATAAAAAGGATGTGACAATGATAGCCGATCACTTGTCCGTATTAGAAAGAAATCAAGCAAGAGGAGGGAGATAAGACTAAGAGAGAACTTCCCTGCATTTGTGCAACTATTTCAATTGTCATTCCAAATGCCATGTATGTTGATATTGTGAATTACGAAGCCAGGGAGAAGTTCCTTCCGAATTCAGCCACCACCGTAAAAGAAAGTCAGATCGATGAAGAAGGTATTATATCCGATTTACCCACTATTATTTAAGCAGATCATGATTATAAGAAGATGTGTGCCGAGGCGAACAAAGCAGACTATGAATGAATGCCATGCATCACCATATGGGGGTATTTTTCTGAGAAAGAATGTACTCATAAGATACTCCAATCGGGATTTTATTGGCCAACTATTTTCGTGGATCAGATCGAATGGGTCAAATTATGCGATAGATGCCAAAAGATCGAAATATCAGCGAAGATAAATGAAATGCCCCTACGAGGCATAATATTGGTGGTGCAAATTTTGATGTATGGGGGATAGATTTACGGACCCTTCCACAATCATTTGAAACTCAGATAATGCTAAGAAGGATTATGTTTTGTGCACCCGTGGAAGCTATAGCTCGCCCAAGGAATGATGTTAATACAACTTGTGAGTTTCAAAGAACATATTGAGCAAGATTGGAACACCTGGTGACTAATATCATCGCGATGGGGAAGCCACTTTGCAAACAAAATTTTCGCAAAGCTCGCGAGCGTATATGGATCAACATATAAATGAGCCTAGCTTATCATCCACGCACTAATGGGCAAGCGTAAATTTCCAACAAAGGAGATTAAAAGGATCCCTGAAAACTGTAGTTCAGCGTGGAAGGATCGGTCTTCCAAACTTGATGATGCACTTTGGCCTACGTGATCGCATTCAAAACTTCCTATCGATGTCCCCATATTGCATTGGTATTCGCAAGCCATGTCACCTCCTCTTGAATTGGAATACAAGGCTATGTGTGGGCCATCAAGAAGCTGAATTTCGATTTCGTGGCAAGGGAAGAGAGATTGCTTCAACTTAATGAACTGGAAGAAATGAGAAATGAAGCCTATGATAATGCTAAGATCTATAAAGACAAGACAAAGAAATGACATGATCAAAGGATTCTTAGGAAAGAGTTCGCAGGCGGATCAAGTCTCGTTATTTAACCTGTGATTAAGATTGTTCCTGTGAAAATTGAAATCAAGGTGGAGGACTATATACAAGTGGTGTCACACCAGCTTTGGAGCAAAGAACACTCAAACCGATGTCGGGAGGAATTTCAAGTCAATGGACAAAGATCAAGCATTTATCAAAGCAGGAGGAAAGAAAAGAAGAGCTACAACTGGTTCATTGAGAGAAAAATAAAATCAAAACAGCAAGTCCAAATTTCTAAGGACTAAAATCGAAAGTACCGATGGGAGGCAAACATGAGACTTTAATTTCTGTTTTTGCTTTTAGACTTTGAATATTTTTTTTAAAATTCACCTTGATTTTCTTTTATCTAGTTGCTATAATGATTAGTTAGTACTTGATGAGTTAATTTTTGTTTAATTAAATTCTTTCTGGAAATGTTGAGAGTGATTATGCAGAAATGGCTCAGGCAAGAAGGAATAAATCAAAGACAACTCCAAAGAATTGCGTAAGAGAAAACTTACAAGAAAAGGGAGCATTCTTCTTTATTTAAATTTCAGAAATTAACAGAATACATTCTTCAATTGCCGTGTGAAATTGGTTTGTTTTGATGATGAGAATTTGCAAATTGATAAATAGTGAAAAGTCATACAATAAATTTAAGGCAAAATCGCAGGTGACTGTGTCATACAAAAACTTGTGTCGACATAAACTGAAGTCACAACAAAAGTTGATGTCGTGACTTAGTCAATGTTGAAGGAAGAACAAGGCTAAGGTCGCGACAAAAGTCTCGCTAGAAAGAAATTCCGAGGTCGCAGGGGATAACATTCGGGGTCGCTGAAGCAAGAGCAAAACCTTCAATGGGACACGTAGAGGTCGACAACTTAGAAATGCACAATGACTAAATGTTCGATGTCGCGTACCGGTGGATAACTTGTCTTCCCACCATTACATGTCGCTAAAATCAATCAGTATGTCGCGATACGAAAGGAAAGTTTGCCACCGCGCTTTTAATTTCGGGGCCTAAATTTAATGACGCACATTTTCAGCCCTGGTTAGAACGAGACGAAAGTGAAATTAAACAGAGTAATAATGATTAATGCAAAACAGAAATTTCAATTTAATCGAATCCAATGTGTTTGATACACCTGGCCAGGGGAATAATCGTAGGGAAATTAATAAGTTCAAGAAAAACTTTCAAAATTCTCTATCAAAACCACGAACCTCGTTGGAATTACTGAAGAGCAAGGTTCGAAGACCACTTAATCCATTCATTGTAAATATAAAGAAGGAATAAATGGTTGTTCTCCCAAGAAACGAAAAGTAATTAAAAGGATGGGAGAACAACTAAGAAAAAAACGAACAAAGAGAATGGAGAGAAGCGGAGAATGAGAGAAAAGAAGAGTCTAAGGGTCGAACACAAGTTTTATGGAATGAATGGAGTCGGAAAACAATAAATTCCATTCTTTATTCCATAAACGTCAGGTAATAAAGAGAATGGTTGATGGAAGGGGAATATGGATTAGTTAGAATCCATCAACCAAGAAGCTCCAAAGAAAAAGGGAGAGGATGCCCTAATTTGTTGCACAACCTTGTTAAGAGCCGAATCACTCTTAGAGGAGCTCAAGGTCTAGTGAGCCAAATTTTGAAGCGGGTGCTGCAACCTTCTGAAGAAGATATAGGGATTTAGATCAAGAAATAAAGGGTTTTTCTCGAACTTAAGTAGATATAAAGGTAATTAAGAAAACAAATTGTAACCGAAATGTTTTGATTTTGGACAGATTTCCTTCCTGATTTGCAAATTGGTTGTTCATGATATGTGAATTTTATTTTTGTTTCATTTTAGTTTCTGATTTGGGAATCAATTTAATAATTCTATAAAATGCATAATAAGAGCCAAATGACAAGCAATTTAATTGAAACATAAATTGCGATTTAGTTTGAATTTTGCTGATAAGTCCAGGATAAGGAAGGTTATACAATTGAAGGAACAAAACAAATTTTTGAGTCTGCGGGTATTATCAAAGGAGTCAAGGAACCTGTTGGAAATAACATCATCTAAATTCTCATCCACTGATATGAGTCAAGAAAATCCTCAGGGTTAGTCACAGTTAATCAACCCAAATTCTAGAACTTGTTAGATTAGTGATCAAGGCGAAATCCTAGGTAATACAACCAACAGGAAATGATGCAGGCCATCCTTGGAAAGTTTGAGCCATTCTAGCCATCCCTACTTATATGCTAATGCATAAACTTTAGTTCCAGAAATTGAGCCAAAACAAGCCTTCTTTTCAAAATAAGCCAATGGAGACACCAACCCATCCTAAAGAATCAATCCTCCAAAGACCCTGTGATTACCAAAGAATTCAAAGAGAGAGGAAGAAATGAAGTTTGGGGGAGTATAAATTTTCTGAAGAACTCAAAGAGAAAATACAAAAAAAGGGAATGAAAAGAAAAAGATCTACATCAGAAAATACAGTGGAAAAGAAAGCTCAAGGGAATAGGTTTTGTTTTGTGGCCTGAGTCTCGAATAATTAGTTCTAGGGTGTTTCAACACCTAGTACCCTAATTATCCGTATGGGAGTTACTAATCCAAAGTTTGCTAAGAGTGTTAGAAAGCCTAAGAAGACAAAACATTGCACTATTCCCTCGAATGGTGACAAAAGAAAAATCCCCTACTTGAATTACGAACGAGAAAATGGGAGCATACAGCCTAATAGAAGAAAATCATCAGATATCCCAAACATGAAGCCTGGGGGAGTTTATTAAAGAAACTACAAGGAGAAAAGGGCGATGTGAGCAAAAAGGAAAAGGAGTATTGGTAATCTTAACCTAAAATCCCATCCATCCTACCCCTTACCCAAGCCTAACATTACAAGCCCAAAAGACCTGATTGATCCTGAAGGTTGTAATCACCTATATTAGTGGAGATCAATATGAACAACAAGCCTATGGAATTTGGAAAATCATAAAAAAAAAAATCAAAACTGTGAACATCCTCTAAGGGTTAATTGACTCATTAAGGAAATGAGAAAGGAAACCAACTTACTCTTTAGCAGGATCAATTGAGCTTAATGTTTATAAAACAAATTCAACAATTTTGTTGGTACACCGATTGAGTAGAACTAACTCGATCCGACTTAAAGCCGAATACACTTAAAAGAACGCACTTCTAGTCTTTCAATTAAATTGGTTGCAAATCGCAAAAATGTACGTAAAATGTCCTTTTGTTCGGAGACAAACAAATCTTTTCTTTGCTCGGGACATACAAAATTTTGGGTTTAGGGGAGTTTGATGAGCTTAAGTCATCTATTTTCAGTCCATTTTTCTTGGATTGATTTTATATAAAAAGATTTATATGCAAGAATATGGAATAAACTTCACCAAACTGATGCAAAGCAGAGAATTCAAAAAGAAAAGTGCACTTCATGTAAAATGAGCGTAATGTGGCCGAGAGTACTGAGAGACCAATAAGGAAGTTGCAGCAGGAGAAGCGCAAAAGGCTTAAAGAATTTGATGTCGTGAAGCTTTTACAGAAATCAAAATGCATATTCAAGTTGCAACTACAAAGCTCCAATCGCAAATGAAGCGTAATTGAAGACAAAACGAGCTGGGCGTGAAAGAAACTCAAAGTCAAGCAACCAGGAATTGATGAAGAAGAAGACATGATGTCGCGACATCCTTCGCAGGTCGCATGCATCGTAACCCAAAGATGTTGATAATGAGGTCGCGACACCAAACAAGTCGCGGATGTAAGATAAAATTACCGGATCGAATAATTCGCGTCGCGATTCGAAACTGCCGCGAAGACAAGACTGAATCGGCGTTTCATGATGGACTTGAAAGGAAACTAAGGACGCGACAACATTTAGTTGTCATGACATCAAATGCACACAGTTAAGGTCGCGACGCCCTGCCGCCGCGACATCGCCTACTTAAAGACACGCCGCGATCAAACAAAGGCTCGCGATATGACTAAGACACAACAGAGTCGCTGATAAGAATCGATGTCGCGACATCAACAACCCACTGGGCCATTTTAAACTGCAGTCCAAAAAGAAGTGCATCGAAATTAGGGCCCAACTCGTAACCCTATAAATACGGTCGCTACCAAATGAACGCAAATTTCGCGACCGGTTATAGATCCAAGGGCCAAGGCTCTTGTATTTTAATTTTCTTTTCTTTCTTTTCTTTCTTTTCTTCGTTTTTATTTTTAGATTACTTTGTATTTCATTCAAATTTGGATCTGAATGTTCACTGTTAAAGTTTAAGCTGAATGCAGATTCATATTTCTTCAAATTACTGTCTGTCATTAATTCCAGGCAAATCCCGAATCTCTGCTCAGCCAGCGGTTTACGCTGGCTTTCTTGATCAAGACGCCTAATGTATGGTGTAATCTAATGATTTAGAAAACCAAATTTTCCATTGAATTGACGCTATCATTAAATTATCTTTCCCGCATAAATTGGCCCGCTATTAAACCCGCTTGGCTAAGCTTACTACCGGTCTTGTGTATTTTCACATTGATCCCAATGTCGTTGTCTCATACCCGTGAAATGGAATTTGCCTCTGCTCGATTTCGTGAGGCCCTCCGAAAGTGACAATACAGAGAAGGAATTTATGAGAGTAATGAACAATTTCTGAAAGGTATGAGAACCTAACAATGGTGATCTAATGTGCTCTATGTGTAATTAAATCGATAAATCCTCTTCTCGCTCGGGAGACGAACGAAAGTGGAGCACCATCAATTTAGCACACGTAGAGTTCACCTCAATTCGATTAGTAAATCCAATCCCGTGTTAGCAAGTAGATCTAATCAAGGAAAGGATGAGCTGTCGAATTTGGAGGAAGAGGAACCAAGATAGTGTAGATCCGTACTATATCTTGTGAGCTCAGATTTAGAGTCCATGTTGTGGTACAAGATTTGGAAAAGAAATATCTTAACAAGGCAACCTGCATTAAAAGTAGTTATTTAACACTCGTTTTCGAGAGAAATAAAGGAGGTTTAGATAATGAATTGTGGGGTTTGGAGAGATCCACTACACTATTATATTCCTTGGACTAGTTTTAAATATGTGGTTCAATAGCACAGATCGTTGCATTCTCAAGCAGAATCAATGTTTCACCGTAGCATTATGTTCAATGTCCTCAAGTGGTAGAACTGTCTTACCTTAATTTGTTATTTTTTGTACTTCAATATTCAATTCATTTATTATTAATTCATTTTTCTTAGATTATATTATTTTAAGCTTTCAAAGCTATTCCAATTGTCTATCAGAGTCCAAATAAAGGTAGATTTCTGAAAATGGGGTAGTTGACGAGAATTCGAGATCTCTCGTGGGATCGGGAGCATCCGACTTAAATCCAATTTACTACTTGTTCGACCGTCCTCTGCGATAACGGATCAAAAACCACTCAAGAAACAATTTACTCCAAATGAAACAATCTCGAACTAATCAAATAGCTAAGGCATACAATAACAGTTTCGCGCCGCTACGGATTCTATTGAATCTTGGTAATAAGGGCGTAAATTTGTATATACATTAAGTTTTGGGGTCAACAAGTTTCATGACGCCGTTGCCGGGGATTAGACAATAGTCTTTGGGCAATAGTGTTATAAATTTGTACATGTCTTTTGGTCCGGTCAACACAACCACAGGGGAATTGATGCAAATCCGGATAAAATAAAGAACAGATTACATGCCGTCGCCATCGAATAAAGGAAGTCCAAATGAATCGACATGAAGGATTGCGCCCTGTCGATTTATATCCGTGGCGAGCAACAAGCGCTACCCCAAAGTTCAAGAAGGCCTAATGGATACGGCGTTACATTTAATGCATTAAAACGTATCTGAGTTCTCCACCCATTCTAGTAAGTCCT
Source organism: Tetrastigma voinierianum (assembly GCA_016808115.1). Classification (NCBI taxonomy): domain Eukaryota; kingdom Viridiplantae; phylum Streptophyta; class Magnoliopsida; order Vitales; family Vitaceae; genus Tetrastigma; species Tetrastigma voinierianum. Next base: position 231,247 of record JAEQBH010000809.1, read on the forward strand.
GGCTGAGGGAGAACTCACTGCATTGGTCAGATCCGACTCTTCAACTAGCGCAGACGGTCGAGACAAAGACCGAGAACAGCACCCAGTTTACTATTGCAATCGAGCTTTGAGAGGAGCGGAGGAGAGGTACCCGAGGATGGAGAAATTAATACTAAATACTGGTAACCATCGGCCGGAAGCTCCATCCCTATTTCCAAAGCTCATACCATAGAAGTCCCGGCTGCATATCCGGCGAGAAACAAGTATTGCACAAACTGGCCCGGAGGTCATGAAGCGGGCCATAGAGCTAAGTGAGTTCGACATCGTGACATGCCGAAATAGCCATAAAAGCATTGTGTCTCTAGCCGATTTCGTCATGGAATTACTCGATAGAACTCTCGTCTGCACTACTCACGAAAAGAACGACCTCCCAATTTGGAAGCTCTCTATAGATGGAGCCTCAAATGCACAAGGAAGCGGAGCGGGTCTAATTCTAACCTCACCAGAAGGGATAGACATTGAATATGCACTCAGATTTGGGTTCCATGCTTCAAACAACGAGGCCGAGTATGAGGCCGTGATAGCAGGCCTCAACCTCGCCCATTCACTGTAGGCCTAATTTAGCTTAGAGGTATACAAAGGATTCTACCGTGGTCGTGCAAATAGAAGAGACCCACGGCCAAAAGTGAAACGATGATTCTATACTCCAAAGGTCCGCGATTCATTAAAGAAATTCAGGTCGTTCAAGTCAAACATGTCCCCGCAATTGCAGAATTCTTGAGCAGACGCTTTGGCGGTTAGCCACAAAATTTCCTCACAAGAATCTCAGCTCGACGCCCGCTGAATACTTACGGAACCCTCCGTCGAATTTTTATAGCATGACTCCGCTTGCCCCATAGAGTCCGAGCCGAGCCGATGGACTTATCGAATTATATGATGACGCGAAGCCTACTCGACGCACCGAAAGAAGCAGCCAAAATAAGGGCGAGGTCACCAGTTACTCAATCATAAAGGAAGTCTCTACGTTTAGGATTTTTCTACTCCTTTCTTAAATGCATCGCGTGGAGAGTGACACGGGCACGCGGCCGAGAGAGGTACACGAGGTGTACGCGGAATCATATCGGGCCCGCATTAGCAGGAAAAGTTTTAAGGCAAGTGACACTCACCGCCAACCATACTCAAGGATGCGGCAGACCTAGTCAAGAAATGCGACCGTCTCGGGAGCACGCCAAGATATCGCGGCCTGGGCCGTAACCCGGTCTCGATCACAAGCCCCGCCCTTCCAATAGCGGCTCGACATATCGGGACCTCGCCCATTGGCAAGGGTCGCTGCAAATTCATAATCGCCGCAGCGGGATTACTCACAATGTGGGCGTAATGCAGCCTTAAATTTCCATACCACGAGCGTATGATACGCACTGCGGTGGCGAGCCATCATATGCCGCTTTGGCATCCCAAGAGCCTTGGTATCGATAACCGAAAGCAATCGACAAAGCACCAGATTTCGTGCCGAGCCTGAATTAAAATTATTACTCGTCCCCAGCACATCCGCAATCAAATGGACAGGCCGAAGTAACAATCAGAACCCTCAAGGCTGCCTTGAAGACCAAATTAGAAGATCTTAAAGGGAGTTGGGTAGAATACCTCCCCGAGGTACTATGGGCTTACAGGACGACACAGAAATCAATATTTTCCAAGTGAATATATTTTGAAATAATTCCAACATACCAATTAAAATCTAGAGAGTTAACCATCGAAAAAAATTTATTCATTGTCTTCAATATTGTCTAAGTTTATTTGAAATTACAACAACCTCAACCAAGAACAATGATTAAAAATGGAAGATGAAAAGAAATTTAGCTATGCGTATTTAAAAATTTAAAGGAAAATTCGGCGGAAAAACAATCTAAAAAGTAGAAGGAAACGAAATGGGCTAAACATAAACATTGATTACATGGGCCAAATGGGCCCAAAAGTTTAAAAGATGGGCCTGAGGCAAATTTTATGTTCCAAGGTGGATTCCCATGCATTTCCATTGCAAAATAACCCTTTTGAAACCAATAATAAAGCATAAAATTTGTGGAAAAACTATGAAGGTTATGTTTGGTTTCCAGGAAAAGCTAAGGAAAAAAAGAAAACGTTAAGACAAAAGATTTTCTATGTTTGGATGTCTAATGAATAATCTCAACAAAAAAAAAAAAAAATCAAATATAAATAAAATTACTTAAAAATTTATGTAAGTTAAAATTATTTAATCTTTATAGCGATGAATTCAAATAAACAAAATGAATTTGAAGTATTAAATAAAAATGACATATTATATTTAAATCTATTTTTATTTTCCTTCATTTTTTATTTTCTTATATATTTTATTTTTATATAAAGTCCCAACCAACAATGGAAGACTGTAATACAAAGTCTCTGAGGAGGTGGTGGTCCTCCACCCTGATAGAAAATTTAGAAAAATTCCCCCTCCCTTCAAAGGTTCAATCAAACGCGTAAAGAAAAGACTGGCAAAATCGATTCCAATACCCTTTTCCCCTAAAGGCTCCTTTTAAGTCAAATTTAAAACAAGGGCTCTGGTGAGTTCACATGTCTCATTAATCAAAGTATTTGAAATCGATCATACACGGTTTCAAGAGCAGGGACTGCAATGGTGATACTTAAGTTTTTTGCAGGTTTTATTTATTATATCGGTTTTTTGGATCGAGCTCTCCTGTTGGGTTTGAGTGAGTCGATGCGTAATGGGAAAAGGGTTATCTGGTGCGTAATGAGCTCTCCTGTAGGGTATTTTAAAAAAGAGTTATTTTTTTCTTTTTAACAGTGTTTAATATGAATATCATGCTTTTTAACACCCTCTCTCAAATGCAACTTCATACCCGCATGTGGTGAGTCAAACAAATCAAACAAAGTCCTCCATGAACTTTCAAATCAACAAATGGGGAAAAAATACAAAGAGAGGTCTAAAACATAAGACCTCTTGTTATATCAAGCTTTGATACCATGTTAAAAAACAACCAACTCTCCTAAAACCTCGAGCTTCTTGGATTTGTGTTTAATATGAATATCATGCCTTTTAAGGTCATCCCTCACGTGCAGCTCCATACCTGCACGTGAAATGTCAAACAAACCAAACAAAGTCCTCCATGGACTTTCAAATCAACAAATGGGAAATAAATTACAAAAAGAGGTCTCGAACCCAAAACCTCTTGCCAAACCAAGCTCTGATATCATGTTAAAAAACAACCAACTCTCCTAAAACCTCAAGCTTGTAGGATTCGTGTTTAATATGAATATCATGCCTTTTAAGGTCATCCCTCACATGCAGCTCCATACCTGCACGTGAAGAGTCAAACAAACCAAACAAAGTCCTTCATTTATTTTTTTAAGTGAAAATTTAAAGAATCTAGGATGTATCATGTATATATACTCATTTTATATTATATTAAAACGGGTTTTTAAGACATGTAATTAATTGCGCATCAAAGTGTTGTACCTTTGTCACAACGTTACCCGCCCTCTTTTTCATTTATTTAATTAAATGTAATTAATTTATGGACCAGGTCCTCCTCAAATTGCACTTTCATGCATTAACAGCTAACTACCTCACCCTTTTTGTTTTCCAAGACCATTTCTAACCCACTGTACCCCCTATTTAAATTTTATTTAATCGTGATGTTCCCCGATAATTTGGACTAATGCCATAGAATCCTATAATTAATTATTAGGTAAATCCTCTAATGTATGCTACACTACATAGGCCCCTTTATGTGAACCTCCATAACCTTATGGATCCTAAAATTAATAATCAAATAAATTCGATCTTAAATACAACAAGTAAATTCAATAACTAGTTGGTTTAAAGTCTTGGATTTAATTGAATGATTATGTTTTTAAGCCCCTTTAAGAACATTAAAAATTTATTTGATCATTAGTTTCAGAATCTTGTGAAATTAATCAAATTACGTCTAAATTGACTCGAACGTTCAGTGCTATTAAAACAAAACAATCAAACAAATCACTAAATCAATTATGTAATTCAAAGACAAATTGAGGGAAAATAAAATTATTAAATTCCTAAAAAAATTATAAAAAATGTAAAATCGGGTAGGAAATGTAGCTCATACCCCATAAGGTAGATATGGCAAGAAAGGAAATCAATAAAAGATATGATTCGTTTTTACAAAAAATGTGGCAAGTAATGCTCGTGGAGTCGAAGTGTTGAATTGTGGAACCATATATAGCCCGCTTCACTTACAAATTACAATGAATGTAACTCATTGTGCTTCTTCCTCTTCTCCACTCATTGGCATTTCCTATTTTTCAATGAACAAAATCATAAATTTATCAGCTCGGGTACTTGGTAGACTGCAGGAGGCATGCATTGGCTGGTACTGTAGACGGGCAGGAGTGCATGCATGTAAAGGGAGTGTGTGGTACACGGTAATTTCGGGTAGCGCATGTACCAATACATACCCCGAAGGCTTCAATAAATGCGCTGCCTAACTCGTCCCAATCGTCGACAAGATCCGCCTATCCTCTCACAGCTCCCCGCAGCCTTTCATCAATGCAATTTGGGATCACGAAGCCCACTCTCCTCTTCGCGCGTGCCGCTCCATCTTCTTCTTCCTCTTAACTTTGTCGTTTGATGCCCAACCCTCTTAATTTCTCTGCCAACAAAGCCCCACCCGTTCAAAAAACCCCTTCATTCTGGGAATCTTCCATCTTTTTAGCCATTTCTACTATTCTACTCGTATTTTTATCCTCATTGTCTCCTTAAATGGCTGAATAAGAGCTACAAATGTGATCATCAGCTGGATCGCCATCAGGTTCTTTGGCCTCTTCTTCTCAAGCCATAAGCAAACAAGCCCCGCCTAACTCTTTTCTTTTGTTAATTTTCTCTTGAAGCCTGAATTCCACCGCACTTGAATTCTAAAAGAATGGCGGAAACCATTACGTTTTTTGTAGATAAGCCGAGCAACTTGGCTATACAAGAAGCTCCTTGTTCGGGAGGAGTAGAAGCGCATAAGCTCACGCGTAACGGAGCTTGAATGGATCAATTTCTTCGAGGAGGCAAGTGCAACAAGCAACGACTTCAAGTAGAGACTCAAGCCGTGGATGAATCAGACAGAGATGCAGCCTCATGATGCCGAAGATGTCATCGACGAGTTCATCAAGCCGATCGAACATCACGCAAAGAAGGCTCCAGACCTCAAGTTCCTCACAAAGAGGTCTCACAACCCGTGTTATCTTTGCGCATGCTCATCGATTCACTTTGAGCCGACGTGGGCTGATGAAGGAGATCAACGTCAAGATTGAGAAGATCTTGGCCAACAAGTCCAGGTATTGTGTCGAAAATGCAATGATGCCTTCCGAGCTTGAGCTCTTCCAAATCCCAATGAAGCGGTGACATGGGGTGAGAAGAGGCTTCCAATCAGAGGAAGCCGACGTGGTAGGGATGAAAGACGAGGCGTATGCAAGCATGAAAATGCTTCTAAGATCAATGGAGAAATGGAGAGCAGGAGCGGTGGCCATCGTGGGAATGGGTGGCCTCGCAAAACTACTCTTGCTAAGAAAATTTTACAATGACTCGATGCATCGCCATTTTCAATGTCGCGCTGGTCGTATGTATCTCAAGTGTATACAATCCAAGAGCTCTACTTGTGATAGCCAAAAGGATTTTAAGATCGTTTCGCAAGAAGCGTAAAACAAAAGAAATACGTGATATGGGTGAAATGAGTTTCGGGGGAAGAAGGTTTGTGAGTACCGAAAAGAGAAGGTATTTGATCGTGAGCCGATGATGTATGGAGTATCCAAGTTTGGAATAGATCAGGCTTGCATCTCCGAGTCAAACGGAAGCGCAGTGCTCATCACTACACGCAACGAGCGCATTGCTTCGATGCCTATGCAAAGCTCTATCGACTGGCCCCTGGGAAAAAGAGAGTTGAGCTCTTTCAAGAAAACTTCTTCCAACTCGGAAGTAGAAGTACAATATCACAAAGTTGAATGTCCTTGCAGAGTCGAAGATGTGGGAAAGAAGATTACAGGAAATGCAAAGCTTGCCTCTAGCCATTGTGGTATCAGAGGGCTTTATCAAGAAAAGAGAAGACTTCCATCTTCGTGGGAGAAAATACTAAAGCATGGAGTGGCATCTTAAGTCAAGGCCCCGAGTCGTGCTTCGGGAATTCTCGCTTGTTACAGAGATCATTTTTATTTCAAAGTCTTGCTTCCTTTACGTGTTTCCGCAGGACTGTGAAATAAAGGCAAGTAAATTGATCCAGATGTGGATTATGAGGGATTTGTGCAAGCAAGGGGTAAGAACGGTGGAAGAAGACGCTGGTGAAGATTATTTGTAAGAATCGATTCATAAGCATGATTCAAGTGGTCAAAAGAAAATGGGATGGAAGAGTAAAGTCTACGCATGCATGATCTCCGCGACCTTGCTATTTCAAAAGCCAAAGATTCAAAGTTTTCGAGGTAATGCGGAAACATCTTTGCATACCTTAACCCTCGTCGACTCATCAATATGACTCTAAACATTTCTCAACATTCGAGCAACCGCCACTTCACCTCCGATCTTTGATTTGTTCCATTCACATTCCTCAAGTGAACCCGGTCTTGCTTAAGAAGTAAATCATGTAATGGGCACAGACCTAACTCTAACTGTCGATCGTGGCATTAAAAGACCAGAAATGAAATTGCCAAAGGAAATTGGTGAATTCATTCACTTGAAATATTTTCGTTTCTTGGGTCCCAGTCAAACAAGATTTCCCTGGTCCATAGGTAGACTCATTAACCTAGAAACCCTGGATTTACGGTATAATTTCTATTTAGATATTCCATTTTCAATTTTGAAGTTGCACCAATTAAGACATCTATACTTAGGGTTTCATACGATGTTCAGAATGCAGATACGTGATCAAAGGTGCTTTAGTAGTCATTTGGGTATTGATAAGATGACCAACCTCCAGACGTTATATGTGGAACAACATGGATGGGTGGTGAGAAGGGGTCTACCAAAGTTAACCTAACTTAGAAAACTATACATTTATGGGCCAAATATGAGGAGTAATATTTCATATGAATTAATCTTCCCATCCAACCTTGTCGAAATGGAGACATATTGACCGTTGTCGTTTAAAGCAAGACCCCATGTTGACTCTAGGCAAGTTACCAAACTTAAGGGCTCTAAAATTAATAAACAATGCTTATATCGGAGAGGAAATAACTTGTTCTTTCAAGCTTCCTGCTCGAATTCTTTGAGATTGAATGTTTTACCTAATTTAAAAGAGTTGATAAAGGGAGGAAAGTGCAGACCGCCTTCCTTGAAAACTCGAAATTTATCAAGTATGAGATGGAAAACTGCTTCATCAGTTGCAGAAACTGAAAAGTCTTCAGCAAGTAAAGCTAGAGGATATGAACGATAGCCTAATTGAAGAGATTAAAAACACAAAGGGAGAAGAATTCGACAAGATTCGTCTTATCACCTCCATAACATAAACAACAGGGGACGCATGGCATCGTCATCATTGGAAGGCATCTCCAAGTTTGATTTTAATTTTTATTGCCAGACATTTTCTTGTCTTTATCGGTGGTACGCATCCAATCGTTTGATATCAGCTGCTCTTTTTTTCTCCTACGGCTTCAAATTCATGTAAAATTGATGAAGTTGTTGTAAAATAATTCTCAAGATGGGTAACAAATATGGTCTCTCGTTTACAAACTATTGAAAGTCTAAACCATTAAGAAAATGAAAATTTCAATGATTTTAATTTTTCAATATGTTTGATAACAAAATTTTAAGGAACAATTATTGAAATTTTTAAATGAAAAACCATTGAAAATAATAAGTAGGTAGAGACCTACTTAACGTAGAATGCAGAACACGCTCAACAAAATATTTTTTTAAAGTGACCGTTTTAGGGCTCTTTCACCACCTTCTTCTTGTTTCTTTCCATTGCAAGCTCCGGTCACCGCCGATACACAGTTGGAATCTTCCAGCCGCCGCAAACTTGCCTTGCGAATCCAGCCATTGCGAATCCGAGTAGTCAGCAGACTCTGCACAAGAGTGGGCACAGGATTCCCCGCCCGAGAGTTTCTCTCTTCATTGCTCGCAGCCGGCGCCAGCGGTCGGCGCCGGAGGCTCATCCCATTAGACGCGTGTGGTCGATCGCCGGTGACTCCAGTCTGGAGGCGCTGATCACCGCCGCAGCCACGTTGAGAACGCCAAGGAACCTCCCGGAGGGGCGCTGGATCTGGACGGCAGGGGATACTCTTCCTGAGTGGGAGAAGGATGGAAAGATTGAAGCAGAAGGAAGCTCAGGATGGAAATGAACCAGAACAACAACCTGTTGAGCAAAATCTAGAGATTCATGAGCTTGAAGCAGCATTACCAACATGTAACAGCAGAGCAGGCCAAAAATGGTGAAAAGATAGAAGCAGGAAGCTAAAGCTCAGAGGGTAATCAAGCTGCTGAAAGTAATGAGAGAACCGCCATCACCTCACGGGATGATAAAGCCTCAGACATGAATCAACTACAAGAACACTCCATGGAAGCAGTAACCGAACATTTAGCCGGGGCTGGGATTGCAGAAAGAGGGAGCTAATGAAGAAGCCAAAGAAGAGGCCGTAGAGGGGAAACTTGAGCCTCAGGAGGTGAAATTTTCCACCAAAGGGTCTGAAACAGTAAAGGAAGAGACTCATAGAACAGAAAATGCTGAAGGGATCAGCAGCAACAAGCTAATAGAAGAACCTGATGAAAATGGAAAAGCTAATAGAAGAAAACAAGAAACTGAGAGAGATGATGGAGGAACTGATTAAAGCGGGAAAGGAGCAATTACCAGTCATATCAAACTTAACCGGTAGAGTGAAAGAGTTGGAAAGAAAGTTGTCAAGGAAGAAGAAAATCAGAACCAGAAGGCACAGAGCAGCAGCAGCACCTGCTCCAGCCTCAGTCAGACCATGAAAATACCCCTCTCTGTAAGGGCTTCAGTGTGGGATTCTATTGGTTATTTTTTAAACATATTTATATCTTTTTTTTTTTGGATATTATGATTTATTTATAGATATGTTTCTAGTGATTTTCTTTTAAATAATAATTAATAATTATAGTAAAAAATAAAATATTATTAGAAACTCTATTTATTTTGGATAATATGTAATACAATGATAATAAGGGTAACATGCAAATACATAATTTTCGCATTCGCATTTATATTATCAAACAATATATTTATCTTCAGCATTCAATTGTCAATAACTTATCAAACAGTTTTTACAGTACAAATTCAATACTTATGAAATTCAGCACTTAATTTTTCAGCACTTATTTTTCAGCACTTAATTTTTTCATTTTATCAAACAGGCCCTAAGTGTGTTTAGTGTACCTAAGCATCTCCTAAAAGCTCAAGCTTGTAGGATTCGTGTTTGTTAAGGATTAGTTTCCTAATTCATTTAGGAATCTTTTCCTTTTTTCATTTTCTCTTTAGTATCCTAATTAGATTCTAACTTTGTTTCCTTTAATTGCTCTAACACTTAGCTAAGAGTTTTTCGACGACCAAGCCTAAATACCTTTCAAAGATTAAGTCGTTTGTTTTTCTAAATTTTCACGACTTATTGCTTAAATTTTTTAAAAAAGTTCTAAATAGAAAAAGTGAAAATATTTGGCTTTTTCTATTCAGAAAAAGTGAAATTCCACAAAAATAAAAAAAACTCAATCTTTGCCCAACAAGAAGAAGAGCTAGCAATATACACTATTAGGGATGACAACGGGAGGGTTTGAAACGGGGCGGTTCCATCATGACTCGACTCGTTTATTTTTTTCAATTTCCAAACTTGTTTCATTTAAAAAATTAAACAGGACGGGACGGAGATGGGAAAATTCTCAAACTCGCCTCGTTTACATTTTATTTTTTAATTTTAATTTTTTTATATTTTTTTTTTATTTTTATTATATTAAAATTAATATTTTTCATAAAAATAAAAATATTAAGAATTTTTATAAATTATTTATATTAAAAAAATAATAATATAATTATTATTTATATTAAAGTATAAAAATAAAATAATAAAAAATTATTTTTAAAATATAATCGGGTCGGGCTTATTATTATTATTTTGGATACATGGTTCACATTGCTTCATTCGGGTCCGTTTCTGCTCCGAAACAATTTATTTCTTTTCAATTCACTTTATTTTAAATGAACTTAGTCCAAGTCATTTCCTGACTTTCGAGATTTTGTAAAATCTCACCCCTCGAGTCACCGGGCAACTTATCACCTGCATTGTCGAAAATTTCGTTTGTCTCATAATTCGACGAAACTTTTCTGGGTTACTAGATTTTGCGAGACGAATTTAATAGCGCAGTCCGTTTTGTCATCCGAGATCTATAGAATTTTCTAAGCTTCAACCCTTATGACAATTTATTATTTTTATTAATATTTTGCCATTTTTGAAAATTTCTAATTTTCTCGAGTTTTACAGAGAGTAACAATACATGAACCGGTCTCGGATTTTAGAAAATAAACCAAAACCCATTAAAAATCCGATTAAAATTAAATTAAACATGTACACAAGAAAGTGACAGAACTAAATAATCCGTCCCATTGTCATCCCTACCCACTACCTAATGTTAAAAAACAAACAACTTTAATACTTAATGCTATTAAGTACTATTCAAAGATTAAGCTTAAAAAAGTTCTATTCATAATTGCAAACAAACACCCCCTAGGTGTGTTTGGAACATAGAATGTGGAGAATTGAATCGCAATCCTTTCCATTCTTATTTCAGTATTTGCTGGAATGAAAAAGTGAAATCAATTGACAATAATACTATATCACAAGATTTTAAGAGTTTAAAAAAAAAGGAGAAGTAGGTTTCAAAGTTATTAAAATAAAAATAATAGCACATAAGGGATAAAAAATTTGTTTTCCATGTTTCAAGTAATGGCGGAAAAAAATAATTGTAAGTCCGGTTAAAATCTAATGATTGCAAAAATAATCTCTAAAATACCCTCAAGCTACATGGTTCCCTCTCTCTTACCCACACCGATATTCTCCTCTCTCTCTCTTACTCTCTCATTCCACTAAGACCACCTTCCTCCTTCCATTTCTCTCTCACCCTCTCACCTCTCCTCACACATTTGCAACCCCTTCACCGATATCTAATATAAAACATCTTAGTGGATATCTTAACAAAATAAATATCCATAAAATATAAAAATTGTTTAAAAATAAAAATCAAAAAAATATCCATGAAATATTTTACATATCCATAAAATTATTATTTAATTTTAAAATTTTATTACTGTGGATAATTTTCATATTTCCTTTAATTTATTTAAATAATTCAAATTATTAAAAATTATGTAAATAATTTATTTTATTGAATTTATTTTATTTAATATTTTAAAATAAAATTTATGTATTTAATATCTTAAAATTAAATATTAAAATTAAGAAAAATTAAAGGATAATACAATATTATATAAATGTGAGCAAAAATAATTTTTAAAAATAATATTCACAAATAAAATGATAATATTACTTATAATTAAACGCATAACATAAATATTAAACCTATATAAGGGGCACAAATTATAATTGACTGTCACGACTCCATCTCCTCAATGTGGACTCCAGACTAGGAATGGGAAGGATAAGGCCACCGAAACTGTAGTAAGCCTTATTGAAATATTCATGCCGACTATCATATCGAACAATTGCCTATATACATATATCCACATGCATATTTATAATGTGCTCGGATATCAACATCGATAGGAGAATAAAGTCCGTCCACACATACCGTCGAGCATACACAAAATGAACAGAATTATACGGATTACAGGCATACTAATATTCAAAGTGCTGCGGTGACACTTTAGATTAAATAGACAAAGATTAATACTATGTAGTAGTACATGTGTAGTGAAGGAAAGAATTCGGCGGGTTCTCAAGATCCCGAAGAAGGAGGGCGACGGTACTGAAAAATAAGTGAGACTATCGGTCTACGAGGTGAGATTAATATCCTTATAATCTATATCACATCTACAACTTGACAAGATATACATACATATAGAATTTCAATATAATATACTATATATATATATATATCACATTAGAGACTATATAACGATACACTCATATGTATGCATGCACACATATCAGTTTCATATCATCACATTATCATCCACGATAATCGAGAACTCTAAGCGGGACCACATGCTCCGATACTACGAAGCCATCGGCTCTCTCAAATCAATGTGGTAGCGCCCTGAGAGAAATGCTCGACCCGGTCCTTAACTCAGTTGACACTTAAACCGACAAACCATAGTGCGCCCAGAGAAATGCTCATTAGGGTCCTTAACAAAACGCTATCATACCATAATCCTGGCCAGGCGCCCAGAAGGTAGCGCTGACAGGGGACATACCTCCATCCAGGAAAAGCGCTCAACCCGGGAACTCATATACATAGAAACCCATAAATACGCATCATGGTCGATTAATGCAAGTGTGTGATCCACGATCAAACCATTAGGTGGTATGTCCTAGCTATAGTTCCCATTACAAACATTTCATACAATGCACGAAACAATATCGCACCCACAATACACCTCACATCCATCATCATACTTGAGTCCTCATATGCGAGATATATTTATTAGCAGACTAAATAATTGCTTAGTTACCATAGTAAATACAATTCCAATGATAATAATCGTATGCCGTGATGATGGGTGTAGCTAATACCATAAATGCTATACCATGCATCTGCAGGATGATGTGTCGTAAACTATATGATATCAACTCGCGGTATGTCGGATCTCGGAATCGCTCCTGCGCCTCGAGTACATCTGGCGGAGGCTGTCGGACTGTCCCAAATGGAAAAGAACGTTATTGATAAATAAGATTAAGATTTAAATATACTCTAGACTGACCGAAACTCACGGACTAAGCGGAGCATAGAAATGTATATGTTCTCACAGAAAATTAAAGTGAACCTCCTAAAAACTGGACTTAACTCACTTGTAAAATGGGTCAGGAGCATTAAATAACCTATTATCTGATTTATCGATATGAAATGGGACGCAGCTGGATAAATCCACGGCTCGGCGCGATCGACACAAAGGTCGATAATTCACGATGTCTGATTGTCTGATTTATAGCTTGGATAATTCATTATATTTATACATGGATAACTCGGATATAATTAAAATACGTTTAATCGAATCAGCAGCGGTTACAATTACATAGGATAGATTAAACACAACATCGATAGGCGTATATATTTTAAGTTACATCTTTCGAACACGAGCACTTGGCGTTAAGCGATAAATAAGGCATTTTCAATATTCAGATAGCAACTACGAACAATTAAAATACGAATATCGAACAATTGCCCTGAAATTCGAGCTCGCGCAGCGTTTTAGGTATAGATTCTTCTAGAAAACTCGAATCACGAAAACCGATTACCGTGAATCACGGAGCGGAGACGGGCGTGCATTCACGGGCACACTTCAGAAGTCGCCGCCGTAAACGGTGGCCGGAAGAATTGAGGTTCTTAGGAATTTGATTCGAGGACACCCATGTAACCAACTCAAAGGGACGAAAATGCTGATCGTTCTGTCGAGGACCACTTAGTGGCGAATTGGGCAGAAGCGGTCCCAACTCGGCGAGAGCTCCCACCACTGTTCACCGTGAAAGCAGCGTGGAATGTCGTCGAGGTGGATCTTTAAGTCTTTGGGGGCGAGGAGCTCAGATCCGGTGTCGGCTTGGGCGGAGGTGGCCGGAAATGGCTGATCGGTTGGCGGCGGCAAGGGCGAAGAGAGAGCCTTGCGGCGCGATTCAGACGAAGACAGGTGGCTTCGGGCGAGACGAGCCCGGGACAGGGTGGCGGTGATGGGGTTACCTTTTCCGTGTCGGACGGCCAGATCGATGGCGGAAATGGGTGTCGGTAGCCGGCAGTGGTGGTGGCGCGCGTGGAGAGGAGAGGGAGAGGGAGAAGGGCCTGTGGGTAGTTCTTCCCCTTTTTCCTCCTTATTCCCATTTAGCCCTTCATCTAATTTAATTTAGACATGATTGTGCAATTTACACTTTGACTAAGGAAACTTTAGTATTTAAATAAATAATAACTTTAAATTAACCTTTTGATAAATCGTAAATAAATATTAAAACAAGTGGGATAAATACTTAAATGCCAAAATAATTACTATGACCCAATATAATTCTTAAGAAGTTTCATGTTAACAGAATAAAAATTTCGATAGATAATTCCAAAATTAAAACTAATAATTAAAAATTTAATTTGCGCCAAATTTACTTGCATTACACCTCTCCCCTAAAAAAATTCGCCCTCGACTTAAGAACAAGAAATATACCTTATCACCGAAACAAGTATGTGGTATGAGCGCCGCATCTCGTCTGATTCCCAAGTGCACTCTTCAAATGAATGATTCTCAGCCATAGACTTTGACCATTGAATGACTTGATCTGAGCTGACGAACCCGAGTATCCACACAGCTGTGTCGCTCCTCATACGACATAAATCCTCACCGATTCTACTACCGTAACACATGTGAAGGATCCGCACGTACTTCCTCAACATAGATATATGAAAGACCTGATGAATATTGGGGCGAAATTAGGTGGGCAACCCGCCCAGAGGGCTACATCCCCAACTCTATCCACAATCTCAAATGGTCCCAATGTAGCGAGGTGCCAACTTCCCCTTTTTACCAAATCTCATCACGCCGCACATCGGGGAAACCTTCAGAAATACATACTCACCTACACCAACTCCACATAAGCCTCTCTCGGGTCCGTGATAGCTCTTCTGTCGTACCCAAAGGGTCCCCATCCCATCCCAATGATAAAGGAATCTTTTTCTATAGAAGTGATTTGGACCAACAGCATTCCAAGAACTTTCACCAACTTTCCCAAAGAATCAAGGACGACACTTCGCCATACAATGCCTCTCGTAGCTGCGCATACCCGATACTGAAGATGATAACCGTCATTGCACGCGAACCCACCAAAGGTAAACGCCAACCCATCGGGCCCCAAATCCATCATACGACATCCTAACATGTCCCTCCGCTCCTGGGAATAGGTCCTTCACTGTCCATCCGCCTGAGGGTGAAAAGCCGTGGCGCAATCCAATGGTTCAGCCAAAACCTGGTGAAGGAACCGGGCCCTCTGGTCGACACAATTGAAACCGGAATCCATGAAGACTAACAACTACCAATATACACCCCGCATACTTGGCTACTTTAAAAGTCAGTCACGGTGTAAAGAAGTGTGCCGAATTTAGCCACGTCTGATCGACCATCACCCAAACGGAATCATACCCGCCGGGGTTCGAGGTAACCCGGGCCACAAAGTCCATGGTAATATTCTCCCATTTCCACTCGGAATGGGGAGTGGCCGCAACAACCCGTGACGGCTTCCTCGACGTCTAAGTTCGACCCGGCCGCAAGTCGACACTTGGATACAAACTCCTTACATCCTTCTTCATACCACCTACCAATAGCTACCCTTAAGATCATGATACATCTTAGTGATCCTGTGACGAATACTTAGTCGTGATGACGGGCCTCTTTCAGCGTAATCTCGCTTCGAAGTTCATCAACAACATCGGACGCGACAACCTAGTACCCAATCTCAACGTACATCATCCCTAATTACAAATCATTTGCCCACCTCTGCCGGAACTTTTGTATCCCTAATCTTCATCAACTGGTCTCGTGACTGAAATAAGCGACTCACCCATCAGATCGATTTGACTCCTCGAAATGCTAAAAGTCTGCACTCCAACACCCTGAAATGTAAACTCGACCATACAATCTGCAACTCCTTAGTCAATTGTCGCTCTGCAGACCGATACAGACTGCCTGATGATTTCTACTCAAAGCATCCGCCACTACATTACCTAGCTCGTGATATCAATCGCATAATCATAGTCCTAAGCAACCTACCCATCTTCTCTGCCTCCCCAAATTTAGCTCCCTCTCGCTGAAAAATATATTTTAAACTCTTGCGGATCCGTGAGTGTCTCACATGTTCAATTAAGGCTGTATCGTCTCCAGATCTTCAATGCAAAGATCACCGCCGCCATCTCCAAGTCATGAGTGGGGTAATTCGTCAGGCCTCAAATCCACTGAAGCATAAGCAATCACCTTACCGTGTCGCATCAATACACACCTCAATCCCGACTGAAGCTCATTAACACATCGTGGCAACTCCTGCATCAAGGTAATGCCGTAAACACTGGAGCAGAGGTCAAACAATCCTTCAGCTTCTGTAAACTAGCCTCACGAGCCTCTGTCCACTGAAACTTCACATTCTTCCAGGTCAAGGGTGCAAACGATCCTCGAAAAATCCGCACGAACCAACATAATAACCTACTTCAAACCCAGAAACTCGAACCCCGCCGGGCTGGTCCTCGCTAATCCACACGCTCTATCTTCTGATCCACTTGAATGCCTCCCATACTACATGTCCTAAGAAGGCTATACTTTCCAACCAAATCACACTCGAGAATTTGCATATAATTGCCGCTCCCCCAAGGTCCGTAAATACTATCCAAATGCTCTACATGTTCCTCCTCAATTCCGAGAACATACTAAGATATCAACAATGAACACAATTACAAAGCGATCCAGAAGGGCTCAACACCTGCTCATCAAATCCATAAAGGTCACGGCATTAAATGGAAGTCCAAAAGACATCACTAGAACCCCATAATGGCCGTGACTCTCGTTCCTAATGCCGTTCTTCTAACATCCTCACGTCTTATTCTCACTAGATGATATCCCGACCGTAGATCAATCTTAGAAAACATGATGCACCCCAATGATCAAACAAGTCATCTATTCTGGGAGCGATATTTATTACGATGTCGCTCTGCTCTCAAATTGGCCCGTAATCTATACATAGCCGCAAGAACCATCTTTCTTTACAAATGGGGCCATGTGAGCACCCTGCAGGAGCATACTCAGCCCGACGAAACCTTGTCTAACAAATCTCGTGAACTGCTTCCTTCAAATTCCTTCAACTCTGCAAAGCATCCTCGTAGCGCGGCAAAAGGAGATAGAAGTCAGGCCTCGTACAACATCAATGCAAAATTTATTCCCCCGTCAAAAAGCAACCCCGCAACTCCTCTGGGAAAACATCAAGAAATTCACAAGCGATAGGGACGTCATCAACTTTACCTCTATCTACTACCATGTCCCTTACAAGAGCCAGATAACCCTGGCACCCCCGGCATAACATCCGCCTAGCTGTAATGGCTGAAATTAAATTAGAAGGGGCTGGTATCTGCTCACCACTAAACCCAAACTCGAATCCCTGAACTGGAAATCACTTGTTTCTTTCTAAGTAATCCATGGAGGCGTAGTGCCCGTCAACCAATCCATACCCAAAATAACCTCAAATCCATCACATCCAACAAAATAAGATCCGCTAGAAGGTCTCACCTACTAGCGTAAATCGAACGATGGAAGGTAAATATCTGCCTCTAAGGCATCACTCAGAGGGGTAGTGACTGATAACGGAGTCTCAAGTTTGGCTGGCTGAACACCAAGCCTAAATGCAAAACTAGGAGACACAAAGGAATGTGTGGCACCGATCTAATAACAATTCTAGCCTTAGTATGACAAGACCGCACTGACACGACAGCATTTGACGCCTGGCATCCCAGGAGTGAGCTTAAAACTCGGCCCTACTATCTGCACTGGGTAGAGCTCAAACCCACCCCGGCCCCTACCACTAAATCTGCCTCCCGAGTCTGCACCCCCATATCCAAGCCCGCTCGGCCACTACATCACAGCACCGCCCGAGGAAGGACTAGGCGCCGCCCAATGAATCCCATGGGGCAACACTAGCCGCAGAACCCTGAGGGAAAGGCTGCTGGCTGGGAAATCTAGGACATGATTTGGCCATATGGCCCAACTCTCCACACCTAAAACAAGCTCCACTAGCCGCCTTGCCATTGATGCATCCGCCCCACACCGTGGGCACATACCGGTGCCGTGAATTAGCGCCGCTGCACTCCCGAGCCTGAACTCGGTCTCCTGAACTATAGCCCCACCGCCTAAACCCTTGTCCATCCCCTCGGGCTTCTATAACCCTTCAACAAGGCCTTCACCCAGACCCCTGGCCCAACCGTCATCGCTGACCAGACTTTGACCGGCACTCTACCATCGATAATACTGCTACGTTGTGCATTGTACTAGTTTGCCCTCTCAGGCGGGTCTTCTTCTTAGCACCATCCACTAAGATACCAATGGGCGCGAAGGTCACCATCTCGTCTCTAAATCAGTTGACTCCAAGAAGCCATGTACTGACCGTGTACTCAAGGATATGAAATGTGGTCCGAGTCTCTGGATGTACTTACTGCCTTCAAGTACCTCCACGCAACTAACTCCGAGCAAATTTATTTAAGATACATGAACCTCGTGTGTACTCCACTACGATATCATCTCTTCGTACCGCTCAAACTGTCTCCAGATTGTCTCAAGTGGCAAAAGAAATGTAGTTATCTTCAAAATCTTTCCCGAATCGAGCCCATGTCATACCCTCAAGAAACGCTTGATGTAATCCTTGTACCACCGCAATGCTAAGCCTCGAGGGAGAAACTCCGCATCTCAATAGTCCGCTCATCGATGCTCGCATCAAATGCTCTTCCACTGCCTGAAAATCCACGGGTCGATACCCCATCAAATACAACCTCATTAAGTCTGGTGTAATCGAACAAAGGAATGTGACCCGGTCAAATCCCGTCCACCGGCCGAGAACTATTAGCATCACTGTCTATGTCGAGAGCCGCTCGCACCCCGCCATACCCGGGCCAAAAATGCCTCCATAAAGGGCCGCCGATTACTGCATCCGCCGTGTTCAAACCGTGCCCGAGGCATACACCTCCGTGGCTCCTACCAGGCCTAATGCCCGCACTGCCTAACTACAGACGGCCTACCCCGCCTCCTTCGCCTCTTCCAGAACTCGTGGATTAGGCCGGCGATACTCATCTCTGGGCCTCCTGCCTCATCAGAATCGGTGTTTCTAAGCATACTTCGCCGCGCCAAGCGCAGACGCAAGAATCAGCCAAGCCGCGGTGATCGGGCAGGGCCTCGCCGCCAGATAACCTCGATTCGCTCATACGAAAAGTAAACACAAGACTATCAGGGAATAAATGTATCGCCCCTTAACTGACGGTAAGGGTAACTAGATGGGCGGTGACAGATATGACTAATTTAATCCACTCCGTTAGCATCGAAACTTAGGGGACTCTAGGGGCCATAGGAAATGAACCCCATAACTCTAATATTCAACTTCTGCCACCTACCTCCTGGGTCAGATCAAGACTAGGAATGTAGCATATGTCACCCAACCCAGAGTGCCTTATTGTTATTCACGACTATCATACGATCACCGTCTATACATATATATCCACACATGCATATTTATAATATGCTCGATGTCAACATCATTGTGGAGAATGGAAGTCCCGATCCCATACACCGTCGTAAAGATACACAAAATGAAATTAATTATCTCGAATTGGCAAAGATACTAATATTCCAGCATCAAGAAGTGGGATACTCTAGATTAAATAGACAAAGATTAATACTATCATATGCATGTAACTCGCCGTGAAGGAAAGAATTCGCGGGTTCTCAAGGATCTCAAATAAGGAGGACCGACAAGACCGAAAAATAAATCAGACCTACGCCTCGAGAGTGAGTTATCATATAATCTATATCACATCTTAAGAAACCAACAAGATATAAGACATATAGTATTCTCAAGATAATATACTATATATGATATATATATATATCACATTGAGACTATATAACGATACACTCACATATGTATGCATGCACACACATCAAGTTTCATATCATCACATTATCATCACAATAATCGAGAACTCTAGCCGGACCCTATACTCCAATACTACAAGCCATACGCTCTCTGGCAACCAATGGACTGGCGCCCGAGAGAGCTGCCTCGACCAGTGGTCCTAACTCCAGCTTGACACTGCAAACCAACAAAACCATAGCCGGCGCCCAGAGAGTGCCCAACCGTGGTCCTAACTCCAGCAACTATCCGCCATAATCCATAGCCGGCGCCCGAGAGTAACGCTCAACCGGGGTCCCGGCCTCCTGCATCCCCGAGAGAAACGCCAACCGGTGGAACTCATATACATAAAACATAACTGTGACTATAGTCCGACATTACCCATACGCGGCCCCGATGTAATCCCATTAGGTGGTATGTCCCGCTTATAGTTCCCATTACAAACATTTCACATACAATGTACAAAGAATATCGCGACTCAACAATACAACGATTCATATCCATCATCATAATGTCAGCCTCATATGCAGATATATTTCGTGAACGAACTAAATAATTTAATAATATAGTAAATACAATTCCAATGATAATAATCATGTCGTGATGATGGGTGTACTTAATGCCATAAACATGCCATGCATGCATGATGTCGTAAACTATATGATATCAACTCACCGAAAGTACGTCTGGATCTCTTTAATCGCTTCCCATGCTCTTCTGCTCCCCGCTGAACATTCGACAATCTAAAATAGTAAGATCGCTATTGATAATAAGATTTTAAAGATTTAAATATACTCTGCACCGACTCGTAAAACTCACGCACTAAACCGACATAGAAATCCGTACTCTATGTTCCCACCGAATCGCTGACAACCCCTCCCCTAAAACCTGACTTAATTCGTGAAATGTATCCAGAATCCGATAAAATACACTTCCTAATATCCACAATTTATCCAATGCCGAGCCGGGCCACAACTACGTATAAACCCATCTACTTCGACGCAATCCAACACAAAGGTCAACACCAAGAGGAATATATAATTGATAAGCAATTTATAGTCGGATAATTCATTATATTTATACATGGATAACTGATATAATTAAAATACGTTTAATCAAAATCAAATTTCGCTTCTAATTACATAGGATAAGATTAAAACACAAATGATCGTGACCGGCGCATATATTTTGGGTTATGACTTTTTCAAAACACAAACATGAGCAATTAAACGATAAATAAGGCATTTTCAATATTAAAATAACCTTTACGAACAATTAAAATACGAATATCGAACAATTATACAATTAGAGCTCGCACGCGTTTTAGGGTATAGATTCTTTACCGAAGCTCGAATGCGAAAACCGATTGCACGCCTTGGTTCACCTGAATCTGAGACTGACGTTTCGTTTCCCCGGGGCATCGCTTCCCGAGGTCCGTCACTGCCGACGGCAGGGCTTCCAAATCTGAGGGTTGCCTGGAATTTGATTCCATGGACACCCACGCTGGCCCAACGCCAAGGGACCAAAATGTGATCGCTCGCCGAGGACCATCTGAGTGGCCTGAACGGCCTCGATGGGCCCCCAACTTCCCATGGAGTTTCCACTTTTCGTCACCACTCTAAGAAACGATCGTGGAATGTCACCAAGGGTGGATCTTTAAGTCTTTGGGCAGTACTGGTCCCAAAGTACTCATTAGCGAGGTGGCCTAAATGGCTGATCGGCTCCACGGCTGCAAGGCAGAGAGAGCTCATGGGCGTGATTCTAAGGTGAGATTCGGTGGCTTCATGAGACCTCAAAGTACAGATATGGGTGCCTGATGGGCCACTTTTTCCCTGAAGGCTCTGACGGCGTATCAAGGCCTGAATGACGATCGCCTTGAGTGTGGTGGCGCCAGCAGGGAGAGAGGAGAGGAGAGGGAGAAGGCTCAGGGGTAATTTCTTCCCTTTTTCCTCCTTATTCCCATTTTGTGCTCTCTTCATCTAATTTAATTTAGACATGATTGTGCAATTTACACTTTGACTAAGGAAACTTTAGTATTTAAATAAATAATAACTTTAAATTAACCTTTGATAAATCGAAATAAATATTAAAACAAGTATGTAAATACTTTAAATGGCCAAAATAATTACTATGACCCAATATATCTAAGAAGCTCTTAGCAGTAATGAATAAAAAATTTCTATAGATAATTCAAAATTAAAACTCACAATTAAAAATTTTAATTTGCTACCTTACGGTATTACTGACATTATTTATTATGAATGGTATTCCAGGGATTGTTAAGGTGGTATCTATAGTTTATTAAGGTAGTACTCCTTATGTGATGTTAAGCCGCACTCTAAACTCTAAGCTAACCATTGGGGGTTCTGCTATGTATCGAGCCACACACGCTGTCTCAAAGACTAAGCCTCACTTTAAATAACAAATAAAGACATTTTACTATATTGTAAAAGTGATTAAGCTTTCAAAAACCTATTAAAAACATGTAATATTAAACCTATATCTTGTAAGTGTGTTTATAACTTTATATTTTTTTTCCGACTTATTTTATTTCTGAGTAAAAATAATTTATTTTATTTTCGCTTCTTGGTTTAGCTTATAGCATTGAACTATTGTTTGATGGAGTTTTATATTTTATTTAAAGAGAATGTGGAATCAAAATACCACATATATCTAAGGAATCAAAATCCTACTTAGAAGTAAGATTTTATAAATATTTGATTTTTTAGATATAGGTGATATTTTGATTTCACCTTCTCTTTAAAAAAAATATAAAAACTTAAAATTATTATTTTATGCCTATTTTTTGTTCATAGGGGTAGTCCAATGCTTTAAGTTAAACCAAGAATAAATTTTTTTCACTCAAAAAATAAAATAAAGTATTTTTTTAATCGAAAATAAAATAAAATAATGATTTTCTCATAAAGTATTTTTTAATCAAAAATAAAATAAAGTATTGATTTTCTCAAAAAAATATAAACACACCCAAAGATAGTTTAAATTCTCATTTTCTATTCTCCTACAAAATATAAAAACTTAAAATCATCATTGACTTTAATTCTTCATCCTATTTGAGCTTTACCTTCCTATTAATTTACTGAAAAATATTTACCACTTTTAATCTTGATTTGTATATAAGCTCAATTACGAAATAGTGATTATTTTCAATTTTTTACCAAAAATTATCTTCATCAATTTAAAAGTATTTTAAAATTTATGCATTTTTTAGTTATTTCCTAAAATGACTTTTTAAGTCATAATATCAAACAAGATTACACGAAAATAATTTATTTTTTTAATTCCTTACAACTAAATACAAAATAATTTTATATATTTTTTATTAAAAATATAAAATCCTAAATCTTAAAGTTTTAAAAATCAGATATTACTATTAAAAAAATGAGAACTAATTATGTAGTTTATCGTTGATCGCAAATAATTGCTTGGGTAAATAATTATCCAACTTATATTTTTTAAACTCTTAAAATCACGTGATATAGTATTACTGTCAATTTATTTTTTCATTCAAATTTAATATTAGCAACACTAAATATAAATAAATAATCATTCCCATATTAGATTCTAAAACAAATCTAAACACTAAAATGGAATCAAATTTTATTGATTTCATTCCATGAGAAATAGGAATGGAAAGAGATTCTTCATTCTCATTCCTCATTCCAATTGAAGGATCCCACCGATTAACCTCATTAACCTTTAGGATCTTCTCTCCCATTACACTCCAATGGATATAGAAACTTTTCCAAAACAATAATAAAATCGATGAGCTAACTCTTCGCATAACTTCTTGTTATCTTTTAGAAAATAATGCGAAGCCGTAAAGTGGTAAATTTTTTTTTCTTTTCTTTTCTTTTTTTTCAAACGCTTAGATTTTAGAAAAATCGTCGTAGTTTCTGTTTTTCACTTTCCTAAATTTACAAAACCCCAAAACATTTAAAAACACTTCTAATCTTTCCATCCTCAACTTCTAACTTCTCCGTTTTAGGACTTCTAGCCCACAACCAAATCAAATTGACAATATATACATATATACAAAATTTATTCATTTCAATCATCAAAACATTTGAAACTTCTTCAAATCCATGCATTTGTTTTTATCAAAAGATTGGGCTTGAGTCGGACTTAAGCCGACCGCCTACGTACCTCGTCCACTGAGGATCAAAGCCCACGTAGTTCCTTTTCAACTTTATACATATTCATATATCCATAACAAAATATTCAACATATACAGTATGGAAAATTATATATACAATGAAATCTCCACATAAAGTGTCGTCTCCTTGGTCCGACTCAATCGCACTCCGAGGGTCCCCATCTCACGCACTGTCTGTCCCGAAAAATGTTTTTAAACATATGAAAAAGAATGAGCTAAAGGAGCTCTGCAGAGTGTACATTTTCATTTAAATAACATTTTCTGTGTATATATCAAAGTAATACATACTACTACAATTAAACAATTTTATGTCTTAAACATTTATGTCAGAACTTTCTTTCTTTCTTTATAATAAATACTTATACAATTAAAATCCATTTATGCCTTAAACATTTATGCCTTTTAAACTTTATGTCTTTATTTCTTTCTGATGGAACCCAGTGGGAATAAAACACACTGAAATAGTTTCAAAGGCCGATCGCAGTGAGTGGTCAATCACATTCCAAATATAACTACTAATGGCCAAGTGAGAAACTCACGCTTGCATAGGGTTCCAAATTTCATAGCACCTTATCAATGTATGATGGACACTTCAGACACCTAATTCCTCCCCGCTAGGTAACCCATAACTTTACCCCAAATCCTTTACACGCTAAGGTACCCTACGATATCATCATAATGGGCCATATGTGGGTTTTAGTGGTAACCATCAGTAAAACATTTCTTCAAAATACATTTATAAATACATTTAAATCCTTTACTTTATCATTAAACACATATGCATTCTTTACACGCTTAAAACTCTTCAATACTTTTAACATATGCATACATATTTAATATACATATAAATATATATATATTGATGCAAGATAAAACATTTCCATATGCCTTAATGATTTACATAACATTTCCATTAAACTTACTTAACATTAAAACATTCACTTTTGTAAAAACTCAATTTTCAAAAAATATTTATTTCACTCTCATACAGTTCACCGCTTCAATCCCGCTTGCTTCCCGAGCTCCTGCTTCCCCCGTCCGATAGTCCTTTTCACCTTTTTCAGCAAAAACCACAACTATACATTAATCATAACTTCCTACTTTAATCCACCCATACACATTCATTTGTAAGTCTAAATTAACAAATTACCCTATACTAAAAACCACTAATTCTTGGCCAACTCTTTTCCAACAATATTCCATGTAATTTTGCGACTCAAAAATTATTCAAACTACTTTCAAAATTTAATAAAACTCTCCAGATCAACCCTTTATATATTCAATGACATCTCTTTAAATTTTCAACTTAAAAATTCCTTCTAAAGCCCTCAACTATTAACACAATCTGTGCCAACAGATGACTCACTGCATATAACAGAATCGCATACTCCACTTGAACATTTTCAAGACTGATTAAAATTTGCTTGAACTCCTCTGTATAAATTTTTTTCTCTCTTGTAGTTTATTTTAACCAAAGAATGCTAATCACTCAACAAGATCGAAACGAAGAAGCTACGCCAAAATACGACAACGGTCGAAACAGAAACAGAGCATTTCCGCATCGAGAACTGCATACGCTTTACATGGCCCTACTTTTGAGTAAAATTCAAGAATTTTAGGTTAATTTACACGCACTTCCTTCGCATAAATTTTCCCTGGGGTCTATTTTACCTGCACTTTGAATCACTCAAATCAGACTAAATGGAAGAAAGCTGATGACAAAAATATTTAAACTGGTCGCAACATAAAACAGGAAGATTTCCTGTACCGAGCAGTCCCTGAATTTTTTTCCAGACGGCTTTCCTTTTTTGCCACTCTCATACCAATTCACTTCATATAACATCTATAATTCATAACACCTCAAGAAACATCACAATGATCCCAAACCAGACCTGACAACACTTAAATCGGGTGTTATAACCTCAAACCTCAAAACCCGTGAAAATCCAAGAACTCAACCTAGGTCACCAATTCTTTAAAACCATATGCTTTAAGACCTGCATGCTTCCTTTACACCAATTGGGGAAAACTCTGCATCCTGATCAACATCTAGGGTTTAGGTGGATCTTCCAAAACCCTAGACCAAGGAGCATCAATTCTCCATAGAAATTCACCCTAAAAGCCCAGACATCCAAAAGACATTTGATTCAAAGACAACATAATTTTAATCTTTCGAACTTTCTTCCCTCCTTCTTCTCTTTCCTTTCTCTTCCTCTTGGCTCTCTCTCCTCCTTCTCTCCAAAACCGTGAAGCCTAGCTCTTAGAGACCAAATCAAGCTTGGCTCTTATTTTCCTATTTTATTTATTTTAACATTTCCTTAATTACCAATAGCCCTCAACTCTTTAATATTGAAATTCTAACTTTTGAAATTCTATTTTCGCCCATCTCTAATTTGATTTTCAAATTTTCATATCCTTTGCTTAATGTTCATTATACCCTTTATGCTCATACCACCTCTCCGCTTTCCATAAATTACTTGCCTTGGCGAGTCTCCAAATACTTGGCTATATGACATTTAGTGCCTTATACCCCCTACAAAGGTCATGTAATCGTACACTCTTCCTGATGGGGTGTCACAAAATCCTCCTTCTTAGGAACATTTCGTCCTCGAAATGAATAACTAACTCCAAAAGTAAGGAAAGAAAAATACTCTCTATCCTAAAATAATCAGGGCAATCGATGATGATCCGAGCCTCCGTCTCAAGTGGCTTCTCTATTGAATGACTCCTCCAACATTCACCAAAGGAATAGTCTTGTTGCGAAGAACTTGCCTCGAATTCCGCCGAGGATCTCGCACGTTCCTCTTCGTATGTCAAATTCTCTTGTATTTCCACTGGTTGCTCTGTCAATACATGTGAAGGGTCTGGTATGTACTTGCGGAGCATAGAAACATGGAAAACATCATGAATGCGATCGAGGTCAGATGGCAACTCCAATCGATATGCCACCTCTCCAATCCTCTCAACAACCTATACCCAATATATCGACCAGTTTTCCAAGTTTCCCAAATCTTATACACCCTTCCATGTAAATCAAAAATACCATGTCCCTCACTTAAACTCTAGGTCCCAAAGCGATTGTCCAAGATAACTTTTCTCATTTGCCTTGTGAAATTTTCTGCCATCTTTATAACTTGATCTGATTTTCACAAGTCACTTGAACAATTTCCGGACCTACTAATTTCCTTTCACCTACCTCGTCCCAACAGACTGGAGTTCGACATTTCCGGCCCATAAAGAGCCTTACAGGGCCATACCAATACTTGTATGATAATCGCATCAGATGCGAACTCCATCGTGGGCAAGGAGGTCCCACCCTCCAACTCCATAACACATGCCCATGATAACTCTCAAAGCCCCAGATAGTCCTCTCGACGCCATATATCCGGGCCCTGTGGATGAAAAGCCGCATCAAATGCGCTTAGTGCCGGGGGCATTCTATAACCAGCCAACCTGCTAGGTAAACTCCCGAATCTCTCGTCTCTCTGAAACTATCAAAACTGGAACCCCATGAAGTCTCACTATCTCACCTACATACAATTGGGCCAACTTTTCTAAAGAATCTTCAACATTAACTGGTAGAAAATGAGCAGACTTCATTAAACGATCAACTATAACCCATATTGTATCATGTTGCCTCTGAGTCCGTGGAAGACCTGTCACAAAATCCATAGTAATCTTTTCCCATTCCCATACTGGAATAAGGAGTAACTGTATCTTCCCATGTGCTCGATGCTCGCTTCACCTTCCGACAAAGTTAGGCACCGGAAACGAAACTCGCAATTTCTTTCTAACCCATTCCACCAAGAATGTTCTTTCAAAGTCCCGTACATTGCAATTATCCGGATGCATAAAGATACGCAGATGAATGTATGCTCTTCCATAATGTCTCTTCAGCCGCTACATTCCGCACACACATTCTCCGCCCTTTCACTATCATGCCATCATCTCTAATTTGAAACCCACATTCTTCCCTTCTATCTCTTCCTTGCTTAATCATTCAGGATCTCGCGACCGCCCGCTAGAACTGATCCAACAGCGGCCCACCATGAAATGGGCCAATAAGTTCGAACTCAACTTCCAATATCACCCCTAAAGCCTCGTGTCTACCAAGAATGGAAGAGTGAATCTGATCTCACGGAGACAAAGTACTCTCTGGTCGCTTACTCATGCATCGCCACGATTAAATTTTTCCCGGGATGGTACCTATAGTACAATGAGTCCTTAATCAACTCGAGCCATTCTCGCCTTAGTTTAACTCTTTGGGTGAAAATATATTTAAGACTTTTATGATCCGTGTTATCCTACAAGGAACAATTCATAAGTAATTGTATTCCATATTTTTAGGTGCAAACACGACCGGGCCGCTAGCTCTAAGTCAGGTAGGGGAATTCTCCTGGCGTTTTGTCGTCTGCAGGCATATACAATCACCCTATCATTTCAGATCAAACAATCCAAGGCCCTTGTTGAAGCATCACTATAAACCACAATCCATCTTTCCCATCGAGCAAAGCTAAACCGGGCGAAGCACCCATCTTCAACTCCTCAAAACTATGTCGAGCGTACATCTAACCCAATCATACTTAACATCTTTTCACACCGGGTCAGCCGCTTATCCCGGAGAACCCTCAACAAACTTCCTGTAATATCCTGCTATACCAAGGAAACTCCTTATCTCTGTAACACTCGTAGGAGGTTTCCAATTCAGTATAGCTTCGACCTTCTGTGGATCCACCGAGATCCCTCTCGTAAACTATGTGTCCTAAAGGTGAGAACTGCCGAAAGCCAAAACGACACTTACCGAGTTTAGCATATAACCGATGTTCCCGCAATGCTCGCGTAATTATCCTCGCGTTCGCATGTTCTTCTCCACCGTCTCGAATGGGGACAAGATATCGTCAATAAAACACGATAACAAACTGGATCTAAGCACCTGAAATCATGTTCAGTGAGATCCATAAAGCTAAATGGGGCATTCGTAAGTCCAAATAGCATGACTAAAAACTCAAAAATGCCCGTGACTGCGGTTCGACGTTGTCTGGGAACATCCTCATCATGAAGTCTCAACTTATCCAATTCATTTAATTAAATCAAGGCCTGACAACATCTTTGCAAGCCTTACAAGCCATTAGTATCCTTAAAGTGAAACCCATACGCCCTTCACCTTAGCAAAATTATGTATTTTTATATCTTAATCAATTCTTCTTAAAACATTAATTCTAACACTTTAGGCATGTGTCTTCCAATTTGATTAAAATCAATGGAAACTCAACTTTCCATACTTCTCCTAAGGTGGTCAAATCTACATGTCACACATTCCTGTAATTATTTCTTCAATTTCTTCCATTTTCTTTCAACAATTTATATTTGATAATTCATCCAATGTCATTGATTTACTTAAACTAAATCAAACCAATGCATTCCCTTTCTTGGCCTAACCCTCTCATCTCATTTTCTATTCAACTTTTAATTCCATTAATTCCATTAATTCCTTCAAGCATTTCAAGTAATGTCATTAAATCAATTAAAACCAATCAAACAACATACTTTCATTAACATCCAAGTTTGACCCTAAATTGATAGTCATGTAATCTCATTCTTTCTTTTCAATTTCTTAGCAAAAATCAACCTAGAATCATGTCAATTTAATAGCTAAAGCCTTAATATAACTCAATTGAAGGTTTAGATCAATAATCCATAAAACCCTAATTGCTTACTGGAACCTCCCTGAACCCATGTTGACCCACTCCGTTTCTGTCCTTGACTGTGCTAGCCTGGGATTTCAAACCCATGCTCCTCTCATCCCTAACTGCGGCCTCTACTACTGGCGGAAATACTTGTGTCAATGGTTGTCCGACCTACGTGGTCCAAATCTACGGACTAAAACCTCGGCAAACCTCTTTAAGAAGCCATGATATGTGGACCTTTTTGGTTTCCATTTTATCTTTATCATTGGATTCAACTTGTAAGACCGAGAAATTGAATTTACGGAATAAAGAGGCGAAATAAATAATTTTGATTATAAAATTATAATTACGGGTTAAAAGTCGTAATTAATTCCCTACAGACCTCCCGGATGTGAAGCGGATTGTACCGTTGGGATCGATCTCATGAGAAATCTAGTTAGCACGTAAAATTTCGCAATTTCTTTGAGGCAGTCGGGTCGGCCGCGTTTTCGAGCATCGCGTTTGGTCATAAATAAATCGATTTTCGATGCGACGAAAGGCACAAATAGCATGTACTCATGTACCATAAGTGGTATGAGTAGAGAAATGATGAAAATGGATGGCCGAGATAGTGCCGAATGTCAAAACTGGAGAAAGAAGGAAATTAATTAATTAAATGAACTAATGAACTAAGGACAAAACACTGGTGCTCCATCTCCCACATTTCAAAAGCCAAAATCGTGATTTGAAGAGGAAGCTTCTCAGTGGCCGAAAAATGGTGGGGTTAGTCTCTACCTTCTCTCTAGATTGCGATAAATCCAGTTAGCGGTCTTGAGCGAGGAGGAGAAATGTTACACGGGACGGCTGCGCGTGGACTCCGGGATCGGGAGTTTCTTCAAACTCCCTCAAGGTAGGATTTTCTCCTACTTGGGTTTTATTCCCATTTTTAGTGTTTTTCGAATGTTTGAGTCGATTGAGGCCATTGGGAGTTGTTGGATCGGTCCCAAAACATGGGGACCGAGATGTACAATTTTTAAACCAAAGGGAGCAGCCGGCTGCTCCATGGCCGTGGGTATGGAAAATGGGTATGGTGGTGTTAAATCATGCTTTGATTGAATTTGGGCGGGAATGGCACCGTGAATTTCGGGTTCACTAAGTGAGCCGGGTTGATTTGTGATCTTTCGGGGAATAGTAGCAGGGTTTCACTATTCTGAGAAACAATATTCAAGAAAATATTTTCGTAAAATTATGTGTTTAGTTAAATGGTGAATCGGGTGCTTGTGTTGAACATTCTTGAGGCTAATTTGATGCGTAGTAGTAATTACATAACATGTTTGTGATTTAATTTTTATGCGAATATATTCATGTTTATATATTTGCATGTGATTAGACTGTATTGGAATTGACACACATGCATTCCATATGCACTAGAACATCCTAGGATTATAGGAGATAGTGCATGAGATGAGTCTAGAGAAAAATGGTTCGGAGGGTAGTCTAAAATATAAAATATCGGAGGGTAGTCCAAATAAATAATATCAACCGTCGGAGCGGCCCAGTTGATATATATTCATCGGAGGGTAGTCCACAAACAAATAATATATATCAATCGTCGGAGCGGCCCAATTGATATATATTCATCGGAGGGTTGTCCACTAATAATATAATAATTCTCATACGAGGCTTAGGCGAGTGTGAGAGTCGGTGAGGACTCGGGATCTGAGTTGGTCATGTAGACATTCAAGTAGGATCATGCATTTGCTTGAATGGGTGTTTACTTTGGAACATTGCACTGCACTTAGGTGGTGAGTAGCCCACTTAGGGCGATTCTCCTACTGAGCTTTAGCTCACCCCGTCTTAGGACCCCCTTTATTTTACAGGTACAGGGGACGTGCGAGGGGACGGCTCGTCCTAGAGACTGAGATTAGAAGAAAATCCGGATTGTGGCTTGGCTTGACGATATCTGCATGTATTAGAATTTTTCTAATTTTAATATATGTTGTACAAGAGTAAATTATTAACTCTTTTGAAACTATTGGATATAGTTGTTGTAGTATAGTAAATTATTGTTTATGGAGCTAGTGGCCGTCTTACTCATATTGTGAATATGTCATTGCATTTGGGATAGGTATTTGCGGGTTATGTATTTGGGTAGAGGAAGCTCCCAGGTACAAAGGGACTACGCCCGATTTTCGTCGAAAAATGTCGGGTCACGGAGCATTCCACGGAAGTATTCCAGCGGGTGACGAATTTAGTCAGCGGACCCCGGTTTTGGGGTGTCACGACGGTATCAGAGCTTGGAGTATCACGAATGCCTGAGGGCTCGGGTTTGGGTATCCATCACCACTAGGTGGTATGGTGTGGACTATAGGTTTATGGGAACCTATGGATAGAAAATTTGGGCTTAGGCCATAGTTGGATGAGAGCATCACCACTAGGTGGTTCGATGTTAAGTGTAGGTATGAGGTTACCTAGGAAAATCACAGGACACTATGTGCACGTGTGTTGATGTGTTTGGGTGATTTGATGAATTGTGTGAATGGTATGCTTACCATGTTGTGTGATGAGATTGATTATGTTGTGTGAAAAATATATGCATAACATGAATGATGGTGTGTATGCCATGTAGTATATAAAATGAGTAGGTGTGTGTGCTTAATTGATTAGCACATAAAGATGTGTAGAAAATATTTAGAAAATGTTTTGAGTTGTACAGTGTAAAAAAAAAAACTGGAGAAGAAAATGAAAAGAATAAATTTTATAAATTTATTTGGCCTATTAGGTGATGAAAATAATTTTCTAAGTTGGAAAATTGAAGAAAAAATAAATTTTGATAAATTTGTTATTGGATGAGGATGAAGAAAATGGAATAAATTTTTATAAATTTATTTGAGTGGAGAAAATTTTTCAGTGAAAAACTGGAAAAAGAAAATAAATTTTATAAATTTATTTGGTGATGGGATGAGAAAAATAATTTTCTAGGATTTTACAAGGTGTAAAATTGAAGAAAAATAGAGAAAATAAATTTTTGTAAAATTATTTGAGTGTAAAAGAGAATGGAAAAAAAAATGATTTTTGTGATTTTTGTAATTTTTTCAGTACTACAAATAGAAAGAAAAAAAAAAATATATATATATATATATATATATATATATATATATATATATATATATATATATATATATATATATATATATATATATATATATATATATATATATATATATACATATATATATAATTATTATAATAGAAAAAAAATAAATAAATAAATAAAATTTGGTGCATAAATACGGGTGGGCTCTTGCCATTTTGTATTAATGAGAGAGAATAAAATTGAAAAAAAAAAATATATATATATATATATATATATATATATATATATATATATATATTTGTATTGCAACAGGTGGATTTATATTGCAATACAGTGTTTATATTACGACTTAGGAGAAATTTGGAGCTAAGCATGTCGCAATACAAAATTGTATTGACCGGGAGGCATGGGCGGGCGGCGACGCAAATCTTTGAGTGTCACGGGCGCGGAAGCGCGCGAGCGAGAGCGTCTGCGTGGCCTTGTAGCGGCGAAGCGCGGCGGCGGGCGAGGCCAGTGGGCCTTGAAGTGCGGGGGCGCGGTAGGCTGCGACTAGCGACACTGGCGACCTTCTTGACTGCGACTGCGGCCGGGGCTCGTACGGCTGCGGCGGCGCCACGACGCGACCCGCGGCTGGGTGGTATGTTGGGCGATTGGGTGCTCGTGCACTCGATTTGGGTTTTTGACCTGGTTTTCGACTCGGTGATGTTTTTGAGTTACCGTTTGGACCGGTTCATGAACACTGTTCATGAACACTGTTCATCTCAAATTTTTTTCGAAAAAAAAAAAATTAAAATTAAATTAAAATCAAATAAAATCAAATAAAATTTGATAAAATTTTCGAAAAATAAAATTTTCAAAAATAAAATTTTTGAAAATAAAATTCGTTGAAAACAATATTTTAAATGCGAAATTCATTGAGTATACACTGAGTTAAGTGTATGATTAGTGTCTCATTTGTGTTTATGCCTTAGAGACAGCGTCTTGGGCTAACTACCAATTGAAATGGTGATTGCGCGGTGGTTACGTGCGAAATTATATGCATGGTGTAAATGCGTATAGGAAAAGGGTGAATAATAAGGTTATGGGTTATGACCTTAGGGATTTGGGTATTGAAATGAACAAGAGCGTTTAGAACATACATTGAAATAAGCGAATTAAGTGGTTAGAATTTAGCACCACTTAGGAAATGGACGGGTCAGTTCATGGTTGTCAAGTCTATTGGCATGCATTAAAGTTAGGCGAAATGAAAGTTAGATGACTCTTGTTGCCATGTTGGTGTGTAAATGGCTAGTAGAGGTCGGGACGTGAGACGTCCACGGGGCTGGTCGAGGCACGTTAGTGTTTGATCGACGGACTTTTAGAGAGGCTATGGGTATTACCGGCGAATCTTTATGGCACGAGCTGGTATGGCATGTAGACGGGGAGATCCTAGTAACCCCGAGGGTTTAGGCGTATCATCCTCCAGGCATTCACGGGGGAAAGATTGGATGGTGGGCGACCATTGGTTCATCTTGATTGAGAAGGTGTTAGAGGCTATGGAGGTTACCTCTGACGCGACCAGGATTAGACTAGCTGTGTTCTAACTAGAGAATGAAGCCCAAATAGGGTGGAAAGGGGCAAGGACCTCTAGAGACCATAGAGAAGCCTTTATGCATTAGGTTCTCCCAGGGATTAGGGCGAGAATAGGGATGATATGTCGAGGTTGCGATTTGGAGATCTAAAGGACTCTACTCCCACGGTGAACACGAGGATCATGGACATGTCGAGTTCGATGTCATCACGCGGGATGGATTGGCTGGCCGAGTTTACGGGGTTGTTATCGATTGTGGCCTTGAGAGTTACACTTTACACACAGGACGGTACTCGTGTTGTATTTCAGGGGGGCAAGCACGATATTTTGCCCCAGACAATATATGAGTCCAAGTGCTAGGGACAGTTGGCGGGTTAGCTAGTGAGGCTTACCCTAGAGGACGAGGTGAGACCAGACTTAGATCTACCTCGAGTAGTTTGCGAATATGTGGATGTTTTTCCAGATGAGCTACCTGGACTACCTCCACATAGGGATGTAGACTTATTGAGTTACGCCTGATCACTGACCGTCTCTGTATTCACGCAGGATGGCGCCGGTTGAGTTGCAGGAACTTAGAGTCCAACTACAAGGGCTATTGGACAAGGGGATTATTGATAGACACTTCATCATGGGGCGCTTGGTTGGATTGGGAAGAAGAGGCGAGACCCACCGTGCGTGACCCTGGGCGGAGTTGAGCCGGGGTTACGATTGAGTCGGTATCTATTAGAGGGTGATGATTTAATTGACCGGTTGAGAGAGTGCGAGTCTACTCCAAGATAGACCTTCGCATTGGTTACCGTCAGCTGAGGAGTTAGGGAGACAGATATCCTAAGGCGACGTTTAGAGCGCGTTATGGGCACTTTGAGTTCTGGTGATGCCGCTGGATTGACGAATGCGCCCGTCTGTTCATGGACCTCATGCATAGAGATTGTTCGACCTTATCCTAGATCAGTTTGTCGTAGTCTTCGTGGATGACATTTTGATCTACTCCCAGTCAGAGTGGGAGCATGAGTATCACTTGAAAATTGTTTTACAGCTGTTAAGAGACCATCGGTTGTACGCTAAGTTCAGTAAGTGCGAGGAGTTTTGAAACTGCGAGGTGAAAGTTTGAGACATGTGGTGTCAGCATTAGGAGTGTCAGTCGACCTAGAAAAGGTTGAGGCAGTGATGCGTTGGAAGAGACCGAATGTCAATCTTCGAGATACGTAGTTTCTTGGGATTGGCTGGGTAGTACGAGAGACGCAAGAATGGATTGAAGTCGTCCATTCGGGATAGGATCGTAGGACTTCACCTACGGGACATGGACTCCATGGTTGGGGCGGCCCTGACCATAGAGAGAGATTGAGGATACTTGGAACACTCGGGATACGGGTGTTGGTAGCGAGAGGGAGGATCAGCCTTCTCCTAGTTCGGGGGGAAGAAGCGGGAAGACTTACTTCCTGTAGTTTCGAGGACTAGGGCGGGATTGGCGTAGTGGGGTTCCTAGAGACGGGGGATCCCAAGACGTTGGGACAGTCTAGTCCCAGTTAGCCGTAGAACATGAGAGTATACAGTTCATTCCTCCACACCCTAGTACGGGTCAGAGGAACTAGTTTCAGTTACGGGGTGCTATACAAGCACTTCCCGACAACCTGAGATAGGCGGAAGGGAGGCGGAATGTGGGTCGAGAAGTCGAGGGGACGGTCAGAGTTGCGCCTTGGGCGTAGTGGACCTTAAATTTGATAGACCTATTGGTTGTAGATGTCAGGCTTGACATGGATGAGTTGACAACCATCGGGTTGTCAGTAATTGAGACCTTAGCCGGGTTGTCATATCCGACACGACATTGGATTTGGGCTTAGAGGTTAAGGCCTTTAGAGAAGCCAAGTATAGATGTTCTTCCTTAGGATGTAGGGTGAGAGTTGACGATAGGTCGGGATTATGGTGAATCTCTGATTCTGCTCATGGTGGACCCGGGGTAGGGTGTCACAGTGTGGCATTATTGCGTTCGCGGGCACGGTAACATCACATCGAGTCGGGCGTGGGTGCACAGTATGGTCATTCACCACTCTTGGTGAGTGTGGTTTAAGTTGGTCTTTAGGACTACGTCCAAAGAAGACTCATAGTTGAATCAGGAAATGTAACGGCTCGGTGTGGCTGGGCGTTATGTTGCCGAGTTGAAAACACCTTTGTTAGATTATCACGTGGCGGTAGTGATAGGAGTCGGGGTGACTTCGAGGTTTGGATACCTTTTAGAAATTACAGCTGATGTTTGTGAGCGACAGGCTCGGTATAAGATCTCATTCATGACATGGACTAGGTTAGCGGTCCAGGAGGAGCGTCGGTGGTGCTGACCCAGAGGTCTAAGCGTTTACACCAGCGAGGTTGTGTGGAGATCGTGCTGTACGGATTATACACGGTCTTGAGGACCTGGCCCCGGGAGCGTGTGTCTGGAGTCGTAAGGAGTAGAGGAAGCGGTGCGCGAGTGGACCGCCTACGACAAACGAGTTATCGGGCGGTATCTGGATGTAACATGAGGCATTGTATGGGAGGCCATGTAGATCACCGTTTTGTTGGACCGAGGTGGGAGAGCTCCATCGCTGAGTGCGATCGTTAGAGCCTTGGCGAGAAGGTGAGGCTTGTCTGATAGCGTCTTCTCACGACTCAGAGCCGGCAGAAGAGCTATGCTAATGTGAGACGTCGACCCTTAGAGTTCGAGGTTAGTGATCACGTTTTCTTGAAGGTGATGCCTAAGAGAGGAGTGATCAGGTTCGGCAAGCGCGGGGAGCTATCGCCGAGGTTTATTGAAGTAACGCAGGAATCACTGGGAGGATGAGCCTTTATTAACTTACCGGTTAAGCGTTAACGGCTCGGCATCAAGTGTCCACGAGGTGTTTCACATCTCCATGCTCTGATATATATACTCGGTCAGGCTCGTATGGTGGATTGGGGACAGTTGAGGTTAGCTACGGATGGGACGCCGGAGGGACCCGAGTGTACGTGTTGATAGCGTGATCATATTTTTGCGGGCAAGGCTGTGAGGCTAGTGAGGTGCTATGGCGGCCTTGTGGAGTGGAGGAGTCAACGTGGGAGCGAGGACACGTTGCGGGCCACTATCCGCTAACTGTTTAGGGATGGAGGTCGTGGTTTAGTCGTTTAAAGTTTAAATGGTTGTTTACATATTACATGGTAGAGTGCGCGTTGCATATGCATGTGCGCGATTATGATGATAGTCTATAATTTAGACGAAATTAACAGGAGGAGAATGTAAGACACGAAAAATTCCAATTTACGGAATAAGGGCAAAATCTTAATTTTTTTGATTATAAAATTATAATTACGGTTAAAAGTCCGTAATTAATTCCCTGAACCTCGGATGTGAAACGGATTGTCTGTTGATCGTCGCAAAATCTAGTTAGCCGCGTAAAATTGCCAATTTCTTTGAGGCAGTCGGTCGGCACGTTTTTCGACGTCGTTTGGTCTTGTAAATCGATTTCGATGCGACAGAAAGGCACAAAATAGCATGTACTCATAATAATAAGTGGTATGAGTAGAGAAATGATGAAAATGGATGGTAGAGATAGTCTTAGAATGTCGAAACTATAGAGAAAGAAATTAATTAATTAAATGAACTAATGAACTAAAGGACAAAACTTGCTACAGTGCTCATCTCCCACATTTCAAAAGCCAAAATCGTGATTTGGAGAAGAGGAAGCTGCAGTGGCCGAAAATGGTGGGGGTTAGAGAGAAGGTCTCTACCTTCTCTCTAGATTTCTTGATAAAATCGGCCGTTGGCGATGCTTGGCGGGGCAGAGAAGGAGAATGTTACACGCGGGACGGCTACGCGTGTGGACTCAGGGATCGGGGAGTTCTTTAGCTGTAGTGGGATTACCACTCTTGGGTTTATTCACCATTTTAGTGTTTTTCGAATGTTTGAGTCGATTGGTAGTTAGAGTTTGGTGGATCGGTCACGAGCATGGGACCGAATTAATACAATTTTTTTTTAAACCAAAGGGAGCAGCCCGTAGCTGCTCCATGTGATGTGGGTATGGAAAATGGAGTATGGTGGTGTTAAATCATGCTTTGATTGAATTTGGTAGGGAATGGTAGTGAATTTGGTTCACTAAGTGAACCGTTGATTTGTGATCTTTCGGGAATAGTAACCGAGGGTTTCACTATTCCGAGCAATATTCAAGAAAATATTTTTGGTAAAATTATGTGTTTAGTTAGAAATGGTCGAATTGAATTCTTTGTGTTTGAAACATTAGCCCCAGAGAGCCTAATTTTGATCGCGTGAAATGATAATTCATGCGTGTTTGTATGATTTAATTTTTATGCGAATGACCGTGTTTATATGTTGCATGTGATTAAATTTGTATTGGAATTGACACGTACATTCCATATGCACTAGAACATCCTAGGATTATAGGAGATAGTGCATGAGATGATCCCAGAAAAATGGTTCGGAGGGTAGTGCAAATATAAAATATCGGAGGGTAGTCAAATAAATAATATCAGCCGTCGGACGGCCCAGTTGATATATATTCATGAGAGGGTAGTCCTGAGCAAATAATATATATCCAATCGTCGGGCATTTGATTGATATATATTAAATCGGAGGGTTGTCAGCTAATAATATAATAGTGCAATACGAGGCTTAGGCGAGTGTGAGAGAGTCGACAGAGGACTCGGGATGCGAGTTAATTAAGTATGAGCGTTAGTAGGATCGTACATTCTTGAATGGGTGTTTACTGGAACATTGCAGCGCACTTGGGTGGTGAGGTAGCCCATGGGCGATTCTCTCCCTGCGAGGCTTTTAGCTCATGCCGTCTTGGGACCGCTTTATTTCTGGTCACAGGGGGACGTGCGAGGAGACGACTCGTCACAGGGAGCGAGATTAGAAGAAAAGCGGGATTGTGGCTTGGCAGCCCGATATCTGCATGTATTAGAATTTTTAATTTAATATATGTTTGCAAAGAGTAAATTAATGCTCTTTTGAAACTATTGGATATAGTTGTTGTGTATGATGAGTATTGTTTATAATTTTAGTGGGCCGTGCTACTACATGTGAATATATTGGTACATTTGGGACAGGTATTTCAGGAGTTATGTATTTGGGTAGAGCTCCCGTACAAAGGGGCTACGCCGATTTTAAAATGTGGTCACCCGGAGCATTCCAGTATTCAGCGGAGTTGACGGGTTTGTAAAACCCTGACTGATTGAATGTTATAATAGTAGTTTTTGAACTGATTTGAGGTCTAATGATAGAAACGAGGGTAGCTTAGAATTTAGAACGCTCCGGACGTCATTTGGACATGATGTGGAATTTTCGAAAATTGTAACCGAATGCCCTAAGAAATAGTGATTTTTTCTTATTTATATCCGGATGGAGGGGTTTGCAAAGGAATTTTAAAGAAATTTCAGTTCCTATGACTTTGAACTGATATTTAGAAGAGAATAGGAGATTTAAGTGAATAGTGATTTCCGGACTGGAATTCGGAGCCTGCGTTGAAATTTTTCGGAAATTGGGCCGAAAATACGAAAATGTCCAGAATATATCTTAAGTCTAGCAGCCAAAAGCAGTGAAACGGGTCGTTTGGATAAGTTCCAGAGCGATCGAGCGTGGTCGGATAATATCTGTTATTATCGGTTCTATTTTAATGATTTTAAATCCCAGATTTCGATGATTTGAGCACAGGAATCCAATGTGAAGGATTTAATTAAAATATTTCATGGTCAATTTGAAGTTGACGACCATAGGATATTTTGACATTTAATCGGTATAAACGCGATTATAAGGTGGCGGATAAATGCTATAAGGAGATGACCTCTTGTGAGAGCCAATTAAACCTTTCTTAATGACTAAGTTATGAATAAAATAATAGGTTAATGGATTTGTGATTCATTAGAATGGACCAATGAGCTTATTTGGTTCAAGGAGTAATTTTGCTTGAAGTGTGAAAGGGCAATTTGGAAGAGTGAGTCAAAATCTAACTTTAAGAGATTAAGTTTACTCAAAAAAAGGAAGAGCTCGGCTATGAGAGAAGAGGGGAAGAAAGAAGAGAAAAAGAAAGGGAGAAAGAGAAGCAAGAAGAAAAGTGTAGGGCCAAGGTATGGGATGTGATTTTTCTCTCATTCAAGCTCTTCAAGTGATCTACAAGTGGAATCAAGAGAGAGGAGCCAAGGAAAACCAAGAACAAGTAAGTTTTTAATGGTGGGAAAGTTGGATTTTTATGTTTTTCATGTCTAATGCTTTGATTTTCTTGTATGGATGGTAGAATTGGGGTATTTGAGGATGAATGATGCTTTTGATAGAAGTGAAAAGAAATGGATTAGGTTAGGGTTTTGAAAAAAAATCAAGTGAATGAATGGATTTAGGGTTTGATGTTGAATTTTTGTATAGTATGTTGAAATTGGTTAGGGATTTATGAAATTGAGGTATAATGCATTGGAATTGGTTTAGAAAAGAAAAGGATTTGAATTGAGGGCATAAAGATCATGTTTGTAAAGTAAAGGGAATGCTGTAAAATTTCTGTAAAACCCCTGCTTTATTTTGGCTATAGATAAGTTAGAATCATCCAAATGAATTGATTCCAATTGGTAAAGAATCATAGAATGGGAGCTTCTAAATGTATAGAAGGACAAAGAGCAAATTGTAGCTCTAAGGCTCCCAAATACGGACTGAGTGAGCTCGTGTAGCTCACTGATTTTGCTTTGTTTTGGGTATGGTTGTGATGTTTTGGCCATAGTGAGTTTCACTCATCAAATTGAGTGATTCAAAATTCTGGAGTAAAATAGACTAGGAAAAATTTATCTGAAGGAGTTCATGCAAATTGTAACCCTAAAGTGCCCATAAATTTGTCAAAGTGGAGCTATGTGCAGATTCTGTTCTGCCAAATTGAGTCATCTAGATGTAAAATACAATAACTTGAGTTTTGGTGATCCAAATTGGGTGATTCCAATTGGAGAAGAGCAGCAGAACCATAGCTTCAAATGAGTGAAGAAACCATTTCCAATTTATGGAGTTAAGATCCATAAATCAAGGATAACAGTAGGTGATTCAGTGAGTTAACAGAGTTGGCATCAAAAACATGCTGTAACTTGTGTGTTATGTGGTTGAGGCTTTAGAAGAATTTTAAATTGAAATTTAAAGAGATGACATTGGATATATAAAGGACTGATCTGGAGAGTTTCATAATTTTTGAAGACCTTGTGAATAATTTTTGGGGTCAAAAAGTCTATAGAGTATTGTTGGAAAAAGGTTGGCCAAAATGAATGAGTTTTTAGTGTAGGGTAATTTGTTCATTTGTCTTTAAATGAATGTGGTGGATTAAAATGGAAGTTATGATTAATGTGTAGTTATGGTTTCTTGAAAAGGTGAAAGGACTATCGGACCCGGAAAGCGGGAATCGACGGGAAGCAAGCGGGATTGAGCGGTGAGCGCGAGTGTAAAATGATATTTTGACAATTGAGTTTAAAGTGAATGGTTTAATGTTAAACTGAAAAGTTTAATGGAAATGTTTATATAAATGTTAAGGCATATGAAAATGTTTTATCTTGCATCAATCTATATTTATATAGTCAATTATATATGTATGCATATGTTAAGGCATTATGGAAGTTTAAAAATGTGTAAAGAATGCATATGTGTATTTTCATATATATGTGTTTTAATATTAAAGTAAAGGATTTAAATGGATTTATAGCGAATTTTTTGATAAATGTTTCTTGATGGTTACCACAACCCCATATGGCTATTATGGCCCGATATCGGTATAAGCGTGTAAGGATTTGGGGGTAAAGTTATAGGTTACTAAGCGGGGAGGGAAATGGGTGTTAGAGTAATATCCTTACACGTGATAAGGTGCTATATTTGAGCGTATGCAAGCGTGAGTTTCTCATGACGTAGTGGTTATATTGGAATGTGTCCCTCACCATCGATGCCAGCTGTTCGGTGTGTTTATTCCCTGGGTTCCATCAGAAAGAAAGAAAGAAAGAAAGAAAGAAAGAAAGTTTAAGGCATAAATGGATTTTTAAATGTATAAGTATGTATTACTTTGATAAAGAAAGAAAGTTTAAGGCATAAATGGATTTTTAAATGTATAAGTATGTGTGCATTATATCTTGAAAATGTTATGCTTTAATGAAAATAAGCTCCTTTGAATCCTTTAGCTCATTCTTTTTCCATATGTTTCAAGAAACATTTTCGGGACGAGGCAGGTGAGCCGGTGAGGTACCACTCTGTGCGGTGGGTTGAGCCATCGGGAGGCAGTACATGTGTGAGCGCATTGTGTAAATAGTTTGCATATTTTATATGTCGAATGCTGTCATGTATATATGCATATGGATATATATTTTTGAAAAGGAACTACGCAGAGCGATCGGCTTAAGTCATTTCAGCTTGATCTTTTTATAAAACTATGCATGGAATTGAAGAAGTTTTGAATGTTTTGATGATTGAAATGAATAAATGTATATGGTATATATTGTGTTGATTGAGTTGTGGACGAGGAGTCCTAAAACGGAAGTTGAAAATTGGAAGATTAGAAGTGTTTTTAAA
This sequence comes from Tetrastigma voinierianum, assembly GCA_016808115.1. Lineage (NCBI taxonomy): Eukaryota > Viridiplantae > Streptophyta > Magnoliopsida > Vitales > Vitaceae > Tetrastigma > Tetrastigma voinierianum. The sequence goes on from JAEQBH010000809.1 coordinate 274,132, forward strand.
TGCTTATGCAGGTATTTGTAAATTTGGGAAGTCAGAAAAGCAGGAGAGCTACGTAATTTTCTGAAAAATCTAAGTGTTTGAAAAAAAAAAGAAAAAAATTACCACTTCGCTTCCGCATTATTTTCTAAAGAATGTAAGGATTATGAGGTTAAATCATAGATATTATTTGATTGTTTTGAAGAAAAGTTTCTATATCCATTGGAGTGCCGGGAGGTCCCCTCGGGTTCATGAGGTTAATCCGGGTCGGGATCCTTCATTTTAAAGTTGGGTGTTAATTTTTTAAGAGCGATAATTTATCTTTTACGGGTTATTAGAGCATCTCCAACCACACTCAACAAAATAGCTACTTAAAATATATTTAAATATTCAATTCACTACTTTAGTAATATTTTTAGGTCTCCAGGCCACAACCGGCAAAATAGCTTACTACTTCAACTAACTTCAACTAACTTTAACTAACTTTCAATAATATAATTAAAAAATGCCACATTGCATAACACGTAAGCACTATAATGATGACGTGTCGTGCCACGTCATCAAATTTTAATCTTTAAATTTTTCAACGGTCATATTTACAACGGCTATATTTACCTTGATCATATTTAAAATATTCGGCTTGGTCAGGCCTTATTTTCGTATCTATCAACATTATTTTTGTTCCTCTTGTTTGCTGTGGTTGTACCTTCTCTTGTTGATAGCCACCTTCTCTTGTTTCATGACTAACTTCTCTTGTTAAATGACCACCATTTTTTTCCATATAGTAGCTTTCCTTCTCCACCATTTTCTTTTTCTCCTCCTTCATTTCTTCAAACAATTTCATGAAATAGGTTGAACTTGAATTATCGTCTTCAGAGAGTTTGCTCGCTCTTTCACAGCCTTCCTTCCAATTGGCCTCTCCAAGTCCACATGTGTCTTGTGTTTCTGTGGATACGGTGTTGAAGGATTAGAGCTGTTAGAGGTTACTGCACATTTTGTTTCTTGGACAGAATCCTCCATCCATTTGGTTATTGTGTCATTCAACTGATGTTCAAATGGATGAATGATTTATGGGATTCGTATCTGGCACTAACAAATCACGGTTTGAAAATTGTCTGATAATACTCATCAATAGAAAATTGTCTGATAATGTATGTATCATAATAATATTTTTACACTTGTAATTAAAATACACTCATGCCTTGTCTTTCTCGGTCGGACCACTTTGATTGACGCTTTCAATTTAGTAGAAACATGCACAAATTTATTGGTGGGTGGATTGGATTGTGAATATGATTAAATCAAAGAAGCGATTTCGATTACAATCGACTAAGGTTTGTATTTGTTGAAGTACTCCCAGAACCCTTTGCAAATACCTTTTAGATTTTGCTCATTCCATACGACATCCACTAATATTAAATGACCGAGATTAAAACTAAAGTCCTCCTCCCCGATTGAAAAGTTCTTACGCCTCGAAACTTTGGTGGTTGATTCTATTTGAGTGATATTGGTGAAGACTGACTTATTTGTTCTGCGATTAGTGTTAAACTCACCTACGTTTATTCCTAAATTCAATAGATTGGTAATGTAATATCCATGTTCATCCATCGAAAAACCTACCTTTGTTGATGAAAAGGTGCATAAGGTTAACTACATAGGTAATATCTATATACATGCATGAAGAATTGACACCAAATCCAAAATAGGAACCCAAAGTAATGGAATCAAATTCACCACAATGAACATATTAATTAAAACATCACCAGGCCATGTTTGTATTGTCGGCTTGGACCATCCCCTCTGAAAATCTGTGGTATTTAGAGTGCTCATTACAATTACCCAGATAGTTTGACTGTTATTAGGTAGAAAATTACATTTCTGTTCAAACTTTGAAACAAGAACGTTTAGTTCACGAGAGTAGACGAAAACAAATTTTGAAAACAAAGAAAATGAATTCACTATTTTCAACATTTATCTATGAATAAAAGCAATTAAAAAGCTATTTCATAATTTTCGAATTAAATTCAAATGATGAGGTTGAAAATGAAAACGATATTTTCAACGAAATTAAAATATGGCGTATTTATGAAAATGAAAAACTAAAGATTAGAATACAGTGAAAATGCTCATATTACGAGATTTTAGATGGGGATTGAAAATTTTCGTGAGGCCATGAGATAGAATTCTCATTTTCTATTTCTTCTATAAAATATAAAAACTTAAAATCATCATTTGACTTTATTCTTCATCCCATGATTTACCTTCTATAATTTACTTCCAAAATATTCCTGGTACAATCTTGATGAGTTTTATTATATAAACCAATTCTTGAAATAAGATTATTTTCTAAATTTTACCCAAAAAAATTATCTTCATCAATTTAAAAGTATTTTAAAATTTATGCCTTTTTTGAATTATTTCCTAAAATGACTTTAGAGTCATAATATCAAAACAAGATTACGAAAATAATTTATTTTTTTAATTCATTACAACTAAATATAAAATAATTTTATATTTTTTATTAAAAATATAAAATTCTAAATCATAAAGTTTCAAAAATAAGATATTACTACTAAAAAAAATGAGAACTAATTATGTAGCTTATCGATTGACCAAGTAAAATAATTATTTGGGTAAATAATTATCCAACTTATATTTTTTTAAACGGTTAAAATCACATGATATGGTATTACTGTCAATTTAATTTATTTCTTTTTCATTCAATTTTACAATATTAACAAATCTTGAAATAGAAATGACAATCATTCCTATATTAGATTCTAAACAAATCCAAGCGTAAAAATGGAATCGGTATTGATTTCATTATGAAATAGGAATGGAAAGAGATTCTTCATTCTCATTCCAATGTACCAAACACACCCTTAGAGTATAAATATGTATGTTCCCTCACTTCTTTAATAAATGAAAATCAAAGAGTTAGCGACCATGTCTCACTCCGGTCACATCAACTCATCATATAGTCAATTCCGACTACTTTTCCAGCCCCTCCGATCTTGTCTTTGGTCTTTTGGGTTTGGCCCTATGAAAGCATGCCCACTTCCCACGAGACAGGCCTTATCGGTGTGGGCAGTCTGCTGGCCTTCCTTTCTCATTTTCGTTTTTCTCACTTGCGTGGCCTTTGTGTTTTAGTTCTTCTGGGACGGAGCTTTGGCCCGAAAGGTTGAAGCCCTTTCAGCCCATTTCTGAAGCCAGCCCGCTCCCGCTCAGTTGGGCCCGATGTCGGTATTGGACCGGCCCATTGAAGAAAACATCATAAATTTTGGAACCATTTGGGTTTCTATCTCGAGCCTCTTCAGGTGTAATATAGAAAAAGATGGGCTTCAGTGACCTTCGGATGATGAGAGATGTATGGGAAACTCTCTCTCTCTCTCTCTCTGTGATTTCAAGATTCTTTCGGACAATGGCCAAAATCCTAGGGGTGGAGCCTCCACCCTCGTTTCCTCCACCGATTGAAATGAAGAAAATAAGCCACCACCAAACTTGTTGACCAGTTTTAACTCTCTTTGATGCTCTTTGCCTCTTCTTGTGAAGCCATAAGCAAACAAGCCCGTAGCTCTTTTCTTTTGTTCATTTCTCTCTTGAAGCCGGAAATTCCACTTGAATTCTAAAGAATCGGCGGAAACCATTCGTTTTGTAGATAAGTTGAGCAACTTGAGCGTACAAGAAGCTTCCTTGTTTGGAGGAGTTGAAGGGCAAATAAACGTACTATGTGAGCTTGAATGGATCGGTCTCTTCTTGGAGGAGGCGAGTGCAGCACACACCGGCGACATGAGGCTGAAAGGCGTGGATAGTCAGAGATGAGATAAGCCTATGATCTTTGAAGATGTCATCAGGCGAGTTCATCGTCGGTGGAACATCAAGCGACAGAGGCTCGAGAATCTCAGTTCCTCGAGTAGTCTTGCCAACTGTGTTATCTTTGCGGACAAGCTGCCAGATTCCACGAGCTGGATGGGCGGATGAAAGTCGACGTCGAGATTGAAGATCTTGACGACAAGATCCCGGTATTGTGTCGAATGCAATGCCTTAGGAGCTTGGAGCTCTTCAGGTCCAATGAGGAAGTGGTGACATGGGGTGAGAAGAGGCTTCAATTGTAGAAAGAGACGTCAGTAGGGATGAAGATGAGGCGGAAGCGGGTTAAGGAAATCTTTGTGATCGTGGAAGTGGAGAGAGAGTGGTGGCCATCGTGGGAATGGGTGGCCTTGAAGCTACTCTTGCTAAGAAAGTTTACAATGACCGTGTTAATCACCACTTTCAATATCGCTTTGGTGTATGTATCTCAAGTATACTCTCAAGTGTATACAATCCGAGAGCCGCAATGGGATAGCCATTATGCGAAACAGATCATATGCGTAATATGGGTGAGAATCATTGGGAACGAGGTTCGTAAGGCACTCGACAAGAAAGGTATTTCGATGTTTGGATTAATGTACGAGTATCCAAGTTTGGAATGGACTGCAGCCGTATCTTCCTCGAGTCAGCGAAATAGCGCCGATCAATACACGCACCGGAATAGATTGTTGATGCTTTATGCAAAGTTTCTATCAACTCCGTCCCTCGGGGAAAAAGAGTCGAGCTCTTTTCAAGAAAAATTTTCCAATCGAAGTATAACAATATCACAAAGTTGAATGTGTCCCGGGCAGAGTCGGGAAGATGTGGGAAAGAAGATTACAGAACGCAAAGGTCGCTTCAGCCTATCAGGGTATCAGGAGGGCTTTATCAAGAAAGAAAGTATACCCACCGTGGGAGAAAATACTGGGCACGAGGCGGCATCTAAGCCAAGGCCCCGAGTCGCATGGGAATTCTCGCGCTTCAAGTTACGTAGATCGCTTCGCTTTCAAAATCCTCCTTCCCTTTATCATCATGTTTTTCCGTAGGACTGTGGAAATAAAGGCAAGTAAATTGATCCGATGTGGGTCATGAGGGATTCAGGCAAGCAAGGGGTGAAGAAACAAGCAGTTAAGACGCTGGTGAAGATTATTTGTAAGAATCATCTATGTAAGTACGTGATTCAAGGTCAAAAAAGAAAATGGGATGGAAGAGTAAAGTCTCGCCGCATGCATGATCTCCTCGCGACTTGCTATTTCAAAAGCAAAGATTCAAAGTTTTTCGAGGTACGGAAACATCTTGCATACCCTTAACCCTCGTCGACTCATTGCTCATGACTCTCAAAACATTTCTCAACATTTGAGCAACCGCCACCGCTCCGATCTTTGATTTGTTCCATCTTACATTCCTCAAGTGAACTTCCGGTCTCGCGAAGAAGTGCTAAATCGGCGTTGTTGCACCTAACTCTAACCCGTCGATCGTCCTTAAAAGCACGTAAACTGAATCGCTTAAAGGAAATCGTGAATTCATTCACTTGAAATATTTTCGTTGGTCCCTGTGAAACAAGATTTCCCCGTCCATGTGCAGACCCATTAACCTAGAAACCCCGATTTACGGGATAATTTCTATTTAGATATTCCATTTTCAATTCGAAGTTGCACACTAAGACATTCACACTTGGGTCATCCGATCTTCGTAATGCCGATACGTGATCAAAGGTGCTTTAGTAGTCATTTGGGTGGCTGATAAGATGACCAACCTCCGCACGTTATATGTGGAACAACATGGATGGTGAAGTAGAAGGGTCTACCAAAGTTAACCCAACTTGTAGAAAACTATACACGGCGGACCAAATATGAGGAGTGATAGTTCATATGAATTAATCTTCCCATCCAACCTTGTCGAGTTGATATCGATCGTTGTCGCTAAAGCATGACCCCATGTTGACTCTAAAGTGCACAAACTTAAGGGCTCTAAAATTAATAAACCTTGCTTATATCGAGGAAATAACTCGCTCTTCCAAGTTTCTCATCTACCTTGAGATTGGAATGATTCATTTTATTTAAAAGAGTTGATAGTGGAGGAAAGAGCACTACCTTCCTTGAAAACCCTGCAAATTTATTTGCCGCCGATGGGAAAATCATTCATCGCTGTAAATCGAAAAAGTCTTCAAAGTAGCAAAGCTAGAGATAAGGAAACTATAGCCTACCTGAAGAGATTAAAAACACAAAGGGAGAAGAATTCGACAAGATTCGTCTTATCACCTCCATACATCAACAACAAAGAAGGACTATGGCACGCTACATCAATGTAAGGCATCTCCCAAGTTTGATTTGCACTTTTTGTATCGCTTTATTTTCATGTCTTTCGTGCATGCATCCAACGCTTCAGATATCAAGTGTTCTTTTTTTCTCCTTATGGGTTTGATATTCATGTAAAATTGATGAAGTTGTTGTAAAATAATTTCAAGACGGGTAACAAATTAAGTGTGTTTAGTGTACCTAAGCATCTCCTAAGAGCTCAAACTTGTAGGATTCGTGTTTGTTAAGGATTAGTTTCCTAATCCATTTAGGAATCTTTTCCTTCTTTCCTTTTCTCTTTAGTATCCTAATTAGACTCTAACTTTGTTTCCTTTATTTACTCTAACACTTAGGGTGTGTTTAGAACATGGGAATGGGGAATGAGAATCAAAAATCCCTTTCCATTCTTATTTCAATATTTGCTGGAATGAAAAAGGAAATAAATTGACAATAATACCATATCACAAGATTTTAAGAGTTTAAAAAAAAATATAAGTTGGGTAATTAAATACCCAAATAATTATTTTACTTAGTCAAACAATAAGCTACATAATTAGTTCTCATTTTTTAATAGTAATATTCGATTTTGAAACTTTAAGATTTAGGATTTTATATTTTTAATAAAAATAAAAAATCATTTTGTAATTAGTTGTAAGGAATTTTAAAAAATAAATTATTTTCGTGTAATCTTGTTTGATATTATGACGTAAAAAGTCATTTTAGGAAATAACTAAAAAATGTATGAATTTTAAAATATTTTTAAATTGATGAAGATAATTTTTTTGGTAAAAATTTAGAAAAATAATCATTATTTTGCAATTTGACTTATATACAAAATCAAGATTTATATTAATATGAAGGTAAAACTTTGGTGGGACCCAGAAAGGCTTGATGAAGAAATTAGAGGCAAAATAATGATTTTATGTTTTTATATTTTTTAAGGAGAATAGAAAATGAGAATACAAACTATCTTTGGATGTGTTTATAACTTTATATTTTTCCGACTTATTTTATTTTTGATTAAAAAAATAATTTATGAGAAAATCAATACTTTATTTTATTTTCGAGTACAAAAATAATTTATTTTATTATTTCGGTTTAGCTTTTGTACTGGAATTGAGTCGGCCTGGATGAACAAAAAGAGGTATAAATATCAATTTTGTTTCATATTTTTAAAAGAGAATGGAATAAAATACTCACATATATCTAAGGAATCAAAATCCTACTTAGAAGTAGGATTTTATAAATAGGATTTTGATTCTTTAGATATAGGTGATATTTTGATTCCATGTTCTCTGTAAAAAAAATATTAAAACTTAAAATTATTATTTTATGTCTATTTTTTGTTCATTAAGATAGTCCAATGCTTTGCCAAACTAAAATACATTTTTCACTCAAAAATAAATACAGTATTTTTTAATCGAAAATAAAATAAAATAATGATATTTTGATTCCATGTTCTTCAGAAAAATGTGTCTTAGAAATTTCAATTTCTAATACAAAACACTCTCGATTATAAATCGTAATTACGCTAAAAATCCGTAATTAATTTCCTTCTAGGATCTCTGATGACTAACCCGATTGCAATCACTGGGAATGTCTCGAAATCTAGTTAGCACGTGAAAATTTCCTCGCACCTACGAGACAATGAGTTCAGACGCGCCGAGGCATCGCGCTGCGTCAGAATCGATTACGCGATTAAAATAAGACAATAGCGATGCACTACGCATCATATGGTATGGAGAGAAATGATGAAAATGGACAGCCGAGGTAATACCGAATGTCAAAACTGGAGAAAGAAATGAATTAACTAAATTAAAAGTATTAAAGGAATAAAGGACAATGAAGCTACAGTACTCTCCTTCATTAAATCAAAAGGCAAAACGTGATTTTGGGGGAGGGAGAACCAGTAGCTTGCAGGAAACAAAAATGGTGATTCTAGAGAGAGAGTCTCTGACTTCTCTCTAGAAATACACGCGATCGGACCGTTGGATTTCGACGGAGCAAGAAGGAGAAATGCTCTACGCGAGCGTGCCACGCGTGACCCCTGCTCATGAAGCCATGTAACCCAAGATGCAGGATTTTCTCTACGGCGCTTTATTCCCATTTTTAAGGGTTTTCCACATGTTTCGCTGGCTCCGAGGCCGTGAGGGGGTTGTTTTGACTTGGCCCCAAAGCTCGGGACCGAATTGATTTGAATTTATTGAAACTAAATGTTGAAACAAAGGCTGTTACGCTGTTGGGTGTTTTAATTTAAAAATTTATGATTTAAATCATGTATTGATATGAAAAAGGCCGGAACGGTTTATAATCGTCCCAAAACATGAGACCGAATCAAGGGAATTTCTTGAAAGAGGAAAATGGAGTGTACCGTGGATCGCTTCCACCGATGTTAGGCCGTTTGGGTGTGATTAGTGTTATCTTGCATTAAATGTTTGCTTGGTATGACATTGGGCCGGAATGGCCAGGATTGCGGTTCACTAAGTGAATCGACAGCCTTAGATTTTCTCCTGAATAGTAAATCCAGGCTCTACTATATTCCCGAATAATGTTTTGAAAATATATTTTCGCAAAAATATGTGCTGGCTCTGAGTGATTTAAATTAAATTACTGTGTATGATCATTAGCCCAAGTGAGCTAATCTCATGTGCGACAATTACACTTATACGACATGATTGGCAAGTGAATTGGTTATTTTGTAAATATATGCATGTTTATATATTTACATGCTAATTGGATCAGATAATCACACACATGTGCATTCCATATGCACCGGAACATCCTAGGTATCATAGTGAGTTAGTGCATGAGATGAGAGTCTAGAGGAAAAGGTTGTCTGAGGGTAGTCTAAAATATTAAATGGTTCAGGGTTGTCTAAAAAACAAAGCATCATCTGAGGGTAGCCCAACTAATAATATATCAAGGCACCGCTTCTTACGGCCCACTTGATATATATTCATCTGAGGGTAGTCCAACTAAATAATATATCAACCGCCTGAGCGCCACGGATATATATTCATCTGAGGGTAGTCCATTGAACACCAATATATATCAATCGCTCGAGCTACCAATCGACATATATTCACTCCAGGGTTGCCCATCAATAAAATGATAATTCCTTACTACGAGGCCTAGGCGAAGTGCGAGAGCCTGAGGACTCCTGATCCGAGTCGGGTCATGTAGACATTCATAGACTGCGCGTTTGAAAATGTTTGTTTAAATTGGAACATTGCACCGCACTTAGGTGGTGAGTAGCCCATTTAGTGGCGATTCTCCCATCGAGCTTTACCACCTCGTCATGACATCCTCCTTTTCACAAGATGCGAAAGATACGGCAGGCGCCATCCTGTAGATCGTGGATTAAGCAGTGTTTGACAAGGGCTTCTGGGTCGAGATATCTTACATGTATTAGAATTTTCCCTAATTTTAATATATGTTGTATAAGAGTAAAACATTTGAACTCTTGTAACTATCGGGTATAGCTCTGAATTTAAGGGCTATATGTATTATGAGTATCGCCAGGCCCAAGTGGCCGTATTACTCATGTGATTTGATCTCTTGGATATATTGAATATATTGGACTGCTTGGGACAGGTTTCATGCAGGTATTTTAATTAGTGAGGCTCCTGGAGTACAAAGGAGACTCACGGGTTACAAAGTGGCGTCGGGTGGCTTGGGCCTCCACTTGTATTCAGCGAGGTTGACGGGTAGTCAACGGACTCCGGGTTTTGGGGCGTCACGACTTGGGTGCGGAGCTTAGGTATCACAGTGCCTAGGGGCTCGGGTTTGGTGTCATCACCCACTAGGTGGTTTGATGAGGAGTATGGTATGCTGGAAACCTATAGATAGAGAAAATTTGGGCTTAGGCCATGGAAATGTAAAACATCACCTGGGTGTGGTTCGTGTTGAGTTTGAAGGTATGGGATTACCTAGGAAAATCACTTGAGACAAAACTAGGACACTAAATTTTGTGTGTTGATGTGTTTTTGTGTGATTTTGTGAATTAATTGGTGATTGTGTGTATAACATGGTTTATAATGTGTTTATAATGTTGTGTGCTTGGTGATTAGCACATAGATGAGTTAAGGAAATATTTTAGAAAATGTTTTGAGTTGTATAGTGTACAAAACCGGGAAAAAAAATGAAGGAAAATAAATTTTTAATAAATTTATTGGATGGGAATTGAAGAAAATAGAAGAAAATAAATTTTTATAAATTTATTTAGTGGAGAAAAGAATTTTTAGTGAAGCTGGAAAAAGAAAATAAATTTATAAATTTATTTGGTTGTAGTGAAAAATAATTTTTAGATTTTACAAGTGGTAAAATTGAAGAAAGTAGAAGAAAATAAATTTTTTAGAAATTTATTTGATGTATTATGGAAAAAAATGATTTTAGTGATTTTTTAGAGATTTTCCAATTTAAAAATAAATGAAAAAAAAATCAATTATAATAGAAAACGAAAAAAATTTTCAGGCGAAAGAATTTTGATGGGCTCTGCCCATTTTGTATTAATGAGAAAAGAAAGAATTTTGTATTGTAATATTGTGAACTTGTATTGCAGCAGTAGGAGAGAATCTTTGAAAAAATTGTATTATAAACTGCAGCATTTATTTGTGACGGGGGAAAACGGCTAAGGAAAAGATTTGTATTACATCTGATGGCGGCTCTGCCGTCAGCGAATTTGGCGTGGCCTTATGACGTCTTTGGGCGCCTTAGCGGGTTTCGAAGCGAGCTGGGCATGCGTGAAACGCGATGGCGCCTTGGTAGGAAATGCGAAGCGGCAGCGAAGCGCGTATATGAGCTTGCGGCAGCGCGCGCGGCAGCAGCTTGGCCAACGCGCGGCGTCTGCCAGCGAAAGCCCATGTGGCGTCGCGGCAGAGAGGCTCGGCTGGAAGTATTTGAGCGCGGCGCTGTTGTTGGCGCGCGACACAGTGTGAGGCGGCCTTGGGGTACGTGCACTCGGCGCAATTTTGGCGGTTATTTCGGTATTTTCATAAATTTTTTGGATATTGTTCGTGAACCGGTTTCATAGACAGCATTCATCTCGAGAATTACCGAAAAAAAAATAATATTTTTAAAAAAAAATATTTAAAAATCAAATAAAAAATCAAATAAAATTTGATAAAATTTTGAAAAATAAAATTTTCAAAATAAAATTTTTTTGAGAATAAAAAATTTTGTTGAAAACGATATTTTAAAGCAAAATTGATTGCGTATCTGGCAGGTTATGTGTGCGAGTAGTGTCGAGTTGTGTTTATGCCTTAGAATCTTTGTGTGGGATTTAACTACCATTTGAAATCGGGATTCTTGCGGTAGTTGCGTAGGAAATTATATGCATGGTGGAAATACGTATAGGAAAAAGGGTAAATGGGTTATGGGTTATGACCTTAGGAGTTTTGATAATGAAATGAGCAGGGAAAGCTTAAAATGTTATCGGAATAAAATGAATTGAGTGGTTGGGAGTTAGCGCCAGAAAATCGAGCGAATTCGATTCGTGGTTGTCGAAGTCTATTAGTGTCGGCATGCACGTACTAGTTAGGCGAAGTGAAAGTTAAATGATTACGGTTGCCCATATTGGTGGCCTTAAATGGTTAAGTAGAGGGGCGAGGGCGTAGAGTCCACGAGTGCTGATTAAGCACCACGGTGTTTGATCGATGGAACTCATGCCATTATAGGTATTAAGTGAATCTTTATACTTTGTGAGTTGGTACTCGCGGTGAAGATGGAAGATCTAGTAACCTTAAGAGGTTTAGGGCATATCATCCTCAGAGCATTCACGGGGGGAAAAGATCAGATGGTGGTAGACCATTGGATTCGTGCGAGATCGAGAAAGTGATAGAGGTATGGAATTACCTCGTGACCGGATTGGACTAGTTGTGTTCTCGTAGAGAATGAGGCCCAAATATGGTGGAAATGGGCAAGGGACCTCTGAGATAGCAGAGGCCGTTGTAGGTGAGTTCTCCCCTAGGGATTAGGGATGAGACCGAATGATGGTCGAGTTGCTAGAGTTAGAGATCTCGAGGACTCTGCTCACGAGTGGACTGAGGATTATGGACATGTCGGAGTTCGATGTCATCTTTGGGATGGATTGGGTGGCCGGTTACAAGATGGATTATCGATTGTGAGCATAGGAAGATTCTTTATTAATACGTAAATTTAGGCGTGATTTAAATTTTAATTATTAGTTTAATTTCGGTTGTTATGTCGAATTTTATTTAATTATGTATATTTAATTTTTCTTAAGGTATTTTGGAGTCATAATAATTATTTTATTGGTACAAATTATTTACATACTTGTTTAATATTTATTTTGATTTATTAAAATATTAATTTAAAGAAGTTATTATTTATTTAAATACAAATTTTCCTCAAATCAAAGTTTAAATTTCTTTGATCATGCCTTAATTAAGTTGATTCAAGGGCTAAATTGAAGGGATATGTGAGGAGGGCAAGCCTGGCCAAACCCTTCTCTCCTCCACATTCTTGTAGCCACCCACCTTGGCCTTGGATTCGGTAGCTTAGGCCCTTAGGTCAGGCCGTCAGGCACACGAGAAGAGTGGCCCCCGTCAGGCCTGCTTGTCTTGCTTTGGTTTCGCACAGGCTTGGATTCTCGCGGAATCACGCATGAGTTTCTCTCCTCACCCCTTGCGCCGCACTTTGTCAGGTCATTTCAGAGCCACCTCCAAGCTTCATGGTACTCTCAAAGAACTTCGCTTTGAACCTGAAGGCAACCTTGGTACATGGATTCATGAAGCGCCCCCATTTGCCGGATAACGCGAACCCGATTCGCCCCCTTCTCTCTCTAATCGCCCTCCGTTTCTCGTTTCGAGCCGCTCGGCCCGAGCCAAGGCCATAAATGGAATCACCAACCCTTAAAACCTAAAGATCGACCTTGAATCGCCATTTTCACCGTCGTTTTGGCCGGTGAACGGAGACGGTGGAGCTTCTCGCCGGAGTTGGGCGCCGGGTAGGTCGGCCACTCCGTTAGTCCTCCCCAGAGAAAGCAAATTTCATTTTTGGGTCCGGGCCTTGGGCCAGCGTGGTGTCCTCGAAAAAAAAATCAACCAGGCCACCTCGATTTTTCGGCCATGCGTCGGCGGACCTCGGCGTGAGGCGAGCGTCAGTCCCAGTTAAAGTGTTAAGGCGATTATGTCGGTTTCGAAATCGAGGCTTCCGGTAAGATTCCATAACTAAGCGTGTAGAAACCCGGTGTATAATTGTTCGATATTTGTATTTTAATCGTTAGTAAATGTTATTTTAAGTATTGAAAATGCCTTGTTTATCGTTTAATTGCTCATGTCCATGTTTTGGAATGTAACTTAAAATATATCTCAGCCGGTTCGATGTTATTGTTTAATTTTATCACGTATATTCGAGCCGCGTTGATTTTTATTCGCGTATTTTTATTTATATCAGGAGTTATTCATGTATAAATATAATTATTTATCCATTATAAATTGTATCACTTGTGTTTATCGTGAATTGACCTTTGTGTTGGATTAAGGTCGGCCCATTAGTTATACGTAGTTGTGGCGCTCATTGTTGGATAAATTGTGTTCATAGAAGTGTATTTTTATCGGGTTACGGACGTTCTGAGGGAGTTAAGTCCCGATTTTTAGGGGAGGTTACGCGAATTTTCGGTAGAATATAATTTAGTTTTTGAGTTGGTTTAGTAACTTAAGTTGTGCAGTAGTCTAGAGTATATTTAAATCTTAATCTTATTATTAATTATATTTTGGAAATTACAGATTGTCGAATGGCTCCACGGGACGACTGTGGCGGAAGCGGTCTGAGATACGAAATATTATGTGAGTTGATATCATATAGTTTATAACACACCATCTGCATGCAATGCATAACATTTATGGCATTAAGCTACACCTCTGAGTCATCACGACATGATTATTACTATTGAAATTGTATTTACACTATGGTAATTAAATTATCTAGTTGTTATAGATATCTCTGCATCTCATTGTTATGATGATGGATGTGAGTGTGTATTAACATTTGCAATGATTGTAATAGAACTATAGTAGGACATACCACCCCGATGGGTTACATCGGGACCGCGTCTTCTGCCATTATTGATTAGATTATGTTATAGGTTTATGGTTATGGACATGAGTTCACTGGTTGAGCGTTTCTCTGAGGGATCTGGGAGTAAGGTCCACAGTTAAGCGTTACTCTCGAGCCTTGGCCTATGGATTATGATATGTTAGTTGCTGGAGGTAAGGACCCTGGTCGAGCATTTCTCTCGGGGCGCCAGCTATAGGTTATTGGATTAAGTGTCGACTGGAGTTAAGGACCGCAGTGGCGTTCGGCTCGGTCGTTGGATTTGAAAGAGAAATGGTAGGGCTTATGGTATTGGAGTATAGGGTCACGCTGGTGTCTCGATTAAATGATGTGATGTTTGTGTTATGACATGAACTATCTTTGTGTCTTGTATACATGATTATGTGAATTTCCTTATTAATATGATTTTCATTACCATGTTTATATTATGAATTACTATAAGTATGTATAACATTTTGGTTGTAGATGTGTAATTTATGAACTATGTGATATTAACTCACTCTCAGGCGACAGTCTCGATTTATTTCCCGAATCTTGTCGTCTTCCTTCTCGGATCCTTGATAACCTTGATTCCCTTCCTTCATGGCGGTTACATGTACTATTATGATATTATTAATCTTTGTCTATTTAATCTAGGTGTCACCGCAGTACGTTGGAATATTCGTATATTTTGTAATTCAGATAATTCTGTTTATTTTGTGTATGATGACGGTGTATGTGGGATCGAGATTTCATCTCTCCCTACTGATGTTTGGCATCTGAGCATATTATATAGGTATGTCGACATGATGACCGGGTGATGTATGATTGTTGGTATAAGTATTTCAGTTAGGCTTGCTACGGGTTTCGGTGGCTTTATGCCTTCCCATTCCCCTAGCCTTAGGTCACAATCCCAGTTTGGGTCGTGACAATTCTGCTATGCGCGGGACGGTACTCAAATAATGGTAGTTCGGGGACAAGCATCACATTTGCCGGACGGTATAACAAGTCAAGGGTCGGGGACATTAAGCGGGTTGGCTAGCGAGCCTGCAGAAGGGCGGAAGAGACCGGACTTAGATCACCTCGAGTAGTGTCTGAAATATGTGGATGTTTTCCATATGAGCTGCACGGATACCTCCACGGTGAGTAGACTTCGATTATCCGGTTACACCTTTGTTATTTCACCCATCTCTATGACTCCGCTGGATAACCCCAGTTAATTGCGAGAACTTCGAGTCCGATTACAAGAGCTATTGGACGAGTTTATTAGGCCAGAGCACTTCAACGTAAGGCGCTTCGGTTCTAGTTGCGAAGAAGAGGCCCGAAGACCCTTGTAGATTGGCTATGAAGCCGGTTGAACGGGGTTATGATCGAGTCGGTACCCATTGCAGAGATTGATGATTTATTTGTCCGGTTGAGAGGAGCGCGAGTCTACTCGAGATAGACCTTAACCTTTGGTTACCATCGGTGAGGTTAGGAGACAGATATCCCTAAGACAGCGTTTAGGACGCGTTATGGGCACTTTGAGTTTATGGTGATGCCCTTTGGATTGACGAATGCGCTAGCAGCATTCATGGATCTCATGCATAGGGTGTTCCAACCCTATTTAGATCAGTTTGTCGTAGTCTTCGTAGATGACATTTTGATCTACTCCCAGTCAGAGTGGGAGCATGTGTCGCGAGTTGTTTCTGGTTGTTAAGAGGCCGCTAGTTGTGCAGCTAAGTTGATAAGTGCGGTTTTGAGAAACTGCGAGGTGAGATTTTGGGACACGTGGTGTCAGCATCAGGAGTGTCAGTCGACCTAAAGAAGGTTGAGGCAGTGATGAGTTGGGAGAGGCAAGATAATGATCTTGGGAATCTGCCTCGTTCTTGGGATTGGCTGGGTATTACGGGAGATGCGAGAATGGGCTGAAGTTGTCCGATGCAGGCGGGATAGTAAGGATTTCGCCTACGGGATATGAACTCCATGGTTGGGACGACCCTGACCATAGAGAGAGATTGAGGATACTTGGAACACTCGGGGTACGGGTGTTGGTAGCAAGAGGGAGGATCAGCTTTCTCCTAGTTCGGAGAAGAGGCAGAAGACTTCTGTTTCACATTAGTTTCAGGACTAGGGCCAGGATTGAGCATGAGTGACGGGATTGCCCCAGAGACAGGGATCCCAAGACTTGGGACAATGCAGTCCCAGTTAGCCGTAGGACAGGAGAGTATACAGTTCATTCCTCCCGCACCTAGTGCGGGTTAGAGGAACCGGTTCCGATTTGGGTGCTATCTGAGCACTTCCCGGCAACAGAATAGGCGGAGGGCGGAAGTGTGTGCGTCGAAGTCGGGGGCCGGATCGAGTTGCGTGAGCGTGGTGGAACCTTAGGGTGGTAGACCTATTGGTTGATGATTGTCAGACTTGACATGGATGAGTTGACAGCCATCGGGTTATCAGTAATTAGGACATTAGACGGGTCATCATACCCGACACGGTCTTGGAGTTGAGTAAGGTTACATATGCACATGGTTGGATGTGTATCACGTGAATTCGGGACGAAACTAACTCAAGAAGGAGAATGTAAGACCAGAAATTTCAATTTACGGAATAAGGTAAAATCATTAATTTTGAATTATAAAATTGTAATTAGATTTAAAATCGTAAATCATTACCTCTCTGATCTGGATGACGAAGCAGGATACGTTGAGTCGTCTCGCGAAATCTAGTTAGCACGTAAAATTTTGCAATTTGTTGAGACAGTCGGAGTCGGCACGTTTTTTCGAACATCGCGGGTTTGGGTCTTGTAAATCGTTTGATCAGAATAAGACTAAATCAACATGTACTCATGTACCATAAGTGGTATGAGTAGAAATGATGAAAATGGACAGCAGGAGTATCTGGGAATGTCAAAAGCGGAGAAATGGGTAACTAAATTAAAGTATTAAGGAATAAAAGGACAATGAAAACTACGGTATCTTCATTAAATCAAAGGCAAACGTGATTTTGGGAGGAGAACCGGTAAACACGGGGAAAACGAAAAATGGTGAACTAGAGAGAGAGTCTCTGACTCTCTCTAGATATACTGCCGATCGGGCCGTTGGTTCCCGAGAGAAGGAAGCGAAGGAAAACGTTACGCGGAGCAGGCTACGCGTGGACCTCGGGTTTGCGAGTTTTTGACAACTCCAAGAGGTAGGATTATCTCCCTACTTGCGTTTTATTCCCATTTTCAAGGGTTTTTCCATGTTTCGGTTGGTTTTGGTAGTGAGGGGCATTTGATGAATAAAGCTTGGACCAGATTGATTAATTTATTGAAACCCGATGTTGAAGCGATGCATTTTATTACGGTACATTGGGTGTTTTAATTCCTAAAAATTTATGATTTAAATCATGTATTCGTTATCGAAAAAAGGCCGAAACGGGCCGTATGATCGGTCCCAACATGAACCGAGCGTGGAATTTTGAAAGAGAAAAATGGGCGACCGTGGCGCTCCATGATGTTAGAAATTTGTTTGGGTGTGATTAGTGTTATCTTGTGCATTAAATGTTTGCTTGGTATGCATTGGGCCGGGAATGGCCGTGGATTGCGGGTTTCTCAAGTGACTAGATGTTTTGTGTTCAGGAATAATCGCGAGGGTTTCGTTTCACTATTCTGGGAATATGTTTTTAATATATTTTTCGGTGAAAATATGTGTTGGTCGAGTGATTTAAATTAAATTACTCGTGTATGATCATTAGCCCAAGTGAACTAACTTTGATGTGTGCATTAATTAATTTACATGACATGATTGTGTGGTGGTTATTTTGTAAATATATGCATGTTTATATATTTACATGTGAATGGCTTGTATTGGAATTGGCACATACGATCCATATACCTTGGAACATCTCAGGATTCTGGGAGTTAGTGCACAAGATAATCTAGAAGGAAAAAAGTTGGAGGAGTAGTCCTGAAATATTAAAAGGTTAGATTAGTCTAAAATATTAAATGGTTCGGAGGGTTGTCTAAAAATGTGCAATTATCGGAGGGTAGCCCGAGCTAAATAATATATCAACCGTCGGGCGACGGTGTGCTATATTCATCGGAGGGTAGTCGAGCTAATAATATATCAGCAAGTCGGACTATTGATTGATATATATTCGCTGGGAGGGTAGTCCGCAACGACTAATATGTAAATCGATGGAGTGACCCCGATTGATATATATTCATCGGGTTGCCCACTAATAAATGATAATTCTCATACGAGAGGCTTAGGCGGTGTGAAGTGGGGTGAGGACTCGGGATGCGAGTTGGTCATGTAGACATTCAAGTAGGGATATTGCATTTGCTTGAATGTTTGTTCAATTCAGTTGGCCCACTGCACTTAGAGTGGTGATGCGAACCAGGCGATTCTCTGCGGTACAGCTCACGTCGTCGGATCCTCCTTTTCACGGTACGAGGGCGTGCGAGGAGAAAGGCTCATCCTGAGAGGCAGGTGGATGTAAACCCCAACCTTATTGAATGTTATAATAGTAGTTATTGAGCGAACTAGGGTCTAATGATAGAAGCGAGAGTGGATTAGAATTTAGGCGCTACGGACATCATTTGGGCATGAAGTGAAAATTACTGAAAGTGTAAACAGTGCCCTAATGAATAGTGATTTTTCTTATTTTTATCCGGATGGAGGGGGTTACGAAAGTTTTGAAAATTTCGGTTCCTATGACTTTGAGCCGATATTTAGGAATAATGGGAGATTTAAGTGAATAGTGATTTCCCGGGCGAAATTTGGAGCTGCGGCGAGCCTCTACTTTGGAAATTGGCTAGAAAAATACGAAAAGTGCGGAATAAATCATAAAGACTATGAAATGAAATAAAGTGAGAAAGCGGAATCAGTTGGATAGTTTTCAGTGGGTCAGGCATCGTCCACGGATGTCGCTATCACGCTGTGTCAGGATTACCGAGTTTTAATGATTTTAAATACGATTTCGTTGATTTGAGCACGGAATCCTTGTGAAGGATTTAATTTGAATATTCATGGTTAATTTGAAGGTTGAAAAACTATACGAGAATATTTTGATATTTAATCGGTATAAAAACGGTATAAGGTGAAGCGAGATAAAAGGCGCTATAAAGTATTTTATTATGAGAGCCAATTAAAACCTTTCTTAATGGCTAAGTCATGATTTAAATAATGGGTAAATGACTTGGTCTCATGAGAATGGACCAATGAGAAGCTTGGATAAACTGTGAGTGAAAATGATATTTTGAAAAAAATGAGTTTTTAAAAGTGAATGGTTTTAATGTTAAGCTGAAAGTTTAATGGAAATGTTTATGTACATGTTAAGGCATATGGGAATGTTTTATCTTGCATCATACTATATTTATATGTATGCATATGATAAAGTGTTATGAAAGTTTTAAAATATTGTGAAGAATGCATATGTGTTTAATGATAAAGAAAGGATATAAATGTATTTATACATGTATATGAAATATGTATGCACATGTTGCAAGTATTATAGTTTTAAGATGTGTAAGAATACATATATTCTTTTAATGATCAAGTAAAGGATTTAAATATTGTTTACAAATGTATTTGAAGAAATGTTTTCTTGATGGTTACTAACCCTATTTGTTATAGCGATATCGCGAGTGCTTTAGAAAATGTAGGATTTAGGGTAAAGTTATAGGTTCACCTAGCGAGGAGGAAATAGGTGTCTAGGAAATAATATCCTTGCACGTGATAAAGTACTATATTTGGAACCCTATGCAAGCGTGGGTTTCTCCTTGACGTGGTGGTTATGGCGGAATGTATTTGTCCCTGCCGTCGGTACCAGGAGCTTGTTCGGTGTGTTTATTCCCCACAGGTTCCATCGAGAAAGAATGAAAGAAGAAATAAAGAAAAGAAAGTTCACGATACGAATGTTTAAGGCATAAAATGGATTTTAAATGTATAAGTATTTATTGAAAGAAAGTTTAAGGCATAAATGTAAAGCATACAAATAGTTTCTGCTCACATAAGTATTTATTGAAATAAAGTTTAAGGCATAAATGCTTAAAGCATAAATGGATTTTAAATGCATAAAGTATTTTATTGAAATAAAGTTTAAGGCATAAATGTTTAAAGCATAAATTGATTTTAATGGTATAAGTATTTATTGAAAGAAAGTTTAAGGCATAAATGTTTAATGTATAAATGGA
Organism: Tetrastigma voinierianum; assembly: GCA_016808115.1. Lineage (NCBI taxonomy): Eukaryota > Viridiplantae > Streptophyta > Magnoliopsida > Vitales > Vitaceae > Tetrastigma > Tetrastigma voinierianum. Next base: position 294,466 of record JAEQBH010000809.1, read on the forward strand.
TTTTAATTGTATAAGTATGTATTATTTTGGTATATATTGGAAATGTTATCTAAATGAAAATGTACACTCACTGGGCTCCTTTAGCTCATTCTTTCCATATGTTTCCAAAAAATATTTTCGGGACCAGACGAATTGAGCCGGTAGAGTGCCTGCACTTGATGAGTCGAGCCATCGAGAAGACGACGCATGTGAACTGCATTGTATAAATAGTTGCATATTTTATATGTCGAATAATTTTCCATGCATCTATGCATATATGGATATATTTTGAAAATGAATTACTTAGGCGTCAGCTTAAGTCCGGCTCAAGCCCAAATTTTTTTGATACAAATGTGCATGGAATTGAAGAAGTTTTAAATGTTTTTGATGATTAAAATGAATAAAGGTATATGATATATATTAGGTTGATTGAGTTGTGGACGAGGGTCCTACAAACGGAGTTGAATTGAATATTAAGTGTTTTTAAATGCTTATGCGAGATGCACAGCAAATTTGGGAAAGTCAAGCGAGAGAAACTACGTGATTTTTTAAAAATCACGAGTGTTTGAAAAAAAAGAAAAAAAAATTATCCGCCGCTTCCGCATTATTTTATAAGCATCTATATTAAAAAAGACGTAAGGGGTTAAGCTCCATGGATTTTATTTATTTGTTTGAGGAAAGGATTTCTACATCCATTGGAGTCTTGTAGGAGGGTCCCCTCGGGTTCATGAGGTTAATCGGGTCGGGATCCTTCGATTGGATTAAGAAGAAAAGCGGTGTGGCTTTGGCTTGTGACTATCTACATGTATTAGAATTTTCCACTAATTTTAATATATGTTGTATAAAAATTGGCTATTTGAACTCTTGTAACTATTGGGTATATAGTTGAATTCATAGTTAGTATGTATTATGAGTATCATTGTGGGCTGAGTGGCGTATTACTCATGTGATTTGATGCTCTTGGATATATTATAGATCTTATTGGTTGCTTAGGACGGGTTTCATGCGGGTATTTTAATTGGGTAGAGCTCCCGTACAAAGGAGACTACGCCCGTGCACACAAGAATGAGCGTCGGGTAACGGAGCCTCCACTTATTAGCGGAGTTGAGTAGTCGGGACTCCCGGGTTCTGAGAGGCGTGCAAAAAAAATATTAAAACTTAAAATTATTATTTTATACCTATTTTTTGTTCATCAAGATAGTCCAATGCTTTAAGCTAAACCAAAAAATAATACATTTTTCACTCAAAAAAATAAATCAGTATTTTTAATCGAAAATAAAATAAAATAATGATTTTCTCATAAAGTATTTTTTAATCAAAAATAAAATAAAGTATTGATTTTCTTTTGGAAAAAAAATATAAACACACCCAAAGATAGTTTATATTCTCAATTTCTATTCTCCTTACAGAATATAAAAACTTAAAATCATCATTTTGACTTTAATTTCTTCATCCCATTGGAGTTTTACCTTCCTATTAATTTACTTCCAAAAATATTTACCAATTTCAATCTTGATTTTGTATATAAGTCCAATTACGAAATAACGATTATTTTTCTAAATTTTTACCAGAAAAATTATCTTCATCAATTTAAAAATATTTTAAAATTTATGCATTTTTTAGTTATTTCCTAAAATGACTTTTCAAGTCATAATATCAAACAATATTACATGAAAATAATTTATTTTTTTAATTCCTTACAACTAAATACAAAATAATTTTATCTTTTTTATTAAAAATATATAATCCTAAATCATCAAGTTTCAAAAATAAGATATTACTATTAAAAAAAAATGAGAACTAATTATGTAGCTTATCGTTTGACCAAGTAAAATAATTATTTGGGTAAATAATTATCCAACTTATATTTTTTAAACTCTTAAAATCACGATGATATGGTATTACTGTCAATTTATTTCTTTTTTCATTCAAATTCCTAATATTAACAAATACTGAAATAGAAATAAGCAATCATTCCCATATTAGATTCCTAAACAATCCAAACACTAAAAATGGAATCAAATTATTGATTTCATTCCATGAGAAATAGGAATGGAAAGAGATTCTTCATTCTCATTCCTCATTCCAATGTACCAAACACACTCGTCATATAGTCAATTCCGACTACTTTTCCAACGACCTCAGATCTACCCATCGGATTAGGTACATGTCTAACTAGCTTGGTGCATTAGGATTAAGTACATGCGTAACCCATTCGACCTATATGCTCCGGCTTAAGGAGGAATGTTAAGGATTAGTTTCCTAACAATTTTTAAAACGAATATCATGCCTTTTAACACCCCCCTCACGTGTGGCCTCATACCCGCACGTGGAAAGTCAAACAAACCAAACAAAGTCTTTCATGGACTTTCAAATCAACAAATGGCGAATAAATTACGGAGGGGTCTCGAGCAAGGGCCTGTTACCATGCAGAACACGTCTGTGTTAAGCCTGACATTTCTCAGAAAAGCTCAAGCTTGTAGGATTCGGATTTGATATGAATATCATGCCTTTACAGAGAGAGGTCTCGAACCCAAGACCTCTTACCATACCGAGCTCTGATACCATGTTAAACAACCAACTCTCCGAAAAGCTCAAGCTTGTAGGATTCGGATTTGATATGAATATCATGCTTTTTAATACCCTCTTTCACGTGCGGCCCCATACCCGCATGTGGAGAGTCAAACAAACCAAACAAAGTCCTCCATGGACTTTCAATTCAACAAATGAAGAATAAATTACAAAGAGGTCTCGAACCCAAGACCTCTTCCTAGACCAAGCTCTGATACCATGTTAAACAACCAATCCTCCTAAAAGCTCAAGCTTGTGGGATTCGGGTTTAATATGAATATCATGCTTTTTAACATAGCTCTTTAAAAAATTTAGGAGATTATGAAAAAATACTATGAAAATAGCAGTTCCCTTCCATAGGAAGAGCAATTGCACACTCTAGCAATACAGAACAAATACTACCTCCAAACTTTAGGCTACTTTTTGAGCTAATCATATCACACATATCAAGACAACAAACACCTACACCCCACCTCACTTGCCACCTAGGTGTGTAAACGAGTCAAGCTACTCATGAGTTGCGGGTTAGGCTCGAAAAATACTTTCAGTCGACTTGGGTTAATTGGATTCGAGCTCGAGGTAGCTTATCTGATCAAGTTAAATATCATAATACTGGAGCTTCATTGCTCGTAGGTTTTAATCGAGCTAGACTATTTTATAAATCGAATCGAACTCGAGTCGATTTCAAGTCGAGTTGATTTCGAATATAATTATTTATTAATTTTTTAATTGATTTGAGCTTTATCGAGTCGAGTTCAAGTAGCTCGACTATTTTTCAAGTCAAGTTTCAAACATCTGAAAAAAGAAGCTCGATCGAGTTCCAGTTAAGTTCGAGCTTTGAGTTTTTTAATCAAGTCGAGCTCGAGCTTGGTTCTATATCGACTCAACTCGATTACACCCCTATGAATGCTACCTTCTCTCCCATCAAGTTTCCTCAAACACCAGAATTCTCATACCATATCATAACCCATAACCAAAAACATAGAGCTTTATGCAACGGACTAACCGTTAAAAGTGAAAAAAGAAAGACTATAAAATTGCATGTTAATAAACCCCAAATGCCTCTTTAATTGCTGAGAATAAACAAAGAAAGGGAAGAGTAGAAAGCAATCAATCATAGTTCTTCATTAATTCAGCTTTGAATTTTCTTTTCCATTCGGCAACCAAATGAAACATCAAATAGAATAACTCTCGAGAATCACAGTGCTAACGATAACTTTTAAGAATTTGTCCCGACAAAGTTTTTTTTTTAACATTTTTTGAGGTGTTGTCAAATTCTTTTTTGTAGTAATCAGAAAAAAAAAAATTTGAAAGTACGATAATACTTTAGCAACCTTTGCACGGTATAGTTTTAAAAGGCGTGTTTATGGCACGCCTAGACTCAAGGTACAACCACTCCCTGGCTTAGCGCCTCACTATCCAAAACATGTGCCTTATTGAAAAGGCACGCCTTGCAGAGAACGTTATGTTTTTTTTATCAATTCTGTTAAATGACCAAATCTCCTAAAAGCTCAAGCTCGTAGGATTTGGGTTGATATAAATATCGTAAACTTATGGCGCCCTTGGCGTCAGGCCCATACCCGCATGTCGAGAATAAAAAATAGAGTCCTTCATGGACTTTCAAATCAACAAATGAGAAATAATAAATTGCAACGAGGTAGCTCAAACCCATAACCTTTTGCCAAACCCTGATCTGATAGCATATTAAACGACCAACTCTCCTAAAAGCTCAAACTTGTAGGATTCGGATTTAATATGAATATCATGCCTTTTAACATAGATCTTTAAAAAATTTGGAGATCATAAAGAAATAACTATGGAAATAGCGGTTCCCTTCCATATGAAGAGCAATTGCCTATAGCTTGTCGAGTCAAGTTCGAGTATCATAATACCCGAGTCAAATCGTAAGTATGATAATAATTTTGCAACCTCTGCACATACCATTTTTTCTTGATACACCAACGAAATTTCGATAATCATCCATTGTTTCAAGTCAATATAATGTATGTGATTCGAATATCACATGCATTCAGCGAAATTACCTTCTCTTCTGCGGTGCTTTTGATGAAGCCGAGGCGAAAGCCTCAGAAAGTGCGTTCCACATGGACCGCTCCTTGAGATGAGCAATGCAAGGGGCATTCTAGGGCACTACGAGCTTTAGCATCAAGCGACACCAAAATGCAAGTCAAACCATTGAAAATGGGAATGAAAGAACAACAAAAAATTGAATTTAAACCTAAAGAATTTGGAATAACCTGCGTTTGCATCAGTAAGCGGCGATGTGAAACTTCGCATCTCTAGGTGCATTATATAAAATCCTTTATACGGTAAATTAAGAATAAAGAATCGATTTACGTGAGATTTGTGATTGATAGTTGAAGAAATTCACTGCGAGGTAGAATCGAGGAATCGAGTTGAGATTGGGAATTGTTTGGCGGGAGCTTGGTTGCTATCGACTTGACCCGTTTCGGTTTGAAATATTTAAGGAGATCTTTGCTTCTAAAACCACGATACGGCTAATACGACGTCGCTTTATTCCTCTGCTTCGTTTGGTAAAACGACCGCGTTTCAATGCCCAGGCCCGAAATTCCTTTTGTGGACAAATTATAAAGCCTCCTCCGAAAGATAGGGGCACACTTGGAAATTTAGGGATTAGGGTTGGGTTTTCTCAATAAGACACGAAATAAATTATTTAATTAAAAATTCAAATGTACAAAAAAAATTTTAAAAATATAATTTAAAATAAAATACACTTATGGAATATGTCTTTTTTTATGACTAAACATTTTAATTATAATATAATAAATTCAAACCCGAGACCCTCCCCTTCCTATATCTTGTTTTTTCGAAACGTTGAGCGTTCTACCACATTAATTATATATAATGAGCATTTTCACACCATGAATATATCATCAAAATACAAAAATGCCTTTTAAACAAAGTAAACTATATGATTATTATAAAATATACCTTCATTTCTTCTCCATTGAAATTTAAAAAAGGGTGTGAGATTTTAAAGCCTAGAGAAAAAATATTGGTTTCGACGGATATATCAGTATTTTGATTTTAAGGATATATCGGTGGATATTTTTATATAAATATCAATAATTAAAAATTATTCAAATATATTTTAATTTATATATCAAAATTATTTTGAAAGTTTATCAATGGTAATATCAAATAGTTTTTTTATTTTTGGTGTCATAATTTCTTTACTATATGTATATTTGTTTATTAAAAAATAAAATTATTTTTATATATAGTATTTTCCAAAAGAAAAAACATTAACACGAAAAAAAAGTGATCGTAATTTTTTAAGAAAATCATTAATGAAAGAAATTAAATATTTGATGTAAAATCTTAAGCTAATTTTATTCAATAATTTTATAAAAGATAAAAAAAAAAAACTTGTTAAAACATTTTCAATAAAATAAATGGTTGGAAGGTTTGGCCGTTGAAAAATCACCAATATTATCAATAAATCCTCAAAAAATCATTGTCGAATCGTTAACTAGAGAGGTAAAAGAATCCATATATGTAAGATTTTAGCACAACACTGTCGATATATTTTCTTGAAGGTGTAGGAGCGAATCGGGCAAGGTGATAGGAAGCGATATTTCGACATTCAATAATAAATTGGACAATATCGAGGGAAGAGTTGAGACATTACAATGGTATCAGAACCTTATATAAGACTTTAATTCAAATACTATCGAGGAATTTTCTTACGAGCGTAGGTCCAACAAATAAGTAAAACCATGACTGACTGGTTGGAAACCGTGTGTGCGCCACTACAGCCTTGAACCGAACAATTTCAGATGGAAAGTTGGGTCGTTACAATTTCATTTGTTAGTAATCACTTTTTAAAGTTGGGTGTTAACTTTTTAAGAGCGATAATTTATCTTTTAAGGGTTATTATGATTACAAATTTTACTAAGGGTGCGTTTGAAAGAGCTTATTTATAGTTTATTTGAGTTTATGTCACATAAGTACTTTTGATAAAAATTATAAGTGTTTGGAATAGCTTATAAAAATAGCTTATGACCCCCCTTATAAGCTCATTTTAGCTTATTTCAATAAGCTTCATGGGAAAGATTATAAAAAAAATCTTAAAAAAAACTTATACGAAAGCCTGAAAATCAATCATCTTAATAAAAAAAATGTCATTATGAAAAATTATGTAAAATATATATAAAATAAATAAAAAATAAATCTTGAAAAAATTATGTAAAAAATAATTAAAATTTTTGAAAATTTTATGTACAAAATAGGAAATTTTCTAAAAAAATATAAAATAAATTCCTAAAAATTAATGTAAAAATAGATACCAAGAATTTTTAAAAAATTATGACAAGTGCTTATTCAAAACACTTCCAATTTAAAAGTGTTTATATTGAGTCCATTCATTAATTTAACTATTATAAGTGTTTGTGTAATAATGCATCCAAACACCTTAAAATAATACATAAGCGCTTTTTAAAACATGCATCCAAACACAAATAACCTATTGAATAAAGTACTTATGATATAAGCTCTCATTTAATAAGTTTTTATAAAACAAATGCTTAATTAAACTGTTAACCCAAACAAAGAGCTTAATTAAACATCCAAACTCAATAATAGGTATATGCATTGAATTCCACTATAATCCTGTTTCTCTCCCATGGGAATAACCCTTATTTCACTTTGTTTTCCATGTAGTCATTCTTCATATCTATGTTTCCATATAGTTGAGGGAAAAGTTAATTGATTACAAAAACCAAAAACGAATGTAGCTGTGTTCTATAGTTGAGTTTTACCGTCCTTGTGGTCCATTCCGATTCGAATGAGGATTAGTCTGAGTGTGGTATGACTTAAAGGTGCATTTCATGTATGTACGGACCCGCTCATGACACCTCATGAAAACTATTATTGAGACATGTTTGTTTCATACTTTTGAAAACTATTATTGAGAACATTTTAAAAAATACAAAGAACACACTTTTAGTGTGTTTTTGAAAACTGCTCTTAAGGACTGTTTGTTTACGATTTTTGAAAACTATTTTTTTGTTATAGGAAACAAGGAGAATAAGAAAAACACATAGAATATGTTTGGTTCCCAATATTTTTTTGTTCTTAAAAATATGGAGAACACATAAATTGTAACACCCCAAATTAAGCCCTAGTAGTTTACGCTATGATTAAGGGTAATTAAAGCTAAATATATGTTTTGGGTAATTAAAATGATTAGAGAAAAATGACATATTTGGAATTATTAAAAATACCAAGGGGTAATATGGTAATTTAAAAGTTAAGGACATAAATGAAATTGTTTAAGAAGAGAGTTGGCTAAGGTTTGAGAGATTTGTCAAGAAAGGTAAGGGATTTCCAATCTTGTTGGGTTTGTTGTATATTTTGAATTGTTTGGTATTTTTTGTTTGTTGGGTTCTTCAAATGATGAAGAAATTGGTGTAAAAAGAAGTAGAGTTGGTAAGGGGAGATGCTGTTAAATTTTCCCGAAACCCTAAGTGAGTTATTTGGTCATATCTTGGCCTAGAGAACTCCGAATTGGGTTATTCCAATTTGAGAATAATCATAAGTCCTTTAGCTACAAATGTGTTGAAGGCCTCAAGGTCCGATTTTTGACATAAGACCCTTGAATTTGGGTCCAAAGTTTAGTCATTGGTTTGGTCCAGCTAGTTAGACCAATCTTGATGTTTGTGTCATATCTTGATTTTGGTAGATCTCAAAATGCAGTGATTCATTTCTAGGTAAACTAGACTTCTAGGAAAACAACTTCCATGAAGGAAGTGTAATCAGATTTGGACCCCATTGTACCCAGAAAATTCATCAAAGGGAAGCTTTATTTTTAGTCAATTAAGGTTCGGTGCGATGAACTTAATTCATCAAAAGAAAAGACTGTACATGCCTTCTCCTATGAACCCTAAGACACTTAGATGTCTCTTAAATGATTATAGAAGACCAACAAAGAGTATGTTACCTAGTTGTAGTATGTAATAATGAAAATTGTATAAAAGTTATATGAATAAATGTTACATGATATAAGATAAATATATTGAGATGATTAAGATACGAAATGATATGAACTCTGTGAAGGAAAAACACACAGCGGAAGCATGGATCTAGCAATATGATTAAACATGCAACTGTATCTAAAATTCAATATTAAATAAAATTACCTATGTAGTTTTGCAGATCCGTCAACTAGACTTCTAGATCAGCCACCCGACCCGGCCCGATTTACACCCAGTCGGATCACGACAGCGACCTTGTACCAGCGATCACCGTCCGATACGGATCGGCCAATGCACTTGCAGGTCAGATCTTAGGATCTATCCTCGGGGTGGTATGGATGTGTGTGGGCACAATGAATCGAGACGTGGGCGAATCTTAGAGCAGCAGAAAAAAACCAAGAATAGAAATATTCTTTCTTTCTCTTGTTACATTCTCAAAAAATGTATGAAAAAGTCTCAAAGAGAAAACCTTAAAACCCATTCCATCAAGGAATAACTGTTCATATAATAAATTATATTTATTATAAATAACCGTTCATATAATAAATTATATTTATTATAAATAACCGTTCTTATAATAAATTATATTTATTATAAATTTATAATTATCATATATTTAGAAGTACTAAGTGGGACCCGAAGCACATAATTGCTAACACTCCCGATCGTGTGAAGAAGAGTATATGTATTTTGTTATATGAAGAAGCACATAATACAGTAAATGATCATAGAAATGTGTGAAACCTTATCTTACATGTTCAAGAGAATAATTGACAGTGAATATCCCATTTGTATGCAGGATATCAGTAATTATTCATGTATATGGGATATGTGTTTTTTATGTCTGTAAGATTGTTAAGAAAACATAATAAAACCGATTGTGTGCTTATGATTGGGTAGTTGGATAGATAGACATGTCTATAGGGATAACAATGCTGCAATATACAATTTACAAACAGAGTGGCCCCGTTTGGGTCGATGACATGGATCTCGTTTGGATCATTACAGTGGGCCCGTTTAGGTCATACAATACAGTACAATTTATAAATCCTTTGTCTCGTGCGGTGATAGTACCTTCCAGGTACATACGGTTTGTCCCATGATCCTTCTTTGGGCAGCTATACGAGACGTAACACCTCAAATTATACCCTAGTAGTTTATTAAAGTAAATTTTGTATTTTTCGAATTAAGTGCAAAGAGTGAAAAATGTTAAAATCGGACTTAAGCCAAGAGTCGAGGGTAAAATGGTAATTTTTAAAATTAGGATTCAAATGACATAAGTTAAGAAGATTATATACTAAGATAGAATATTGATAAGTTTGAAGTGCAAATAGAATGAAACGAAGGACTTAAAAGCAAAGGGGAAAATTAGAGCCAAATTGGCATTAAGACCACAAAATGGCTTCTAGGAGAAACATTCTCTATTTTTGGCTAAGAAGAGAGAGCTAGGGCATGGTTTGCGGGGGAGAAGAAGCCATTCCTTAGGGCTTTTCCATGCTCATGTGAAGAAGAAAGAGCTAGTTTGAAAGTGCAAGAAAGTTAAGGTATGAAAATATCTCTTTTGGTATGGAAGTATACCAAATAGTTTGGAAAATTATCCAAACGCATCTCTCCTTTGTGTTGTTTTTGGTTGATTTGTGTTGGTTTTGAGGTTGTTTTGATATTGTTTTGGTTTGGTTTGGAATTGTCCATGGATAAGGACCAAAAATGTGTAAAGAAACGTGTAGGTATATTAAGGGATTTGCTGTCAAATTTTTTCTAAAACCCCTGTTTTTGTTTTTGTCATATCTTGGCCTAGAGACCTCTAAATAGAGTGATTCCAATTGGAGGGGGAGAATCTAAGACCCACTTAGCTTTAAATATCAGAAGACCACCAGAGTCAAAATTCTTCGATATTATGAGCCCATAATTTGAATTCAATTCAGTTCTTGGGTTTTGATTGGCAACTAGACCAGCCTTGAGTGTTTAAGTCATATTTTGGGCTAGGTTGATCTAAATTAAGTTATTCTAATTTCTGAAGGTAAGTAAATTTAGCCCCTGTGTGGACCCTACTCGAGTCCCGCGAGTTTGAGGCGCGACTCGCTATTAATAGAAAAAAGTGAGTTGATTTTTTAGCTTTGAAAAATCCGTCCCCAGTGAGGAATGATTTTGTTTGGAGTCACCACTTACTTTTTATTTTTATTTATTATGGGGAAAATCAAATAAGAACAAAAAATCCCTCATTGACCCCAGTCAGGAAAAAAAGGGTCCACTAAAACTAGATTTTTGGGCCCGGGGATCAAGTTTCTTATTGGGAAGGTACCTCATGCGAGGTAGCACCCCTCTAAGCCCGGAACTCGGTCTCTACACTAATGGTGGGTACATGGATCATGCTGGATCAAAAGATAAATCGAATCGCTCAAAGCTAAATAGATGACTTTGAATCACGCACCAACCTACTGGCATCTAACATGCATAAACACTCTGCAAACAAAACAATGGGTTGTGGTCCTTAGCCCAATGACATAAGAGGTCGGTCGACAAGCTGAATGCACGCGAGCATCAAAGGGATCGAGCACCATGTACACATATAAATGCAAATACCAAAGCCCGAGAACTTGCCTTGATCCCCTAGCCATGCGCTACGGATATGGTTAGTTAATACGCACAAGCACACAACATGCATCCATGATCAAGTAACTTAAAGAACAGTGTTCAAAATGGAAGTGAATGGAAAATTAGGGTTGAATGTTTGTTTGTTTCCTGATCTCAAATGACAATTCACTAACCACAATCACCAATTCACAATCAAACTCACCTAACCCCAAGTGTCCTAACTCCAGAGCGGGTCCCCTCTAATTCAAGTTAGGCTCAACTTTAGACCCCAAATATGGCCCACAAATGCATTAGTGCAAACGGGCTTGAGCCTCAAGGGATTCGGGCTTGAAAAGTGCTAAAATAGGGGGGATGCCCATAAGCTGTCCTGCACAACCAGTTGAACCGGTTCTCAACCGAACCAACCGGTTGAGACAAATTCTCAAATTTCACTAGAATATTCTTTAATGAATAAGGAATTTAACAAAACAAACGATGCTTGATTCTGAGCTCGGATGAGTGAGAACCGACCGAAACAAGCCAAGATGCCCTAATTGCTATCCCCGAAAAAAAACCTAATAAATTGGCTGATCTAGTTCCCCAACCGGCTGAGCCGGTTGAGAAAAAATCTCAAATTTTTTTAGAACATTCCTCACAGAGTAAGTAACCCAAAAAAAGTAACGGTGTACGATTCCGACTCCGAATGAGTGAGAATCGATCCAAACAAGGCAAAGTGCCCTAACTACTGTTCCGGAAAACCGAACCTAATGAACCAGATGATCCGGTTTCCCAACCGATTGATCTGGTTGAGAACAATTATCTCATTTGTCAGAACTCCTCTACGTATTAAGAATCCCAATAAACAAGCGGTACAATTAAGCTTCAAATGTTGGCGAGCATAAGCGATGCATAGTACCCTAGCGCTGTGCGGAAAAATAGCCTAATGAACCCAGATGATCCGGTTTCCCAATTGGTTCATCTGGTTGAAAGGATACTCAAAAATTTTGAAAATCTTTCAGAAATCCAAAAAAAAAGCAGTACAATTCCAGGCTCGAATGATTGAGAAATGGCCTGGCGATCTTTGAGTGCTCTAGCTGGCGTTCCGAAAACATAACTTAATGAACCCGGTTGATGCGGTTTCCCAACTGTTTAGCAGTTGAGAAGCCGAGATATCAAATTTTTTAAAAGTATTCCTCATAAGTCAAGATCCAAAAAATAAGCGAATTTAATTAACTCGAATGGCGAGAAGCGATACAAGCGATGACTAGTACCTAACTATTGTTCGGAAAAGCATAACTTAATGAACGGTTGATCGGTTTCCCAACCCGTCTGACGGTTGAAAGTTCTCAAAATTTGTCAAAATATTCCTCACTTAAGTCAGTCAAAAAAACAAATGGAGTACAATTCGGGCTCAGAATGACGAGAAGCGACACAAACGATGCCTAGTACCCTAAGCATTCTGGAGACATAGAACTTAACGAACGGATGATCGGTTTCCAACGGTTTAGCCGGTTGAAATCTCAAAATTTTAAAATCTTCCTCACGAGTCAGAAATCAAAAAAATAGAGTGCAATTCTGGCAGATGACTGAGATCGAGCACAAGCGTTTAGTCAGCTAAAACGAGAAATTTGCAAACATCAAAGGCAAAGACAAGCGCAAAAGCGAAGAAGCATACAACTTCGTACATGTAGGATTCACGACAATCCACCCCCAATCCTTTTACGATAACAACACCTTCCCAAACCCAATATCCACTCCTTCAAATATGTAGGAAATCTTCTTCAAAATGAGAGAGACCACGCCTACTCGGATCTAGAGAATCTCTCTTTCTATTTCTTTCTTTCTCCTATTTTCTTTTTTTTTCTTCTCCTTCAAATTTTTTGTTCTTCTTTCTTCTTCTTTTTTCTCTCTAAACTCACTCCATTTTGTGCACCTTCAGTTGCAAACTCCCCCAATTAGTCTCGGACTTCCCCAGCTCCATAAACACTCCTCTATTCCCAAGGTCCATAGCTGGCCATTTACTTCTTTCCTTAACCACCAAGTATCCAAGTGGACCCAAGGTGGGTTGAAAGAAACCCATAATATGGCCTAAAACTGGACCCAACCCATGCCTAGGACTGATCTGGGCCTTATGGGCCCTGAACAGTAAGTTGGGCCCTAAAATTAACAAAAACAATGCTCCACGCAAGCTAGCCCGACGAACCAGCTGTACAGTTCCCAACTGGTCGATCTGATTGAAAAAAAAATCTGAATATTTGTAAGAATGTTTATTGAAGAGTAAGGAATTCAACAAAAGAAGCAGTGCATGATTTCGAGTTCGGATGAGGGAGATATGACCAAAACAAGCTCGGGTGCTCCGAATTTGAACATGCTTGAACAATGAACTTCAACCCGCTCCGTTTAGCGGTTGAGCAGGTTTCCAACCGATTTGATCCGTTTGATAAAAAATTCTCAAATTTTTTAGAGAATTGCCGTCAATGAGTAGGGGAATCCAAGAACGATTGCATGATTTGAGAGTTCGGTGGGGAGATATGATCGAAACAAGCCCAAGTGATCCGAATTCGACATACTCCAATAAACTCGATTGAGTTACAACCTTTGGGGCCACGCTATGGCGATGCCAATAACTAAAAAAAAAGCCACGATGACACTCGAACACTAACAACATATGCACTCAATGGACCACATACAAGCCCGCCTAAGGCTCGGAGACCGATTAAGCCTAAAAGGGCCCTAATGATTGCTCTATGAGAACGATGGGTGAGAGTATAAACATATGGACCAAACTAAATATTGAAGGACCACTAAAAGTGAGGGTTCAGAATATGCCCCTCTTCAGTAGAGTGAATTGTGGGTGCGAAGTACAAGCGATGCAAGAGTGAAATGAACATTAGTGAAGAACCTAGATGAACAACAATTTTGTCCCCTTACCCAATACCGAAGGCTAAAGGAACTGAGTCGCCATGACTGAGTTGAGTTCGATCTTCAAGTTTTTAATCGGGTGAAAGCAGACTGACTCTGTATCAACTGACTCCAGCTCGGTTATACTCACACCTTCAAGTAAGATGCATACACCTAGACTAGTTTCATGGATCACAGTTAACAACGGATAAGCCAACTTCAATAATCTTAAAAAGACTCGAATTGATGATCATGTTTATGTGGTAAAAAAGTTAGTTGGGGATATCTTTGTGTCGGACACCCCCACTTGTGACTAATGATTTTCTACATATGTGTGCCATCATGTTTTTAGAATCTTTTGCTTTTGATGGGTCACTACAACCCATTTCTACACATGACATTGGCCATAAGCAAACAAGCCCCGCCAACTCTTTTTCTTTTGTTAATTTTCTCTCTTGAAGCCGGAAATTCCACTGCACTTGAATGCTAAAAGAATGGCGGAAACCATTACGTTTTTTGTAATGGGTGGAGTGGTGGCCATCGTGGAGAGCTGGCCAAATATTTGATCAATGGAAAATTGCGGAGAATGGTGACCACTCGATGGGAATGGGTGGCTTGCTTAGCAAAACTACTCTTGCTAAGAAGTTTACAATGACCCTGATGTTAATCACCACTTTCAATGTCACGCTTTTGGTGTGTATGTATCTCAAGTCTATACAATCAGAGAGCTTCTAATGGGGATAGCAAACAACATTATCGCTGGCAGTCATATCTCGTGGTATGGGTGAGAATCAGGCGGGGAATGAGGGTTAGTAAGTACCTTGGCGAAAAAGGTATTTGATCGTGTTGGATGATGTATGGAGTATCTGTTTGGAATGGATTGTGCTTGTATCTTCCGAGTCGATCGAGACGAGTGCTCATCACTACACGCGCAGCAGCGGTGCTTTGGATACTTATGCAAAGCTTCATGTTCCGGGTCCCTTGGGGAAAAAGAGAGTTGGGAGCTCTTTCTCAAGAAAACTTTCCAAATGGAGTAAATTACAATATCACAGGTTGTATGTCTGTAGAGTTGGAAGATGTGGGAAGAAGATGCAATCTAAAAGGCTTGCCTCTAGCCATTGTGGTATCGGGGGCTTACATCAAGAAAAAGAAGACTCCGTCTTCATTCAGGAGAAAATATACTTAGAAGCATGGGTGGCATCTAAGATTCAAGGCCCTGAGTGGGTGCATGGGAATTCTTGCTCTAAGTTACAGAGACTTGCCTTATTTCTTAAAGTCTTGCTTACTTTTCTTGCGGTGTTTTCAGGAAGGGCGTGAAATAAAAGCCGAAATAAATTGATCGGATGTGGGTTGCGGAGGGATTTGTCTGGCAAGGGAGTGAAAAGCTTGATGGAAAGAAGAGCGTTGGTGAAGATTATTTAGAAGAATTGATTCATAGAAGCATGATTAGTGGTCAAAAGAAAATGGGATGGAAGAGTAAAGTCTTGCCGCATGCATGATCTCCTTCAGCGACCTTCTTATTTCAAAAACCAAGGTCGAAAGTTTTCGGTGCGTGGAAACATCTTTGCATACCCTTTAACCCTCGTGAAGCTCTTCCTCACGACTCAAAACATTTCTCAACACATTTTGAGCAATTGCCACCGCCTCAGATACTGATTTGTTCCATTCACATTCCTCGAGAACTTAGGTCTTGCTTAAGTGCTAAATTCTTGGCGGTGTTAGACCCCAACTTTCAGCGTCGATCGTGACATAAAGACCAGAGAAATGAAATATCGAGAAGTAGCGTGAATTCATTCACTTGAAATATTTTCGTTTCTTGGGTCCCCGTAGAACAAGATTTCCCTGGTCCATAGGTAGACTCATTAACCTAGAAACCCTGGATTTACGGCATAATTTATATTTAGATATTCCATTTTCAATTTGGAAGTTGCAACAATTAAGACATCTACACTTAGGGGCTCGTACGATCTTCAGAATGCAGATACGTGATCAAAGGTGCTTTAGTAGTCATTTGGGTATTGATAAGATGACTAACCTCCAGACGTTATATGTGGAACAACATGGATGGGTGATGAAGGGATACACTAAGGACAGCAACTTAGAAAACTATACATTTACGGGCAAAGTGATATATGGCATTTCATATGAATGACCTTCCAACCCAACCTTGCTTGTTGATATTGAACTATTGTGATTTAAAGCAAGACCTCATGTTGACTCTAGGTAAGTTACCAAACTGGTACTTAAAATTAATAAACAATGCTTACTTCATGAAAATAACTGTTCTTCCGGGGCTGCCTTTCCCAAATAACTTTGATTGAAAGGTACAATTTATTTAGAAGAGTTGATAGTGGAGGAAGCGCAATCGCTTCCTTGAAAAACCCCGCAGAATTGACCGCATCAGAGATGGAAAATCGTTTATCGGGCCAAAGAACCAAAGTTTCAAAGAAGGTAAAGCCAGAGGATATGGAACCATAGCCTAACTGAAGAGATTAAAACAATAAAGGGAGAAGAATTCGACAAGATTCGCTCTTTATCACCTCCATAACATAAAACAAATCAGGACGCATGGCATCGTCATCATTGGAAGGCATCTCCAAGTTTGATTTTTAATTTTTATTGTTTTATTTTCTTATGTCTTTTCTCTGTATAAATTCAACGTTCTTGTATATTGGTGTGTTCTTTTTTCTCCCTTTACGGGTTTGAAATTCATGTAAAATTGATGTTGTTGTAAAATAATTTTAAGATGGGTAACAATTTAAGGCAATAGTGTACTCACACACTTCCTAAAAGCTCAAGCTAGTAGGATTCATGTTTGTTAAGGATTAGTTTCAATCTACAGGAATCTTTCCTTTCCTTTCTCTTTGAGTAATCCTATTTAGACTATAACTTTGTTTCTTTTATTTGCTCTAACACTTAGGGTGTGTTTGGAACATGAGAATGGGATATGGGAATCAAGAATCCCTTTCAAATCTTATGTCTAATGGAATGGAATCAATAATTTGATTTCATTCTTAGTGTTTGGATTAGTTTACGAATCTTATGTAAGAATGATTGTTTATTTTCTACTTAATATTTACTGAAATAAAAGGAAATAACTGATAATAATAGTATCAGATTTTAATATTTTAAAAAAAAATAAGTTAGATAATATATACCCAAATAATTATTTTACTTAGTCAAATAATAAGCTACATAATTTAGCTCATTTTTTTATATAAGATTTGATTTTTAAAACTTTAAGATTTAGGATTTTATATTTTTTTTAAAAAATAAAAATCATTTTGTAATTAGTTGTAAGGAATTTTAAAAAATAAATTATTTTCGTAATCTGTTTGATATTGTTGACGGAAAGTCACTTTAGGAAATAACTGAAAATACATTTTAAAACATTTAATGATGGATAATTTTGGTAAAAATTTAGAAAATAATCATTATTTTTGCAATTTTGACTTCTATATACAAAATCAAGATTTATATTAACACATGTAAAACTTTGGGTGTCGAAAAGGCTTGATGAAGAAATTAGTGGCAAATGATATTTTGGCTTATATTTTTAAGGAGAAATAGAAAATGAGACTACAAACTATCTTTAAAAGTTCTTTATATTTTTCCGACTTATTTTATTTTTGGATTACAAAAGATTTTTTATATAAAATTATGATTTTATTTTATTTTCAGCAAAAATAATTTATTTTATTTTAAGCTTTTGTTTAACTTAGAGCATTAGACTATCAAAGCTTGATGAACAAAATAGGTGGAGCAAATATTAATTTTGCTTATATTTTTTTGAAGAGAATGTGAATCAAAATACCAATATATATCTATGAATCAAAATCCTAATTAGAAGTAGGATTTTATATGGGATTTGATTCTTAGATATAGTGATATTTTGATTTCACCCTTCTCTTTAAAAAATATAAAACTAAAATATGTTATTTTATGTCTATTTTGTTCATAGGGGTAGTCCAATGCTTTGGGTTAAACCAAGAACAAATTTTTTTTCACTAAAATAAAGAAAAGTATTTTTTAATCAAAATAAAATAAATAATGATTTTCATAAAGTATTTTTTGAATTCACAAATAAAATAAAGTATTGATTTTCTCTCAAAAAAATATAAACATACCCAAAGATAGTTTAAATTCATTTTCTATTCTCCCTACAAAATATAAAAAACCTTAAAATCATCATTTTGACTTAATTTCTTCATCCCATCTGAGTTTTTACCTTCCTATTAATTTACTTCCAAAAATATTTCACTTCTAATCTTGATTTTGTATATAAGCTCAATTACAAAATAGCGAATATTTTTCTACCCTTTACCAAAAATTATCTTCATCAATTTAAAAGTATTTTAAAATTTATGCATTTTTAGTTATTTCCTAAATGACTTCAAGTCATAATATCAAAACAAGATTACACGAAAAATAATTTATTTTTAATTCCTGCAATTTAAATACAGCAAAATACTTTATATATTTTTTATTAAATATATAAAATCCTAATCTTAAAGTTCAAAAATCAGATATTACTATTAAAAAAATGAAAACTAATTATGTAGTTTATCGTTTGACCAAGTAAATTAATTATTTGGGTAAATAATTATCCAAACTTATATTTTTTAAAACTCTTAAAAAATCACGTGATATGCTATTACCGTCAATTTATTTCTTTTCATTCAAATTCTAACATAAGAACATCGAAATAGAAATAACAATTGGGGATACTACTGGGCAAGCACTATCAGTTTTAAATTTCGATTTATTTATCAAAATTTATTTACCATGTATACTCACTTTTCCTAATATTCTCGTCATTTAAAATTATTTATATATTTGGTTTAATATTTATTTTGATTCACAAAATGAGGCGCAATTGTGTTACATTTTATTTAAATGCTAATTTTTTCTCAGTTTAATAATATGACTTAATAAGTTGATTGCTGGCTTAATTGAAAGATTAAGATTGCGGGTATAAAAAAGAAGTTTGCATTTGTGGCAACCACAATCGTACTCTTTTCTTCTCCATCGCCGCTGCCACATCGCCGCCACGCTGCCGACATCTTCCGTGCCACCATCCGCCACGTAGCGTTTTGGGTGGCTCGGCTCACTCTTTCCCCGTCCTTTCATCACCTCTGCGAAAACGCCAAATCGCCACCGCCATTTCTAATCGCCACCGCTTTCGCGCGCCGCACACCACCAAATCGCGCCGTGCAAATGGAATCACCGGTCCTTTAAAACCCAAAGATCGACTTAACCCGCTTACGCCAACGCCGCTTTTCTGCGAACGAGATGGTGGCTTGCAGTGCCGGCCGCCAGTCGATTCCACATCGGCGTCCTTTGTGTCCATCGCATTTTCGATTTGGGATACTATGGTACTACCGACACTTAGGTCATGCGACCTTCGAAGCTGCCGTGACAGAACGCTCCTTCCTCGCGGTTCGACGGCGTCAGTGCCTTCGCACTCGAAGCTTTGAAAGAACGCCTTAAACGCTGCATGTAATCTCCTGGCTGCGTATTTGTATGATAATTCCATTTTAATTGTTCGTTATCAATGTCTTTATATTAAAAATGCTTATTACACAGCGTATGCACGGTTTCGAAAGCTGGCGGTTTCAAACGGTATATTCTCAGCCGATATCGCATTTACTCATACCGCAGTACTTCCGAACCATTGTCATTTAAACGTATTTTATTAATCAGATTATTTAATATCTACATTAATTACACGTAATGTAGGATAAATGATAGTTTTAAAGTGTATTTATCAGCTCAGACTAAGAAAGCCCAGCTTTTTGTGAGTTCTGCCGGCCTTCGATAGTAGAGGAGCAAAGTATGCGCCCACCCAGGAGATGTTTGGTTTGAGCTTCTTTTCCAGAGTATGTTTAATTTCTTACTCTTATTATCGATTATTTATTTTCTGATAGTCTCACAGTTTCCTCAAGCAAAGATAAATAGGTGTAGAATATTTCAGATCCTGACATATTGGTGAGCTGATATCATATAGCAGGACTCATTACATGGTATAGTGCAAAGATTAGCGGTATTAAGATAGCTGCTTAGTCTTTATTGTTACGATAGTTAATATTACTATTGCCATTGCTTCGTACCGCATATATCAGCCGTGATGATGGATGTGAGTGTGTATCGCGATGGCTGTTGTCGCGTATTACTTGTAATGGGAACTATGCGCACATACCACTGAGCGGTTACCATATCGCATCGCTACATCGGCATGCCAACGCATTATACAGCTGCACACGATTATGGCATGAAGTTCTTCGGTTGCTGTGATGCAGGTGACTCGGCTCTTTGGCGCCATTATAGTTACCGATTGCAGCTGAGTTGCGACTGGCTGGCTGCCTCATTGACAGAGTTTAGTGTTTACATTGGATAGTACTGCTACAGCCTCTTATCGAGATACAGGCATTAATTGTACTGGCAGAGCGATTATGTGAATTTTCTTTACAATATGATTATTGGTCATGTTTATGAATTACTATAAGTATTTTGTCGTAGGTGGTATGAATTATATGATATTAACCACTGAGATCGCCAGCTTCAATATTTTTGTGCACGCCGCTCTCTTCCGTGATCCCGTTATACTCAGTTTTTCGCCATGTATGTTACGTATTATTATGATATTATTATCTTTGCCTATTTATCAGTAGTCATCAAGAAGCATTTCTCGTGAATATTAGTATATATTTTCAGGTCTGTGAGGCTCTCGCTTATTTTCGCGTATGGAGGATCGAGATTAGTTCTTTCTGTTGATGTATCTGTTATTATTATATGTATGCTGACATTGTGTATCGCAGTCGGTATGAGTATTTTCAAAGTGTTACAGCGGCAGTTTGCCTTCCCTTGCTTTGCCGCGTTTTATCTCTGCACGTACAAA
The DNA here is from genome assembly GCA_016808115.1 of Tetrastigma voinierianum. Lineage (NCBI taxonomy): Eukaryota > Viridiplantae > Streptophyta > Magnoliopsida > Vitales > Vitaceae > Tetrastigma > Tetrastigma voinierianum. Next base: position 315,403 of record JAEQBH010000809.1, read on the forward strand.
TATGCCCGTATTTGCCGGGCACCTAACTGGGGGATTCGAGACCGGGCGCTTTAGGAATGGGGAGGCGTAAGGCCACCGAAACCCATAGCAAACCTAACTGAAATACTCATACCGACTATCATGCGATCACCTGACAATATATCAACATACATATATAATATGCTCAGATACCAAACATCCATAGGGAGAGATAAAATCTCGATCCCACATATACCATCATCATACACAAAATAAACAGAATTATCTGGATTACAAAATATACTAATATCTGGCATCGGCGGTGGATACCTAGATTAAATAGACAAAGATTAATAATATCATAATAGTACATGTAACCGCCATGAAGGAAGAGAATTCGACGAGTTATCAAGGATCTGGAGAAGGAGGACTGACAGTACCTGAAAAATAATTTGAGACTCACTGGCCTTTAGAGTGAGTTAATATCATATAATTCATACCACCTCTACAACCAAAATGTTATACATACTTATAGTAATTCATAATATAAACATGGTAATGAAAATCATATTAATAAAGAAATTCACATAATCGTATATACACACCCAGCACAGTTCATGTCATAACACAACATCACATCAATCGAGAACACTAGCATCCTGATACTCCACGCTATAGCTCACGCCTCTCTCAATCCAGCCGGATCGGGCGCCCGAGAGAATGCTCGACTGTGGTCCTTAACTCCAGTCAACACTTAATCCAATAACCTATAGCCGGCGCCTGAGAGAACTCATCAACCACCTACATCCCCGAGAGAAACGCTCAACCAAGGAACTCATATCCATACCTCATTAATCAGAATATAATCGATTAATACCGGCACGCTGGCCCCGATGTAACTCCATCGTGGTATGTCCTCGCCATAGCCTTTACTACAAACATTGCGTTACAATGCACAAAGAATATCACATCCAAAGAAGATACACTCACATCCATCATCACGACAAATCTCATATGCAGATACAATAATAATAATAGTAATAATAATATCGTGTATCGGGATGACCGAATATAATTTAATGCCATGAATACTGTACTATGCATGCAAACGATGGGTTATAAGCTATATGATATCAACTCACAGAATATGTCGGATCTCGACCGCCTCCCGCACTCTCAGCCGCCCGCGGAGCAGTTTGACAATCTAAAATGGAAAAGACGTAATCGATAATAAGATTAAGATTTAAACATACTCTAGACTCACCCAAACATCTACGAATTAAACCGACATAAAACTGCATTTCCTATGTTCTATCGAAAATTCGCGTAATCCTCCTAAAATCGATTTTACCGCATAACGTCCGTAACTTTACGCAAAATACACTTTAAAATATCCACAATTTTTATCCAATGTCGTAGTCGGCCACAACTAGCGTATAACCACTTCGACCTAATCCAATCACAATACAAATCAATCAATGGATAAATTTATTATACAATTAATACTTAGATATTAAATAAATACAAGTAATAAAAGACGTTTAAATGAAACTTAATACTAGCTCGAATTACCCGAGTATGATTAAATACGACGAGCCTGAATATACCATTTAAATTATAACTTCCAAAATACGCATATTACGTAATTAAACGATAAGAAGCATTTTTAATATAAAGACATTATTAACCTAACAATTAAAATCATTACCGTACAAATACACAATTAGGTTCACGCGCTTAGGGTATAGATTCAATAAGCTCAATGCTAAACCGATCGCACCGTCGAACCACTAACGGATCGACGTCATTCCTCACGCTTCCCGAGGTCCGCCGCCGACGGCAAGGTGAAAATTTGAAGGTGGCTCTGAAATTGATTTCGAGGTACCCACGCGGCCCAAGGTCCAAGGAGTCCTAGCATGCCCGGTTTTCAAGGGACGGAGGTCGGACCCGCCCCAAACAAATGCAGATCTGAGAGTTCACTGGACTCCTCGTCAATTCCAAGAAAACACAGAAATGGCGACCAAGGTCGACCTTTAGGTTTAAGGGCTGCGGATTCCATTTCCTCCGGGCCTCGATTTGGCCAGGTGGCTTTGAAACTCGAGAAACGGGAGTGGCAGTTAGAGAGAGAAAATGGCGAGGTGTTTTTCGGCGATTTGAGGCGTTTTCCGATGAATCCAAGGGTGGCCTGGCTGTTAATAGCGTGCGACTTTTTCGCGCCTCAGACGGCCCTGATGGTGGCCTGAGGGTGGTCGAACGGCTACCGCGTGGGGTGGTGGCGTGAGATGAGAGAGGAGAGAGAGAAGGGTCTGCTGATAGTTTCACAAATGCAAACTTCTTTTTTTTTTATACCCCTTTAATCTTAATCACTTTCAATGCCCTTAATCAACTTAATTAAGGCATAATTGTGCAATTAAACTTACTATAAAACATTTAAACAAATAATACTTAATGTAATATTTAATGAATCAAAATAAATATTAAACCAAGTATATAAATAATTTAAAATGGCGTAATAATTATTATGACCCAAAATAATTTCTTAGGAAAATTAAGTATACATAATTAAATAAATTTTTTTGATAAATAAATCCGAAATTTAAAATCAATAATTAAAATTTAAATTGCTAAATTTACGTATTACATTTCTCTCCTTAAGAAAATTCGTCCTCAAATTCTAGAATAAGAAATATACCTTACATCGGAACAAGTATGGGTATGAACGCATCTCTTGCCTGATTCCCAAGGCACTCTCCAATGAATGGTTCCGGCCAGACCCGACCATCTGGAATGATTCTCGATCGGAGTTGGCTTAACCCGAGTATCCACAATAGCTACTGTGTCGCCCTCATAATGAGCAACTCACCGATCTCTACTTGGGCCTCGTAGTATGTGAAGGATCTGGCACATACTTCCTCAGCATAGATATATGAAAGACCGGGTGAACATTGGCGAAATTTGGTGGCAACTCCAGTCAGTAGGCTACATCCCCAACTCCATCCACAATCTCAAATGGTCCCACGTAGCGAGGTGCTAACTTCCCCTTCTTACCAACCATCACGCCTCGCATCGGAACCTTCTAAATACATACTCACCTACACCAAACTTCACATGTTTCTCTCAATCAGATAAATTTCTTGTCACGAAAGCGGTCCTCAACCGATCTCGAATGATAGAATCGCCGTGGCGGATCTGGACCAATTCAGACCTGCACTTCCTTTCACCAACTTCTTCCCCAAAGAACCGGCATCTACACTTCCTGCCATATAATGCCTCGTAAGGCGCCATACCGATACTAGCATGATAACTGTTGTTGTACGCGAACTCCACCAAGGGTAAATGACAATACCATTGACCTCCAAAATCCATCACGCACATCCTTAACATGTCCTCCAACGTCTGAATAGTCCTCTCAGACTGTCCATCTGTCTGAGGGTGAAAAGCTGTGCTAAAGTCCAATCGAGTACCAAGCTCCTCATGAAGCTTCCGCCAAAACCTAGAAGTGAACTGGGGCCCTCTGTCAGACACAATCGAAACTGGGATCCCATGAAGACTAACAATCCTCTCAATATACACCCTAGCATACCTGGCTACGGAAAAAGTCGTCTTCACAGGTAAGAAGTGTGCCGACTTAGTCATTCGGTCGACTATCACCCAAATGGAATCATACCCTGCCGAAGTTCGAGGTAACCCAGTCACAAAGTCCATGGTAATATTCTCCCATTTCCACTCTGGAATGGGGAGTTGGTCGCAAATAACCCGCACGGCTTCGAGATGTCTAAGTTTGACCTCAATGCAAGTCAAACACTGGATATGCAAATCATACATCCTTCTTCATACCACTTGTTCGGTCAATTAATTTTTAAGATCATGATATCTTAGTGGAACCTGGATGAATACTGTAGTCGTATGATTGTTCTCCATAATCTCTTTCTAAGTCCATCAACATCGGGACGCACAACCTAGTACCCAATCTCAACGCCATTATCCCCAATCACAAAATCATCCGCCCGACTTCGCACAACCTCATCCATAATCTTCATCAACCTGTGGGTCTCGTGACCGAAATGTTCTTAATTTCGTTTCCATCGAATCGACTGACCAAATGTGCTAAAAGTGCTCCAGACTCCAACATCTCTAGCTGTAAACCCTGATCATACAATTCATACAACTCTCTAGTCAATTGTCGCTTCTCCGCACTAATGTGGGCGAGACTGCCTGATGATTTCCTACTCAAAGCATCTGCCACCACATTAGCCTTGCCAGGGTGATATTGAATCGTACAATCATAGTCCTTGAGCAACCCACCATCTTCCGCTCTCAAATTTAGCTCCTTTGTTGAAAATATATTTTGGGGAACTCTTGTGATCCGTGGAAGATCTCACGTCTCACCATATAGGTAATGTCTCCAGATCTTCAATGCAAAAATCATAGCCGCCATCTCCAAGTCACGAGCTGGGTAATTCGCCGTCTCTTCAACAGCTTAGAAGCATAATCACCTTACCGTGCCGCATCAATACACACCCTAATCCGAAATTCGAAGTCGCCACAATACATCGATAACCTCCCCGAGCCTAAGGTAATGCTAGCACCGAGCAGAGGTCAAACAATCCTTCAACTTATGAAAACTCGGGCCACAAGCCTCATTCCACCTAAATCTAACATTTTCCTCGGGTTAACCGAAAGTTAAAGGTGCAGCAATCCCCTCAAAATCCTGACAAAACGACGACAATATCCGCTGCCTGAGAAATTTCAACCACCACCGTGGGTTGGTCTCCCGCCAATCCATCAATGCCTATCTTCCGGATCCACTCGAATACCTTCCTCGGGATACTACATGTCCCAAGAAAGACTATCCAAACACCAAAATTCACACTTGGAGAATTTTGCATATAACCGATGCTCCCTTAAGGTCCGTAATACTATCCTTAAATGTTCTACATGCCCCTCCTCACCCCGAATATACCAAGATATCATCAATGAACAATCACAAAGCGATCCAGAAGGGCCTGAACGCCCGCTCATCAAATCCATAAAGGTCGCCGGCGCATTAAAGGAGTCCAAAAGATGATCACTAGGAACCTACAATGGCCGCATTCTGCCCCAATGCCGTTTCCTTCTAAACATCCTCATGTTCTATTCTCACCGAAGATATCTCGATCAGATCAATCTTAGAAAACACTTATGCACCCCGTCAACAACAAGCCATCTACCTGGGAGCTGATATTTATTACGTGATCACACCTTGTTCACCGTCAGAGTCTATACATAGCCGCAAGGAAACTAGGTCTTCTTTCTTACAAATAGCACAGAGCAATTCCTGGTGGGAGAAGCATTAGCCCGACAAAACCTTTATCTAACAAATCCCGAATCGCTCCTTCAAATTCTCCTTCAACTTCCACAAAGCATCCGGTAAGGTGGCAAGGAGATAGAGCCGTGTCTTATAACATCAATGCAAAATTCTATCTCTCCCCACGTGGCAACCCCGTAACCTTCAAAACACATCGAAATTCACAAGCAACGGACATCATCAACCCAATTCTATCCACTCCGCAATGTCTCCTCACAAGAGCCGTATAACCCCGGCACCCCTGGCCAAGAACATTCGCCCAATGTAATGGTCGAAATCAAATTAGAAGGGGCTGGTATCTGCTCACCACGAAACCCAAACTCCGAACTCTGAACTAAAATCACTTGTTTCTCAAGAATCCAGACGGGCGAGTGCCCGCCAACCAATCCATACCCAAATAACCAAATCCATCACATCCAACAAAATAAGATCCGCGTAAGGTCTCGCTACTACAAATCGGACACGATGGAAAGTAAATATTCGCCTAAGGCATCACTGGGAAAGCACCGATAACTGAGTTCAAGTCCCACTACCGAACACCAGCTTCTCCCAATGCAAAGCTGGGGAGACACAAAGGAGTGTGTGGCAACTGATCTAACAACACCCTAGCCTCAAAGATAGCAATCGGAATAGTACCCGATATTAATGAAGATTTGACGCCCGGCGTCCCGAGGAGGAGTGTAAAAACTCCGTCCGACCCACGTCCAGACCCAGAGCCTGGGTTCGACCGGCCCCTACCACCAAATCCATTCTCCTGAGCTCTATCTTCATATCCACCGCCTCATTGGCCACTATATTGGCAAAAGACCACCGAGAAGGGACGTAGGCTGGCCCAATGAACTCGAAGGCAACACCAACGCTAACCCCGAGGAAAAGGTCACTGGCCGGGAATTCCAGATATGATTCCGCCATATGGCCCAACTCTCCACACCTAAAACAAGCTCCACTAGCCGCCATAAGGGCCTTGATGGTCCGCCATTAATCAGCACATACGCGCCGTAATCCAGTGCTGCCGCACTCGAGCCCGAACTCGTCCCTTGAACTATACCACCCGCCTAAACCCCGTCCACGATCCGGGAGGCCTCTATAACCCTTCTCGGGTTATGTTTCACCGCTCTGCGGACTCCTTGGTCTAACCACCGCCTGGTCTCACGACTACCACCAAAGTACCTCGTACCACCATAATATCATAATGTGCAAAGGTACTAGTTTCTGCCTCATACGTCTTTCTAAGACCATCCAATTAAGATACCATGAAGGCGAAGGTCGGCCTCCATCCGTCTTCGCCAAATCAAGACTCCAAGAAGCTACACTTCCTCGACCGTATCAAGGATAAGGAAATGTATTCAAGCCCAGATGTACTTATTTCGCCTTTGTACTCACGCAACTAACTCCGAGCAAATTTACTAAGATACACGAACCTCGCGGTGTACTCCACTGGCTGCATATACTGATTCTCTTCACCGCTTCAAATCGTTTCCTGACTTTGCTCATGGCAAAAGAAATGTAGTTATTTCAGCCTCCCCGAACCGGGAAACGCAGGTGTTATACCTCAAGAAACGGCTGATGTAACTTCAGACTAATTGCAATGCTAAGCCCTTGAGGGAGAAACTGCCATCTCAATAGTCTGCCACGATAAGCCAGATCAAATGCTCTCTTCTCCACTTCGCCCGAACCATCGGGTCACCGATACCCCATCAACAGAACCCCGCCATTCCGGTACTAGAACAAGGAATGTGATCCGGTCAAATCCGTCCACCCTACTGAATCAAGTAGCAGCCTTGTCGCTGACATGTCTAAGGTTGTCGGAGCCGTCTCGCACCCTACCATACCCGCCAAAATGCCCATAAGGAGTCGGCCGACACGTGCATCCGCCGTGGCTCGAACCGTGCTCGCGGAATATTAACCCGTGGCTCTCTGGGCCAGGCCATCACCGACTGTCGCTTCGGCCAGATTGGGCCTACTCGTTTCCTTCGCTCTCTCTCCCGTGAATCAGACGGCCAAGGGGATACCTCATCTGGGCCTCCGGCCTCATCATAAAATCGGGCACTCGACCGCCGCTGGCAGATCGGCAAACCGCCGCCGTGATTAACCTCGACCGTCTCATAATCGGGCAAGTAAACACAAGACTATCGATAATAGACGCCTAATCCGGGACGGCGTAAACTAGATGCAATGGTGATAGACAAGGACCGAACTCGATCCTAATTCGCAAAGATCGAAACTAGACTCTGTGCCATAGGAATGAACCTATACCCATACCAACTTTAAACACCCAACTGGGGGATCGACCGCTTGGGAATGGGGAGGCGAAGGCCACCAAACCCGTGAGCAAAACCTAATCGAAATACCACACCGACTATCATGCGATCACCGACAATATATCAACATACATATATAATATGCTTACTAAACATCCATAGGAGAGATAAATTCGATCCCAGCGGCATATCATCATCATACACAAAATAAACACTATCCGGATTACAAAATATACTAATATTCAAGTACCGCGTGACACCTAGATTAAATATAGACAAAGATTAATAATATCATAATAGCATGTAACCGCCATGAAGGAAGAGAATTCGCGAGTTATCAAGGATCCGAGAAGGAGGACGACAGCATTCTGGAAAATACCTGAGACTCCGCTACTTTAGAGTGAGTTAATATCATATAATTCATACCACCTCTACAACCAAAATGTTTTACTTACTTATAGTAATTCATAATATAAACATGGTAATGAAAATCATATTAATAAAGAAATTCACATAATCGTGTATACGCACCCAGCACAGTTCATGTCATAACACAACATCACATCAATCGAAATCACTCAAAGAGGACCCATACTCCAATGCTATAGTTTTTACTTCGCCTTCTCAATCCACAGACCTGCGCCGAGAATGCTCGACTGTGGTCCTAACTCCGCCAACACTTAACCAACCTATAGCCGGCGCCCTGAGAAATGCTCGACCGTGGTCCTTACCTCCGAAGATCCCCGAGAGAAACGCCAACCAGTGGAACTCATATCCATAATCATTAATCTGTAATATAATATGATTAATACCGGTGCGCACGCGGTCCTGATGTAACCCATCAAGTGGTATGTCCTGCTATAGTTCCCATTACAAACATTGCAAGTACAATGCACAGCAATATCACATCCAGCAGTACACACTCACATCCATCATCACGACAAATCTCATATGCAGATACAATAATAATAATAGTAATAATAATATCGTGTATCGGGATGACCGAATATAATTTAATGCCATGAATAATCGCATCATGCATGCAAACGATGGTTATAAGCTATATGATATCAACTCACGTAATATGTCTGATCTCGTAATCGCCTCAGACCTCAAATATCTCATGAGTCATTTCTGACAATCTAAATGGAAAAGACAGAATCGATAATAAGATTAAGATTTAAACATACTCTAGACTCGACCAAACATCTCACAGACTAACCCATATAAATCAGACTTATGTTCATCGAAAATTCAGAACTCTCCCCTTAAAATCGACTACCCCCATATAACGGGTCCAACTCGATAAAATACACTTTAAAAAGATCCATTAATTTATCCAATGTCGGCGGCCACAACTACAAGATAAATCCACTACCGACCTAATCCAATCACAATACAATCAATCACGATAAATTCATTATACAATTAATAGCTTAGATATTAAATAAATATAAAGCTAATAAAATACGTTTAAATGAAACTTAATACTGTCAATTACATCTGAGTATGATTAAATATGTGACGGTTTCCGAATATACCATTTAAATTATATCCTAAAAATACGTATTATTACGTAATTAAACGATAATAAAGCATTTTTACTATAAAACATTATTAACGAACAATTAAAATCGACATCGTATTAAATACACAATTAGGTTCACGCCGCTTTAGGGTATAGATTCTTTAACAAGCCCCGAATGCTAAACTGACAAGATCGCTTCGAATCCACTTAACTGGGACTACGCTCTGCCCCGCACGCTTTCCTTCGAGGTCCACACATCAAGGGCCTAAAAAATTTGAAGGTGGCCTAAATTGATTTTGAGGGTACCCACGTCAAGCCCAAGGTCCAAGGAGTTCAGTACAAACGGCTTATGGATCACTGAGGCTGGATCGCCCAAACAAATGCAGATTCTGCTGAAGCTCCACCATCTCCGTCACCAAAGAAACGACTGGAAATGGCTATCTGGGCGTCATCTAGGTTTTAAGGGTCAGGATTCCATTTCGTGCCAACGAAAATGAAACGCGAAACTGGAGGGCGGAAGTAGAGAGAGAGAAAATGGCATGTTTTCCGCGCATTTGGAGGCATTTTCCGGGCTGAATCAAGGGTGGTCGAAGGTCAAGGAAGGGTGGCACGCCCGCCCTGCATGGCCTGATGGTACTTCTGAGGTGGTCGTAATCCACCTGGGTGTGTGGTGGCGCCAATGAGGAGAGAGGGAGAGAGAGAGAGAAGGTCTCGTCGGGGTAGCTTGCCACAAATGCAAACTTTTTTTTTTATACCCCCTAATCTTAATCACTTTCAATCAATTTTAATCAACTTAATTAAGGCATAATTGTGCAATTAAACTGACTAAGGAAAATTAGCATTTAACAATAACTTTAATGTGGCTATTTTAATGAATCAAAATAAATATTAAACCAAGTATATAAATAATTTAAATGGCCAGAATAATTATTATGACCCAAAATAATTTCTTAGGAAAAATTAAGTATACATAATTAAATAAATTTTTGATAAATAAATCCGAAATTTAAAACTCAATAATTAAAATTAAATTGCGCCAAATTTACGGGTATTACACAATCATTCCCATATTAGATTCCTAAACAAATCCAAACACTAAAAATGGAATCAAATTATTGATTTCATTCCATGAGAAATAGGAATGGAAAGAGATTCTTCATTCTCATTCCTCATTCCAATGTACCAAACACACGAAAGTATAACATGTGCGGCTCTCTCACTCTCTTAATAAATGAAAATTAAAGAGTTAGCGATCGTGTCTCACTCTGGTCACATCAACTTGTCATATAGTCAATTCCGACTACTTTTCCAGCGACCCCAGATCTACTCATCGGATTAAGTACATACGTAACCCATTTGACCTATATGCTCCGGCTTAAGGGGGAATGTTAAGGATTAGTTTCCTAATCCATTTAGGAATATTTTCCTTCTTTTCTTTTCTCTTTAGTCTCCTAATCAAAGAGTTATTTTTTTTTATTTTAACAGTGTTTAAAACGAATATCATGCCTTAATTGTTCCTCGTGCGGTTTCACACCCAAGACGTGAAAAGTCAAACAATCAAACAAAGTATTTCATGGACTTTCAAATCAACAAATGGGGAATAAATTACAAAGAGAGGTCTCAAACCCAAGACCTCTTTCCATACCAAGCTTTGATACCATGTTAAACAACTAACTCTCCGATAAACTCAAGCTTGTAAGATTTGGATTTAATATGAATATCATGCCTTTTAATACCCTCCTTCCCGTGCGGCCCCATACCCGCATGTGGAGAGTCAAACAAACCAAACAAAGTCCTCCACTGACTTAATTCAACAAATCTGAGTATAAATTACAAGAGGTCTCGAACCTGCTGCCGGGATTCAAGCATTACGAATATCACGTTTTTAACATAGCTCTAAAAAATTCTAGAGATTGCGAAGAAATAACTATGGAAATAGCAGTTCCCTTCCATCTGAAGAGCAATTGCCCACTTTAGCAATACAGAACAAATACTACCTCCAAACTTAGGCTACTTTTTGAGCTAATCAGATCACACATATCAAGACAACAAACACCTACACCCCACCTCACTTGCCACCTAGGTGTGTAAACGAGTCAAGCTACTCATGAGTTACTCAAGTTCAAACCCTGAAATTTGAATTCGACTGTATATTAATTGAGTCGAAGTTAGAGTAGCTCGCGAGCTTATCGAGTCAAGTTCGAAAGTATCATAATTCGACTGAGCCGCCATGAGTTAATCTGTTATAGACTATTTTATTAATCGAATCAAACTCGAAAGATTTCAAGTCGAAGTTGATTTTATAATTATTTATTAATTTTTAATTGATTTGAGCTTTACCGAAGTTTCCAGTTCGGCAGTCAACAACTACTTTCAAGTCGAAGCCAAACATCTAAAAGCTCGACGAAGTTCCAATGAAGTTCGAGCTTTGAGTTTTTTAATCGAAATAAGTCGAGATTGGCCTCAGATCGACTCAACCTGATTACGCTCCCATGAATGCCACTTCTCCCATCCGTTCTTCAAACACCAGACTCTCATACCATATCATAACCCATAAACCAAAAATCCTAGAGCTTTATGCACCATCAAACTATAAAGTGAAAAGAAAAACTATAAAATTGCATGTTAATAAACCCCAAATGTCTCTTTAACTGCTGAGAATAAACAAGAAAGGGGAAAGGTAGAAATAGAAATCAATCATAGTTCAAGTAGTTAACCCGAATTTTCTTTTTCCATTCAAAGAACCAGATAGAGCATCGTAAAACCACTCTGTAATCTATCCGCAACTATCGTTGAAAATGATTGCTCTCTCGAAATAAATACAAATTTCTAAACTAAAAAACAAATTAGAAATTTTTACTAACGACAACTTTTAAGAATTTGTCCCTAATACGCTTTTTTTTTTTAACATTTTCGAGTATCACAATCTCTTTTGTAGTATTCATAAAAGAAAAAAAAGGCGTGTTTAAGGCACGCCTAGGCTCAAGGCACAACTACTCCCTGGCATAGCGCCTCACTATCCAAAACATGTGCCTTATTGAAAAGGCACGTCTTGCAGAGAACGGTATGTTTTTTTATTAATTCTGTTAAATGACCAAATCTCCTAAAAGTTCAAGCTCCTAGGATTTGGGTTCAATATAAATCGCATGCCTAACAACACCCTCCTCACGTGTGCCCCATACCCGGCATGTCAAGAATAAAAATAGAGTCCTTCTGCTGACTTTCAAATCAACAAATGGAAATAATAAATTGCAAACGAGGTGGTTCAAACCATAACCTCCAAATCAACCCCGATCCGATAGCATATTAAACGAACAACTCTCCCAAAACTCAAACTCAGATCTGGGTTTAATATGAATATCATGCCTTTTAACATAGATCTTTAAAAAAATTTGAGATCATAAGAGTTAATGAGGTGAAACAGCAATTCCTTCCATATGAAGAGCAATTGCCTACCCGAGTAGCTCGAGTAACTTGTCAAGTCGAGTTCGAGTATCATAATACACGAGTCAAATCGTAAGTATGATAATAATTTTGCAACCTCTGCACATACCATTTTTTCTTGATCTACCACTGAAATTTTCAATAATCATCCATTACCATTTCCAAATTAATCGCAACATGCATCGTTTCGAATATCACATGCATTCACCGAATTATTTTTCTTTTGCAAAGGCTTTTGATGTAGCGTGCATTTAAAGCTCTCCGAAAATTGCGTTTCCACACGGATCGTCTGCTAGATGAAACAAGGCATCATGTTTCAGCTTTATATCAAGCGATCAGAAATGTAAAATTCAAACCATTGAAAATGGGAATGAAAAGAATAAATAAAAAATTGGAATTTAAACCTAAAAGATCGGAATAACTCATTCTGCATCGTCGCTAAATGCCGAGCCTTTGCAGATACAAAAGACGAGTATGAGTACATCCCTTTGAGTACAAGAAATTAAGAATAAAGAATCGATTTCTCGTGAGATTTGTGATCGAGAAGTTGAAGAAATTCACCGCGGTGTAGAGAATCGAGGGAATATGAGGGCGAGATTTGGAATTGTTTAAGGGAGCTTGGTTTACTATCAACTCGACCCATTTCTGGGCTTTGAAATATTTGGCTTGCAATAAAGCTTCCCGCTTCGCCGCAAACCCGATCCGTCTTTCAATCCGACGTCATTTTGTTCCTCTCGCCTCCGCTGGTAAAACGCATCGCGCTTCAATGCCTCGTGCTCGAAATTCCTAAAGATAGGGCCCACACTTGGAAATTTAGGGATTAGGGTTAGGTTTTCTCAATAAGACACAAAATAAATTATTTAATTAAAAATTCAAATGTACAGAAGTTTTTAAAAAATATATAATTTAAAATAAAATACATTTATGGAATATGTTTTTTTTTTTTACAATTAAACATTTTAGTTACAATATAATAAACTCAAACCCGATACCTTCCCCTTCCTATGTCCTGTTTTTTCGAAACGTTGAGCGTTCTACTATATGAATTATATATAATGAGTATTTTCGAATATGAATTTAATAGTAAATACAAAATACCTTTTTTTAATAAAGTAAGCTATACAAATTATTATAAAATATATTTATTTTGAAAGTTTAGCAATGGTAATATCAAATAGTTTTTTGATTTTTATTAAATTTTTTACTATATTTATATTTGTTTATTAAAAATAAAATTATTTTATATATTTTCCAAAAGAAAATATTAAAACGAAAAACAAAGGATCGTAGAATTTTTAAGAAATAATTAATAAAATAAATGAAATATTTGATGTAAAAATCTTAAGCTGTCGTTCAATAATTTTACAAAAGATAAAAAAAAAAAAAAACACACTTGTTAAAACATTTTCAATAAAATAAATGGTTGGAAGGTTTGACAGTTGAAAAATCACCGATATTATCAATAAATCCTCAAAAAATAGTTGTCCGAATCGTGCTAGAGAGAGGAAGTTAAAAGTCCATATATGTAAGATTTTAGCAATAACACTGGCCGATATATTTTCTCAAGGTGAGAAAGAAAATCAAAGTAGGTCGATAGGTGGCTTTAATGCTTTGTGTCACTTCAACCTTAAATTGGACAATATCGAGGGAAGAGTTGAGACGTTACAATGGTATCAGGACTTTATATAAGACTTTAATTCAAATACTATCGAGGCATTTTATTGCGAGCATAGGTCCAACAAATAAGCAAAACCATGACTGATTGGTTGAAAACCGTGCACCCACTACTTCTTAACCTAACAATTTCTGATGGAAAGTTGGTCATATAATTTCATTTGTTAGTAATCACTTTTTAAAGTTGGGTGTTAACTTTTTAATAGCGATAATTTATCTTTTAAGGGTTATTATGATTACAAATTTTATTAAGGGTGTGTTTGGGAGAGCTTATTTACATTTTATTTTCTCACATAAATACTTTTGATAAAAATTATAGGTGTTTGGAAGAGCTTATAAAAATAGCTTATGACCCCCTTATAAGCTTATTTTAGCTTATTTCAATAAGCTTCATGGGAAAGCTTATCAAAAAAATCTTAAAAAAACTTACACAGAAGCCTAAAACTCGATAATCTTAATAACAAAAATGTCATTACGAAAAATTATGTAAAAAAAAAGAAATCTTGAAAAAATTATGTAAAAAATAATTAAAATTTTTGAAAATTTTATGTACAAAATAGGAAATTTTTCTAAAAAATATAAAATAAATTCCGAAAAAATCATGTAAAATGGGTAAAATTTTTGAAAATTTATGACAAGTACTTATTTATTCAAACACTTCAATTTTACAAGTGGTTATGATGGTCGTTTCAGTAATTTTAATTGTTACAAGTATCTGTGTAGGAATGCATCCAAACACCTTAAAATAATATACAAGTGCTTTTAAAAATATGTATCCCAATACATGTCAAGACCCAACCTGGGGGCCGAGACCGGCACTAGGGAATGGGGAGGCATAAGGCCACCGAAACCCGTAGCAAGCCTTATTGAAATATTCATGCCGACTATCACAGGCACGATCACCGTCTCCATACATATATATCCACATGCATATTTATAATATGCTCGATGTCAAAACATCAATAGGGGAGAATAAAGTCCCATCCCATACACCGTCCCAGATACACAAATAAAACAGAATTATCCGAATCCAAACATACTAATATTCCAAAGTACCGCAAGGACACCTAGATTAAAGAACAAAACAGATTCATTAATCATCAACAGATACAACCGCCTGTAAAGGAAAGAATTCCGTGGTTCTCAAGGATCCGAAGAAGGAGGATCGACAAGACTAAATAAATGAGACCGCTGGGCCTCGAGAGTGAGTTAATATCATATAATCTATACCACATCTACAACCAACAGGATATACATACATATAGAATTTCAATATAATGTACTATATATATATATATATCACATTGAGACTATATAACAATACACTCACATATGTATGCATGCACACAACATCAAGTTTCATCATCACATTATCATCACAATAATCGAGAACTCTAGCCGGACCCTATATCTATCACTACAAGCCATACGGCCTTCAAATCCATGATCGGGCGCCTGAGAGAAAAGCTCGACTGTGTGGTCCTTAACTCCAGATGACACTTAAACCAACCAACCATAGCCGGCGCCCGAGAAATGCTCAACCAGTATCCTTAACTCCAGCAACTATCCTACCAGATCCATAGCCGGCGCCCGAGAGGTTGCCTAACAGGACCTTAACCCAGATCCCCGAGAGAAACGCTCAACCAGTAACTCATACATAAACATAACCGCATCATAGTCTCGATTATTAATGGAAAGACACGGTCCCGATGTAACTCATTAGGTGAAGAACCGCCATAGTTCCTATTACAAACATTTCACATACAATGCATTGTTAAATATCGCACCTAACAATACACACTCACCTCCATCACGCAATGAAATTTCATATGCAGATATATTTCATAACAAACTAAATAATTTAGTTACCAAAGTAAATACAATTCCAATGATAATAATCATGTCGTGATGATGGGTGTAGTCTAATGCCATAAATGCTATGCCATGCATGCAGATGATGTGTCGTAAACTATATAATATCAACTCACTGAGTATGTCTGATCTCGCATCGCCTCGGCCAGTCAGTTCCGCGGAGTCAATGACAATCTAAAATGGAAAAGATATTGATAACAAGATCAATATTTAAATATACTCTAGACTCGACCGTAAAACCTACTGCACTCAAACCGACATAGAACCGTGACTTATGTTCTAATCGAAAATTTAACTCCTCCCTAAAACTCGGACTTAACTCCCTGTAAAATGGGTCCAGAACCTGATAAAAATACATTTCTAATATCCACAATTTATCCAATGCCGAGCCGGGCCACAACTACAGATAAATCCACGGCTCGACGCAATCCAACACAAAGGTCAACAATTCGCGATAAATACAATTGATATACTTTATAGCTTCGGATAATTCATTATATTTATACATGGATAACTCCGGATATAATTAAAATACGTTTAATCAAAATCAACGCTAGCTCTAATTGCATAGGATATGATTTTAAACACAACATCAGACCGGGCGATATATTTTGGGTTATATTCTTTCAAACACAAACATGAGCAATTAAACGAGCAAATAAGGCCTTTTCAATATTAAAATAACCTTTACGAACAATTAAAATACGAATATCGAACAATTATACAATTAGAGCTCGCGACCGGGCTTAGTGGTATAGATTCTTTACCAAGCTCGACGCGAAACCGACAGACCGGCCTTAATCACTAATCGAGACGAACATTCTCGGTCCCGGGCACGCTTTGTGGTTCGCCACCGCCGGGCCGGCGGGCCGGAAAATTGAGGGTTGTTTAATTTGATTCCCAAGGACACCCACGCAGCCCAACGCCAAGGGACCCAAAATGTGACCGTTTCGCCGAGGACCACCCGAGGGTTTAACGGCCCGACAGCCCCTAACTCCGCGAAGCTTCCTTCGCTCACATAAACGTTTGAACGCCGATCGGGCGATGGATCTCGAGTTTTTAGCGAGAGCTCGATCCGGTGGCCTGGGCCAGCGAGGCGGCCGAAAATGGTCGACGGCCGGCGGGCAAGAAGGGCGTAAGAGAGAGCTTGGCGCGTGACTCGGGCGAGATTCGCGTCGGCAGACCAAAGCAGACAAGGAAAACATGATAATAATTTTTCCCGCACCTGAGGCCAGATCAATGGTAAATGGCCGGACGGCCACGGCAAAGGGTGGCTGCGCGCGTGGAGAGGAGAGGGAGAAGGCTTGTGGGTAGTTTTTCCCTTTTTCCTCCTTTCAATTTAACCCTTAATTCAATTTTAAATTAATATTTTAACAAATCAAAATAATTATTAAAACAATTATGGAAATAGTTTAAATGGCCAAATTTACGGGTATTACAATACAAATAACTTATTGAATAAAGTACTTATGACATAAGCTCTCATCTAATCAGTTTTTATAAAATAAGTGCTTAATTAAATTGTTTACCCAAACAAATAGCTTAATTAAACATCCAAACTCAATAATAGGTATATGCAATGAATTCCACTATAATCCTTTTTCTCTTCCATGGGAATAACCCTTATTTCACTTTGTTTTCCATGTAATTAATTAAAATATGTTCACTCATTCATTTCATATATGTTTCTATATAGTTGAGGAAAGTTAATTGATTACAAAACCAAAACGAATGTAAAGCTTGTGTTCTACACAGCTTTACCATCCTTGTGGTCCATTCCGATCCGAATGAGAATTAGTCTGAGTGTGGTATGGCTTAAAGGTGTATTTTGTGTATGCACTTAATTCGCTTTAAAACACCTCATGCATGATAAAAATAAAAATAAAAGGGAAAAGCTAAAACATGTTTGTTTCGCTTGGAAAACTATTATTTGAGAACAATTTTAAAAAGAGCTATTTTTTTCTTTTAACAAAGGTTTAATATTAATATCATGCCTTATTAATATTCTCACAGCCCATACCGCACGTGAAATGTCAAACAAACCAAACAAAGTCCTCCATGGACTTTCAATTGCGCATCAAAGTGTTGTACCTTTTTCATTTATTTAATTAAATGTAATTAATTTATGGACCAGGTCCTCCTCAAATTGCACTTTCATGCATTAACAAATCTAACTACCCTAATCTCTTTGTTTTCCAAGACCATTTCTAAGTTCTAACTCACTGCATTCCTCTATTTAAATTTTATTTAATCAGGATGTTCCTTTAGTAATTTGAATTAATGCCATAACTTATAATTAATTATTAGGTAAATCCTAATGTATGCTACAAGGCATAAAATAGGCCCCTTGATGTTAACCTCCACTTAACCTTGTGGATCTAAATTAATAATCAAGTAATTCGATCTTAAATACAACAAGTAAATTCAATAACTAGTTGGTTTAAAGTCTTGGATTTAATTCAATGATTATGTTTTTAAGCCCTTTTAAGAACATTAAAGATTTATTTGATCATTAGTTTCAGAACCTTATGAAATTAGTCAAATTACGTCTAGAAGCTCGAACCGGTCTTTATTAAAACAATCAAACAAATCACTAAATCCAATTATGTGATTCAAGACAAGTGAGGGAAAATAAAATTATTAAATTCCTAAAATTATAAAAAATGTAAAATTGGTAGGGAATGTAGTATCTCATAGTCCCATAGTGTGAGCTCTCATTTCAGGATATGGCTGAAAGGAATACACAATCAGACATCTAGACTTATGTTTATAGTATCCTATCTGAAATTAATTAAAATTAATAGTAATTATTTCCTCGGTGTTACATGCGGAGGCATTATTAATATTTCAAGCAAATAGCGAGATCTTTCGACTACAGAGGTTAGTTTTTATTTTAAATCTATTTAAGAACTTTCAAATTTTTTTTTTTTTTTTTTAGTTATTTTATGTTTTCTCTCTATTTCCTATAGAAATAAGAAGTCAAACAAAAAAAAAAATCTATGATTACTTCTGACGTATGAGCATGGCTATGTCTATAATGCCTTTGAAAACTATAATAATATTATTTCTTTATTCATACATCAAACACCATCCCAACAGTCATGTTATGATTCATGCAACTTTGTTGATAAAATCGAAATAAGAAAAACAAAAAAAACACACAAATTTTACGTGGTTCGGCAGTGTGCTACATCCATGGGAACGGTGGCACAAACTTTCACTATATCTAAAATAGGGTTACATAGGAGAGTTTATAATGACTCTCGATATGACCAAATTACAAAAATACCTTTATACCTTAAACATACTCGTACTGTATCGCGGAGGGTAGGTCGGGGCATATCCCAAATATAAGCATTGCTTGAATTTTTCCATGGTAATAGGTTTGTTAGGGTATGAATCTTTTCTATCTTGAAGAGACCCGACTCCCGATCTTGTGAGAAATCTCACATTTATGTGTTTGGTCCTTACATAATACACGGTTCTGTCTTTTAACACCTCCCACACGTGGAGGGGTTAAACAAACCAAACAAAACCAAGAGTTTGGAGATGAAAGGTTCGGAATCAATATAATACTTTGTAAGTATCTGATATTGCTAACTAAGCAATGCAGGAGCTTTGGTGGAGGTTGCACGATTAAGACATCTAGGGACTTATCAGATCTTAAGAATATCTTGGAATACGATCAAGGTGCTTTAGTAGTCATTTGGGTATTGATAAGATGACCATTTTCGGAGCCATTTCGGGTTTCTATCTCGAACCTCTTATTTGGTGCTCAATAATATAGAAAAGATGGGCTTTCAGAGTGACCTTGAAATGATGAGGAAAGTAAGGGAAGCTCTCTCTCTCTCTATTGATTTCAAAGATTCTTTTCAGACAATGGCTTAAAAATCTCTAGGTGGAGCCCTCCACCCTCGTTTCCTCAAGTTGAAATGAAGAAAATAAGCCACCACCCGACTTGTTGAGCCCGTTTTTTAACTCTTTGATGCTCTTTTGCCCCTCTTCTTCTTGGGAGCCATAAGCAAACAAGCCCCATGACTCTTTTCTTTTGTTCATTTTTCTCTCTTGGCGGGAAATTCCCTTTGCGAATTCTAAAAGAATGGCGGAAGCCATTACGTTTTTGTAGATAAGTTGACGACTTGGGTACGTGAGAAGCTTCCTTGTTTGGAGGTAGAAGGCGAGATAAGCTGGCGCGTGCTACGAGCTTGAATGGATTGGTCTTCTTGGAGGAGCGAAGTGCAGCAACTGACGACGGCGGGAGGCGAGATCACGTGGATGAATCGATTAGAATCTGACCTATGAATCTTTGAGAAGATGTCATCGGCGAGTTCATCATCAGGCCCGGAACATCAGCGGCGAGGAGGCTCGGAATCTCGGTTCCTCGAGTAGTCTTACTGACACATTGTTATCTTTGCGAGACAAGAGCGCCATTGTGACCCAATCAAGATTTTGGATAAGGTAAAATAGAAATTTCGGTTGAAAATCGAGATTTTCTCTATCTCGGATAATGACGGACTTCTCGGGTTGAAATGGAGTCTCCGCAATTGTAGCTACCACGTCGAATTTCGTTGGGTCGGGGAGTGGGAGGTCGGAGTTTCACTTCGGCGTGGGGTGTCGGATACAGGCACAAGCTTGAATAAGGGGATCTTACTTGGCACCATAGAAGTGTGAGCACTTGGCATAAAAGGAGTGGCTGCAATTAAGCCCAATATTGGATGGATTCATGGCTCCCTGATGAGCCGTGTAAAAGTGATGATGTCATAAAGTGAAATTATGAAATAAAAGAAAATGCATGAAAAAGGGAGAGCCACACCTTGGCAGGAAGGAGGGGAGGAAATTTCCTCCCATTGACCGGATGATGATTTCTCAAGGGAGAAAAGGACGAAGGAGAGAGGAGAAAATGAGGAGAAATGAAGAGAAAATGAGAAGAGAAAAGAGAAAAAGGAAAAGAAAAGCAAAAAGGAAGGGAAAACGTGGAGAGGAAGAAAGAGGTTGGATGCAGAAGGCTTTGTTCTTCATTTTTAGAGAGAGAACGTCTTCCTTCTCTCTAGATTTGTAGGCGATCTGACCGTCGGATTCCTTCGAGACAAGAAGGAAGTGTTACACGGAGAGGGACAACGCGTGGACTGGGTTTTGGGAGTTCTTGACTTGAGAGGTAGGATATTTTTACTTGGTTTTACTGCTTTAAAGAACTTATAATGGTAGGGGTCGCTTATGGGAGGCCATGAGAGGCCATGTGAATTAGTTCCAAGCCTTAGGACTAAGGGGTATGGATTTCATGACCGGTTGCATGACTGTGGGAGTTAGGGTTTTACTAGAAACTGAAAGTTTCTAGATGTTGTGATTTGTTGATGAGATGACAATGATTGGAACCAATATGGTTCATGTTTGTGAAGGGGTCGGGCGGTACCCTGTTGAATGGTCCCAAGTTGAGACCTTGTTGTGTGTCATGGCTTGCTTGAATAACATGCTAAGTGTGAAATTGTGATATTGATGCATGCTTTTTGATGTATTAATATGTTTTGCATGGAGGTAAATTATATGTATAAATTATAATTATCCATGGTGTGTAAATGTTTCATGTAGTGCTCATTCATGCATGTAACATGAGGAAGAAATGCATTGGCATCATGCATTATGCACGGACACATCGCGTTAGGTCGGATGTGGGTGCAGGGTAAGGTTTATTCATCAGTGTTGGTGAGTGGGTCGTGAACTCGGGAAAAATGGGACAAAGTCCAAGGTAGAGATTCACGAGTGTGTAAATGATCAAAATGATAAATTACATGTTTTGGGCGGAGCGAGTTGGGTGGAATCCCCCGGGGTGAGATCCCCATGGGGTTATTCACGGTTAGACATGAATCCAGACGATGCAAGTTCGTGAAAATGTTGAAAAGGCGTCACGGCGTCCTACGGTGTAAACAGGAAATCAGAGTGGCCCACAAAATAAAGGAAAAGAATCAAAAAACGAGTTTTTTGATAAATAAATTGGAGGGTTTTCAATGGACTTGGTCGGGGTGTGTGGCGGTTTATTTCACATTGGCGTCCAGGTGTGAGGGAGTCGGTTGGGGCTCGGGTCGGGTGGTTGAGGAGTCGCATCTCATGCATGACATAGACATTGCATCATAGAAAAACAATTGTATGGAATGTGTTCTTGTTTATATATATCTTGGGTGCGTATGCATTTTTAGGTGGGAGTAACCCTTGTAGAAGACTTCTCTTGGGCTTTGCTCACCAGGTCGTGGGACCTTTCAGGTACGAGGGGACATCCGAGGGGCAGTGCGCCGATAGAGGTATCTTTTGAGAAGAGAGGCATGAAGCTTTGAGGTAAATATTTTTGTACATATGTATAAATCTTTTTGTAAACGAGGCGAAAGCTATGAGAAAATAGTTGATTAATGGTATTTTGAGTATTGGTTTGTGGGCCCCGAGAGGCTATTTACTCGGGTATCGTCGTGATCACGAGATGTATAGATTTTCCGCGAGGTTGACGGGTAGTCCAACGAACACCGGATTTGGGTGATCCACGATGTGATTCACGAAGTGGATGGGCGGATGAAGGAGATCAACGTCGGGTGAAGATCTTGGCGACAAGTCCGGGTATTATAGCCGAAAATACAATGATGCCAGGAGCTTGGGCTCTTCCGGTCCCAATAGTGGTGACATGGGGTGAAGGAGCTTCAATTGTAGGAAGGCGGCGTGGTAGGGATGAAAGATGAGGCGGAGGCCGGTTAAGAGGAAATAAGCTGTGATCGATGGAGGCGGAGAGAGGTGGTGGCCATCGTGGAGATGGGTGGCCTTGGCAAAACTACTCTTGCTAAGAAAGTTTACAATGACACGATGTTAATCACCACTTTCAATGTCACGCTTTGGTGTATGTATCTCAAGTCTATACAATCAGAGCTTCTAATGGGGATGTGACAACATTATCACGAGAAACTTAGATCATATGCGTAATATGGGTGAGAATCGGTTAGAATGAGGTTCGTAAGTACCTTGACCCGAAGGTATTTGATCGTGTTGGATGATGTATGGAGTATCAAGTTTGGAATGGATTGTGCTTGTATCTTCAGTCAATCAGGCGAGTGCTCATCACTATAGCGGCGGTGCTTTGGATGCACATGCAAAGCTTTATGGACTCCGTCCCTTGGGAAAAAGAGAGTTGGGAGCTCTTTCTCAAAACTTTCAAGAAGCTGGAAGTAGTAGTACATTTCTATCCACGGGTTGAATGTCTGCGAGAAGATGTGGGAAGAGATTCTGAGGGAAATGCAAAGGCTTGCCTCTAGCCATTGTGGTAGCCAGGGAGGGCTTATCGAGAAAGAAGACTCCATCTTAGGTGGGAGAAAATACTTAGAAGCATGGGTGGCATCTAAGTCGAGGCCACAGTCGTGCATGGGAATTCTTGCTCTGATTACAGAGACTTGCCTTATTTCTTAAAGTCTTGCTTCCTTTGCTTGCGGTGTTTTCAGGGAGGCTGTGAAATAAAGGCAAAATAAATTGATCCATATGTGGGTTCTTGGAGGGATTTGTCTGTGAGGTGAAGAACGGTGGAAGAAGACGTTGGTGAAGATTATTTAGAAGAATTGATTCATAGAAGCATGATTCAAGTGGTCAAAAGAAAATGGGATGGAAGAGTAAAGTCTTGCCGCATGCATGATCTCCTTCGCGACCTTGCTATTTCAAAAGCCAAAGATTCAAAGTTTTTCGAGGTACGTGGAAACATCTTTGCATACCCTTTCAACCCTCGTCGACTCATTGCTCATGACTCTCAAAACAATTCTCAACATTTGAGCAACTGCCACCGCCTCCGATCTTTGATTTATTCCATTCACATTCCTCAAGTGAACTTCTGGTCTTGCTTAAGAAGTGCTAAATTGCTGACAGTGTTAGACCTAACTCTAACTGCCCATCCTGCCCGTGAAAGACCAGAAAAGAAATTGCCAAAGGAAATTGGTGAATTCATTCACTTGAAATATTTTCGTTTCTTGGGTCCCAGGTAGAGCAGATTTCCATATAGATCCATAGGTAGACTCATTAACCTGAAATACAGTTTACGGGATAATTCGATTTAGATATTCCATTTTGGAAGTTGCACCAATTAAGACATCTATACTTAGGGGCTTATTCGATCTTAAGAATCTTAGATGCACGTGATCAAAGGTGCTTTTAGTAGTCATTTGAATTTATTGATAAGATGACCTGACCTCCAGGGCGTTATATGTGGGACAACATGGATGGGTGGTGAGAAGGGGTCTACTAAAGTTAACCCAACTTAGAAAACTATACATTTATGGGTCAAATATGAGGAGTAATAGTTCATCTGAATTAATCTTCCCATCCAACCTTGTTGAGTTGATATTGGAATATTGTTATTTAAAGCAAGACCCCATGTTGACTCTAGGCAAGTTACCAAACTTAAGGGCTCTAAAATTAATAAACTATGCTTATATCGGAAGGGAAATAACTTGTTCTTCTGGGGCGTTCCCTCGGCTCGAATTTTTGAGATTGAATGGTTTGCCTGATTTAAAAGAGTTGATAGTGGAGGAAAGTGCACTGCCTTCCTTGAAAACCACACATTTGTCGGTCTTTATCGAGATGGGAAGCGCTTCGTCGGTTGCGGCGAAAGTCTTCGGCGAAGTAAAGCTAGAGGATATGAGCGATAGCCCTAGTGAAGAGATTAAAAACACAAAGGGAGAAAGAATTTGACAGATTCGTCTTATCACCTCCATAACATAAACAAACGGGGACCGCGTAGCATCGTCATGATTGGAAGGCATCTCAAGTTTGATTTTAATTCTTTTTTATTGTTTTTATTTTCTTATGTCTTTTTTAATTGTGTGCCATCAGCGCTCTTGTATATTGGTGTGTTCTTTTTTTTCTCCTTGTGGGTTTGAAATTCATGTAAAATTGATGAAGTTGTTGTAAAATAATTTCAAGATTTAAGTGTGTTTAGTGTACCTAAGCATCTTCTAAAAGCTCAAGCTTGTAGGATTCCTTTTTTCATTTTCTCTTTAGTATCCTAATTAGATTCTAACTTTGTTTCCTTTATTTGCTCTAACACTTAGGTGGCGTTTGTTTTTTGACTTATCACGACTAAATAGCTTTTCGGCGTTAAGCGTTTGTTTTCTAAATTTTCCACGACTTATTGCTGAAATTTTTTAAAAAGTTACGAATAGAAAAAGTGAAAATATTTGAGTTTTATTCGAAAAATTGAAAATTCCACAAAAAAATAAGAAAAACTCAATCATTGCCCGACAAGAAGAAAAAGCTGGCAATATACACTATTGGGGATGACAGGGAGGGTTTGAAAGCGAGGCGGATTTTATCATGTGGCTTCGTTTATTTTTGGAATTTCCAAACTTGTCTCATTTAAAAAATTAACGGTCGGGACGGAGATGGGAGAAAATTCTCAAAAACTTCGCTCAGTTTACATTTTATTTTATAATTTTAATTTTTTATATTTGCTTTTTTTATTTTATTATATTAAAATTAATATTTTTTTCATAAAAAATAAAAATATTATGAATTTTATAAATTATTTATTAAAAAATATTATTATTATTGTTATTATTTATATTAAAAAGTATAAAAATAAAATAATAAAAAATTATTTTTAAATATAACTCCGAGATTAGGGGTTTATTATTACACTATTTTGGATACATGGTTCCACATTGTTTCGTTTGAATTAGTTTACGCCCGAAATAATTTATTTCTTTTCAATTCACTTTATTTTAAATGAACTTAGTCCAAGTCATTTCCTGACTTTCGAATTTTTGTAAATCTAGATTACTGAAGTCAGCGGCAACTTATCACCCGAGAAGAAAATCGAAAAAATTTCGTTTGTGTCATAGTCGACCAAACTTTTAAGTTCTTAGATTACTGCGAAACCTTGATTTATGCGATCTGTTTGTCATCAAAGTCTATAGAATTTTTTAAAACCACTGCTTACTTATGGCAATTTATTATTTTTATTAATATTTTGCCATTTTTGAAAACTATTTTTCGGGTTGATGTGTAATACATGGTGGTCTCGAATTTGAGAAAATAAACCAAAACCCATTAAAAATCCGATTAAAATTAAATTAAACATGTGCCATTAAGAGTAAGGCGGGACGGGAATCCAAAATAATGGAGTCTCATTGTCATCACACTCGCTCTTATAATGTTAAAAAACAAACAACTTAATACTTAATCTTTATTAAATCTTATTCGACGGTAAAGGCTTTAAAAAAGTTCTATTAATTAAGTAAAAAAAACAAACACCTAGGGTGTGTTTGGAACATAGGAATGGAGAATGGGAATCAAGAATCCCTTTCCATTCTTATTTCGATATTCTTGGAATGAAAAAAGAAATAAATTGAAGCAAATAATCTGTGCTCAGCGAATTTTAAAGAGTTTAAAAGGGGAGAAGTAGGTTTCAGGTTATTAAAATAAAAATAATAGCACATAAGGGATAAAAAATTTGTTTTCCATGTTTCAAGTAATGGCGGAAAAAAATAATTGTAAGTCGGGTTAAAATGTGATGTTTAAAAAAATAATCTCTAAAATACCCTCAAGCTACATGGTTCCCTCTCTCTTACCCCACCGATTTTCTCCTCTCTCTCTCTTACTCTCTCATCCCACTAAAGAACACCTTCCTCTTATTTCTCTGCTCGCCTGCTCTCACTAAGTCATTTGCAATCCCCCTCTCTCACTAGGATATCTAATATAAAGCATCTTAGTGAATATCTTATGAAAATAAAATATATCAATAAAATATAAAATTGTTTAAAAATAAAAAATCATAAAAATATCCATGAAATATTTTACATATCCATAAAATTATTATTTAATTTTAAAATTTTATTACTTGTGGATAATCTTTTTGATATTTCCTTTAATTTATTTAAATAATTCAAATTATTAAAAAATTATGTTAATAATTTATTTTGTTGAATTTATTTTATTTAATATTTTAAAATAAAATTTATTTATTTAATATCTTAAAATTAAGAAAAATTAAAGGATAATACAATATTATATAAATATGAGCAAAAATCATTTTTAAAAATAATATTAACAAATAAAATGATAATATTACTAGCATATAATTAAACGCATAGCATAAATATTAAACCTATATAAGGGGCACAAATTATAATTGACATTATTTATTATGGTTGTACCTAGGATTGTTAAGGTGGTATCTATAGTTTATTAAGGTAGTACCTCAAGTATGTTAAGCCAGTACCTAAACTCTAACGAAGCTAACCATTGGGGGTTCGGTTATGCATTGAGCTACACACAGTGTCTCAGTACCTAAGCTCTAATTTTTAAATAAATAAATAGAGACATTTTATTATATTGTAAAAGTGATTAAGCTTTCAAAAAACCTATTAAAAAACATGTAATATTAAACCTATATCTTTGGGTGTGTTTATAACTTTATATTTTTCCGACTTATTTTATTTTTGATTAAAAAAATAATTTATGAGAAAATCAATACTTTATTTTATTTTCGAGTAAAAAAATAATTTATTTTATTTTCGTTTCTTGGTTTAGCTTAGAGCATTGGACTATGAGGTTTGATGAACAAAAAATAGGTATAAAATAATAATTTTAAGTTTTTATATTTTTTTTAAAGAGAATGTGGAATCAAAATACCACATATATCTAAGGTGAAGGATCCAGGCCGGTTAACCTCATGAACCGGACCTCAGGCACTCGATGGATATAGAAACTTTTTCTCAAAACTATCCAAATAAAATCCATGGAAGCAGACACTTTACAATCCTTTACATATCTTTAAGAAATAATGCGGAAGCGAAGTGGTAAAATTTTTTTTTTTTTTTTTTTTTTTTTTGAGCAGATTTTTAGAAAAATCGGCGAGTTTCCTGCTACGTTTTTCGGGACTTTCGAGGGTACAAAATACACATAAGCATTTAAAAACACTTCCTAATCTTTCAAATTTTCAACTTCCTTTTGGGACTCCTCGTCCACAACTCCAATCAACACAATATATATACCATATACATTTATTCCTTTTAATCATCAAAACATTCAAAACTTCTTCAATTCCAATTACACAGTTTATAAAGGTGGAGCTTGGCTGGGACAAATGGAACCACCTAAGTAGTTCCTTTGCAAAATATATCCATATATGCATATACATGACAAACTATTTGACATATAAAATATACAGAAAAACTATTTGTAATCACGAGTTCACATCGCGTCGTCTCCTCGATGGCTCGACTCAGCGATGGGGAGGGTACTCTAGGCCTTTGTCTTGGAGTCTGAAAATGTTTTGGAAACATATGGAAAGAATGAGCTAAAGAGCCCAGTGAGTGTACATTTTCTATTAAGATAACATTTCAGTATATATCAAAAATAATACATGCCCATCATGATTAAAATCGATTTATGCGCCCAAGCATTTATCTTATTAAACTTTCTTTTCTTTACGATAATAAATACTTATACATTAAAATCCATTTATGTCTTAAACATTTATGCCTCAAACTTTCTTTCTTTCTTTCTTTCTTTCTTTCTTTCTTATGGAACCCAGGGGAATAAACACCTGCAAAACAGTTTAGAATGCCCAGCCGGTGAGGGCGATCCGCATTCAGTCACCAGCTCCATACATTAGCGGAGAAACTCACGCTTTGCATAGGGTTCAGTCCTGCACCTTATCACGATGTAAGGATATTGCCTCTAGACACTATTCCCTCCCTCAGTTAGTAACCTATAACTTTACCCTCTAAATCCTTACACGCTTAAGGTACCTCGGCCAATATCAGTCATAACAGTCATATGAGGTTAGGGTAACCATCAGTAAAACATTTATCAATGTTTGCAGAATTATCCTCAAGTGCTCTGCATGTTCTTCTCCAACATGAATAGATCGTTATATGGAATCCAACAAACACGATAACAAAGTACGATCTAAGTAAAAATGGGAAAATCTGTTCATGAGATCCATAAAAGCGAAATTTGGGGCATTAAGTAAGTCAAAATAGCATGACTAAAAACTCAAAATGCAGTGCAGTGTTCGAGATGTTGTCTTGAACATCCTCATCATGAAAGTCTCAACTTATCAATTCACTTCCAATTAAATCAAGGCTCATGACAACAGCTTTGCAAACGCACATCAAGCCATTAGCATCTTAAGAGTGAAAAACCCATAATACCCTTCACCTTAGTAAAAGTACATTTATATCTTAATCAATTCTTCTTCTTAAAGTAATAAAATTCTAACACATTCCATTAGGCATGTAATCACTTCCCAGTGATTAAAATCAATGGAAACTCAGCTTTCATACTTCTCCCTAAGATTGGTCAAATCCTACATGTCACACATTCATAATTATTTCTTCAATTTCTTCCATTTCTTTCCAACAATTTATATTTGATAATTCATCCAATAATCATTGATTTGCTTAAACTAAATCAAACCAATGCATTTCAATTAAACCCTTTCTTGGCCTAACCACCCTCTGTCTCATTTCTATTCAACTTTTAATTCCATTAATTCCTTGAAACATTTCAAGTAATGTCATTAAATCAATTAAAAACTGATCAAACAACATCACTTTCATTAACATCAGGTTACGACCTAAATTGACAATCCTTATAATCTCATTCTTTCTTTTCTAAAATTTCTTAGCAAAATCAACCTAGAATCATGTCAATTTAATAGCTAAAGCCTTAATATAACTCAATTGAAGGTTTAGATAAATAATCCATAAAGCCCCTAATTGCTTCTTGGAACCTCCCGAACCCATGTTGACCACATCCGTTTACGTCCTTGATGTGCGTGGCACGGGATTTCAAACCCATGCTCCTCTCATCCCTAGCTATGACTACTACCTGGCGGAGTGCTTGTGTGTGAGGCATCGTGCTCTTGTGGTCCAAATCTACGGACTAAAACCTCTGACAAACCTCTTCCAAGAAGCCATGATATGGACCTTTTGGTTTTTCCATTTATCTTTTATCATTGGATTCGTAACTTTTCAAGCAATGATACATGACTAACTTCTCTTGATACATGACTTGTGGCATTTCTTGGAATAAGGACCTCATATCCTACAATTGATTATGCAAGATTATGTATAAGATCATGCATTTTATATGTTAATCTATCATTAGAATCGTCTTCTTCAACTTTTTTTTTTTTCAACAATCATCTTGACACTGATTCCTCGAAATATCGATCTCCCATGTCCCTCCCCAGTACTCATCCCGTTTGAACGAGTAGAACATTATCATTTCCATGTTGAAGTAGTAGCAGTTTTCATTAGACGAATAGACTCCCATTTGGACAAGTGCGTTTTACATTATTAATATTCCTCTAAAGGTGTTGATGATGAGTGGGACTTCTTCCTACACGGCGCCCTCACAATTTCTTTTTTCCAACTTTTATGATCTTTTCACTCACACTATTCTCCCTATCCTCCAAATGTAATCTTGAAATTAAAGTCCAGACTCCTTTTTGCCTAGACCTTCCAACTCAAAGATCTAGTATTATTTCCTAAAATGAGGAAACCTCGGTATTTCGGTTGTTGGTGGTACTAATGCCTCGGGAGCTCTCACGGTGGCGGTCGGCATGACAGCGCATTTATGAAACTCAAAATTTAATATGTCATGTAATGCATATATGATTTTAAATCACATAAATAATTTATGCAATTTTAAAATAAAACATTAAAACAATCATATGAACATAAAATTTCAATCTTTATAACATTTTTTCAAAAGCGTGGCTCACGATACCACGTTGAAGGATCCCAGGCAGGATTAACCTCATGAGCAGGGGACCTCAGAGCACTCAATGGATATAGAAACTTTTTCTCAAAACTATCAAATAAAATCCATGGAGCGAACCCCTTTACAATCCTTACATATCTTTAGAAAATAATGCGCGAGGCAGTGGTAAAATTTTTTCTTTTTTTTTTTTCGAAACACTTAGATTTTTTAGAAAATCGAGCGGGACGTTTCCACTCTGTTTTCGGACTTTCCCAAATTTACAAATACATAAGCATTTAAAAAAACACTTAATCTTTCAAATTTTTCGCTTCTTTTAGGACTCCTGGGTCACAACTCAATCAACACAATATATATACCATATACATTTATTCCCTTTCAATCATCAAAACATTCAAAACTTCTTCAAATTCCATGCACAGGTTTTTACATAAAAAGGTGGGCTTGGCTGGGACTTAAGATACCCTAAGTAGTTCCTTTACCAAATATATCCATATATGCATATATACATGACAAACTATTTGACATATAAAATATACAAACTATTTATACAGCTGCAGTTCACATGCGTACGTCTCCTCGATGGCTCGACTCCTTTGTGCGGGTACTCCTAGAGCACACGTCTTGGGTCACGAAAATGTTTTGGAAGCATATGGAAGAATGAGCTAAAAGAGCCCCGGTGGGTGTACATTTTCATTAAGATAACATTTCAGTATATATCAAAATAATACAGCCCTTACTCTGATTCTAAAATCAATTTATGCCTTAAACATTTATGCCTTAAGCTTTCTTTCTTCGATAATAAATACTTGCCATTAAAATCCATTTATGTCTTAAACATTTATACCTGAAACTTTCTTTCTTTCTTTCTTTCTTTCTTTCTTTCTTCCGATGGAACCCGGAGGGAATAAACACACCGAAACGAGTTTAAGTGCGGCGGTGAGGACGATCCTGTCCGATCATAACCGCTCTGTTGGAGAAACTCACGCTTTGCACTTAGGGTTCAGTCATGCCCACCTTATCACGTGTAAGGATGTGCTCTGAACACCTAATTCCCTCCTCGATTAGTAACCTATAACTTTACCTCCAAATCGCTTCTGTTAAAGATGCCTCGACGATATCCGGTCTGCAGTCATATGAAGTTAGGGTAACCATCGATTAAAACATTTATCAAAATACCTTTTATCAGAAATCCATGTAAATCTTTGCTTTATCGTGAAAACTCATATATATATATATATGCAAATATACATATGCATTCTTTACACATTTTTAAACTTTCACCAATACCTTAACATATGCATACATATATAATTTAAGTATAAATATATATTGATGCAAAGATAAAACATTTTCCATATGCCTTAACATTTTACATAAACATTTCATTAAACTTTCAATTTAACATAAAACCATTCACTTTTAAAACTTCGATTTTCTAAATATCATTTTAAATCACAGTTCATAAATCAAAAACGCTCGACAAATTTAAGTTTAAGTCAGATAGTCCTTTCACCTTTTCAAAACCACAACTACATTAATCATAACTTCCATTTTAATCTACCATACACATTCTGTTTAAATCAATAGACAGTACACATCGCACAAACGCTGTTTTGTCCAACCTTTTTCCAACAATACTCTATGAACTTTATAACCCAAAAATTATTCAAACGGTCTTCAAAATTTATGAAACTCTTCAGATCAGTCCTTTATATATCCAATGACATCTCTTTTAAATTTTCAATTGCAAATTCCTTCTCTAAAGCCTCAACCACATAACCGCGAGTTATTGTGTTTACATCTAGATAGCAGAACAGATCTTTGCGCTCCATAATAAATTTTCTGGGCACTTTGGGATTACAATTTTAGCCGAACTTCCTTCAGATAAATTTTTTCCCTTAGAAGTCTATTTTAACCTTGAAACCCCGAATCACTCAAATAGGATCAGAAATAGGCAAGTTATGGCTAAAATACGAAAACTGGTCGAAACAGAAAACAGAGCATTTTCTGTACCGAGACTGCTATGAAAATGACGGAATGTGTTTCTATTGCATTTACCATTCTAAATATTCCGTCGATCTTGGCCCATACCCCATTTCAACATATCACTTTTGTTCCTAATAAATCCTAACAATTCCCTCACTTTCTTTTTCAAAACCTAACCTAATCCATTTCCTTCTCCAGTGATATCCAAAATCAGCGCCATTAAACCTTACATACCACGATTTAACATCAAATACAGAAGAAATTCAAGGCGTTGACATGAAAACATCAGCTGTTTCTAGCGCAAACTTACTTGTTGGTTTCACTAGCTCCTCTCCTTTCTACCACTGCAAACTGCTCACGGAAAGCTTGAAGGAAAAAATCACATCAACATTCATCATTTTCTTCCCTTTCTCTCTCTTCTTTCTCTCTTTTCTCTCTTTTCTCCATACTACCCTTTCTCTCATATTGACCCTAATGCACGAAATAAAATGAATGTTTGGCTTTTGTTTTCTCCTTTTATTATTTTAACATTTCCTTTAATTTACCAAATAACCCATATCTTTTCCAATTTTGCAATTCATAACTTGTAGAAATTTGTATTGTGGCATCTAACTTGATTATGGTTTTCCATATCCTTTTATGGCATCTCACCTTCACCGCTCACTACCAATTCTCATTCCACTCTCATTTCTATTTAGTCTAGAAATACTCTTGTCTTGACATTTGAACAACTTATACACCCTACCCAGTATCATGTCTTGGCCACTCTCTCGGGACGGGGGTGTTATAAGAATCAAAAACCTGCCGTAGGATTTTATAAATATTTGATTCTTTAGATATAGGTAATATTTTGATTTCACCTTCTCTTTAAAAAATATATACAAACTTAAAATTATTATTTTATGCCTATTTTTTGTTCATCGGGGTAGTCCAATGCTTTAAACTAAACCAAGAATAAATTTTTTTCACTCAAAAAATAAAATAAAGTATTTTTTTAATCGAAAATAAAATAAAATAATGATTTTCTCATAAAGTATTTTTCATCGAAAAGCCAAAAATAAAGTAATGATTTCTCACGGAAAAAACCCTTAGCTTACTCAAAGACAGTTATATTCTGTTTTATATTACAAAAAAATGATAACCATATTCCCTTCATCAAGCCTCTCTGGGTCCATCGGAGTTTACCTTCTATTAATTTACTTCCAAATGTTACCAATTTCAAATTTTAGTTTGTATATAGCTAATTAAACAGCGATTATTTTTCTAAATTTTACCAAAAAAAAATTATCTTCATCAATTTAAAAATGTTTAAAATTTGTAAATTTTGATTATTTCTAAAATGACTTTTAAAGTCATAATATCAAACAAGATTACCACGAAAATAATTTATTTTTTTAATTCCTTACAACTAAATACAAAATAATTTTATATCTTTTATTAAAATGTAAATCTAAATCTCAGTTTCAAAAATAAGATATTCTACTCTAAAAAAAAATGAGACTAATTATGTAAGCAAAAAATAGGTTTGACCAGTAAAATAATTATTTGGGTAAATAATTATCCAACTTATATTTTTTTAAACGGTTAAAATCACATGATATGGTATTACTGTCAATTTAATTTATTTCTTTTTTCATTCAAATTTCTAATATTAACAAATACTGAAATAGAAATAAAACTTAATCCATTTATATTAGATTCTAAACAAATCGAAACACTAAAAAATGGGAATCAAATTGTTGATTTCATTCCATGAGAAAATAGGAATGGAAAGAGATTCTTCATTCTCATTCCTCATTCAATGTATAAACACACCCTTAGAGTATAAATATATGTTCTCTCCTTTAACAATAAATGAAATCAAAGAGTTAGCGGCCAGTGTCTGCGCTCCGTGCATGACTCATCATATAGTCAATTCCGACTACTTTTCCAGCGACCCCAGATCTACCCATCGGATTAAGTACATGTCTAAGTATCTTGGTGCATTAGGATTAAGTACATACGTAACCCATTTGACCTATATGCTCCGGCTTAAGAGGGAATGTTAAAGATTAGTTTCTTAATCCATTTAGGAATCTTTTCCTTTTTTCTTTTCTCTTTAGTCTCCTAATCAAGAGTTATTTTTTCTTTTTAACGGTGTTTAAAAGCCGAATATCGTGCGCTTATGGCCTCAAGTCTTGACTCCATACCCGCCGTGAAAAGTCAAGCAAATCAAAATAAAGTCTTTCATGGACTTTCAAATCAACAAATGGAGATAAATTACAAAGGAGAGGTCTCGGAACCCAGAGACCTCTTGCCATCTAGAGTTCGATATCGTGTTAAACAATAAAAACTCTGCGAAGAAGCTCGAGCTTGTGGGTTCAAATTTGATATGAATGTCGTGCCTTTTATCTCACTCTCTTTCCGTGAGGCCCCATGCCGCATGTGAGTCACAATCAGTAAACAAAGTCCTCCATGGACACCCAAATTAAAAATGGATGCAAATTACAAGAGGTCTCGAACCCAAGGCCTCTTGGTAGACCAAACTCTGATACCATGTTAAGCAATAAATCCTCACAAAGCTCAAGTTTGTGGGATTAAGGGTTTAATATGACTATCATGCACAACAGCTCTTTTAAAAATTTAGGAATTATGAAAAATAACTATGAAAATAGCAGGTTCCTTCCATCGAAGAAGCGATTGCCCACTCTACTTAATCTGAACAAATACTACCTCAAACTTAGGCTACTTTTGACTAATCAGGATCACACATATCAAGACAACAAGCACCACCACCTCACTTGCCACCTAGGTGTGTAAGCGAAAGTCAAGCTACTCATGAGTTACTCGAGATTCGACTTGTAAAACGAATTCATTCGGAGTTAATTGAGTCGAGCTCGAGCCTCAAGCTCGAGTAAGCTTAAATAACTTACAATGAGTCAAATTAGAGTATCATAATATGACTAATTTGCTCATGAGAGTTTAATCGAGCTGAACTATTTTGTGTCAGTCGAACTCCACGAGTTGATTTCCAAATTAGGATTGATTTTGAATATATTATTTATTAATTTTTAATTGATTCGACCTTTATTGTAGGCTTATGATATTCATATTATTAAACCAAAATCCACACAAGCTTGAGCTTTTTAAGGAAGTTGGTCATTTAACATGTTGCCCGAGCTTGTGGTTTAGCAGGAGAGTCACAGGTTTGAGCCCCTCTCTGTATGAATTTCCCCATTTATTTGATTTAAAGGTCCATAATGGACTCTGACTCTCACGTGCCACGAATTTTATGGGCGGCTCATCTTGGCGTGAGGAGGTGTTGAGCGTGATATTCGTAATGCATAAATCTACAAGCTTGACTTAAGGATGATCATTAACTGACTATCGAGTCGAATTCAAGTAGCTCGACTATTTTCAGAATCAAGTTTTAAAACATCTCCAAAAAAGAAGCTCGATCGGAGTTCAGGTCAGTTCGGGCTTTGAGTTTTTGTCGAGTCAAGCTCGATATTGGTTACATCGACTCAAGCTGGAGTTACCTCTATGAATGCCACCTTCTCTCCCATCGAGTTTCCTTCATGAAATTCTCTCTGCTGTCATAACCCATGGCTTAAAACTTAAAGCTTTATCTGTGGACTAACCGTTAAAAGTGAAAAAAGAAAGACTATGAAATTAATTTTAATTTTAATTTTATAAGCAATATCTTTTAAGTTTATTAATAATATCAAATTAACTTGCATTTCATGTCAAATTTAATGATGATATTAAATTAACTTACATATGGGTACAAATGATATAAATGATTACATTATCAAAGCGCATAATATTAATCATTTCTCAATAATATTTCTTGTGTAGTATTAATCATTATTTTTAATACAAAAATATAAATATAGTAAAAGGATATTATTCCCTATATTTTTAAAAAATAATTTTTGATACATAAATTAAATATATTTTAAGTGAGATAATTTTAATTATCAATATTTAAGTAAATATTCAACCATATATATTTGATATATTCAATTTATCCATAAAACATAAGCATAGATATATCTTTCTAAATGGATATTTTCATTCGTGGTCACATAAAAAAAATGCAGTACTATTGTATGAACACACCGGAGGAATAGTGGGCAAAGAAAGCCCGGAGGAATTTCTTTCTCATGATTGATGGGAAGTAGCACTTGGAATAAGATATCATCTGTAATCTTTGATTCTCCACTCATTTTCTTTGCGATTTTTTTTCAGCACTCATTCTCGATACAATTGTTAGTTCAACACTCACTCATTCTCTCTCTGTCATTGTTTATTCAGCACTAGTTCTCCTCTGCAATTGTTTATTCTGCACACAGTCTCTCTACAATCTTTTATTCCACAATCTTGGCAGGTAATACTAACAGGTGCATGAACCACAATCTTATCAGCTGATACGAACAGGTGAATGAACCATAAACAATGTCCGACTCCGACATGTATATTTTATGATAATTTCAAGGAAACTAATCCATGAGCAGTTGATACGAACAGGTGCATGAACCATAAACAATGTCCCACATATTGAGTTGCAGTGAATCTATCTTTGTGACTTGTGAAGAGGCATTTTGGAGCTCAGTTTATAAAATATTCGAATCACACAGTCTCTCTAACAATCTTTATTCACAATCTTGGCAGTTAGCTACTAAGGTGCATAGATCACATAGGCTAGTTTAAATTTTTATTTTATTTTAAATTTCTTGGTTTATCTTGAAACAGTGGGCTTGTAGGTTTGATTAAGACAAAAATATGTATAAAATAATAATTTCAAGTTTTTATATATTTGTGTGCCATGACCCTCTATGTGGCCTAGAAAACTTTACCTTAATTATTATTCAGTTTTTTTTTTTTTTAATGGCTGTCCTTTTCTTTTTGGGTTTTTGTAGTATCCACATGGGGGGCAGACCATATATTAATAATAAAATAAAAAAAAGAAAAAAATTAAATTAAAAAACAGTGGCATTGGAGGAGGGTCGATTTGCTTATGTGGTAAAAGTTAGTTGGGGATATCTTTGTGTTGGACACCCCTGCGTCGGCGCCACATAACATACGTACTCATCAATACATTTGCAGGGCCTTCAGGAAACACTCTCTTCTCCGCGTAGCGTGCATCCACCTTCTTCTTCCTCTGAACTTGTCAGTTGATGCTGACCCTCTTAATTTCTCTGCCGACAAGGCCCACCAGTTCAAAAAACATGTGAAAGGGTGACTGTGTATTTACCATCAACGTCATGTAGTGAATCTTCAAATCTTTTCAGCCATTTCTACTACTCTACTCGTATTCTTCTTGAAGGCATAAACAAAACAAACCCGCCAACTCTTTTTCTGGGTTAATTTTCTCTCTTGAAGCGGAGATTACTTTGCCTTGGTCTAAAGAATGGCGGAAACCATTACGTTTTTGTAGATAAGTTGAGCAACTTGGCTGTACAAGAGCTTCCTTGTTTAGAGTAGAAGGGCGGACGTCGCTTTCTTTAGCGTAACGACCCAGATGGATCGATCCCTCTTCTTGGAGGCAAGTCACGACAAGCTGCATGGCGGGAGGCGGTACGTGGATGAATCGGACAGAGATGCGGCCTATGATCTTTGAAAGATGTCATCAGCAGGTTCATCGTCGGTGCGGAACATCGGCGAGCATAGGAGGCTCCAATCTCAAGTTCCTCGAGTGAGTCTTGCCAGCTGTGTTATCTTTGGAGACAAGCTGCCATTGATTCATGGTTTGGATGGGCGGATGAAGGAGATCAACGTCGAATTGAGAAGATCTTGGCGGTAAGTCAGTATTGTGTCGAAAATGCAATGATACCCTTAAAGACTTGGGACTCTTCGATTAATAGTGGCGACATGGGGTGAGAAGAGGCTTCAGTGTAGAGGAAGCGGCGTGGTAGGGATGAAGACGAGGCGGAAGCGGTTAAGAAATCTTGAAGATCAATGGAAGTGAGAGAGAGGGTAATTAGCCATGAGTAGGAATGGTGGCCTTAGCGAAACTATCACGCTGAGAGAAAGTTTACAACTAGCCGATGTCATCGCCACTTTTCAATGTCGCGCTTTGGTGTATGTATCTGATGTATACAATCAGAGCTTAAATGGGGATAGCCAACAAAGGATTTTATGTTGCTCTCGGAAAGAAGGAGAAACCAGAAGATATCGTAATATGGGCGAGAATGGGTTAAGGAAGAAGGTTTGTAATTACCTTGAAAGAAGGTATTTGATAGTGTTGGATGATGTATGGAGTATCGAGTTTGGAATGGATTATTGCTTTGTATCTTCCTGAGTCAGTCGAGCCAGAGTGCTCATCACTACACATAGCAGCGGTGCTTTGGATGCCTATGCAAGCTCATCGACTCAGATCCCTTGGGGAAAAAGAGAGTTGGGGCTCTTTCTCGAGAAAACTTTCATTTGGAAGTAAGTACAATATCACGAGGTTATGTCCTGCTTGAGTTGGAAGATGTGGGAAAGAAGATTAGAAATACGAAGAGCTTGCCTCTAGCCATTGTGGTATCGGAGGCTTCTATCAAGAAAGAGAAGACTCCGTCTTCATGGGAGAAAATACTTAGAAGCATGGGTGGCATCTAAGTCAGGAATACTGAGTGGGTGCATGGGAATTCTTGCTCTGAAATTGCAGACACTTATTTCTTAAAGTCTTCCTTCCTTCTTTGCGGTGTTTTTCAGGCGCTGAAATAAAGACAGTAAATTGATCAGGTGCATCAGTTGCGGAGGTTGTGCAAGCAGGGGTGAAGAAGCGATGGAAGAAGGCGTTGGTGAGATTATTTAGAATTGATTCATAGAGGCATGATTAGTGGTCGAAAATGGGATGGAAGAGTAAAAGTCTTTACTTGCATGCACATGATCTCCTGCCAGCGACCTTGCTATTTCAAAAGCCAAAGAGATTCAAAGTTTTTGAGTGCGTGGGGCTTGTCTTTGCATACCCTTTAACCTCGTCGACTCATTGCTCATGACTCTCAAAAACATTTCTCAACATTTGAAGCAGCTATGCACCCTTTCAGATCTTTGATTTGTTCACATTCACATTCACATAAAGTGAACCTGATCTTCCCTTAGAAGAAATTTAAATTCTTGACAGTGTTAGACTATCTAGCTAGATCTGGCCAGTAATCTGATAAATTGCAGGAAATTGGTGAATTCATTCACTTGAAATATTTTCGTTTCTTTTGTCCCCAAAAAACAAGATTTCCCTGGTCCATAGGTAGACTCATTAACCTAGAAACCTTGGATTTACGGCATAATTTATTTTTAGATATTCCATTTTCAATTTGGAAGTTGCACCAATTAAGACATCTATACTTAGGGGCTCGTCCGATCTTCAGAATGCAGATACGTGATCAAAGGTGCTTTAGTAGTCATTTGGGTATTGATAAGATGACCAACCTCCAGACGTTATATGTGGGAGAACATGGATGGGTGGTGAGAAGGGGTTTACCAAAGTTAACCCAACTTAGAAAACTATACATTTATGGGCCAACTATAAGGAGTAATATTTCATATGAATTAATCTTCCCATCCAACCTTGTTGAGTTGATATTGGACAATTATCGTTTAAAAAAGCGAGATACTATGTTTATTTCTAGGCAAAGTTACCAAACTTAAGGGCTCTAAAATTAATAAACAATGCTTATATCGGAAGGAAAATAACTTGTTCTTCTGGGCAGTTCTCTCGGCTCGAATTTTTGGGATTGAAATATTTGACTTATTTAGAAGAGTTGATAGTGGAGGAAAGTGCACTGCCTTCCTTGAAAACCCTGCAAATTTATGAGTGTTATAAGATGGAAAAACTGCTCCATCGGTTACTTGAGAAAGCGAAAAGTCTTGGCCAGTAAAGCTAGAAGATGAACCACTAGGTAATTGAAGAGATTAAAAACACAAAGAGAAGAGTCAAATGAGATTAGTCTTATCACCTCCATAACATAAACAACAAGGGACATGGCATCGTCATCATTGGAGAGGCATCTCAAGTTTGATTTAATTCTTTTATTGTTTATTTTCTTATGTCTTTACCGTATGCATCAGCGTTCTTGTATATTGGTGTGTTCTTTTTTTTCTCCTTATGGGTTTGAAATTCATGTAAAATTGA
This sequence comes from Tetrastigma voinierianum, assembly GCA_016808115.1. Classification (NCBI taxonomy): domain Eukaryota; kingdom Viridiplantae; phylum Streptophyta; class Magnoliopsida; order Vitales; family Vitaceae; genus Tetrastigma; species Tetrastigma voinierianum. The sequence goes on from JAEQBH010000809.1 coordinate 356,322, forward strand.
TGAAGTTGTTGTAAAATAATTTCAAGACGGGTAACAAATTAAGTGTGTTTAGTGTACCTAAGCATCTCCTAAAAGCTCAAACTTGTAGGATTCATGTTTGTTAAGGATTAGTTTCCTAATCCATTTAGGAATCTTTTCCTTCTTTTATTTTCTCTTTAGTATCCTAATTAGACTATAGCTTTGTTTCCTTTATTTACTCTAACACTTATGGTGTATTTAGAACATGAGAATGGGGAATGGGAATCAAAAATCCATTTCCATTCTTATTTCAGTATTTGCTGGAATGAAAAAGGAAATAAATTGACAATAATACCATATCACAAGATTTTAAGAGTTTAAAAAAAAATATAAGTTGGATAATTATATGCAATAATTATTTACTTAATCCAAGCGATCGCTATATAATTAGTTCTCATTTTTTAATAAATGCTCTCTGATTTTGACTTTAAGATTTAGGATTTTATATTTTTAATAAAAATATAAAATCATTTTTATGTGAAGTAGTTAATAAGGAATTTTAAAAAATAAATTATTTTCGTGTAATCTTGTTTGATATTATGACGTAAAAAGTTATTTTAGGAAATAACAAAAAAATGTATGAATTTTAAAATAGTTTTAAATTGATGAAGATCATTTTTTTGGTACAAATTTAGAAAAATAATCATTATTTTGTAATTTGACTTATATACAAAATCAAGATTTATATTAACATGAAGGTAAAACTTTGGTGGCACCTAGAAAGGCTTGATGAAGAAATTACAGGCAAAATGATGATTTTAAGTTTTTATATTTTTTAAGAAGAATAGAGAATGAGAATACAAAGTATCTTTGGGTGTGTTTATATTTTTCCGGCTTTATGTTATTTGTGATTAAAAAAATACTTTATGAGAAAATCAATACTTTATTTTATTTTCGAGTAAAAAAATAATTTATTTTATTTTCGTTTCTTGGTTTAGCTTAGAGCATTGGTGTAAAACCCCAACCTTATTGAATGTTATAATAGTAGTTATTGAACTGATTTGAGGTCTAATGATAGAAGCGAGAGTGGATTAGAATTTAGGACGCTCTGGACATCATTTGGGCATGAAGTGAGATTTTCGAAAATTAAACTTGGTGCCCTAATGAATAATTGATTTTTCTTATTTTATCCGGATGGAGAGGGGTTGCAAAGGGATTTTGAAAATTCGAGTTCCTATGACTTTGAGCGATATTTAGAAGAGAATAGGAGATTTAAGTAAATAGTGATTCCGGTTGAAAATTGGGCTGTGCTGAAATTTTCGGAGGTGGCTAGAAAATCTGAAAAGATGCGGAATAAATCGTAAGATTATGAAACTGAAATAAAGTGAAAGCGGAGTCCGTTTGGATAGTTTCCAAGGGTGATCAGAAGGCGTAGTCGGGTAATGTCTGTTGTGTCGATTCTGGAATTTTAATGATTTTAAATCTGATTTCGGTGATTTCGAGCACAGAATCAGTGAGATTTAATTTGAATAATTCATGGTTAATTTGAAGTTTAGGCGACCATAGAATATTTTTGATCATTTAATCATTATAAAAGCGATTATAAGGTGAAACTGAGATAAAGGCGCTATAAGGAGATATTTTTATTATGAGAGCCAATTAAAACCTTTCTTAATGGCTGAAATCATGATTTAAATAATGGGTAAATGAGCAGATTATAAAGGGAATGGACGATGAGAGGAACTGGATAAAAGAGTGGCAGCAAACTAAGCCCAATGAGATTATTTGGTTTAGGGTAATTTGAAACTTTGAAATAAAGAAAATTTTAAGGAATTTAATGCTCCAAAGTGAGGAGAACGTGCAGTAGAGGGAAGAGAAAGGAGAAAGAGGAGAAAGGAGAAAGGAGAGAAAGGAGAGAAAGGTTAGAGCTGAAGTGGAGAGGTGAGTTTTTGCCTCGCTGAGCTTTGGGTCTTCCTAAGAGTGATATGAGGGAGGAGGCGAAAGGCCACGAAGCAAGCAAGTTGCAATGGTGGGAAAGTTAAGCGGGTTTGATGTTTTTCATCTGTCTAATGTTTGATTTTAACATGGATGTTAAATTGAAGTGGCATTAGGGTTGAATGATGATGATTTTGAATAAATTGAAAGCCAGCGTGGATTAAAATTAGGGTTTGATAGTGAATTGTGTGTGATATGTTGAAATGGGTATAATGCATCAGTTGAAGTGTTTAGAGTGAAAGAAAAAATGGAAGAGAAGCAGCACATTTTGGTCGATTTTGGGCGTGATCTGAAGTACGGAAATGTCTGTTTTCTGTTTGGAAGCTGGATTTTATTATTTGGCCATAAACTTTGCTCCCAGAATTTTGATCAGTTGAGTGATTAATTTCTGGTTACAATGAGCTTCTAGGAAAAATTTAGCTGAAGAAGGAAGTTCAAAGCAAATTTTAATCGTAAAGAAGTGCCCAGAGAAAATGGTTCAAAATTAATTTGTAATGCGGGATTATCTTAAAGCGAGTCATATGTTGTCTGAGATTGTCGTTATGGTTGAGGGGCTTTAGAGAAGGAATTTTAAATTGAAAATTTAAAGAGATAATAAATTGGCTATATCGAAGCGATCTGGAGAGTTTGTAAATTTTGAGAAGACCGTTTGAATAATTTTGAGTCATAAAGTCTATAGAGTATTGTTGGAAAAAGGTTGGCCCTAAATGAATTGGGTTTTTGAACTTAGGGTAATTTGTTCATTGGCTTTTAAATGAATGTGTATGGTGGATTAGTGGATGTTATGGATTGTGTGTAATTGTGATTTTTAACTGGAAAAGGTGAAAAGGGTTGTCGGACGAGACGGGAAGCTCAACGGGAAATGACGGAATTGAGGCGGTGTTGTGAGTGAAATGATATTTTGAAAAAAATGAGTTTTTAAAAGTGAATGGTTTAATGTTAAGGTGAAAGTTTAATGGAAATGTTTATGTCTGTGTTAAGGCATATGAAATGTTTATCTTGCATCAGTATATATATTTATATGTATCGTATGATGAAGTGTTATGAAAGTTTTAAAATGTGTGAAGAATGCATGCATGTGTTTTAATGATAAAAGGAAAGGATATAAATGTATTTATACATGTATATGAAATATGTATCTTGCAATGTTAAAATTATTATGAGTTTTAAGATGTGTAAAGAGTAATATGTGTTTTAATGATCGAAGTAAAGGATTTAAATGTGTTTACAAATGTATTTGAATAAATGTTTGCGATGGTTACCCTAAACCCCCTATAGTACATTATGGTGATATCGTGGGGAAGTAACTAGCGTGTAAGGATTTAGAGGGGGTAAAGTTATAGTTCACTAGCGGGGAGGGAATAGGTGTCTGAAGTGTATCTACGTGATAAAGTGCTATATTTGGAGCCACTTGTCTGGCGTGAGTTTCTCGCGGCGTAGTGGTTGCATGGCTTGGAATGTGATGTCCTCACTTGGTCGGTGCCGGCTTGTTCGTGTGTTTATTCCCTGGGTTCCATCGAGAAAGAATGAAAAGAAAGAAATAAAGGAAGAAGGTTAAGAGCGTAAATGCTTAAAGCGTAAATGAATTTTAAATGCATAAGTATCTGACTGAAAGAAAGTTCTGACATAATGCTTAAAACATAAATGGATTTTAAATGCATAAGTATTTATTGAAAAGTTTAAAGTATAAATGTTTAAAGCATAAATTGATTCTAATGGTAGAAGTATTTATGGAAAGAAAAGTTTAAAACATAAATGTTTTAATGTATAAATGGTTTTAATTGTATAAGTATGTATTATTTTGATATGTCTTGAAAATGTTATATGATGAAAATGTCTGTTCCGCATTGAGGCTCGTTTAGCAAACTCTTTTTCCATATGTTTCAACAAATATTTCGGGACTGGGGTGCGTCGAGTGAAATCTGCTCACTGTCAGTGAGATCATTATCGAGGGGCAAAGCAGCGTGTATTTGCGTGAAATAGTCCCATATTGTATATGTAGATATTTTGTCATGTTTTGATAAAATTATGCATAGAATTGAAGAAGGTTTAAATGTTTTGATGATTTGAAAAATAAATGTATATATATGTATATTGTGTTTGATTGGGTTGTGGACGAAGTGCAATAAGGAAGTTGATGAATTGAAGTTTAGAAGTGTTTTAAATGTTTTCATCGGGTTTGTAAATTTAGGAAAGTCAGAAAAGCAGGAGAAACTACGGCCGATTTTCACACGAAAAAAATCTAAGTGTTGGAAAAGAAAAGAAAAGAAATTTTTTTAGCACTTCGCCAGCATTATTTTTTAAAGGTATGTGAAGAATTGTAAGGGGTTCGCTCCACAGTTTTAGTATATTTTAAGAAAATTTGCACCTCTCATTTGAGAATAAAGAGTAAAACCAGATTTGTGGTTCTAACTCAGATGGTTCATTAAATGAACTGTAAGATTTGTGACAAAGAGCGGGCATGAATAATGTTTGTTTTCAGCGCAAGAAGATAATGATAAACATAGAGTGGACACCACTGTCTTGATTCTTTAGATATAAATAATATTTTGATTTCACCTTCTCTTTAAAGAAGCTATACAAACTTAAAATTATTATTTATCTCTTTATTCAAATAGTAAAATAGACCTTTAAACTAAACCAAGAATAATTTTTCACTCAAAAATAAAAATAAAATATTTTTTAATCGAAAATAAAATAAAATAATGAATTTCTCATAAAGTATTTTCAATCGAAAATAAAAATAAAGTATTGATTTTCGGAAAAATATAAAAGCAGTGGCTCCAGAAATAGTTTGTATTCTCATTTTATATTACAAAATGATAATATAATCGTAACTAATCAAAACCCTCTCTAGGTCCCCTCCAGTTTCACCTTCTCTTAATTTACTTCCAAAAATATTTACCAATTTTCAATTTGATTTTGTATATAAGCCCAATTAAAAACAACGATTATTTTTCTAAATTTTTACCAAAAAAATTATCTTCATCAATTTAAAAAGTATTTTGAGAATTTAGCTTAGTTATTTCCTAAACGACTTTTGTCATATGACAAAACAAAGATTACACGAAAATAATTTATTTTTTAATTCCTTGATAACTGAATATAAAATACTTTATATCTTTTACAAAATATAAAATCCTAAATCATAAAGTTTCAAAATAAGATATTACTACTAAAAAAATGGAATCTAATTACGTAGTTTTATCGTTTGATTTCAAAGAAAATGAATTATTTTAATAATTATCCAACTTATATTTCTTTAAACTCTTAAAATCCATGCAGATATTAATGCCTAATTTATTTCTTTTTTCATTCAAATTCCTAATATTAATAAATACCGAAATGTAAAATAAAACAATCATTCCTATATTGGGGACTCTCTAAACAAATCCAAACACTAAAAATATAATCAAATTATCATTTAATTCAATCAGAATAGAAAGAAAATAGATCTTCTTTCTCTATCGCTAAAAGAACATCCATCCGCTATAGACGGAAGTAGAAACGATGAGGCTACAAACTAGGGGTAATCAAGACCACCATCCGGAAAGTGATGCATTTAAAACCCATCAGGTGGTCGTAGCCACCTCCACCTGACAAATGGTATTATCAAAACCACCCATCATAGCCGCCCAACGCAATGTATAACCATAGAGCACCGCATAGCTGCCTGAGAAAATCCGCTCACTACCAAATCACGTGACGACACGTGGCACTCTGCAGGAACTCTATAAAAAGGAGCCGAACCTAAGCCCTAAAGGAGAGATTAAGAAAAAGAATTAAGAGTGAAGTCCAGAGGCTCTTTGGGTTAACGATCTCCACTGCACTTGAATTCTAAAAGAATGGCGGAAACCATTACGTTTTTGTATAAGTTGATAAATTCACTGTACAAGAAGCCTTGTTTGGAGGAGAGAATACAGATAAGCCTGATGCGTGACGAGTTTCTGAATGGATCAAATCTCTTCGGAGGATGTGTATGAAAATACACCGACGACAGGAGACTGAAGCTGTATGAATCAGATTAGAGATGCAGCCTATGATGCTGAAGATGTCATCGACGAGTTCATCGTCAGACTGGAACATCAGCGGCAAAGGAGGCTCCAGAATCTCAAGTTCCTCACAGTAGTCTTGCCAACCTGTGTTATCTTTGCAGACAAGCTGCCATTGGTTCACGAGCTGGATGGGCGGATGAAGGAGATCAACGTCAAGATTGAGAAGATCTTGGCCAACAAGTCCAGGTATTGTGTCGAAAATGCAATGATGCCTTCCGGAGCTTGGAGCTCTTCCAGTCCCAATGAAGTGGTGACATGGGCTGAGAAGAGGCTTCCAATTGTAGAGGAAGCTGACGTGGTAGGGATGAAAACGAGTAAGGGAAGCGGTTAAGAAATGCTGATGAACTTATCCAAAAAAAAAAAAATGCTGAAGATCAATGGGAGAGGAGTGTGGCCATCGTGGGAATGCGGCCTTGGCAAAACTACTTTGCTAAAGCCATAATGACTTGATGTTAATCGCCACTTTCAATGTTGTTTGTGTATGTATCTCAAGTGTATACAATCCGAGAGCTTTTAATGGGGGAGATAGCTAACAACGTTATATGAGAAACAGATCATATGCAGACATGGATGAGAACTGGGTTAGGGAAACAGATACTCGTAAAGACCCGACGAAAGCCAGATTCGATCGTGTCGATGATACGAGCATCCAGCATTTAATGATCAAGGCTGCACTTCCCGAGTCAATCCTGGCGTGAGCCGCCATCACTGCCACTATAACGAGCGCATTGCCGGATGCCTATGCAAAGCCTCCCATCGACCGGCCCCTTGGGGGAAAAAGAGAGTTGGGAGCTCTTTCTCAAAACTTTCCAACCTAAGTATACAATATCAAGGCGCTGAATGTCCACAGAGTTAAGATGGGAAAGAAGATTACAGAAAATGCAAAGGTCATCACTACTGTGTATCAGAGGGCTTCTACTAAGAAAAGAGGTAAGACTCCATCTTCGTGGAGAAAATACTTAGAAGCATGGAGTGGCATCTTAAGTCAAGGCCCCCGAGTCGTGTACGAAATTTTGCCTAAGTTACGTAGATCATTCATTTCTGAAAAGCTCTCGTTTCCTTATCAGGTTTTTCCGCAGGATCGTGGAAATAAAGGCAAGTAAATTGATCCCGATGGATCATGAGGGATTGCGTGCTGCTGTAGAAGAAACCAGTGGAAGAAGACGCCGTTTAAGATTATTTGTAAGACCATCTGAGAAGCATGATTCATGGTCAAAAGAGAAACGGATGGAAGAGTAAAGCCTTGCCGCATACGATCTCCTTTCTGCGACCTTGCTATTTCAAAAGCCAAAGATTCAAAGTTTTTCGAGCAGACGTGGAAACATCTTTGCATACCTTTAACTCCTCGCCGACTATCAAGCCATGACTCTCAAACATTTCTCAACATTTGAGCAATCGCCACCATTCGACATCTTTTAATTTGTTCCATTCACATTCCTCGCCAACTGTCTCGCTTAAGAAGTGCTAAATTGCCGAGATAAAGAAAGACCTAACTTAACCGCCGATCCCGATCGCAAATACCAGAAATGAAATTGCCAAAGGAAATTGGTGAATTCATTCACTTGAAATATTTCGCTTTGGGCCCCGTAACAAGATTTCACCCATAGGTAGTATCATTAACCTAAAACCCCGGATTTACGACATATTTTCTTTGGGGATATTCCATTTTCACCTGGGAAGCTGCACCAATTAAGACATCTATACTGCTAGGGGCTTATCCGATCTTAAGAATGCCAATACGTGATCAAAGGTGCTTAGCAGTCACCTGGCATTGGAGCAAAGATGACCAACCTCCGCACGCTATATGCAACAAATACGGATGGGCAGAGAAGGGGTCTACCAAAGTTAACCCAATTAGAAAACTACACATTTACGGCCAAATATAAGAAGTATTGTGTCTCATCCGACCAATCTTCCCATCCAAACCTTGTCGAAGTTGATATCAGTCTATTGTCGCTAAAGCAAAGACCATGCTCACTCTAGGCAAGTTACTAAATCCTATGGCTCTAAAATTAATGTATGTTTCGCTATACCCGAAAAACTTGTTCTTCTGGGCGTTCCTCATCAATTTTTTGAGATTGAATGGCTCGACTTATTTATAAGAGTTGATAGCGAGGTGCGCACCGCTCTTCCTCGAAACCCCGCAAATTTATGAGTGTAATAAGATGGAAAAATCGCTTCATCGCTTGCGTAAATCGAAAAGTCTTCACAGTTGGCTAAAGCATATGAACCGTAGCCTGAAGAGATTAAAACACAGCGGAGAAGAATTCGATTCAAGCATTCTATTCTTTATCACCCATAACATAAAAAACAGGGGACGCATGGCATCGTCATCATTGGAAGGCAGCATCTCCAAGTTTGATTTTAATTCTTTTCTGTTTCATTTTCTATGTCTTTTCTGTGATGCCATCCAACGTTCTTGTATATCGATGCTCTTTTTTTCTCCCGCGGGCTTGAAATCACTGTAAAATCACGAAGCTTGTCGTAAAATAATTTCAAGATGGGTAACAAATTAAGCGTGAGCTTATGTTCCAAGATTCCTAAAAGCTCAAACTTGTAGGATTCGTGTTTGTTAAGGATTAGTTTCCTAATCCATTTAAGAATCTTTTCCTTTTTTCCTTTTCTCTTCAGGGTGTGTTTGGAACATGAGAATGGGAATCAAGAATCCCTTTCAAATCTTATGTCTAATGGAATCAATAATTTGATTCCATTCTTAGTGTTTTAATAGCTTACTAATCTTACATTTAACGATTGGCTATTTCTCATTTCAATATTTGCTGGGAATTAAAAAGGTGCACACTGATAATAATACCATATCACAAGATTTTAAGAGTTTAAAATATGTTGGATAAGTATGTACCAAAATAATAATTTTACTTAGTCAAACAATAAGCCTACATAATTGGGCTTCTCATTTTTTTAATAAGAATATCTCGATTTTCAACTTTAAGATTTAGGATTTTATATTTTTAATAAAAATAAAAAATCATTTTGTACTAGTTGTAAGGAATTTTAAAAAATAAATTATTTAATGTATGAATTTTAAAATATTTTTAAATTGATGAAGATAATTTTTTTTGGTAAAAATTTAGAAAAATAATCATTATTTTGTAATTTGACTTATATACAAAATCAAGATTTATATCAATATGAAGGTAAACCTTGACAAATCTGTAGCTGCTTGATGCGTAAATTAGAAGAAACGACGATTTAAGCTTTCTTTTATATTTTTGGGGCTTAGAATAAAATTTAATACAAATTATCTGTACATTATTTATAACTTTATATTTTCCAACTTATTTTATTTTGACAAAAATAATTTTATGGTAAAATCAATACTTTATTTTATTTTGAAGACAAAATATTTTATTTTAGAGTACAAAATATTTTATTTTATTTTCTCGCTTTATTTAAATCTTAGAAAGATCGATTTTATAAATGTGATTGATTTTTACATATGTGCCATATTTCGATTCCACATTTTCTTTAAAAAAAATATAAAAACTTAAAATTATTATTTTATGCCTATTTTTTGTTCATCCGGTAGTCCAATGCTTTAAGCTAAACCATGAAATAATACATTTTTTTTTCCCAATGTGGGGACCACGCTCCATTTTGTCCAATGAGGAGACACGTGGCAGAGGAAAAACCACCACCATTCACAAAATCCGGATGCTTACTGATCCTTTTTCTTTGCCATAGGGATAGGATGCTGCTTAGTGGCCTTAATTACAGAAAGCGACAGCAGCGTCGGCAGAGGCTTTTGTAATTTGTCAAAAAAAAAAAAAAAAAAAAAAAAAAAAGAAACCAAAAATATAATTTCCTTTTCACCTTAAGAAAAATCAAATAAAAATAATATCGTGATTTTACGAATTCAGCCTCAGGAAATTAATACACACCCTTCATACCCCGGCCCAACACTTTCTGGTAGCGTGACATATTAAAAAATCTTTATTAACTAATATTTATACTCAACTGCTAATTATTTTTACATTTATTTGCTTTATGAAGAAATATTTGGTTTTAGTCAGTAAACTGTTACCAAATATCCTGCTTGAAATATTTGGTTAAAAAATTTCAAATAATCTGAATTTTGTAAATCTAATTATTTTCATGTTTTTTTTTAAATTAAATTTATTTTGAATAAAAATATCCTTTATATAAAATTCACATGTGTCTAATGAAAGAAATAGTTACTTTTATAAAAAAAAAAACAGTTAAAATATTTTTATTAAAATAAGATAAAAATAAAAATGGAGAAGATGTGAGATTTTAATATCATTTAAATTTTAAAAAGGGTGTGAGATTTTAACACAACTGTTCTATTTAATTTTTTAAATGGATAGATATAGAATTAATTTAAAACCATCATTTGAAAACTATTACTGAAATGTGTAGAAAACACTTTGGAAAACCAAAATATCGTTTCACTGATATATCCAGATTTTGATTTAGCGATATATCGTGCCGATATTTTTATATAAATATCAGTAATTAAAAATTATTCAAATATATTTTAATTTATATATCAAAATTATTTTGAAAGTTTAGCAATGGTAATATCAAATAGTTTTTGATTTTTTTTTAAATTTCTTTACTATATTATATTTGTTTATTAAAAATAAAATTATTTTTATATATAGTATTTTCAAAAGGAAAATACACACAAAAAAAAAGTGATCGTAATTTTTAAGAAAATCATTAATGAAAGAAATTAAATATTTGATGTAAAATCTTAAGCTAACTCTGCCCACACTACAAAAGATACAAAAAAAAAAAAAAAACTTGTTAAAATATTTTCAATAAAATAAATGGTTGGAAGGTTTGACCATTGAAAAATCATCGATATTATCAATAAATCCTCAAAAAATCGTTGTCTGAACCGTGCTAGAGAGAGGAAGTTAAAAGTCCATATATGTAAGATTTTAACTCAACACGATCGAGATATTTTCTTAAAGGTATAGGAAGCAAAATCAGCGAGTAATTCGATAGAAGCAATGTTCATAGCCACTTCAACCTTAAATCGACAATATCGGCGGAAGAGCTGGAGACGCTACACGCAGACGAACCTTATATAAGACTTTAATTCAAATACTATCGGCGATTTTCTGCTACAGAGGGTCCAACAAATAAGCAAAACCATGACTGACCGGTTGGAAAACCAAAAAGTGCTACTACGCTCTTAATCGAACAATTTTGATGGAAAGTCAATGCCATAATTTCACTTCGTAGTAATCACTTTTAAAGTTGGGTGTTAATTTTTTAAGAGCGATAATTTATCTTTATACATAGAGACTTCCAACCATACTCAACAAAAACAACGTTTAAAATATATTTAATCACTAATATTTGTTAGTTATAACTTTTTAAAATTCACTCCAACCACGCTCAACAAAATAACTTACTACTTCAACTAACTTCAACTAACTTTAACTAACTTTCAATAATATAATTAAAAAATGCCACATTGCATAACACGTAAGCGCTATAATGATGATGTGTCGTGCCACGTCATCAAATTTTAATCTGACTAGGGTTTGTATTTGTTGAAGTACTCCCAAACCCTTTGCCAATACCTTTTAGATTTTTGCTCATTCCCATGCACGACATCCACACTAATATTCAACCAACCCGAGATTAAAACTAAGTCCCTCACTGAAAGCTGCCGCCGAAACTTTTCGTGGTTGATTCATTTGAGGTGATATCAGGAAGACCGACTTATTTGTTCTAATCGATCAGTGTTAAACTCACCTAATGCTTGAAGGATTAAAGAGAACAACGGAGTTTTCATAACAAAGATATAGTACTATCTTAAATACAAAAAAATCACGATAAACAACTTAATATGATGCAATAGCCAATAGCATTACCAAAATTATCTCAAATACCAAAAAATTACGATATAATAACTGATATGAACACATCATAATTAAATTGCACAAGCAAAAAAGATAAATTTACTCAACAATTTTAAGTGACTCCAATGCTTAGAGCTCAATGATTAACTTTGACTATGGCCCAGACATTAACAATAATAGTATCAGTGAGGAGCTTCACTGCACTTCATCCCATTCCCATAAATTAAACCACACCCAGAGGCATAAAAAAGCCTAAGTAAATTTCTAGCCATCAATAACTTACAATTTATTACAATTATAAAGCATACTGAGCCATGTTTGTGGACTCTTACCTTGAACCATCCTACAAAATCTGTGGTGTTATGAAAGATACCTAAGGAACCATCATTTCAATATAATTTTCCCCTCATAAAATTTCCACTGAAAGTCGTTTCACATATATACTTGTTTCTTCCCCATATCCCAAACCATATTGCAAATTTGCAAACTACCCTCACTTGCAAAGAACAATAAAATCAAAAAATATGTATAAATGCTAATATGACATATCCACACAAAAATTTTTGATAATACAACAAAAAGGACAATAGAGCTTTCCTTCTACTTTCCATTATCATTTAAAACTGGCTCATTCAACCCCTTGTACGTAAAAATAAATCTTTAAGATTTCATGAATTCAAGTTTCCACCGCTCACTGGGGGGTTTTTTTGCCGCACTTCACAAAACCGGGATCAACCAATTCGCCATCAAATATATAAAACAAAATTAGAACCAGAAAGTTTCCATCTATGACATCCCAACAAATTACAAAACCCTTAAAAGCAGTCATTATCATTTTCAATTAAACAATCAATTACGACACAACGAACAAAACTGGAAAACAGCACCAGAATAAAACAATCAAACACAAATACAGAGTTAAAAAGATGAAAATATTAATTAAAGAAGGGGAAACCAAAAAGGAAAATAAAATAAAATAGAGAAGGACCAAAAAAGAAAAAAAACCTTTGTGAAGAACAAGTTTGAACTGACGGGTCCGTTGTTGATGTAGCGAAGAAAGAAAGGGAGATAAGAAGATAAGAGGGAGGATTGAGGATGCCGCAGACTTTTTACGCCGATCTTGGGGAGACTTTATCTCATCGTAATTCAGACACCATCACGATTCGGCCATTTTGCCAACCACCCTCGACGAATCACTCCTCCGGCACGATCAACAATACCGGAGGTGATGGTGCTGGGTTTTGGTGGCTGGCAGTGTCGCTGGATCCAATGGATCTAGAGAAGACGCTGGCAGTGGATTTTGATGAGAGATCCGCCGGAGCGAAAAGGTGGCTACATTTGTTGAGGGAGAAGGTGAGGAGGCAAAATCACAAGCAGGGTAGCGAGCGGATTGGAGCCCATGTTTTTTGAATTGACTCAACAAAATAGCTAAAAATAGCTATTTGTTGAGCCCTTTGGAGACGCTCTTATGATTACAAATTTTACTAAGGGTGCGTTTGGAAGAGCTTATTTACAGTTTATTTGAGTTTATCTTTTCACATAAGTACTTTTGATAAAAATTATAGGTGTTTGGAAAAGCTTATTTCAATAAGCTTCATGGGAAAGCTTATCAAAAAAATCTTAAAAAAAACTTATACAGAAGCCTAAAAATCGATCATCTTAATAACAAAAATGTTATTATGAAAATTATGTAAAAAAATCTTAAAAAACTAAAAAGAAAATTTGAAAATTATGTAAAATAACCAAAATTTTGAAAATTTTATGTACAAAATAGAAAAATTTCTAAAATAATAAAAATATATAATAAATTCGAAAATCATATAAAAATAGATAAAATTTTTAAAAAATTATGACAAGTGCTTATTTATTCAAACACTTCAATTTTACAAGTCTTTATGATGGTCTTTTCAGTAATTTTAACTGTTATAAGTGTTTGTGTAGTAATACATCCAAACACCTTAAAATAATATATAAGCTCTTTTTAAAATATGCATCAAAACATAAATAACTTATTGAATAAAGTACTTATGACATAAGCTCTCATCTAATAAGTTTTTATAAAATAAGTGTTTAATTAAACTGTTTACTCGAACAAATAGCTTAATTAAACATCCAAACTCAATAATAGGTATATGCAATGAATTCCACTATATCCTTTTTCTCTTCCATGGGAATAACCTATTTCACTTCCTTGTTTTCCATGTAATTAATTAAAATATAAAAACCACTCATTCATTTCCATATATGTTTCTATATAGTTGAGGGAAAAGTTAATTGATTACAAAAACCAAAAACGAATGTAGCTGTGTTCTATGATTGAGTTTTACCATACTTGTGGTCCATCCCGGCTCGAATGGGGATTAGTCTGAGTGTGGTATGGCTTAAAAGTGCATTTCGAGTGTGCACGGACCCGCTCAGGACACCTCATGGCTTGATAAAAAAATAACAAAAAGGAAAAGTTTAGTCATGTTTGTTTCCTATTTTTGAAAACTATTATTGAGAACAATTTTAAAAAATACAAAGAACACAATTTTGGTGTGTTTCTGAAAACCACTCTTAAGGACTGCTTGTTTACGATTTTTGAAAACTAATTGTTTGTTATAGGAAACAAGGAGAATAAGAAAAACACATAGGATATGTTTGGTTCCCAATATTTTTTTGTTCTGAAAAATATGGAGAACACATAAATTGTAACACCTCAAATTAAGTCCTAATAGTTTACGCTATGATTAAGGGTAATTAAAGCTAAATATATGTTTTGGGTAATTAAAATGATTAGAGAAAAATGGCATAATTAGAATTATTAAAAATACCAAGGGGTAATATGGTAATTTAATTGTTAAGGACATAGAAGAAATTGTTTAAGAAGAGTGTTGGTTAAGGTTTGAAAGATTTGTCAAGAAAGGTAAGGGAATTCCAATCGTGTTGGGTTTGTTGTATATTTTGAATTGCTTGGTATTTGTTGTTTGTTGGGTTCTTCAAATGAGGAAGAAATTGGTGTAAAGAGAAGTAGGGTTGGTAAAGGGAGATGCTATCAAATTTTTTCCAAACCCTAAGTGAGTTATTTTGCCATATCTTGGCCTAAACACCTCCGAATTGGGTGATTCCAATTTGAGGAGAATCCTAAGTCCCTTAGCTACAAATGTGTTGAAGACCTTGAGGTTCGATTATTGACATAAGACCCCTGAATTTGGGTCCAAATTTCAGTCCTTGGTTTGGTCCAACCAGTTAGACCAGTCTTGATGTTTGTGTCATATCTTGATTTTTGGTGATCCAAAATGCAGTGATTCTAATTTCTAGATAAACTAGACTTCTAGGAGAACAACTTTCATGAAGGAAGTGTAATCAGATTTGGACCCTACAAACAGAAAATCATCAAAGGGAAGCCTCATTTTCAAATAATAAGGTTCGACACGATAAACCCCGTTTGTGAGAAGACCTCGTTTTCTCCCATGTGACACCGGAAACACTTAGATGTCTCTTAAATGATTATAGAAGACTAACAAAATAGATATGTACCTAGTTCAGAGTATGTAATAATGAAAATTGTACAAAAGTTAGGCGAATCAATGTTACATGATATGCGATAAATATATTGAGATGATTAAGATACGAAAGGATATGAACTCTGATCATGTGAAGAAGAGTATATGTATTTTTGTTATATGAAGAAGCACAGAATACAATCAAATGATCATAAGAAATGTGTGAAACTATCTTACATTTTCAAAAGAATAATTGGTAGTGAATATCCCATTTGTATGCAGGATATCAGTAATTATTCATGTATATGGGATATGTGTTTTTGATGTTTGTAAGATTGTTAAGAAAACAAAATAAAACCGATTGCCTGCTTATGAATGGGTAGTTGGATAGATAGGCATGCCTATAGGGATAACAATGCTGCAATATATAGTTTACAAACAGAGTGACCCCGCTTCGTCAAGACATGGATCCCGCTAGATCATTACAAAGGGCCCCAAGCCAATACAATACAAGATACTTATAAATCACTGCCTTGTACAAGGATAGTAATCTGGTACATACAGCCTGGCCCCATGATCCACTTCTTTAATATGCAGCATTGTAACACCCCAAATTATACCTTTAGTAGTTTATTAGTAAATTTTGTATTTTCAAATTATGCAAAGAGGAAAATGTTGGGACCTGACTTAAGCTAAGAGCTTCCAGGGTAAAATGGTAGTTTTTAAAATTAGGACTCAAATGACATAAATTGAGAAGATTATATACTAAGATAGAATATTGATAAGTTTGAAGAGCAAATAGAATGAAACGAAGGACTTAAAAGCAAAGGGGAAAAATTAGGGCCAAATTGGCCTTAAGACCACAAAATGGCTTCTAGGAGAAACATTATCTATTTTTGGCTAAGAAGAGAGAGCTAGGGCACGGTTTGAAGGGAGAAGAAGAAGCCATTCCTTAGGGATTTTCCATGCTCAAGTGATGAAGAAAGGAAAAACTTGGTTTGAAAGTGCAACAAAGTTAAGGTATGAAATATCTCTTTTGGTATGGAGAGTATGTAAAATGGTTTGGAAAATTATCCAAACGCATCTCTCCTTTGTGTTGTTTTTGGTTGATTTGAGTTGGTTTTGATATTGTTTTGGTTTGGTTTGGTTTGGATTGGAATTGTCCATGGATAAGGACCAAAAATGTGTAAAGAAACATGTAGGTATATTAAGGGATATGCTGTCAAATTTTTTCTAAAACCCCTGTTTTTGTTTTTGTAATATCTTGGCCTAGAGACCTCTAAATGGAGTGATTCCAATTGGAGGAGAATCCTAAGACCCGTAGCTTTAACATCCGTAAGACCACGGTGTCAAATTATGGTATCAGAACCCAGAATTTGGAATTAAGAGTTCTTGGTTTTGATTGGCAAACTGCACCAGCCTTGAGTGTTTAAGTCATATTTTCAAAGGTTAGGTCGATCCAAATAAAAGTGATTCCACCTCTGGTTGCAACAGCCCCTATAGGACCCACCCGATCCACTCCGGCCGCGCGACTCGCTATTATCAGAAAAAGGAGTTGGATTTTTAGCTTTGAAAACCGGTCCCTCAAGAAGTGAATCCATTTTGTTTGGAGTCGCCAATTTTATTTTTTTTATTTATTACAGGGAAAATCAAGTAAGAACAAAAAACACCTCATTAACTCTGGGCCAAAGAAAATGGTCCACGAAACTAGATTCGGGTCCCGGTGGACTGGGTTACTTATTTGGGAAGGTACTCATGCGAGGTAGCACCCTCTAAGCCTTAACTCGATCTCTACTAATGAATCGGCATATGGGATCATATGGGTCAAAGATCAATCGATCACTCTAGGGCTAACAGATGACCGAATCACACCAACATACTCAGTATCTAACATGCATAAACACTTGACCAAACAAAAACAATGGGTAAGGCACCGCGGGTCTCAACTAAGCTACGCATACAAGAGGTCAATACAACAAGCTCAAATGCACCACAAACATCAAAGTCCAAACACCATGTACGCATATAAATGCAAATACCAAAGCCCAAAAACTTACCTGTGATCCCTAGCCATGCGCTACAGATATGGTTAGTTAATACGCACAAGCACACAACATGCATCCATGATTAAGTAACCAAAGTTTGTGTTCAAAATGGAAGTGAATGGAAAATTAGGGGATTCAAATGTTTGTTTCTTTCCACACTCTCCAAATGACAATTCACTAACCACAATCACCAGTCCACAATTAAACTCACCTAACCCCAAGTGTCCTAATTACAGAGCGGGTCCCCTCTAATTCAAGTTAGGCTCAGCTTTAGACCCCAAATATGGCCCACAAATGCATTAGTGCGAACGAGCTTGAGCCTCAAGGGATTCGGGCTTGAAAAGTGCTAAAATAGAGGGGATGCCCATAAGCTGTCTTGCACAATCAATTGAACCGGTTCTCAACCGAACCAACCGGTTGAGACAAATTCTCAAATTTCACTAGAATATTCTTTAATGAATAAGGAATCTAACAAAACAAACGATGCTTGATTCTGAGCTCGGATGAGTGAGAACCGACCGAAACAAGCCAAGATGCCCTAACTGCTATCCCTGGAAAAAAAACCTAATAAATTGGTTGATCTAGTTCCCCAACTGGCTGAGCCGGTTGAGAACAAATCTCAAATTTTTTTAGAACATTCCTCACAAAGTAAGGAACCAAAAAAAAAAAACAACGGTGTACGATTCCGACTCCGGATGAGTGAGAACCGATCCAAACAAGGCAAAGTGCCCTAACTGCTGTTCCAAAAAATAGAACCTAATGAACCGGATGATCCAGTTTCCCAGCCGGTTGAGAACAGTTCTCAAAATTTGTCAGAACTTTCCTCACATAGTAAGGAATCCCACAAAACAAATGGAGTACAATTCTGACTTCAAATGACTAAGAACTGACATAAACGATGCATAGTACCCTAAATGTTGTTATGGAAAATATAACCTAATGAACCAGATGATCCGGTTTCCCAATTGGTTCATCTGGTTGAGAGCGGTTCTCAAAAGTTTTCAAAATCTTTCTCACAGAGTCAGAAATCCAAATGACACAAATGATGCCAAGTGCTCTGTATTTGTTCCCAAACATAGCAATGAACCAGGTTGATGCGGTTTCTGTGATTTCTAGGTTCAGGCATTTATCAAATTTTTAAAAATATTCCTCATAGAGTCAAGAATCCAACAAAATAAGCGGTACAATTAGACTCGAATAATTTGAAGCTAGTACAAGCGGTGGCTAATTGCCTAGCTGTGTTAGGAAGCGAGAACTTAATAGGCCGGGTGATCCGGTTTCGGCGAATCACGGATGATTGAGAGCAGTTCTCAAAATGTGTCAAAATATTCCTCATAGAGTCGAGAATCCAAAAAACAAATGAGTACAATTCCGACTCACGAATAGTGGCCCGACCTGGCTTGATGCCTAATACCTAAGCTGTTATTCAGAGAAAATAGAACAATGAGCAGGATGTTCCGGTTCCCAGCAGTTTAAGCTAGGTTGAGAGAAGTTCTCAAAATTTTAAATCTTCCTCCTGAGTCGAGAGAAATCCAAAAACAAGCAGTTACAATTCCTGGCAGATGGCGAGGAAGCGACACAAGCGATGCCTAGTGCTCGCGAGGCTCACCCAAACATCAAAGGCAAAGACAAGCTCAAAAGAAAACAAGAGAAGCATACAACTTTCGTACCTTGGGGGGCCCCACTTGCTTCCTATGGCACGATGCCAATAACTAAAAAGAAAAATCCACGATGACACTCCGAACAGAACTACATACGCTCTCAATGGACCACATACAAGCCCACTCGAGGCTCGGAGACCGACTAAGCCTAAAAGGGCCCTAATGGTGCTCTATGAGAACGATGGGTGAGTGTGACACCCATAGAATAAATGCAAATGTTGAGGGACAAAATTGAGGGTCTACAAATATGCCCCTCTTCGGTAGAGTGAATGAATGAGTGGTGTGGGTCACGAAGTGCGATGCAAAGTGAAATGAACTCACAGTAAAGAACCCGGATAGACAATTTTTGTCCCCTTACTCGATCTGAAGACTAACGAATGAGTCATGTAGTAGGAAAGGACTAAGAGAAACCCAAGCACAATGCCTGGGAAGATGAGTGATCCAGACACAATGCCAATGAAGAAAGGAGAAAGCCGGACGCGATGCCAAAAAAGATAAGATATGCTCGGACACGATGCCGAGGAAGATTAGGAAAATCTGGACACGATGTTGGAAAAGATAATGAAAGTCGGGCTCGATGCCGAAAAAGATAAGCGATGCTCAAACACGATGCCGAGGAAGATGAGGAAAAAGCCGGACACGATGTCGGAAAAGATAATAAAATCTGAGCACGATATCGGAGAACCCAAAATAAAAAAGGATCGAATCCAGGCGCGATGCCAAAGAACCCGAAACAAAAGGAAGGGATCGAATCCGGGCACGATGCTGGAGAACCAGAAACAAAATGAAGGGATCGAATCTAGGCGCAATGCCAGAGAACTCAAAACAAAAAGAAGGGATCGAATCTGGGCGCGATGCCCGAGAACTCGAAACAAAACGAAGGGATCGAATCTGGGCGCGATGCCGAAGAACCCGAAACAAAACGAAGGCAACGAATCAGGGTGCAATGCCGGAGAACCCGAAACAAACCAAACAAAGTCCTTCATTGATTTTTTTAAGTGAAAATTTAAAGAATCTAGGATGTATCATATGCTCTCTCATTTTATATTATATTAAAGCGGGTTTAAGACATGAATAATTCACATCCATTTCATATGCGTTAGCGAGACTTGGTAGCGCGCAGAGAAAATTGAGATTATTGAGATTTGAGATTCTCAATTGCGCATCAAAGTGTTGTACCTTTGTCCTAGCGTTACCAACCCTCTTTTTCATTTATTTAATTAAATGTAATTAATTTATGGACGGAGTCCTCCTCGAATTGCACTTTCATGCGTTAGCATTCCTTTGCCCCATGTTTTCGAGACCATTTCTAACCCTAGACCCGTCTATTTAAATTTTATTTTAATCGTGGATGTTCCTAGTAATTTGGACTAATGCCATAGAATCCTATAATTAATTATTAGGTAAATCCTCTAATGTATGCTACATAGGCCCCTTGATGTTAACCTCCATAACCTTATGGATCCTAAAATTAATAATCAAGTAAATTCGATCTTAAATACAACAAGTAAGTCAATAACTAGTTGGTTTAGAGTCTTGGATTTAATTCAATGATTATGCTTTTAAGCCCCTTTAAGAACATTAAAGATTTATTTGATCATTACTTTCATAACCTTGTGAAATTAGTCAAATTACGTCTAAATTGACTCGAACATTCAGTGCTATTAAAACAATCAAACAAATCACTAAATCAATTATGTAATTCAAGACAATTTTATTTTTTTTAGTTATTTTATGTTTCTCTCTATTTCTACAGAAATAAGAAGTCCAAACAAAAAATCTATGATTTATAGAAACAAGAATTCGAAAAAAAAAGGTTTAAATAGGTTTGTACCTATAATTGAAACAAAACTAAGTGGAAGTGCTATTTATTTGAAGCATTAGAAATTGCTTTCTAATGTATGTAATGCTAAATTAAAAGTTCTTTTATTTATTAATTAGGTGCTTCTAAGAATTTTAAAATTTATTTAAATTGAGATTTTAAATATTAACTTCATCTTTTATAAATTACTGTACCCATATATAATATGTCTAAATAATGGTAACGATATTTTCAATTTGATTAAAATCACTTCTAACCAAAGTGTAAATTATGTGAGGTTCATCAAGATCCACGTGTCGAACGGAGAATCTGTTGGGAAGAGTTATAAATGGCCCTCGGGCTATTGCATTCGTGTTCATTGTCCCTCACGTATAGTAGAATTGTCTCTATAGGGACTCGAGACCCCAAAGACCAAATCCCTCACAGGTCTGACTTTTGAAACATTAAATACTTTATCACATGAGCTAGTTTAAATTTTAGTTAGAGATTTTTTTTATTTTTTATTTTTTGAGAGGAAGAATTTAGTTAGAGTTAAGTTTCATTTTATCTACTAAAAACTTGATTAAGATTATTATTTTTAATTAGAATATTCATTTAAATGGATAGAACCATTTTTCATTAAATCGTGAAATACAAATATTAAAACTTCGAATTTTAGTCCGTATGTCTAGCTTAGTTTTTTAATTAAAAATTCAAATGTACAAAAGTTTTTTTTAAAATATAATTTAAAATACACTTATAGAATTTTTTTTTTTTATAGCTAAACATTTTAGTATTTGTATTTCACTATTTAATGAAAAAAAGTTCTATCCATTTAAATGAATATTTAATTAAAAAAATAATCTTAATCAAGTTTTAGTAGATAAAATGAAACTTAACTCTAATAAATTCTTCTCAAAATATCTCTAACTAAAATTTAAACTATCATGTGATAAAGTATTTAATGTTCAAGAATCATGACGGAGAGATGGTGCAGGTTAAGTCATATAGGAACAATTTACTATATTGTAACTAAAGTGTTTAGTTCTAAAAAAAACTATGGTATAATCCATGTAATCATCATAACTCTTTCCAACAGATTCTCTGTTTTGACACGTGGATCTTGATGAACCTCACATAATTTACACTTTTTGGTTAGAAGTGATTTTAATCAAATTGAAAATACCGTTACCATTATTTAGATATATAATATATATAAGTAATAGTAATTTATAAAGATAATTTAATATTTAAAAATCAATTTAAGAATTCTTGACACCTAATTTATAACAAAGAACTTTAATTTTAGCATTATTATACATTAAGCAATTTCTACTGTTTCAAATGAATAGCACTTCCACTTAGTTTTGTTTCAATTATAGGTACAAACTATTTAAACCTTTTTTTTTTTTGACCTCTTGTTTCTATAAATCATAGATTTTTTTTTGTTTGACTTCTTATTTCTATAGGAAATAGAGAGAAAACATAAAATAACTATAAAAAAAAATTGAAAGTTCTTAAATAGATTTAAAATAATTAATGAGTTCTGTTCATTGTAATTTGTATGAGTGGGCAGGCTATATGTGGTTCCACAATTCAACACTTCCCCACTCCACCAAACATTACTTGCCACATTTTTATAAAAACAGAATCATATCTTTTGACCAATTTCCTTTCTTGCCATATCTACACTATGGGACTATGAGAGCCTACATTTCCCTACCAATTTTACATTTTTTATAATTTTTTTAGGAATTTAATAATTTTATTTTCCCTCAATTTGTCTTTGAATTACATAATTGATTTAGTGATTTGTTTGAAGTTGTTTTTTAATATGCAGATATTCGAGTCAATTTAGACGTAATTTGACTAATTTCACAAGAGTTTTAAAGAACTAATGATCAAATAAATCTTTAGCTCATTTCTTAAAAGGGCTTAAAAACATAATCATTGAATTAAATCCAAGACTTTAAACCAATTAGTTATTGAATTTACTTCTTGTATTTAAGATCGAATTTACTTGATTATTAATTTTAGGATGCATAAGGTTATGGAGGTTCACATAAAGGGGCCTATGTAGCATACATTAGAGGATTTACCTTAATAATTAATTATAGGATTCTATGGCATTAGTCCAAATTACCAGGAACATCACGATTAAAATAAAATTTAAATGAAGTCACAGTAGGTTAGAGAAATGGTCTTGGAAAACAAAAGGGTGGGGTAGATTCACAGTTAATTTGTGTGAATGCATGAAAGTGCAATTTGAGGAGGACTGGTCCATAAATTAATTACATTTAATTAAATAAATAGAAAAGAGGCGGGTAACGTTGTGACAAAGGTACAACACTTTGATGCGCAATTGAGAATCTCAAATCTCAAATCTCAATAATCTCAATTTTTTCTGCGCGCTCTCAAGTCTCAACACCACAGTAGTTGCAAATTTGCAATATGGTTTCGGGATATGGGGAAGAAACAAGGATATGTAAACGGCTTTCGAGTGGAAATTTATGAGGGAAAATTATATTGAAATGATGGTTCATAGGTATCTTTCATAACACCACAGATTTTGTAGGATGGTTCAAGCTGACAGTCACAAACATGGCCCAGTATGCTTTATAATTGTAATAAATTGTAAGTTATTGATGGTTAGAAATTTGCTTGGGCTTTTTTATGCCCCTGGGTGTGGTTTAATTTATGGGAACGGGATGAAGTGCAGTGAAGCTCCTCACTGATACTATTATTGTTAATGTACGGGCATAGTCAAAGTTAATCATTAACGCTCTAAGCATTGGAGTCATAAAATTGTTGAGTAAATTTATTTTTTTGTATGCAAATTTAATTACGATGTGTTCATATCGGTTATTATATCGTAATTTTTAGTATTTGAATAATTTTAGTAATGCATGGCTATTGCATCATATTAAGTTGTTTATCGTGATTTTTTTGTATTTAAGATAATTTTTATATTAATCTTTCATTATGAAAACTCCATTGTTCCGCTAATCCTTAAAGTAGTGGTTGTTCAAGTTCTTGTTGTTTCTTGTTAGAATTAATATGCCCATTGGTAACTTGATTCAGGATTATTACTTTAAGCCCCCTATTTGGATTTGGTGTCAATTCTTTCTATGCATGTATATAGATATTACTTTTATGTAGTTAACCTTTATGCACCTATTTTAAACCAACAGTGTAGGTTTTTTGATGGATGAACACATGAATATTACATTACCAATACGTCTGAATGAGGAACAAACGTAAGGGTGAGTTTAACACTCAATCAGTAGAACAAATAAGTCAGTTTTCACCAATATCACCTCAAATAGAATCAACCACCAAAAGTTTTGGTAGCCTTTTCAATTGGGGACTCGTTTTAATCTCGGTTGGCTGAATATTAAGTGGGTCATCGTGCATGGGAATGAGCAAAAATCTAAAAGGTATTGGCAAAGGGTTTGGGAGTACTTCAGCAAATACAAACCCTAGTCAGATTGTAATCGAAATCGAGTTTCTTTGATGAATCGTTGGTCGACAATTCAACTAGCCACCAATAAATTTTGTGGTTGTTTTGACCAAATTGAAAGGTTGAATCAAAGTGGTATGACTGATAAAGACAAGGTATGAGTGTATTTTAATTACAAGTGTGAAAATATTATTATGATACATAATATTATTGTACAATTTTCTATTATGATACGTAGCATTATTTAGCTAATTTTAAATCCAGTGATGCAAGAAAGTGTACAGGAACTTCATAAATCATCTTTCCATTTGAACATTGTTGGAATGAGTTACGGGTATAACCCAAAGTGGATGGAGGATTCTCGATCGAAACAAAAAACAAAAGTGGTGCAACTCCTAAGCGGCTCAATCCTTCAACCCCGAGATCGGTAAACATAGAGACGGCGATTGGGGCTTGGAGAATGGTGGAAGGAAGAATTGTGAAAGAAGCGAAACAAGAAAGTCAAAGAGCAAACTCTCTGAAGACGATAATTCAAGTTCAACCTATTTCATGAAATTGTTTGAAGAAATGAAGGAGGAGAAAAAGAAAATGGTGGTTGTCGAATAAGAGAAGTTAGTTGTTGAACAAGAGAAGGTAGCTATTGAACAAGAGAAGGTACAAATCGAGCAAATGAAGGAGGAACAAAAAATAATGTTGATAGATACGAGTGTCATGCCTCCGATTCCAGCTAGATCTTTTAAATATGGTATTGTAAGCCATAGTAGTTGTAAGTAATGACCGTTGAAGAATTTAAAGATTAAAAATTTGATGGCGTGCCACGACGTCATCATTATAAATAAACTTACGTGTATGCGATGTGGTATTTTTTAATTATATTATTGAAAGTTAGTTAAAGTTAGTTGAAGTTAGTTGAAGTAGTAAGCTATTTTGCTGAGCGTGGTTGAAGTGAATTTTAAAAAGTTGCCAGCTAAAATAGTGAATTAAATATTTAAATATATTTTAAGTAGCTATTTTGTTGAGTGTGGTTGGTGATACTCTAATAACTCGTAAAAGAAAAATTATCGCTCTTAAAAAATTAACACCCAACTTTAAAAAGTGATTATTAACAAGTGAAATTGTAACGCCCCGACTTTCCATCCAAAATTGTTCGGTTAAGGGCTGTAGTGGAGCACACACGGTTTCCAACCAGTCAGTTATGGTTTTGCTTATTTGTTGGACCTATGCCTGCAAGAAAATGCCTCGATAGTATTTGAATTAAAGTCTTATATAAGGTCCTGATACCATTGTAACGTCTCGACTCTTCCCTCGATATTGTCCCGATTTAAGGTTGGTAGCGCAAATGTCCCTTCTATCAGTCTGCTTGATTTTGCTTCCTACCTTCAAGAATATCTCTTTTGCCAGTGTTGAACTAAAATCTTACATATATGGACTTTTAACTTCCTCTCTCTGCTTACAGTTTTGAACCTTCCACTGAGGGGATTTTATTGATAATATCGGTGATTTTTCAACGATCAAACCTTCCAACCATTTATTTTATTGAAAATGTTTTAACAAGTGTTTTTTTTTTTTTAATCTTTTGTAAAATTATTGAACAAAGTTAGCTTAAGATTTTACATCAAATATTTAATTTCTTTCATTAATGATTTGATTAAAAAATTACGATCAATTTTTTTTTTTTGTGTTGATATTTTTTCCTTTGAAAAATACTATATATAAAATTAATTTTATTTTTTAATAAACAAATATAAATATAGTAAAGAAATTTAATAAAAAATCAAAAAACTATTTGATATTACCATTGCTAAACTTTCAAAATAATTTTGATATATAAATTAAAATATATTTGAATAATTTTTAATTATTGATATTTATATAAAAATATTCATCGATATATCCTTAAAATCCAAATACCGATATATCCGTCGAAACCGATATTTTGGTTTTCCAAAGTGTTTTCTACATTTGCATTAATAGTTTTAAAAGAATAGTTTTTAATTAATTCTATCTCTATCCCATTTAAAAAAAATTCAACGGGACAGATGTGTTAAAATCTCACACCCTTTTTAAAATTTCAATGATATTAAAATTAATATATTTTATAATAATTTGTATAGCTTACTTTATTAAAAAAAGGTATTTTGTATTTACTATTAAATTTATATTCGAAAATGCTCATCGTATATAATTCGTATAGTAGAACACTCAACATTTCGAAAAAACAAGACATAGGAAATGGAGGGTCTCAGATTTGAATTTATTACATTGTAATTAAAACGTTTAACTGTAAAAAAAACATATTTCTTAAGTGTATTTTATTTTAAATTATATTTTTAAAAAAACTTTTGTACAATTGAATTTTTAATTAAATAATTTATTTTGTGTCTTATTGAAAAGCCCAACCCTAATCCTAAATTTCCAAGTGTGGGCCTATCTTTAGGAATTTCAGGCTGCGCATTGAAACTGCAGTCGTTTACCAAACGAGGACGGAGACAACGTACGTCGGATTGAAGACGGATCGGAGTTTTAGAAGCAAAGAGCCAGGAAGCACATTGCGAAAGCCCCAGATATTTCAAGTGAAATAGGTCAAGTTGATATGACCAAGCTCAGCGAACAATTCCCAATCTCGACCCTTTGATTCCCTCGATTCTCTGCTCGCGGTGAATTTCTTCAACTATCAATCCTGGAATCTCACGAGAATCGATTCTTTGTTCTTAATTTCTTTGTATAAAGGATGTTATATACTCGTCTTTTGTATCTGCGGAAGGCTGCGGCATTTGGCGACGATGCGAAATGAGGTTATTCGGCTCTTTTGGGTTTAGGTCGATTTTTTTATTTATTCTTTTTCATTCCCATTTTCAATGGTTTGAATTTTTGCATTTTGCGATAAACTGATGCTAAAACTCGAAGAAAGCCCTAGAATGCCCTTGCATTGCTCATACAACGGAGCGATAGGTAATGGAGCATAATTTGCGGAGAGCTTTTAAGTGCCCTTCATCAAAAACAACTACTTGGAAGAAAAATAATTTCTATGAATGCATGTGATATTCGAAACGATGCATTTTGCGATTAATTTGAAAATGGCAATGGATGATTATTGCAAATTTCAGTGGTAGATCAGGAAAAAATGGTATGTGCAGAGGTTTCAAAATTATTATCATACTTACGATTTGACTCGGGTATTATGATACTCGAACTTGACTCGACAAGCTACTTGAGCTACTCGAGTAGGCAATTGCTCTTCATATGGAAGGGAACTGCTATTTCCATAGTTATTTCTTTATGATCTCCAAATTTTTTAAAGATCTATGTTAAAAGGCATGATATTCATATTAAACCCGAATCCTACAAGTTTGAGCTTTTAGGAAAGTTGGTCGTTTAATATGCTATCAGATCGGGGTTTGGCAGGAGGTTCTGGGTTTGAGCCACCTCATTGCAATTTATTATTTCTCATTTGTTGATTTGAAAGTCCATGAAGGACTCTATTTTTTATTCTCGACATGCGGGTATGGACTCTATTTAAAGGCATGAGATTTATATTGAACCCAAATCCTACGAGTTTGAACTTTTAGGAGATTTGGTTATTTAACAGAATTAATAAAAAAACATCTTTTAGTTCTACGCAAGACATGCCTTTTGATAAGGCACATGTTTCAGATAGTGGTATTAAGCCGAGGGAGTAGTTATGCCTTGATCCTAGGCGTGCCTTAAACACGCCTTTTTTTTCTTTTATGAATACTACAAAAAAGAATTTGACAACACCTCAAAAAATGTTAAAAAAAAAAGCGTATTCGGGACAAATTCTTAAAGTTGTCGATTAGTAAAAAAAATTTCTCAAATTTGTTTTTAGTTTAGAAAAGCTGTTATTATTTGTTCAGGAAGAGCAGAAAATCATTTTCAACCCGATAGTTCCTAGATAGATTAAAGTGGTTTTTACATTGATGCTCTATTTGGTTCAGTGAATGGAAGAAAATTCGGTCAACTACTAGAAGAACTATAGATTGATTTCTATTCCTACCTTTCCACACTTTTCTTATTTATTCTCGTGATTAAAGACATTTTAGGGTTTATTAACATGCAATTTTATAGTCTTTCTTTTTCACTTTTAGCGGTTGGTCAGGTTGCATAAAGCTCTAAGTTTTTGGTTATGGGTTATGATATGGTATGAGAATTCTGGTGTTTGAGGAAACCTGATGGGAGAGAAGGTGGCATTCATAGGAGCGTAATCGAGTTGAGTCGATATAGAACCAAGCTTGAGCTCAACTCGATTAAAAAACTCAAAGCTCGAACTCGACTGGAACTCGATCGAGCTTCTTTTTTCAGATGTTTGAAACTCGACTTGAAAAGTAGTCGAGCTACTCGACTCGAGTTACCCATCTTGAAATTATTTTACAACAACTTCATCAATTTTAAATGAATTTCAAACCCATAAGGAGAAAAAAAAGAACACATCAATATCACAGAGCGTTGGATGCATGCGAGAAAAGACATAGAAAATAAAACAATAAAAAAAATTAAAATCAAACTTGGAGATGCTTCCAATGATGACGATGCCATGCGTCCCCTGTTGTTTATGTTATGGAGGTGATAAGACGAATCTTGTCGAATTCTTCTCCCTTTGTGTTTTTAATCTCTTCAATTAGTCTATGGTTCATCGTCCCTAGCTTTACTTGCTGAAGACTTTTCAGTTTTTGCAACTGATGAAGCAGTTTTCCCATCTGATAGCACAGATAAATTTGCAGGGTTTTCAAGGAAGGCAGTGCACTTTCCTCGTTATCAGCTCTTAAACAAGCCCGAATCTTTCGATCTCGAGTCGGTAGGGAAGACGCCCCCGGAAGAGCAGAGTTATTTTCCTTGGAGTATAAGCATTATGTATTAATTTTAGGCCCTTAAGTTTGGTAACTTGCCTAGAGTCAACATGGGGTCTTGCTTTGCTTGACAACAGTCAATATCAACTCAACAAGGTGGATGGGAAGAGATTAATTCATATGAAATATTCTTGCTCATATTTGGCTCACGATGTATAGTTTTTCTAAGTTGAGTTAACTTTGGTAGACCCATTCTCATCACCCATCCATGTTGTCCCGCATATAACGTGCGGAGGTTTGGTCATCTTATCAATGCCCAAATATTTACCCCTAAAGCACCTTTGATAACGTTTCGGCATTCTTAAGATCGTATAACCCCCTTTAGTATAGATGTAATTGTTCAACTTCAAGTTAAGAAAATGGAATATCTAAATAGAAATTATCCCGTAAATCCAGGGTTTCTAGGTTAATGAGTCTACCTATGGACCAGGGAAATCTTGTTTTACGGGGACCCAAGAAACGAAAATATTTCAAGTGAATGAATTCACCAATTTTCCTTTGCTTGATTTCTTTTACACGGTCTTTCATGGGCGGGATAGGCGATTAGAAGTTAGGTCTAACAACATCGGCAATTTAGCACTTCTTCGCGAACCAGTTCACTTGAGGAGATGTAAATGGAATAAATCAAGGATCGGAGCGGTGGCGGGTTGCTCGATGTTGAGAAATGTTTTGAGAGTCATGAGCAATGGTCGACGAGGTTAAAAAGGGTATGCAAAGATGTTTACACATTACCTCGAAAAACTTTGGATCTTTGGCTTTTGAAATAACAGGTCGCGAAGGAGATCATGCATGCGGCAAGACTTTACTCTTCCATCCCATTTTCTTTTGACCCTTGAATCATGCTTCTATGAATCAATTCTTATAAATAATCTTCACCACTTAGTCTTCTTCCAGCTGTTTCTTCTTTTGCCGCTTTGCACCTAATCCCTCATGGCCCACATACGGATCAATTTACTTGCCTTTATTTCACAGTCCTCTGGAAAAACACCGCAGTAAAGGAAGCAAGACTTTAGAAATAAAGCGAAAGTCTGTAACCGTGGGAATTCCACGAAGCACATTCGGGGCCTTGGCTTAGATGCCCTCCATGCTTCTAAGTATTTTCTCCCACGAAGATGGAATCTTCTCTTTTCTTGATAAAGCCCTCGATACAATGGCTAGAAGCCAAGCTACTGCATTTCCACATGTCTTCTTCCCACATCTTCCCGCTCTGCGGGACATACAACTGTGATATTGTATACTTCCGGTTGGAAAAGTTTCTTGAAGAGCTCCCGACTCTCTTTTTTCCCCAGGGGCCAGTCGATGGGGCTTTATAGGCATCCAAAGCAATCTACTCGTTGCTTGTAGTGATGAAGCACTACCTTCCGTTTGACTCGGGAAGATGCAAGCACAGTATTCCAAACTTGAATTACTCCGCACATCATCGACCGATCAAATACCTTTCGTCAAGGTACTTACGAACCTCATTCCCCAACTGATTCTCACCCATATTACGTATATCTTCTGTTTCTCCTTCTTGTTTGAGAGCAGTCATAAAATCCTTGTTGGCTATCCCTATTAGAAGCTCTCGGATTGTATAGACTTGAGATACATACACCAAAGCGCGACATTGAAAGTGGCGATTAACATCAGGGTCATTGTAAACTTTCTTAGCAAGAGTAGTTTTGCCAAGGCCACCCATTCCCACGATGGCCACCACTCCTCTCTCTCCGGCTCTCCATTGATCAGCGACATTGCTTAACCGCTTCGCCTGAGTAACCATCCTACCACGTAAGCTTCCTCTACGGTGGAAGCCTGCTTCTCCTCCCATTATCACGCTGTTGGAATTTGCGGAAGAGCTCAGCTCAGGAAGGCATCATTGCATTTTAAACACAATACACAGACTTGTTGGCCAAGATCTTCTCTTTAATCTTGGCGTTGATCTCCCTTCATCAGCCCATCCATTTCAATGAACAGTAGCGGCAATACGCTAATATAACTGGGTTAAGCGAGACTCTTATGAGGAACTTGAGGTCTGGAGCCTCCTTTGGCGTGATGTTCAGTCGGCTTGATGAACTCGTCGATGACATCTTGACATCATAGGGTTTGCATCTCTGTCCCGATTCATCCACAGTTCGGTCTCACACCGTCGTTGCTTGTTGCCTCCTCCGAAGAGCCCAGTCCATTCAAGCTGGGTGCGACGGGCTTATACGCCCTTCCTCCTCCCGAACAAGGCTTCTTTATGCAGTGAGTTGCTTCGACTTATCTACAAAAACGTAATGGTTTCACGCCATTCTTTTAGAATTCAAGTGCGTGGAATTTAGGCTTCAAGAAAATTAACAAAAGAAAAGAGTTAGTGGGGCTTGTTTGCTTATGGCTTCAAGAAGAAGAGGCAAAGAGCATCAGACTTAAAAGCAGGGGTCGAGCCAGAGTTGGTGGTGAAACTATTTTTCTTCATTTCAGCTGTGTGAGAAGCTTGAGGTGGAGGGCTCCACCCCTAGATTTTAAGCCATTGTATGCGAAAAGAATCTTTGAAATCAATAGAGAGAGAGAGCTTCCTTACTTTCCTCATCACTTCTCGAAGAAGATCGGGAAGCCCGTCTTTTTACATATTACACCAGTGAAGAGGTTTGGAGATAGAAACCGAAAATGGCTCCGAAAATGGTCATCTTATCAATACCCAAATGACTACTAAAGCACCTTTGATCACGTATCGGCATTCTTAAGATCGGATAAGTCCCTACGTATAGATGTCTTAATTGGTGCAACTTCCAAATTGAGTTTGGGTATTGCTTAAGTTAGCAATATTGTGTTAATTATATAAGTATTATAGCTGGATTCCGAACCTTTCTATCTCCAAACTCTTGGCTTTGTTTGGTTTGTTTAACTCTTCACGTGTGGGAGGGTGTTAAAGACATAGACAGTGTATCATGTAAGGACCAAACACATAAATGTGAGATTTTACAAGATCGAGGAGTTGGTCTCTTTCTAGTGAGTTGTGAAAAGATTCATACCTTTAACAAAACCTATTACCATGGAAATATTCAAGCAATGCTTATATTTGGGATATGCCCCAACCTACCCTCCGTGATACAGTACGAGTATGTTTAAGGTATAAAGGTATTTTTGTAATTTAGTCATATCGAGAGTCATTATAAACTCTCCTATGTGACCCAATTTTAGATATAGTGAAAGTTTGTACCACCGTTCCCATGGAAGTAGCACGCTGCCGAACCACGTAAATTTTGTGTGTTTTCTTTGTTTTTCTTATTTCGATTTTATCACCAATGTTGCACGAATCATAACATGACTGTTGGGATGGTGTTTGACGTATGAATAAAGAAATAATATTATTATAGTTTTCAAGGTTATATTTAGTTAACAAGAAATACTAAGAAAACATACTAATTTACTTTTTTTTTTTACTTTCCTTTATTTTTTTTTTCATTTGCGATTTCCTTTTATTATATTTGGCTCCCAAAATTTGAGGAAAATGTAAGAGAAAAAAAAAATATATATAT
The DNA here is from genome assembly GCA_016808115.1 of Tetrastigma voinierianum. Classification (NCBI taxonomy): domain Eukaryota; kingdom Viridiplantae; phylum Streptophyta; class Magnoliopsida; order Vitales; family Vitaceae; genus Tetrastigma; species Tetrastigma voinierianum. The sequence goes on from JAEQBH010000809.1 coordinate 389,002, forward strand.
ATATATAAGGAAATAAAAAATGAAGGAAAATAAAAATAGATTTAAATATAATATGTCATTTTTATTTAATACTTCAAATTCATTTTGTTTATTTGAATTCATCGCTATAAAGATTAAATAATTTTAACTTACATAAATTTTTAAGTAATTTTATTTATATTTGATTTACATAAATTTACATAACTTTAAATTTTTCGTTTGCCATAGCTAAGATTCTTTTCATCTTCCATTTTTAATCATTGTTCTTGGTTGAGGTTGTTGTAATTTCAAATAAGCTTTGACAATGAAGACAATGAATAAATTTTTTTCGATGGTTAACTCTCTAGATTTTAATTGGTATGTTGGAATTATTTCAAAATATATTCACTTGGAAAATATTGATTTTAATAATTATTTTAGTGAAATCTTAAGTCACACTCAACTAATTAAAATTCGATTTTTTTTTACAATTAAGTACTTTGTTATAACATAGTAACCGTCCTTATTAAACTTGAATCTAGAACCTATCCCCTCTCTAAGTGTTCCGCTTTTTTAAACTTTGAATGTTCTACCAACTAAGCTAGACATACGAACTAAAATTCAAAGTTTTAATGAAAAAAAGTTCTATCCATTTAAATGAATATTCTAATTAAAAATAATAATCTTTATCAAGTTTTTAGTAGATAAAAGGAAACTTAACTCTAACTAAATTCTTCCTCTCAAAAAAAAAAAAAAATCTCTAACTAAAATTTAAACTAGCTCATGTGATAAAGTATTTAATGTTTCAAAAAGTCAGGATCTAGGGAGGGGGCGGGTCTTGGGTTCGAGTCCCTATAAAGACAATATACTATATTGTAACTGTAACTTCACCTAATCTGTTAGTTTCAATTATAGGTACAAACTATTTAAACCTTTTTTTTTTTTTGACCTCTTGTTTCTATAAATCATAGATTTTTTTTTGTTTGACTTCTTTATTTCTATAGGAAATAGAGAGAAAACATAAAATAACTAAAAATAAAAAATAAAAAATTGAAAGTTCTTAAATAGATTTAAAGCCAAAAAAGCTAACCTCTGTAAATTCGTAAAGATCTCAGTTATTGTTTGAAAGCACACATTAATAATGCCTCCGCATGTAACACTGAGGAAATAATTACTATGAGAGCCTACATTTCCCTACCAATTTTACATTTTTTATAATTTTTTTAGGAATTTAATAATTTTATTTTCCCTCAATTTGCCTTGAATTACATAATTGATTTAGTGATTTGTTTGATTGTTTTAATAGCAACAAAGATATTAAGTCAGATTTAGAGCGTGGTGACTAATTTCACAAGGTTATGAAAGTAATGATCAAATAAATCTTTAATGTTCTTAAAGGGGCTTAAAAGCATAATCATTGAATTAAATCCAAGACTCTAAACCAACTAGTTATTGAATTTACTTGTTGTATTTAAGATCGAATTTACTTGATTATTAATTTTAGGATCCATAAGGTTATGGAGGTTCACATAAAGGGGCCTATGTAGCATACATTAGAGGATTTAAGTAATAATTAATTATAGGATTCTATGGCATTAGTCCAAATTACCAGGAACATCCACGATTAAACACGAATCCTACAAGCTTAAGGTTTTAGGACAGTTGGTTGTTTTTTAACATGATATCAGAGTTTGGTTTGGGGAGAGGTTTTGGGTTCGAGACCTCTTTTTGTAATTTATTTCCCATTTGTTGATTTGAAAGTCCATGGAGGAATTTGTTTGGTTTGTTTGACATTTCACGTGCAGGTATGGAGCTGCACGTGAGGGATGACCTTAAAAGGCATGATATTCATATTAAACACAAATCCAAGAAGCTCGAGGTTTTAGGAGAGTTGGTTGTTTTTTAACATGGTATCAGAGCTTGATATGACAAGAGGTCTTGGGTTTTAGACCTCTCTCTGTATTTTTTCCCCATTTGTTGATTTGAAAGTTCATGGAGGACTTTGTTTGATTTGTTTGACTCATCACATGCGGGTATGAAGTTGCATTTGAGAGAGGGTGTTAAAAAGCATGATATTCATATTAAACACTGTTAAAAAGAAAAAAATAACTCTTTTTTAAAATTGTTCTCAATAATAGTTTTCAAAAGCAGGAAACAAACATGTTTTAACTTTTCCTTTTATTTTATTTTTATCATGCCATGAGGTGTTTTAAAGCGGAGTCGTGCATACACACAAAATACACCTTGAAAAAAATACTTTATGAGAAAATCATTATTTTATTTTATTTTCAATTAAAAAATACTTTATTTTATTTTTTGAGTGAAAAAAATGTTTTATTTCTTGGTTTAGCTTAAAGCATTGAACTATCCCGATGAAAAAAAAATAATAATAATTTTAAGTTTTTATATATTTTTAAAGAATGTGCAATCAAAATATCACATATATCAAAGGTAAAATCCCTGCTTATAAAATCCTACTTCTAAGTAGGATTTTGATTCCACATTCTCTTTAAAAAAATATAAAAACTTGAAATTATTATTTTATACATATTTTTTGTTCATCAAACCTGATAGTTCAATGCTCTAAGATAAACCAAGAAACGAAAATAAACTCTTGACTTTGTTTGGTTTGTTTAACTCTCCACGTGTGGGAGGGTGTTAAAAGACATGAACCAGGTGTATCATGTAAGGACCAAACACATAAATGTGAGATTTCACAAGATCGGGGAGTTGGTATCTTCTAGTGAGTTGTGAAAAGATTCATACCTCTAACAAAACCTATTACCATGGAAATATTCAAGCAATGCTTATATTTGGGATATGCCCCAACCTATCCTCCGCGATACAGTACGAGTATGTTTAAGGTATAAAAGTATTTTTGTAATTTGGTCATATCGAGAGTCATTATAAACTCTTCTATGTAACCCTATTTTAGATATAGTGAAAGTTTGTGCCACGGATTCCCATGGAGTAATAACATTTGCTTAGAGACCACGTAAAATTTGTGTGTTTTCTTTGTTTCTTATTTCGATTTTATACGCAATGTTGCACGAATCCTTAGCTGCTTAATTTGTTGGGATGGTGTTTGATGTATGAATAAAGAAATAATATTATTATAGTTTTCAAAGGTTATATTTAGTTAACAAAATACTAAGAAAACATCTTTATGGACCCCACATTTTTTGCTATTATCGTTCCCACTTAAAAAGTGAGCTCGTTTTTATCTTTAAAAAAAAAAGCGGGTGCAAGCGGTTTGGAGTCGCGTTTATTTTTGTTTTATTTTAAAGGAAAACAAAATAAGAAAAAAGCCTAAATGTGACTCATGATAAGAAAAAGGCGGTATGGGAAGCAGGAGTCTAGGTCAGGTCCGGGTGTATCGGGAAGGTACGATGGAAATATAGCACCCCTCTAAACCCCTAAAGTCGGGTCTCTACTAAACAAACTAAAGAAAATATGGCTTTTGATTAATCAACTAATGAATACCAAAGATAAACAATAACAATATAAAAAAACATGCAAGACATATATAAATAAGTAATCAAGCAAAGTCATATGAGAAAAATGTGCACGGAATGGCATGTTAGAAATATTATCGATTGGAAAGCGATGTTAGTGCGGTAACAAGAAATCAGACTATTCACATTGATTTGAAATTAGTTATAAATCATATGTCAAATTATTTATTAAAATGGAATGTCGGGCCCCCACCAAGCCCATTTATATATTTACACAAATTAACTCTCAAGATTCCATTTTATTGGAATTGTAGAATTAGCAGTGTGTTTGAGATTTTTGAAAACCGATTTGAAATTGAAGTTTTGAAAATTGGAAGTTTGAAATTGAAATTTGAAATTTGAGATTTTTTTAGGACTTGAAATTTAGAAATTAGGAATTTTCAAAATTTAAGACTAGGACAACTGAATCTTGAAATTGAGATTTGAAAATTTGAAATTAATCGCTTGAATTTTGAAATTATGAATTTTGTAAATTTGAAATTGGAAATTGGAAGCGTGGAACAGATTTTGAAATTATGACACTTGATTTTGAAATTATAGATTGGCAATTTGAAATTAGATCATTGAAAATTTGAAATTTGAAATTTGAGATTTGGAGGACTTGATTTTTAAAATTGAAAATTTGAATTTTAGAAAATGAAAAATTTGAAATTTGGATACTTAAAATTGAGAAATGGAAGTTCAGGAAATTTTTTTTGGGGATTTTATTAAATTAAGGGTGGGTGATAGTCCATATGTTAAGGAAAACAAGCAAAAAAACAAAAAAAACAACAACAATCAATTTCTAAATAAACAAAAAGCAACAATATAATTACAAGGAAAATAAAATAATAAGACTATAAATTAAATGACTAATATATATACAAGACAATTAAAAATAAATAAATAAATAAAAATTAACTATATAAAGAAGAATAAAGAAAGTCAAGAAAAACATGCAGTGAGCCCAGGTAGTTCCGGGCCAAGACCGCCTCTCAAGCTGAAATTGCCTCCAAAGTTGGGATTGTCTCCCAAAATTGCCCTTCCGAGCCAAGATTTCCTCTAAGGCACTCAAACTTTTAAACTTTGAGACCACTTAGAACCTCCCACTCAATGTGGGGGAAGACCCATAGCCTCCTTAAGAAAATAAATTTAAGGAACTAATAGGGCCTAAATTATATAGGCTCATGCCTTAATTTATTACTCGAAAAATATTTAATCAAGGGGGCCATTAGGGTCTCGACCTTTTTGGTGGGTGAGCCTATAGTTTCCCTTTTCCTCTGCCTTAATCGAGAGGAAGGGACCTTTATAGGGAAAGAAACACATAGGAGAATTTCAATGTGGGATTGCCTCCTTGAAAAGGAAAAAACCTAAGCTTTCGAAAATGTAAATTTCTGTGCTCTCTCTTGTAATTTTTAATGTGGGATTGCACCATGAAAAAGATCCCTAAGCCTCTAAATTTGGGGTCTACAAATATGTCCATCTTCGATAGAGTTCATGAGTGTAACGAACATGAACAATGAAGTAAAACGAAAGTGTGAAAAGTGAGTGAAGTGAGATGAACTCTATCGAAGCGAATAAAGACCCAAGAGTGTCCACAAAAAGAACGACACGATTAAACTTCGAGCAACTAGAAGGAGTCTAAAAAAAAAAAAAACATCAAATCAAACAACAAAGGACAAAACATAGCACGGAGGCGAGTAAAGTCATGACATAGATCGAGCTCTCTAAGAAGGACCTCCCAAAGGTGAAACTTATATCAAAACCTGAAACAAACGAAAATCGGAAGGCCCATGTGTGATAGAATGGTCACGTGCACTGTATAGCAATTAACACCCGTCATGGACAAACTCATAAGCTAGCAAGTAAAGAGTACGACAACCGAAATAAACCATGTGATCAAAGTGTGCTCTGAGAGTTTGAACTATGGTGAAGGCATCGTATCGAAACCGTTTGAAATGAGGAAACACAAACAAAAAGTGGAAACCCGAACGCCCTTATCCAAGATGCAGGAAGGCTGCGTGGTAGGTATGCGGCTGCTAAGTCCGAACGCCTTTATTTATAGAAGACGAAGTCTGAACGTCTGAAATGTGCTGCTAGCAAACGTGATACGTATGGAGTCCAATATCTGATCCAACGGCGCTAAGTCCAATGCCTCGCAGAAGACTTTAAATCAACGCCCCGATTTGTCAGGTTAACAAATGTGATGCAGATGAAGTCTGAACATCTGATCCATATAAAGGCAAAGTCTCAACGCTTGATATGCACAAGACGCATATCGAATCGGCCCGACTAATTTGGGTATAGCAAATGTGATATAGATGAAGTTCGAATATCTGATCCATATAAAGCGCGGTCCGAACGCCCGGATATGCGTATGACGGGCCCGAACGCCGACTACTGGCGGCGAAGCAAATGTGATGGTGATTGAAGTCCTGAACATCTGATCCATATAAAGGCGGTCCGAACTCCTCGACACGCTAAGACGGCGTCTCGAACGCCTGACCGCTAAGCTGGGCCAATGTGATGCATGAAGTTCAATATCCGATCCATATAGAGGCTAAGTCTCAACGCCGATATGCGTAAAACTAAGTCTCAACGCCCGACCGCCAGGTTAGCAATGTGAGTGATGAAGTCTGAAATATCTCATCCATATAGAGGCGACTAACGCCTCGAGCACGCAGTAAGACGGTCTCGAACGTCTGGACCGCTGGAAGCATAATGTGATGCGATGAAGTCCGAATATCTCGATCACTGGCGCGCGGTTCAACGCCGGCGGTGAAGACGGTCTGAACGCTTGATCGGCGGTGCTAGCAAATGTGATGGGCGATGAAGTCTCAACATTCGAATCCATATAGCGCTAAGTCCGAACGCCGATATGCGTAAGACGGAGTCCAACTTTTGATCTACGACGCTAGAAAATGTGATAGCTGCATGAAGTTTGAAATATCCGATCAATATGAAGGCGGTTTGAACGCTCGAATCAAGATAGTAAAGGCGAAGCTGCAGGGAAGGTCCCAATATGACATCCAACATAAACATGACAAAGTCCAAAAATGTCATAACAATGGCTCATATCATCGATAAGAACTGTCTGGACAAACCAACCACGTCCAAATGATCCTAAAAGATAAGGGATATGCCCTAGTGTGGCATCTATCAAAACATGATGAAACTCAAATGTCATGCAACAAGACTCATCCTTCCGATAACGACAGGCGCACAAACAAACAAATTCTCGATGATCTTGGAGGATAAGTGATGTGCCCGCATGACACGCGTATGTCATCCAACAGAAGCCGATGAAACCCCCAAATATCAAAATTTGGCTCGACATCTCAACAAGAATCTGTCTACACAAACCAACACATCCAAATGATCCCGACAGATAAGGGGGTATGCCCCAGTATAGCATGTCGATGAATTAGTCTAAATCTCTGCATCCCCCAATAACAAAGGTCAATCTCGGGTCATCTAGAACCGCAACTAGAGATGGATCCCAACGCTAGAAAGGCATCTCCTAGAAAAACCCACATAATAGATGTATATTTAGAAAGGCATCCCAACGCTGAATTCTATACTTATATTAGAAATGTTGAATCATCAATTGAACAAGTGAAATCGGAATTAGATGTATATTTAGAAGAAGGTGTCTATATTTGTGATGATGATTCAAATTTCGATGTATTAGAGGCGGAAGATGAATGCTCTAAAGTTCAAAGTGTTATCAAAGATGACATGCGATTTTTTGTCAATTCCAATCACGACTGTAGCATCGGAATCCGCATTTAGTGCGGGGGGGAGAGTCATTGATCCATACCGTGCATCTTTAGGAGCAAACACTATTCAAGTTTTGTTTATGCGGTGAAGATTGGTTACATGCCTACTATGAGAGATAAAGAGAAAAAGGTAATATCTCATACTTTGTATCATCTTATATTTAATTTTAATTTTTTGGTTTTCATTGTCGAGCTTTATTTATTTTTTTTGATACTTGTTGCACTTTATTTTAGGATCAAGAGGACACAGCAGGTTAAATACCTCACTAAGTTGATTATGCAAAGGTATTATCTGTGTTTACGCGGATCATGAATTTTTGAAATTCTACATCAACTCGACTAAAAAAATTTCCAGGTGCGTTGAGTTTTGACGGTTTGATCCTAACCAAGTGATTCGTATGTGGTGGTAACAATCTTTCTATATCTCCTTTGTTTTCTTACTATGTTCTATATAATTTTTTTTTTTATGAGCATACCAATATTCATATAAATGAGAGAAGTAAACTTTTATAGTAAAATTGTCATTTAAAAATCTGATATGTTGCCTAATGAACATAGAGCTGCTTATTTTTTTAATTTTTGCATAATGAACAAGAGGATTTGTTCGATATGTTGCATAAGAAAGTTTTTTTGTTTCATATGTCGAATTTGTTTGTTTTATAAAGTTGTATAATCTTCTTTCTTTTCTTTTTATAAATTCTTTTGAAAGAAAGTGGATATCAAGGAAGAAGCACTTGATGCACAACAAATTTGTTAATCAACTTTTATTGTCTTATCTTTTAATTTAGTTGTATGTTGGCTATTCAGAAGATCTTGCAAATTCCAATTTCTCGAATAAGGGCAAAATCGTAATTTTGATTATATATAAAATTGTAATTACGGTTAAAAATCAGATTAATTTCTAGATCTCGATGACGTAAACGGATTGTACTGCTGGAATCGTTCGAAATCTAGTGTTAGCACGCAGAAAATTCTCGGGTAATTTTATGAGATAGTCGGAAATGACATCGCTGAGGCATCGCGCTTCGAAAAGCCAGAAACGCTTTTCGACGCGACGAAGAGGGGTTTGGAGATAGAAACTAAAATGGCTCGGAATGGTCATCTTATCAATACCCCAATGACTACTAAAAGCACCTTTTGATCACGTGACGCATTCTTAAGATCGGATAGTCCCCACGTGATAGATGTCTTAATTGGTGCAACTTCCAAATTGAGTTCCCGTATTGCTTAAGTTAGCAACAGGTTAATTATATATAAGTATTATAGCTGGATTCCGAACCTTCTATCTCCAAACTCCTTGGCTTTTGTTTAATGAGCGAACTCTTCACGTGTGGGAGGGTGTTAAAAGACATGAACCAGGTGTATCATGTAAGGACCAAACACATAAATGTGAGATTTCACAAGATCGGGGAGTTGGTCTCTTCTAGTGAGTTGTGAAAAGATTCATACCTCTAACAAAACCTATTACCATGGAAATATTTAAGCAATGCTTATATTTGGGATATGCCCCAACCTACCCTCTGCGATACAGTACGAGTATGTTTAAGGTATAAAGGTATTTTTGTAATTTAGTCATATCGAGAGTCATTATAAACTCTCCTATGTAACCCTATTTAAGATATAATGAAAGTTTGTGCCACCGTTCCCATGGATGTAGCACATTGCCGAACCACGTAAAATTTGTGTGTTTTCTTTATTTTTCTTATTTCGATTTTATCACCAATGTTGCACGAATCATAACATGACTGTTGGGATGGTGTTTGACGTATGAATAAAGAAATAATATTATTATAGTTTTCAAAGGTTATATTTAGTTAACAAGAAAATACTAAGAAAACATACTAATTTACTTTTTTTTTTTACTTTCCCTTCTATTTTTTTTTTTTCATTTGCGATTTCCTTTTTTAGCTATATTTGGCTCCCAAAAATTTGAGGAAAATGTAAGAGAAAAAAATAAAAATAGTAATAGAAGGAAATAAAAATGAAGGAAAATAAAAATAGATTTAAATATAATATGTCATTTTTATTTAATACTTCAAATTCATTTTGTTTATTTAAAATTGCCCGCTTATAGCTAAGATTCTTTTTCATCTTCCATTTTTAATCATTGTTCTTGGTTGAGGTTGTTGTAATTTCAAATAAACTTTGACAATATTGAAGACAATGAATAAATTTTTTTCGATGGTTAACTCTAGATTTTAATTGGTATGTTGGAATTATTTCAAAATATATTCACTTGGAAAATATTGATTTTAATAATTACTTTAGTGAAATCTTAAGTCACACTCAACTAATTAAAATTCGATTTTTTTTTACAATTAAGTACTTTGTTATAACATAGTAACCGGCTCTTATTAAACTTTGAATCTAGAACCTTATCCCCTCTCTATGTTCCGCTTTTTTTAAACTTCAACGCTCTATCAACTAAAGCCTGCATGATACTTATCAAATTGGTTTTAATATTTGTATTTCACGATTTAATGAAAAAAAGTTCTATCCATTTAAATGAATATTCTAATTAAAAAAAATAATCTTAATCAAGTTTTTAGTAGATAAAATGAAACTTAACTCTAACTAAATTCTTCCTCTCAAAAAAAAAAAAAAAATCTCTAACTAAAATTTAAACTAGCTCATGTGATAAAGTATTTAATGTTTCAAAAAGTCAGGACCTAGGGAGGGGATGGGTCTTGGGTTCGAGTCCCTATAGAGACAATTTACTATATAGGGAGGGGACAGTGAACACTGAACAACAGTAGTAGCCCGGGGCCCATTTATAACTCTTCCCAACAGATTCTCCGTTCGACACGTGGATCTTGATGAACCTCACATAATTTATAATGATAAAATTATGATAAAATGCTAAAATGCTGACTGCTTTTTACATCCTTCCAATTTATAATGATAAAATGCACGAAAGGATTGTATGCATGAGGGAGCAGGATAATTACATGAGGGAGCAAGACTATGAGAGCCTACATTTCCCTACCAAATTTACATTTTTTATAATTTTAGGAATTTAATAATTTTATTTTCCCTCAATTTGTCTTGAATTACATAATTGATTTAGTGATTTGTTTGATTGTTTTAATAGCACTAAATGTTCGAGTCAATTTAGACGTAATTTGACTAATTTCACAAGGTTCTGAAACTAATGATCAAATAAATCTTTAATGTTCTTAAAGGGGCTTAAAAACATAATCATTGAATTAAATCCAAGACTTTAAACCAACTAGTTATTGAATTTCCTGTTGTACTTAAGATCGACTTACTTGATTATTAACTTTAGGATCCATAAGGTTACAGGTTCACATAAAGGCCTATGTAGCATACATTAGAGATTTACCTAATAATTAATTATAGGATTCTATGGCATTAGTCCAAATTACCAGAACATCCACGATTAAAATAAAATTTAAATAAATGGGTCCGGTGGGTTAGAACTTCTAGAAATGGTCTGAAAACAAAAAGGGTGGGGGTAAAGGTTAGTCATAATGCATGAAAGTGCAATTTGAGGTGCACTGTCCATAAATTAATTCATATTTAATTAAATAAATGAAAGAGGCGGGTAACGCTAGGATCGATAGGGAAAACTGCCAACACAATAACAACCGAATAATAGAGCAAAAAGGTAGCACAATTAAATTCCCTTACAGGTAAGAACTTAGCGAGGAAGACTAATAAAAATATAGTGCAAAAACAGAAATCAATAGCACACAAGAGACACAATTTGTTTAACGTGGAAAACCCCTTAAAGTAAGGATAAAAACCACGGGTCGTCCAGACCAAAGAAATAGCTCCACTATGATCAATAGAGGTATAAGAGTCACTGCGTGCACCAAAATGTGCTATAGCCAACAATCTAGAATCAAACACCAATGCTTCCAATGCAAAACAGCAAGAAAAAGAAAGACCCCAAAAGCATAATATAAACTCCATACACTTATCTCTCCCCGCTTAGATATCGTATTAACGATCCAACTGCATAATGAAGTATCAATGCCAACCTCGCTGTCCAAAATCAGCCCCGATCCAACGATGAACGACCGCAAATTTGTAACCAAAACGAGATGTCCGTGGACGCGGTGAAAATCACATAGGCTTTTTTCTCCTCTCTCTTTTGCTGCTATATTTCTCACAAAATGAGCACTCTCTTGTGCCCTAATCCGACTTCCACTTAAAATAAGTGAGACAAGTGGGCCCTCATTAATGTCGGGCTTTACTCCACATGGTGGAAGGAGCCCAAACCCAACAAATCTCCTCACAACTATGTGGGAGATGGACCGCCAAACCGCGATCTCACAACAAACTTCAAACTTCTCTCTTGGAAATGCCTTAGTCATCATATCGCACCATTATCATCAAGATGAATTTTAGCTACTCCAACAACTTAGCATCCAAAGCATCCCAGATCCAATGATACCTCTATGTCAATGTGCTTTAATTTTGAATGAAAAGGTTGAGTTCTTACCAAGATAAATAGCACTCCGACTATCCACAAATAGTAGATATTTATCTTGAACACCAATCTCCTCGCAAGAATTCTCTTCACCCATAGAAACTCTTCAGATGCTTCTAAGAATGGCACAAATTCTCGCCTCTCAGAGTAGACAAAGCTACACACCTTCGCAACCTGGATCGCATAAGTCACAAAATTTCCGCAAATTTAATCATATAACCCGAAGTGGACTTCCCCGGAATCAATGTTCCCAAATGATATCTCTGAAATCGAGTATCCCACCACAAAGAGGCTTATCATCACCAAAAACAAAACATCAAGCATTAACAAGACTAAAGATAATTTCAAAATCCATTTTATAGCATTCCAATGCTCTCTACCTGATTTTGACAAAAATCTACCGACCGCACTCAACAACATGCTATATCTCGGTCTTGTGTACACTACTGGGGGATACATCAAACTTCCCACCCCAGATGCATAGTGAACCCGTTGCATATATAATTTCTCATCTTCATTTGATGGACTTTGTTTAGAACTCACTTTTTAAAAATGAGTAGCAAGTGAGGAGCGCTTACTAATTGCCTTTCTACGTGGAATCTCTACAACACCTTTTAATGTAGTGTTCTTGTGGATGCCTACAACTTTTTCTCCTTTCTCACAATGATGATTCTTATACCAAGAATCGTTTAGTACCATGTCCTTCATAGCAAATGACTTTTCCTAATCGCTTCCCTTTTAACCCTGTTAATCATGAAACATTTTTCCTAACACAAGCATGCGTCATCAACATATAATAATGGTGGATAATGAAGTCATCATTAGAAAACTTTCTCGACAAAGACACAATGGTCGGGCGAAGCCTCTCATGTAGCCTTGCTCACACATAATAGATTCAAACTTCGTAATTCACCCGCCTGAGCCCGCTTCAAACCATATAGGCTCTAAGCCTACACACATAGTCTTCTTTCCTTCAACATGAAACCCATAAGGTTGCTTCATATAGATCTCTTCTTCCAAATCACCATGAAAAAGCTTTCGTTTTCAAGTATCCATTTGCTCTACTCCAAATCAAGAGTAGCAAACAAACTCAACATTAATTCTAATGGATGACATTTACCAATAGGAGAGAAAAATCTCATTAAAATCAATGACCCTTCCTTTGACTAAAGCCCTTCACCACTAATCATGGCTTTATACCTCGGAGACATAGTGTTACTTTCATGCTTCACCCTATAGATCCACCTACATCCAAGGCCCTCTTACCTTTAGGCAACTTCACTAAATCAAAAGTGTGATTATCATGTAAGGATTTCATCTCATCCTTCATCGATCCAGCCACTTTTTCTTTCTTCACTTCCACATGGCCTCTATAAAAGCACTCAGTTCTTCATCATTTGTTAGAATCAACATACAATTATCGTGAGAATACCTCCCTAGAAGGTCATTTCATTGACCCCGAGTCAACTTGAGGTGGTCTCGGCAGCATCACCGATTTTCATCTCGAGGACATGTCATACTCCTTCATCATCATCAACAGAACATCTACTTCATATGCAGTTCCCCGATCACCACATCATTCGGTGCACGCGATTCAAATTCAATAGGCGTCAATGTGTTCAAAATCACCCACACCATCGCCTTCCTCGTGTAGACTCTCCATCTTATTAATGTCTCACGGTTTGATCTTCCATGAATTTCACATCAACATTTAACAAGCTTCTTCTCATCAGATCATAGAACCCGTGAATCAAATTCATCCTCAACATAGCACGAATATGCAATCAGCTTTTGACTTTGCATCCAACTTGATTCTTCATCTTTTCGAATTACGACAAAACTCTTCGGCAATTAAAAACCCATAAGGATCATACTACATCTTCGCAAAACCAAATTTTGTTCGCACCTCACTATCTCAAAGCAATAGCGGTGGATTAAGATTGACTGCAATCGGTGTACAATGTGCCTCACCCCGGTATGCTTCTGCAACTTAGCTTCCGCAGGAGTTACTGGCCACCTCACTCTCTCAATCAATGTCCTATTCATCCTCTCTCTCACAAACCATTCAAATAAGGAGTTTTAGTGAGGAGTCTTCTCATGCGCGATGCCATGTCAAGCATAGATATCAAAAGGTCCACAATACCACCACCATTGTCAAGACGTGGATGCATTTCAGCCTTCTTGGCTGCATCGCTCTCAACCGAGGTACGAAACTTTGAACTCTTCCAACACTCGTCTTTTGACTTCAAAGCATTGTGAATCTTAAAGTTTTCTGAATAATCATCAATAAATGTAACAAAACAAAGTGCACCACTAGCGATTTCACCTTCAAAGGGCCACAAACATCTGAATGCACCAATCTAAGCAAGTCGATTTTCTCGAGGGAGGATGCTTTCAAGGATACTCCGTTTGTCTACCAATCATGCAATGAGAACATCTAAATCTACATTCTTCAAACCCGAAGCATGTCCTTCTCGCTAAACACCCAAATTCTTCTCACCGGATATGACTAAGTCTTCGGTGCCACAAAAGAAGCCTATATCCATAGCGCATTCACCGCCAATTAGCAACCAAAGCTTCTTTGTCTAATACAACTTGAACTCGCCTTTTGCCACAAACTAAGTTACCTGCGGAGTTTCCACTTTCCGTAACTAAAGTGGTTATCATAACCGCGCATTATCAAGTACCGCACGTAGATCAAATTAAAGTGGACATCCGAGCATGTTTGAGACTCCCTCTTAGTAGCAATCAGATTCCCATGTTGGTTTGCAAACGTATATCACTAACCCTAATAACCTTTAGACATCGCCATCATTACTCCATCTTCAAAACCCAAAATCACCTGAGTGTAAGATGTGAAGAACTCCTTCCCGGGTGTAACTTGCAAAGCAGCACCACTATCAATTAACCATGCTCCTAACGATACAAAATTAAGTGAATTAGGGTCATGGAGAATAACAAGATCATCACTGGTAGCAGTAGTCACACAATCACGATCATCATGATCCTTCTCTCTTCGCTTACCCCTTTGTCTTTACTCTCTTCTTCCATAGAAAACAGCCTTTTTGATGCCCTATTTTGTGACAATAATGGCACTCAATATTCTTGTACCTAGATCCGACTTCTTGCTTCTCGCCGTTTCTACACCTTTCAACTCCTTGGCTTCTCCCCCCTTTTCAAGTCAAGCACCTCTCGAATGAGTAGAAAATACCTTTGCGCCCTCCTTCTCATCTTTCATTAAGAGCTACTGGTTCAAGTATTTGGTAAGGGAACAATGTCATCGAGGCGCGACTAATCATGGAAACTCGAATGTCTCCCTACGAATCAGTAGAGTTATTAATAGAAATAGTCCCAACACATCATCATCAAACTTGATACCCGCAAATTCGATTAACCCATCACAACGCCTTGAAATTCACTCAAGTGCTCAAGAAATGGAGTTCCACTTGCACTTCAATTCAACAAAATTCTTTAATAAGTATAATTTGTTGCTCCTGGGATGAAGCTTATTAAAGGACTCCGTGTTTGCCACATAGTTCTTGCATGTGTCTCATGAGCACAGATTATAAATGGGTTCATCTACAAAGTGCCCGGGATAGGAACCACATACGCTACTTGGCTGCCTGTAACCCCACTCTTCATCGACATGGACTTCACTTCAGGGCGCCTAAAGACAGAATATGCATATTCTTCACAAATTAGAAAGTCCTTCATCTTACCCTTCCAATAGTGATAGTTTGGTCTTATCTAAAGATACTTATTTTCATATGTGCCTCCATCTTTCAAGCAAGTAGAAAACAACCACTAACAACTTGGCTCGATACTACTCGATAGTGTGGGAAAACCAAATGAACACAATAATAAATCAATAACAGCAAAAAGGTGAAGACAATTAAATTCCCTTTACTGCGTAAGAACTTATGAGTGAGGACCAATAAAATATAAGAAAAAACAAAATCAATAAGACACAAGAGACACACTTGTTTAGAACGCAAAACCCTTAGCAGAAACTAATGGTTGTCCGTACTAAAGAAATAGCTAAATTATGATCAATAGAGGTATAAGAGAGTTTCCAATAAGTGTACCAAAATGTGCTATAGCCAACAATCTAGAATCAAACACCAATGTTTCCAATGCAAATAAGAAGAAAGAAAAGACCCTAAAAGGTGAGTATAACCGCGAAGCACTTATCTCCTCGCCGTAGATATCTTATATCGACGATCTAACCGCATACGGTAATGAAGTATCACGTTTCGAACCTGTCCAAAATCAGCCCGATCCAACGGTGAACGATCCGCAGCCAACCGAAAATGATGTCTCCGGTGGAATGTGCTAAAATCACATAGGCTTTTTTCTCCTCTCTCTTTTGCTGCTATATTTCTCACAAAATGAGCACACTCTCTTGTGCCCTAATCTGAACCCTCTCCACTTAAATAAGTGAGACAAGTGGGCCCTCACAATGTTGGGCTTTTACTCCACATAGGAAGGGAGCCCAAAACCCAACAGTGACAAAGGTACAACACTTTGATGCGCAATTGAGAATCTCAAATCTCAATATCTTAAAAACCCGTTTTAATATAATATAAAATGAGTATATATACATGATACATCCTAGATTCTTTAAATTTTCACTTAAAAAAATCAATGAATGACTTTGTTTGGTTTGTTTGATTATTCACGTGCAGGTATGGAGCCGCACGTGAGGGATGACCTTAAAAGGCATGATATTCATATTAAACACGAATCCTACAAGCTTGAGGTTTTAGGATAGTTGGTTGTTTTTTAACATGATATCAAAGCTTGCTTTGGCAAGAGGTTTTGGATTCGAGACCTCTTTTTGTAATTTATTTCCCATATGTTGATTTGAAAGTCCATGAAGGACTTTGTTTGGTTTGTTTGACATTTCACGTGTAGGTATGGAGCTGCACGTGAGGGATGACCTTAAAAGGCATGATATTCATATTAAACACAAATCCAAGAAGCTCGAGGTTTTAGGAGAGTTGGTTGTTTTTTAACACAGACGTAGTTTGACATGACAAGAGGTCTTGGGTTTTAGACCTCTCTCTGTATTTTTTCCCCATTTGTTGATTTGAAAGTTCATGGAGGACTTTGTTTGATTTGTTTGACTCACCACATGCGGGTATGAAGTTGCATTTGAGAGAGGGTGTTAAAAGCATGATATTCATATTAAACACTGTTAAAAAGAAAAAAATAACTCTTTTTTAAAATTGTTCTCAATAATAGTTTTCAAAAGCAGGAAACAAACATGTTTTAACTTTTCCTTTTTATTTTTATTTTTTATCATGCCATGAGGTGTTTTAAGCGGGTCCGTGTATACACAAAATACACCTTTAAGCCATGCCACACTCAGACTAATTCTCATTCGAACCGAAATGGACCACAAGGACGGTAAAACTTAACCATAGAACACAACTACATTTGTTTTTGGTTTTTGTAATCAATTAACTTTTCCCGCAACTATATAGAAACATATATGGAAATGAATGAGTGGTTTTTATATTTTAATTAATTACATGGAAAACAAAGTGAAATAAGGGTTATTCCCATGGAAGAGAAAAAGGATTATAATGGAATTCATTGCATATACCTATTATTGAGTTTGGATGTTTAATTAAGCTATTTGTCCGAAAGTAAAATGGGGCTTTAATTAAATACTTATTTTATAAAAACTTATTAGGATGAGAGCTTATGTCATAAGTACTTATTCAATAAGTTATTTATGTTTCAGATGCATATTTTAAAAAGAGCTTATATATTATTTTAAAGTGTTTGGATGTATTACTACACAAAAACTTATAACAGTTAAAATTACTGAAAAGACCATCATAAATACTTGTAAAATTGAAGAGTTTGAATAAATAAGTACTTGTCATAATTTTTCAACAATTTTATATATTTTTATATGATTTTTTCGGAATTTATTATATATTTTTTTATTATTTTTTAGAAAATTTTCCTATTTTGTACATAAAATTTTCAAAAAATTTAGTTATTTTTTACATAATTTTTTCAAAATTTCTTTTTTGTTTTTTAAGATTTTTTTACATAATTTTTCATAATAAGATTTTTGTTATTAAGATGATCGATTTAGGCTTTATAAGTTTTAAGATTTTTGATAAGCTTCCCATGAAGCTTATTGAAATGAAGCCTAAAATGAGCTTATAGGGGGGTCATAAACTATTTTATAAGCTTTTCCAAACACTTATAATTTTTATCAAAAGTACTTTTGTGAAAAGATAAACTCAAATAAATTGTAAATGTTCTTCAAACGCACCCCAAGAAAATTTGTAATCATAAGAGAGCATCTCCAAAAGGGCTCAACAAATAGCTATTTTTAGCTATTTTGTCGAAATAATTAAAAACATGGGCTCTAATCCGCCGCTACCCCGCCTCGTGATTTTGCCTCTCACCTTCTTCTCCTCAACAAATAGCCACCGCTTTCGCCAGATTCTCCTCCAAAACTCGCCAACGCCTTCTCTAGATCCATCGATCCAAATGACATCCATTGTACCACCAAACCCGGAAGACCATCACCTCCTAGATTGTCGATCGTAGTCGGAGGAGTGGATCTTCACTACAGGTGGTTGGCAAAATGACTTAATCGCGGATGGTGTCCGACCTCATGAATAGTCTCCTAAGATCGGGCGAAAAAGTCTACGTAAAGATCCTCAACTTTTCCCCCCTTCCTCTTCTTACATCTCCTTTTCGCATCAACAACCAGACCCCATCTGCATTCAAACTTGTTCTTCACAAAGGTATTTTTTCTTTTTTGGTCCTTCTCTATTTTATTTTACTTTCCTTTTTTTGGTTTCCCCTTCTTTAATTAATATTGTCATCTTTTTAACTCTGTATTTGTGTTTGATTGTTTTATTCTGGTGTTGTTTTCCAATTTTGTTCGTTATGTCATAATTGATTCTTTTAAGGGTTTTGTAATTTGTTGGGATGTCGTAGATGGAAACTTTCTGGTTCTAATTTTGTTTTTTATCTTTGATGGCGAATTGGTTGATCCCGGCCAGGGGGTCTGGCAAAAACTCCCAAATCGGCGTAAAGGAAAACTTGAATTCATGAAATCTTAAAAGCATTTATTTTCTGCGGCAAGAGGTTGAATGAGCGCTTAAATGATGTAGAAAGTAGAAGGAAAATACTATTGTCCTTTTTGTTGTATTATCCAAAAAATTTGTCTGATATGTCATATTAGCATTGCCCTGTATTTTGATTTTATTGTTTCTTTGCAAATTGAGGTAGTCAAGAATTTGGTAATATGGTTTCGATATGGGGAAGAAACAAGTATATAGCATGTAGAACAATTTTTTCCAGTTGGAAATTTTATGAGGGGGGAAATGAGGCTGAAATGATGGTTCCTTAGGTATCTTTCATAACACCACAGATTTTGTAGGATGGTTCAAGCTGACAGTCACAAACATGGCCCAGTATGCTTTATAATTGTAATAAATTGTAAGTTATTGATGGTTAGAAATTTGCTTGGGCTTTTTTATGCCCCCTGGGTGGTTTAATTTATGGGAACGGGATGAAGTGCAAAGAAGCTCCCCACTCGATACTATTACAGCAATTCTCTCGGGCCATAGCCGTGCCAATCATCGAGCCTAAGCATTGGAGTCACTTTAAAACTGTTGAGTAAATTTATTTTTTTTGTTTGTGCCATTTAATTTTGATGTTCATATCGCTATTATATCGTGAATTTTTTCGTATTTGAGATACTTTGGTAATGCTATTGGCTATTGTATCATATTAAGTTGTTTATCGTGGGATTTTTTGTATTTAAGATAATTTTTATATTAATACTGTTATGAAAACTCCACGCTGTTCACCTTTAATCCTTCCAAAGTAGTGGTTGTTCAAGTTCTTGTTGTTTCTTGTTAGAATTAATATGCTCATATTAGGTAACTTGGATTAAGGATTATTACTAAACCCCTATTTGGATTTGGTGTCAATTCTTCTATGTAATGTATATAGATATTACTTTTATGTAGCTAACCTTATGCACATTTTTCATCAACAGCTGTAGGTTTTTTGATGGATGAACATGGATATTACCAATCTATTGAATGAGGGAACAAACGAGGTGAGTTTTAACACCTCAACTCGCAGGAACAAATAAGTCAGTCTTCACCAATATCACCTCAAATAGAATCAACCACCAAAAAGTTTCGAGGCGGCAACTTTTCAATTGAGGAGGACTTAGTTTTAATCTCGGGTTGGCTAGCTAAAATAGTGAATTGAATATTTAAATATATTTTAAGTAGCTATTTTGTTGAGTGTGGTTGGAGATGCTCTAAGTACTAGTACTTGTAATGGTGGGGTCTCAATTTTCTCTCCCTTTTTTTTTTTTTTGATAATCTAGGGGTGATCGGTTCGCTTACTCATCCCTATAATCCCCTAGGGGCCCCGGAGAACCAGCCGGGTAAGAATACTCCCCAGTATCCCCCCTGGAGGCTCAAACCCGGAATCCACTGCCCTGTGAGGCAGGGCCCTCTCCCCTTTCCTTTCCTTTCCTTTCATTCTTATTACTACTGCCTTTTAATTCTGTCATCCATGTGTTGCTACTATTCAATCAAGCAATTAGTAATTTACCATTGAAATGCAAAATTCAATGGCTCATTCATATATTTCTTCATGTTTTGTGGCATGGACAATTTGTGAAATGGGTCACTATCTCTACACACGTTCTTTTCCTCCTTTTTTAATAAAGAAGAATATATTCGATTTTGATTGCTTTTGGCTGATCATCAATTCGAGTCTTTTAAGATTATCAAGGGGTTTATCCGGTTGTTAACTCCGTGATTCATGAAATTAGTCGAGCAAAAGGTGAATCTCGACTCTCAAGGTGTGGAGTATAACCGAGCCAAGTCGGTGCTGGATACGTAGCCGTCTAAGCCTTCGACTCGATTAAAAAACTCGAAGTTCGAACTCAACTCAGTCATGGCGACTCAGTTCCTTTAGCCTTCGGTATTGGGTAAGGAGACAAAATTGTTGTTCATCTGGGTTCTTCACTAGTGTTCATTTCACTCTCAGACGCTTTGTACTGCACTCCACGATTCACTGCTCATTCACTCTACCTCAAGAGGGGGGCATATTTGTAGACCTCAATTTGTCCCTCAACATTTGCATTTATCCTATGGGTGTCATACTCACCAATCGCTCTCATGAGCACCACAGGCCCCAGCTTAATCGGTCTCGAGCCTCAAGGGCTTGTATGTGGTCCATCAGCATATGTAGTTATGTTCGAGTGTCATCGGGCTTCTTTTTTTAGTTATTGCATCGTGCTACAGGGAAGCAAGTGGGGCCCCCCAAGGTTTTAACTCAATCGGAGTTTATTGGAGTATGTCGAATTGATCACTGGGCTCTGTTTCATCATATCTCCCTCATCTGAACCTCAAATCATGCACCGCTTTCTTTTGTTGATTCCCCATCATTGAAGAATTTAAAAAATTTGAGAATTTTTATCAAAACGGATCAACCATTGAGTCGGTGACTAGATTTGACCCATGAGGAAGAGCCATGGATTCTGCTCGAGAAGTGAAAGAATTACGTAACAAGAAGATTCTGTTAGTCAAAGTGTTGTGGAGAAACCACAAGACCTAAGAAGCCACTGGGAAAGGAAGAAACGATGCAAGACAAGATTCATAACCATTTAACTAAGGTAAATTTTGAGGACGAAATTTTCTAAGTGGGGGAGAGTTGTAACAATCTCTTAAAAAATACCCCTATAATTTTTATAATTTTTATTATATATCTGTATAAATTAAGCCAACTTGGGTATTTTCCGGGAATTTTTAAATGAATGTTGATTAAATTATTATATGGCTAAAAGCCAAAATGAAAATATTAAATGTTAAATGAGAATTGATTTGACCCAGAAATTTACCCAAGTATAAAGGGCAAATTTGAAATTTTAGGGAAATGGAGGACCTAAAGTAATTGTAACAAGTTTATATGTCTAAGTATAAATATGAGTTTATGCAAATAGAATGAAATATGGGTTATGGAAGCAAATAGGAGAAAGTTAAGTCAGTAAGAATGCTTTTTTTTTTTTTTTGTGGCCAAACAAGGCCTTATGAAAAATAAGTGACTTAAGACAAAAAAATGAAAATGAGAATAGGTGTGAAGGCCAAAATATGGCCTTACACTAAAATGGAGGATAAAGACCAAAGTGTGGCATTTGGGAGCCTATTCTTGGAGTAATCCCGCTTTTTGAGAGAAGGAGGAGAAGTGGGAGAAGAGGCTAGGCTTGGGAAAGACTGTCAGAGGTGGTTTCTTCCTACCTCTTAATTCCTTGTAATCAAGCAACTTAGGAAGTGGAGATTTGAAGAGGCAGGTAAGAAAACAAACCCTAGCTTCATCTTTGTGATTGATGTCAAAACCCTAAATGCGGATAAAAGAGTTTTGTTTCGCTGTAAATGAGTTTGGGCTGTGTTGGGTTGAGTTTTAAAGAGTATCATTGCCGATCGGGTTTTATGTAATGTTTGTAAAAGGGAAATGTTGGGTTTTCTAAAGAAATGTTGTCAAAATTTTATCAAGACCCATGTTCTTCTTTTAGCCATAGATTAAGTTATAATCATCTAAATTTAGTGATTCCAATTCGTAAAAAACCATAAGATAAAGGTATAAAAATTTATAGAAGGTAATAGGAGAAAATTATAGCTATAAGGCTCCCAAATACGGGCTTAAAAGTGAGCTCCTGCAGCTCACAAAGTTATGCTCGTTTTGGGTATTATAAGAGCTGGGCCATAAGTTGAGTTTCACTCATCCAAATTGAGTGATTCAAAATTTTGGATAAAATAAACTTCTAGTGAAATAATTTATTTGAAGGAAGTGTATGCAAATTATAACCTCAAAGTGCCCAGAAATTTGTCAAAGTGGAGCTATGTGTAAGAATAGTCTGATTCTGCCTTGCAAATTGGAGTAGTATGGATGTAAAATGAAATAACTTGAGTTTTGGTGATCCAAATTGGATGATTGTAATTTAAGAAGAAACCTTATAACCATATCTTCAAATAAGTAGAACGGACCATTACTAATTTATGGAGTTAAGACTTCAAATTGAGAAAACAAAGAGATAAATCGAGTGAAATGGCATACCAACTAGTTTACATTAAAATACCGTGAATCTCAGGTTTGGGTGATCCAAATGAGATGATTCCAATTCTGCAATAAAAATATACTATAGAGATAAAATTTTCTCAAGGAAGTATGAAAGAAATTACGGCTCATATGTCCCCATAAAATTTTCAAATGAAGGGGTACTTCCGGGTAGACATAAACCTCCACCAAACTCCTTAATAACCTACTAATACGCTGACAGTCATCAGAGGCTCACTGTGCATTGTTTATATGAAAGCCCGCGCATTGAAGTTTGCATTCGAAAATCGGATTCAAAACGATGATTTTGGTTTGTTCTATCTTCTCCTATTCTCATTTCAAGATTTGAACTATTTGTTCTAAATGCATAAGAAAAACATATTAAATTGTTTTAATTGATTTGAAGAAATTGATTGTGATATGTTTGCAAATGAAAATTGCATGAGTATTGAAAATGAACCGTTTATACAACAAAACATATTGTACTGTATGTTGTTATAAAAGCATTTGGAACCCCTTAATTGAATGTTACCGCTTAGTTCATACGGTGATAGATTGGTATACTGGGTTAGTCAAAATAGCAAGACGCGAACGATCAGATTGATATTGCCATCCGATCAACAGCCCCTACGGGATCAGACGGGAGAAGGCTCACTAATTGATTTTTTTAATAACCAATCAGCCCAAGAGGACCGCAGATCAGATTATAAAATCGCTTTTTATACCGACCGCATCCCGTTGGGACTGCGTTTCTGATTCCGATATCCCGTATATCGAAAAACATGTTAAATTTGCTGGTGGCGAAACCAAATTGAATTGATTTAAGATTGTGACAAATTGAAATTGAAAAGCATGATTGTGAATTGAAATGAAAAGAGTATTGTGAATGCAAGGATTTGATTTTCAATGACTTATTGTATTATGGAAGTGTATATTTGGATTTGATCAATGAACCATAAATAATTGTATATGAAATAAGTATATGTATTGTATTAACATTGATCATCCAAAAAGATCTGAAAGTTTGTTTAGTAAAATTGCATGATTTGATTTAAACTGAAATCGAGAATGAAATTGTTTAGTAGTATTATCTATGCGTTGTGTACCGGACAATGTGAGCCGGTGCTAAGATCGATGAGCCGCCGAAAGGTCACAGAAAGAATTATGGAGTATGTTCCAATATATGCATTCACCCCATATTTATTTTTGAGCATTGATATTTCGTGAAAAACAATTTCAACTCAATATCTATTTTGAAATCGTCTGAAAGGCTTGATATGTTTTTATAGTAATCGCATTTCTTTTGCACGAATTTAAATGAAATGGCCACTTCTTTAAAATCGCTTTCTCCTCAAGATATTTGTAAAATATTTATAACCTGGGCGTAACGCTACGATTTGTTTTTGATAAATGATTTTGATAAGCGATTATGACATTAGATACGACTTGCCTGACCGCCAAACGTGGCTCCAGCTCTGGGAAAGGAGTGCTACATATTGTCGGTATATTTTCTCTATATGATATTGAGATACATGCATTGATTGACCTTGGTTCTACCCATTCACATGTATGCATTGAGCATGTGTTTGATAAGATAACATCAGTGGATAGATTGTTATATGATATGCATGTAACTAGTCCCCTGGGGCAAAGTGTTAATGTTAATAGAGTTTATAAGAATTGTCATATAGTTATTCATGATAGGGAATTTTCTGCTGATTTAATTGCTTTACCATTTCGTGAATTTGATTTGATTTTGGGAATTTATTGGTTGTCTAAACACCGTGTCACGCCCCTACCCCGCCGGGCTAAGAGAAAGGGCACCAAGCACAGATCAGACTCTTTAACCGTTTTAATATCGTGGGTCTATTATATGCGGGTATATATATATATATATATATATATATATATATATATATATATATATATATATACGTAGTGGTGTTTTAAAATGTCCTTGTGACATATACATGCCCGAAGTCCCATTTATTTGTACTTTATACAAATCTATTTATTACAAACTATTACATTTATATTAAGCAAAACAAAGACAAAACCTACATCAGTGAACTCTATCACAGGTCAGCCCGGCCGATGCGGAATGTCACCGACTGTCCTCTTCGGTCTACACTGATAAAACCCGCCGCTGTTTATAGCTTAATGGGAAACATATAATAGATATGACCACTTGGAGTGGTCTACATTTACAGGATACATGTAACAGAATTCTTAAAACGAAATTTCATATCTCCTGTAGGAGTTTAGAATGGAAATCTTGTACAAAAGGTACCCGTAGGTACATTACAGAACATAACTGATTTCTTATACCTTATTCTTGTTCATTATTCATATTTTTATCATATAAGGGTTTGCATAAGTCATATTATTCATATAGACAACATATAAGTATTTGCCTATATAAACCAATAACAATGAATGATGTGGATTATTGTTGAAAAATAGGTTCAAGGCAATGTAGCAAGCACATCGAACAAAGACGTGCCTACCGAGACGTAATGTAAGTCTCCTCAGAGCACCAGCGTGATGCCGGCTACACCCATTGCAGACATGCCCGCCATGTAACGTAAGGTTCAGAGCACTGCGCAAGTGCCGGCTAATCGGTACTCGAGGTGCCTCATTCACCGCCATTCATTCTTGCGTATTATAATTATATGTCTTGATCGAGCTTTTGTTATATTGTCTTTAAAACACATTAGCAATGAGCAAGAAAAAATTACCGCTCAACGATCGACGCTTCGGGCCGAGGCGGCGAGGTACATAACATTTTTCATATAATCTTATACTGGTATCGAACCCTTCATTCACTTATTATATCCATTAATCCAATGGATGATCGTTAGAATTACCGTAATGTATGAACCAAAACAAAACTTTACGATACGCCTAGCAAAGCAATGCTACGCCAGCGGAGAGGTTCGCTAGCAGAGTACGCCTACTCCTAGGAGGACCGTAGTGAGGCAACAAGATCGAGGCCCGCCCAGGCGCAGCACCTCGCAGCAAAGCCCACGCCTGGTGCACTCCATCGCCAGGCGCAGGGCAATGAAAGGTGAACGTAAATGGCCGTATTTGCCATTTTAACGGCACTTCTTCAAACTAAAACCAACTCAATCAAAACTCAAAATAAACCATAAAACTCATCTTATACCAACCAACAACACTTCTAATAGAATTTTTCCTACACAGCTTAGACAAAGAGAGATTTCCATACAAAAGTTCCAAACATGTATTCCATAGAAGTAATCCAAACAAAAGTTCCAAATAAAGGAGATGTTCCAAACCAACCAATATCAATTTCCAAACCTGGATTTCTTCTTCTCTTTCCTTCCCTTCTTTTTCTCCTTCAGAAAGCCCAACTCCAGATCCCTGCTCTCGTATGTCCCGCGCTGGTGCCTTGACTATCTCATCCATCTTCTTTAATACCTTCACTTTCATTTACAATCACTTTATTCAACTGATAATAATAACTATCCCCTTCTTTTCATCGGCGTCTTCTTGTCCAACTTGGCAAACAGTCACTCATCCTATTTGTTATCCATGGTATCAGATTTTGAGTCTGAGCACCTGATGAATCACAACACTTATGTTGTGGTATGATTAGCTGAAAGTCACTGGTTTTAACTGGTTCGATTTTTTCACTATCCATGAACGTTAGATATCATTGTAATAGGAAACCATCTATTTTGAAATAACGCGTGGTCGGAACAAACGCGCGAAAAACGTGAACAGCGGACGAACGGTCGCAACGAACAGCGAATCAAACCGTCTGGCGCAACAGGAACGACAACCGTCCCGTCGGAGCGATCGCGGAAAGCGGCGGCGGTCACGCCGGCCGCAGAAAACATCGTCAAAACGGCGGACGACGCGGTCAAGAACGATAAACGCGATAACCCGAAGGTTCGGCGACGCGCCATCCGCGTGTCTATTGATCGGCGGATCACGCGAAAACTCCGCGTTCGGCTATCGTTGTTATCCCGTCGGCGCGAGAAGACTTGACGCCCGCTCGACGTTGAGTCCTCGACACCGTCGCGATGGTTGAACCGAGCTCGCGATAACGAACAACGATCAAGATCCGGAAGATCGAACGGAGCGCCGCGAACGATCAATCATCGCGCAACGACGAACTACGGTCACGGACGAACTGATGTCACGCACCGCGGAGAGCAGCGATCCGGCGCAAGAGAACCAGAAGATTTTAACCGATCCGCAATCGTTCGGCGTATCGGAACCGACGCGACGCGAGGTCGATCGTCCGCCATCCGAAACTGAGAAGATCAGCTCCCCAATAATATACAAACGAGAACGCGATTAAAGAGAAGATCCCGGCAGTCAGGTTCACGATAAACGTTTCTTTCTTTCTTCTTTTTGAGTTTTTAAGATATCATTCATCTTTCGCCGTGTTATCCCTTCGATCAATATCGCTTCATCCGGCGTCCCGGCAATGCGTAATTAAATTTCTTTTTCAAATTACACCGAATGCATCAAGTTCGCACAAATTTCTCGATTCGAGCTATTTCGGCCGACCGCAGCTATTCTTTTCGACTCGCTGACGCCGCCTCGTAGATTCAAGAATCGAGAACTGCGCCTTCATTTAGTAAACGCTTGAAGTCGTAATTATCTTTCCCGTAGCATTAGCAAAGATTCGTCATTTCTCGGGTTACTTAATTTACTCGCATTATGGGTTTATTGATTTTTTGGGATTCGAATATCGGGCTTACTATACCGTTTAAGAATCATACATATCTGACATTTCAAGGGAGGTCCTCCGAGACACAGGGAAGACAATCCCGGAGTAATGTACATTTCTTCAAGGCATACTAACCCCGCTATTGGGGTGGATCCTTCGAGCTTGTAAGTCACTTAGATAAATCCTCTTTCTCACTTGAAGTCAAGAACGAAATAATCCACTTATCTATTTAAACAAGGGTAGATTTCACCTCAATTTGACACAGGCCAATCCCGTGTTAATGAGATCTAATCAAGGGAAAGTGCTGATCTCGAGGAAGTTATAATTTGGAAGTCAGGAGGTCCTTGCTCGACCGATAACTTGGGAGCTAAGGTGTACATCCATAAAATGGGTATGAAGTATTGCAAAAGAAAATACCACTTAAGGGTTCTTATAAAGTAGTTATCTCGTTCTCGTGAATTCGAGAATCAGAAGAAGGAGATAACGTAAATGTGGAGCTGCAGATCCAAATTTCGCACTCAGCAATCGCCTTTGGATGATTTTTGAAACTGAGATAATCAAGAAATTAATTCAGTATGAACTACAGGAATTGATCGTTCACTATGACTGTTTCTCTTGATGTGTCGTCCGCGATAACTGCTCAAGATTCATTTCTGTAGGGGAATTTATTTTCCCTTCATTTGTTTTATTTCGCCATTCAATGTCCATTTCTCTTTCAACTAGTTAATTTCCCGCCATGCCGGACACCCATATCAATTTATGGTCCAAATAGTATTAATTTTCGAGTAGTCGTGGTAGCTGACAGCAAATTTTCAGATCCTGTGGGGATCGGAAAGATTCACTTAAACCATTTTATTACTTACCGACCGTGCACTTGCAAAATTCCGCATCAAACCAATAAATTAAATTGTTCTACTCTAAGAGATTTTTGGTTATGATAGTATGATGTCACCAAGTTGATGGCACCGCCGCCTCTGATTTTCACGCTGGGTCAGCCCTTTGCACAGTGTTTGGCAATTTGCATATGTATTTTGGTCACATAAATAAAAGCTACGGTGTCACTACGGATTATGGGTCGTCCTCTTGGTCAGAATTTGTATGTCTTGTCCCATTAACAAGTTTACATGCCGCTGCCTGGGATTACAATAGTCCTCGGGTAATAACGTCAGAATTTGTATGTGTGTCTTTGGTCCACCAACAAGTTTTTATGGCGCTGCTGCTCTGGGACCAAAGGCCTTTAGTAATCAATATTCGTGACAAAAGAAGTAAATACTGACTAGACATTTTTAAAATAAAAAGAACAAAAATATTGCTGCTAAGCAAAGGACTTTAGCCATCGACCTTAACAAACCAAATTGAAAATATTTATTTCGACCCGTACTAATCCCACTGTTAGTATGTTTTGTTTTCAGAAATCAAAAGTTTAATGCATAGGAAACAGTATCACTCTGATCCGATTCCACAGATACGCACTGGGGAGAGAACACTGGGCTTCTGAGGAAGATAAAGAAGGCGTAAAACTCCACCATGGCAAACAAAAAGACAGAGAAACAGAACACGAGCACAGAAGGCCGTAACACCTCCAAATCAGCTGTATATAATGAAGCACTCTGAGACCAATTATTCAGGATGGTACTTCGGCATCATTAACCCCGCACGAGTTAATAATTTGAACCATGATCAATCACTTCATCCCAATAAAGATCGCTCATTCCGGCATCCCACCGAGGGACCCAAACGAACATCCAAAGATTTCTATGATGGCTAATACAAAGAAAGTTAAATGGGGTTAGGACCATAAGTCATTAAAATCGTATCCGCTCCCATTCTAAGGGATACGTTACCTACATGGTACGAGTCTTTACCATACGGGTCTCCACATTAAATGGCAGGAGATGGCAGGCCTACTTATAGATTTCACCATCACTCACCCTCCGAGAGAAGGAGAGAGACTACATGGTTCTCCAAACAGAGAAGACAAAGCCCTACGTGGCCTGGGAAAGATCCAAGCCGGGTCAAAAGATGTCCAATGGTATCGATAGACTTGAAGACTCAAACTGGACATTAGCATCATGCCTTTCAACAGATATATCAAAAGGAAATCACGATGCTTCATGCCGCGGAAACATTCAAACGTGAAAGTGCCGAGGAGGCAAGGGATTCACGAGACCTCGGCTTAAAATGCAATATGAAAAACTCCTTCGAGTTTTCAAGAGGAAACAACAAAGGAAAGTGAGCTCTGACCGGCAGCATGACACCATGAGGCTAAGTCGACTATTATGCATCGCGAATGGACAAGCAAGAAAAGAGGCATACATACACCGCCTGAGCCAGATAGGAGCGCAAAGAGAATTATCAAGGGAAGTGCCGAGAGTGCTAGATGAACAATTTATGATGTCGAGGTTAAGTATCTGGGTGAGCCAAGAAACCGCCATTTCAACCCAATGGCTAACCTACCAACACATTATCATCCTGATCGGGTGAAACCATGAGAACTTTCATATGGTGGAGGGCTCGCCGTGCCCAAGCATGTAACCCCACAGTGGTTATTATCATCACTTAAATAAGATTTTAAAGAAAGAAGAAGAAGTGAAATGAACAGCAGAACGACACAAGGGGTCGGTGAGGTCTCTATCTTTCGGGCTAAGAACGTATGTCAGCCTACGGGGATAATAAGAAATTGTCAACCTCCATTACCGTAGTTCGCACTGGGAGCAACCTGCTACCAATTTTCAAGTTTTCCAGAACACTACCAATGCTACCTTTAAAAAACCCGGAGACTGTGGTGGTACCGCCCTAACCTCAAGAGCCGTAAGAAAGATGCCTTCGCGACACCAAGAAAATCCCAAAGACCGCATGGTCGGTACGGCGCGAGTGGGAAGGAGTTAGAGATGATGAAAGAAAAATGACAAAGAACGAGAAAAAGACGTACCCGTAAAAGGAAGAAGAACCTGGAGTAGTAAGGAAAAGGGTGACCTGGCGACATCCACAAAGTTCTAGGACCCCAGTTGCCTTTCCCACAGTGACCGCAGAAATCAAAAATAGAAGAGCAATTTGCTAAGTTTTTGAAAGTGCAAAAACCTTAAGCTAGAGATCAAGATGCCCTTACCGGGCGGTGACTCGCATGCCACTCTATGCAAAATTCCTTAAAGACATTCCGAGCAAGAAAGAGAAAGACTGGGTAGAAGAAGATTAGAATTCAATCGGCTACTGGCAGCGGCTCATGAAAAAAAGAATCGCGTAAAAGATGAAAGATCCAGGAGTTTTACAATTCCTCAGATAATGGGCGAGTTTGAACTCGCAAAGCTCAGACTCAGAGCCAGTATCAACCGATGCCTCTTTCTCGTCACGCTAAAACAATTAAGTTTGGGGGAGTTACTTCCTACCACCATTACCAAATGCTCGACAGACGATGGTAAAACCTAAGGAGTCTTGGAAGATGTGTCGGTCACCTAAAATTTTTTTTCCGATTTCATCATTCTACACATGGAGGAAGACCTCACAAGTACCTTCATTGAAGACCATTCTTAGCTACCTGAGCTCGCCTCGATTGATATGCAAAAAGGAGTTCTCACCTTGAGGGTCGAGAAGAAGTCAGTTCAACTCGATCCAGGCATGGGCACATAGACATGTATTGCAGAGAAAATTTCCATGTACTTGGATTTAAGTCTATAACCTCAACCCCGATGTTCAAAATGATTGTAATGTGATAAAATTTTATCAATGAAAAGAGATGAATTTCCAAAAGATATCGAAGATGATTACCAATATTCATACAACTAAGCCATTCTATGTAAACTGGGTGATGAGCATGACGCAGAGAAGAGATGAACAAGAAGGAAGTAATGAAAATGCAGGAAAATTCAACAAAAACCAAGGAAGAAGTGGTCGGTGTTGAAAGAACCCGCTGTCATTTCAAGTATGTTTACTTAGAACCACCCCAGAGAAAACCAGTGATTATCTCTGCTAGACTAAGTGATGAGGAGGAACAGCATCATCGCAGACTAAGAAACATAAAGAGTCTATAGCTTCGTCCATCAAGAATCATGGTATCACCCATCTATTTGCATGCACACAAAATTCTCATTGGAAGAAACTTTTACAGCCAATCAGGAACATCAAAGGAGACTGGTCCCGAATGAAGGAAGTAGTCAAGAAGAGGTACTAAATTGGTTAAATGTTTGTTTCATCGGCGTAATCTCGTATAGTCCCCTGGTGAGTCTACCATGGTTCCAAAGAAGGGGTGGATTTACTCAGATCCAGAATGAGAAAAATGAATTGATTCCAACAAGAACAAGTGACAGATGGAGGGTATGTATTGATTATCGTGAAGTTAATGCAAACAACTTAAAAGATCATTTCCTCGCTTTCATTGATCGAGGTCGGACAAAGCTAAAGAGGACACCCTCACTTTTGTTTTCTCCTCGATGGGTACTCGATACAATCGGGACGCAATTGCACCTCGAGGATCAAGAGAAGACCACATTCACATGCCCCTATGGTACCTTTGCCTTAAGGATGCCGCCATTTGGGCTATGTAATGCTCCAACACATTCCGCAGG
Organism: Tetrastigma voinierianum; assembly: GCA_016808115.1. Lineage (NCBI taxonomy): Eukaryota > Viridiplantae > Streptophyta > Magnoliopsida > Vitales > Vitaceae > Tetrastigma > Tetrastigma voinierianum. Next base: position 421,077 of record JAEQBH010000809.1, read on the forward strand.
GGCGTATGATGTCTATATTCTCGATTCGTCAATAAAGTGATGGAAATTCTCGATGACTTCACTGCATTTTATCCAAATTTCATCAATGCTTAAACAATTTAAACAAGATTTCAAAGATGCCAAGACAAACAGCTTTATACTGAATTGGGAAAATGCCATTTTATGGTAGACTAAGGTATTGTTTCGAAAGCATAAAATTTCGCCATGTGACTGGGTTATAATTAACCAAGGTATCCATTATCAAAATTCTCGTTAATAACCTACCACAAGTGAAAAGGAGTAAGAAGCTTCAAGTATGCTGGATTTCATGTGAGATTCATTAAAGACTTTTCAAAAATAGCTGTAATTTCACTTATGCAGACATCGAAAAGATACGAGGTTCAATTCTGATGACTCCCGCAAGGATGCTTTCAAGAATCAAATCGATTGGGTACAAGCACCTATAATGGTCGAATCGTGAACGATCAGGGATTCAAGCCAATATGTGACGCTAGTGATTTTTGCCATGGAGCTGTCAAAAGAAAAGAAAAGAATATTCAAAATACATATACTATGCTAGTAAAACCTTCAATGAAGCACAAGAGAACGCCATCAACAACCGAAAAAGGAGAGTGCTAGCTATGCATTTTTTGCTTGTGAAAATTTAGGCAATACAGCCAGATCCCATGTATTCACACGATCATGCAAGAATCAACACTGACAAAAAGTAAGCTGCTTTATCGATATGCTGTGTCATTACAGGTGGTTTTGATTTGGAAATCAAGGATAAAAGGGATGTGACAATGTGAGGCGATCACTATTAAGAGTAGAAAGAAGCACCGAAAGAGGAGGAGAAGGTAATGGCACAGAGAATCTCCGCATGATCAACTCGGTTAAGGTTTCCGTCAACTTCCAGCAGGCGCCGACATTGTGAACTATTTAGCTTTCAGGAGAAGTTCCTTCCAATTCACTTCCCAAACGTATAAGAGGAAACTCCGTGAACCCATGCCAGTATTATATTTGGATGATCCACCTTTATTTAAAAGAGGTGCTTATGATAATAAGAAAATGTGTGCCGAAATGAATGTAAGGAAAATTTGCATGACGCCGCCATGCATCACCTTATAGGGTGTTTTTCGTAGAGAAAGAATGTCATAAAAATACTCCAATCCTGATTTATCGCTCCACGCGTGTGTAGATCAGACTGAATGGGTCAAGTTATGTGACAGATGCCAGAAGATTGGAAATATCAGCAGCAGAAATGAAATGCCCCTAAGAAGCATTATGGTGGTGCAATTATTTGATGTATGGGGGATGGATTTTATGGGACCATTCCCACCATCATTTGGGAACTGCATATACCGCTAGCGCTGATTACGCTTTCCAAACGGGTGGAGGCGCTGGGTTTGTTCTAGAAATGATGCTAATACGCTTATGAGCTTTGCAAAAGAATATTTTCAGCGCATTCGGGAACACCCGTGCAAAAAAAAAAAAAAAAAAGACTATCATCGTTGATTTGGGAAGCCACATTTCAAGAACAAGATATTTGCAAAACTCATGAGCGTGTACGGGATCAAACATGTAATGAGTCTAGCGTATCATCCCCGCACCAATGGACAAGCGTAAATTTCCAACGTGGAGATTGGGGTAAGAATACTTGAAAAGGTGCTGAGTCCAAACATGAAGGATCGGTCTTCCAAACTTGATGATGCAATCAAGGGGCTTAAGGTGATCGCATACAAGACTCTCATTGAATGTTCCGCTACGTAATTGTATTCTAAACTATGTCACCTACCGAATTAGAATACAAGGCAATGTGGGCCATCAAGAAGTTGAACTCGATTTCAAACCGCAAAGGAAGAGAGATTGCTACAACTGGTCAATTGAAGAATCGAGAAATGAAGCCTTCATGATAATGCTGGCACATCTACAAGGAGGATAAGACAAAAGAAATGGCGATGATCAAAGGATCCTAAGGAAGGAGTTCGCAGCAGGGGAAAAAGTTATACTGCGAATTCTAGAATCAAGTCAAGCTCTGTGGAAGTTAAAATCCAAATGGGGTGGACCATACACAGTGGTGTCAAGCAATACATTTGGAGCAGTGACATTAAGGGCAGATACTGGAGAAGAATTCCGAGTAAATGGACAAAGACTTAAGCACTATTTAAGCAGAGAGGAAGGAATGAAAGAGCTTCAGCAGGATCTCTAAAAAGAAGAAGGAACACAACAACAAGTCCAGCTAAGGACTCAAATCGAGCAAATTGATGGAGGCGTCTGGACAGGGAAATCTGAATTTCTAATTTTCTAAGTATGAATTCTTAGTTAGAATTGCGGTTGATTTATTAGCAATTAATACAGACTTTGCTTTGTTTCATGTAATCAATTTCTGTCGGGTGATGCAAAGTTGCGTGAGCAAAATGCAAGGAAGGAGGGAAGACAATTGTCGGATAATCAACAACTCACGGGAGGAATATTGCAGCGGCAAAGCATTTTTTTTCCCTATATAAATTCTCGCCAGAAAGTGAATTTAGTACATGTATGAATTGGTCAGGTGAAATTGATTCATTTCATGTTGAAAGAGTTTAGAGTATCTAAGGAATGAAAGACTCTATGAACGAGCTTTAAGGCCAAGTCGCTACAAGAGAACTTTAAAAAGAAGTCATCATACATCATATCATTGAAGGGGAGGACATATGGCGTTTTCACAACCAAGGATGGCTTCACCAACAAGGGCTGAGAAGGTCGCGAAAAATTAATTGATGTCGCCACAAATTGCGGAAATGTTGCCACTGTGAAATTTCAAGGGTCGCCTAAGGATGTTTCATCTGTTTTAAGGTGGCATTAAAGTCGCTACACGTGGAAATAAATGAAATAATCATCGGAGCTCATAAACTTGATTCAATTGTAACGGTCGGGAGTACTTTTTCCCAATTTTCACTTCCATTCCGTAACCCGTTCATTCTCCTTCGATTTTAAACTCCTCAAAACCCTAGGTCCCAAAATCTTCAAAATTTCCTCTCTTCTCAAATGGCCAAACCATCAAACCAACCCTAACTAAGAAGAACTTTGATGAAAACGCAAAAATCGAAGAAGAGAATCGACAGAAGAATATAATGAAAGAACACCGTCGAAGTATACTTAAGGACCCAACAGCTCTCGAGGAAAGCACTAAAAAGGGCAAGAAAAAAGTAGCAAAAGAGAAAATCGAAGATTTTAAGGCCGTAGGGAAGCCTACTCAACCGGAGGAACACTATGCCGGGAAAGGGGTTTGCAGCGTAAAGACGGCCTAAAACCTTATCGCCTTTCACAGAAATGATAAAGAAAAGAGGTTTGGAAACCCTTCAAGACATCAGCGGTGAAGGCAAGAAGAGTGCGGAGTTCTACTCACCCCAGGAGAAGGGACAAATATCGATGACGTCGAGGAGTGGAAAGAGGCGATACGTGCCATTAACCAAGTTTATGAAATGGCAGACACAAAGCATGGGTCAAAATTCAAAAGTCTGTAGAAACCTCGATGAAGCGAAGATTGCGCAAAATCACCGACGGAAGGCTCAATCGAGGCAGAGAAAGGAGGACCAAAAATCCCTGATCAGGAAGCCTCACTCGAGGAGGCTAAGGCATGGTTCTATTTCAGCCTCTGCTTTGGTTCCAACCGCACACCCGAGCACAAAGGAGGGAACAGAGGCTATCATGCCATACGCTTATTCAAGGGACAGAAGATCAACAGGACAATAATAGAAAATTCGAGCAATGAAATGCCAGCGAAACAAAAGATGAGTGATCCCCACCCAAAGAATGCTACACCCTCAGGTTTCAAGGCCGAGGAGAGGGGATCGGGAAGCGTAAGAAGAAGTTCCGCTGACATCACTCACTCTTATCGACTGTGAGTGAGTAAAGGACCAAGAGTTCAAGAAAAAGCGCCGGGCAATCGACAAACAGAGAAGGAAGTTCCAACCGCAAGAGAAGCAGCGAAGTGAACATGGCTCCTCCGATGTTAATAATTTCCATTTGTAGACACCGCAGGCGCGTGATGAAAGAGCTCAGATTTCTTCCCTTTAGCTAGTTCTCCCATGCAAGGTAGAAACATTCAAAGAAGCCGGAGAAAGTTCAAGGGGAACACAAGAGAATCAGGAAATCATGGAAATGCTCCTCTCCATGCAAAACAAGATGGAAAGTGGCAATGTGGAGGTCAGAACAAGAGTTCAAAAGATAAGCTCCTGCAAAGAACCAAAAAGAAGAGATCAAGAATTTGTGAAGAAGGAACTACGCATAGAGGAAGAGAATATGCTGCCTAAATGAGTTATGCAAGAATCACAGTGAATGTGAAGCAAAGTCAAAAGGAAGGAAGAACATATTTAAGGAGGTACTCAGTTAAGAGAAAACTCAGAAGGTGGTCGAAATTAAAGATGAAAGATCTGCAAAGAAGCCGGGTTCTACCACGAGGTACTCTAACAAACAATCAGTTAATGGCACAATCACCAGAATGGTAGGTGGTTTTCGCCAAACAGAAGAGCGCACAAAGCAGAACATCAATGGATTAAATTTCTTTATACGTCCCCTCGCGAAAGATTTCGAGACAAAGATGCAAGGAGGCAAGGTAAGTCGTGGGATGGAAACGATGCATCTGTGGAGAAGATGTGGGCTAGAGAACTGACTGATCAACAAATAACCCGCCAAAATTCGAGGCTGCGACGTAAATGTAGAAAACATGAACACACTTGAATGAGACAGATGAACCGAACAAAGGGCGGATCTCTCAATGGAATCGCACGCCGTGAGTGTTGTGTCGCATATGAGAAAGCCAAGGACAGAGGAGAATAGAAGCAAAGATTCCTGCATCCAGCCCACAATTGACACACCGACTGATCCCCGCATCTATACTGCAAACAAAAAGAAAAATAGACCTATTCATTCGTTTCAATCACTCCTTCTTTCTCATGTCCGTAGTTCTAAGTCGCTGCAATTGAATCGAAAACAAATGAGAAACCTTGAATTGAATTTTGTGTGCGTGCTATTTGAATTTGTTGGTTCAATATCAGGTTGTCGGTATTTGGCCAGACAGACATTGGAAGTAGAAATTGGGCCTTAATAAAAACTCACGAGATGGAATGAGCCGAATTGAATAGCTAGCTTAGATTAGGAATGAGTCAAATGCGCACAAGGACAAAATGAATACAGTTTAATTGAAACACAAGGTGCAAAAATTACTTATATCTAACTCATAAGTCCACCGAGGAAAGTAATACAAAAAGAGGGAACAAAAACATTTTGAGTTTGTGGTATGGGAACAATCGGGCCAAGGGAACCCGGCGAATATCAATTAATTTAATACTCACAAACAAAAAAATGAGTCGGTGTACTCCTATGGTTAGTCACAATCGTTCAAACCAAATTCTAGAATTTATTAGATTATCGGGTCGAGCGAAACTCAGGTGATACAAATGACAAGAGATGATACAGCCATTCGATAGTTTTCGGTGCCATTTTAGCTTATCCCTACTTATATGTCGCGGGATGTATATACCTTTAGTTCCGTAATCGAATCCAACAAGCTTATTTTTCAAAATAACTAATGGAAACCTAACCCATTCTAAGAAATCCCTTTCCAAGAAGAACCCATGATTACCCAGAACTAAAGGAGGGGAAGTAAGAAAATGAAGTTTTGGGAGAGAGTATTTTCGAGGAACTCAAAAAGGGAATGAAAGAAAAGACAAAGAGCGTGAAATGCAATAGAAAAAGAACGCTATAGGGATGCTTTATCTTCAGGCCTAACTCTCAACAATTAAGTTCTGTGTTTCAACACCTAGTACACTAATGCTATCCGGGTATGGGAGCTACTAACCCAAAGTTCATGCTAAGAGTGTCGAAAGCCTAAAAAGTTAAAACATTGCACTATCCTTAAATGGTGACAAACAAAGGAAAAAAAAATCTGAAATTACAAGTGAAAATAGGGGCATACGCTCGAATTGAAGAGTATCAAAGACATGTCCCAAATATGAAGCTTAGGGGAGCTTAATAGAGAAACTATAAGAAAGAAAGGGCGTAAGAGGAGAGAAAAGGGTCGTGGTAATCTTAACTTAAAAAATTCGGCCCATCCTACCCATTACCCAAGCCTAACAATATAAGCCCAAAGACCTTATTGATTCAAGGTCGAAATCACCTACATTAGTGAGACCATTATGAAAACAAACTTATGGAATTTGGAAATATGGGAAACAATCAAATGGTGAAGGACTTAGGGAGTTAATTGACTCAAGATGAAAATGAGAAAAAGGAAAATAATTCTATTATTCAACAGGATCTAATGATTATGTCGTTGTAAAACAATAACAATTTTTAGTTTTGTATACATGAAAAGTAGAAATCGACCTTGAAATGGACTCGCTAGATATACAAGAAAATGATGCATAATATCAGATTTCAATTCAAATTGAATACCACTGCAGAACAAAATGTGTAAAAATGTCCTTTGCTTGAGGACAAATAATTCTTTTCTTTTTTTCGCTGAGGACAAGCAAAATTTTAAGCTGTGGAGTTTGACGAAATTTAAAAGTCATCTATTTTTAGTCCATTTTTCGCTTCATTTCGCTATCAAAAGAGACAATGACGGTGTAAATATGAAGAAACTCACCCATTTGTTATTAGCGTAGAATGGAAGAGCAAGAAAGCGTGAGAAAAATGCGTAAATAAGTGGAATAAAGCGCGCTAATCGCGAGCGTAAAATGAAAAGAACCGGTTTACCATTGATGCGCGATGGGTCTCAAGACAAACGCCAAGTCGCGACATCGTGAAAGTGAAGGGAATTTTGATGTCGCCGCAGCAGGGAACACGCCTAGGCACCAAGGAGGAGCGCAATTAGAAGCAAATGATGTCGCATTTAAAACCGCAGGGTCGCGACATCAAAAACAACCGCGCCTACAAAGAACATTAAGTGATGTCGCTGATTAGAACCGAGGTCGCTACATCATGACAACCGCGGAAGGGTGCGTGAGACTTCGGAGCCCATGTCGCACAACATCCCGATGCGTCGCTACATCGTGAAACAACTATCAAGATCGCAAAGGACTAGAATGGATGTCGCGACATCGCAAGCGATCAACTGAAACCTGCCAAAGCATAGCGTGGTGTCGTGACAACATGAACGACCAGTTCATAGGATACAGAACTTAAAGTCAATGTCGCGACATGAATTCGATGTCGCGACAAGAGAACTCGAGGGACGAATCGGGAGCAAGTACTGGCCCGGCTACTCGAAATCCACAAAGAAGTTATATCGTGGATTAGGGCCCAACCGAAAACCTTATAAATACGTTGTGCCTACCCAAAATAGGAAGGCAGCCCTGAGGCGCATCAAAGGAGAGATCCGGGGTAGCCTAGGCTTCACTTTTATTTTCTTTTCTTTCTTTCTTTTCTTTTTCTTTTCTTTTTCTTTTCTTTTCTTATTTTAGAAAGGTATATTTGTCTAGTATTTCTTTTCGCTTTTATTATTTTTCTTCGATCCAATGTTACTGCTTTACTCCGGGGTCGAATGCGTAATTAAATTTCTTTTCAAATTACTCACCGAATGCATCGGGGTTCGTAATAAATTTCAGATTCGACATTTCGGGCCAATTGCGCTTATTCTTTTCGATCGTAAGGATGTCGTCTCTGGTGTGATTCAAGAATCGAGGAACCCAAAATTTCCATTTAGTAAACGTTGTAGTCATAATCGATCTTTCCCGTAGTAATTAGCGATTCTGTTCATTTTTGGCTACTTAATTTATCGTATTGAAAAAGCGGTTTATTGATTTTCGATCTTAAAGGTCATTACATTATACCCATAGTTAATCACACATTACTCGATTTCAAGGAGGTCCTCTCGAAAGTGACACAGTGGAAGACAATCCCCGGGAGTAATGTGGCCATTTCTTTGAAGGTATACTAACCCGCTATTAGGGATCTCAGCTTTGTAAGTTTACTTAGATAAATCCTCTTCTCACTTGGAAGTCAAGAACGAGTCAACGACTTATCTATTTAAACAAGCAGAGATTTCACCTCAATTCTATATAGTGAGGCCAACTCGTGTTAGCCGAGATCTAATCAAGGAAAGGTTGATCTCGAGGAAGAGTAATTTGGAAGTCAGACATCCTCGTCGACCGATAACTGAGCTAAGGTGTACCCATAAAATGGGTATGAAGTATTGCAAAAGAAAAATACTCGCCTTAAGGAAGTTTCACAGCAGTTGGTCTGCCTCTCGTAATTCAAGAGAATCAGAAGAAGGAGATAACGCAATGTGGAGCGTGAGAAACCAACCGCATCAGCACTGCTCGGGAATGTATTTTGAAACTTGAGATAATCAAAGAAATTAATTCCGTGATGAACTGCCGTGAATTGATCGCTCACTATGACCGCTTCCTTGATGTGTCGCCCTGGCGATAATCGTTATTCATTTCTTTTTGTAGGAATTTATTTTCCTTCATTTGTTTTATGTCGAGTCTATTTGAATGTCCATTTCTCTTTGAACCCACGTTGAACACCCGAGTTTTCTCTTTGGACACCCATATCAATTTATGGTCGAATAGTAATTTTAGTGGTCGGGGTAGTTGATGAAAAATTCTTGAGATCTCTGTGGGATCGATATCTGGACTTTTAAATCCATTTTATTACTTGTCGACATGCATAACGAATTCGGACCAAAACCCTGATAAATTAAATCGTTACTACAAGAGATTTTTGGTTATGATAGTATGATGTCAGCCAGTTGAGTAGCCTTTGTTTCCTGAGATTAGTTAATAGTCCTTTGGTAATAATGAGTAAATCTGCAAATTTCATTATATGTATTTTAGTCACCTGACAAGTTTATGAATGCTTGGGTTAATCAGGATTAGATAATAGTCCTTGGTAATAACGTCGTAAATTTGTATGTGTCTTTGGTCCGGTCAACAGTATAATTTAGGGTGTTACACACCGGGCTATAATTGATTGTGATAAAAAGACAATAGTGCTCAAATTTTCTGATAAGTCTGAAGTGATAGTACATGGTGTTCGTTATGGCCCAATGTCGAATGTGATTTCAGTTATGCAAGCCTAACGATTTATGAGAAAATGATGTGAGGCCTTTTTGGTTTTGGTACTTGACTCAAAAAAATGTCAAATAGAATTGGAAAATATTTTGGTAGTGAGAGAGATTTTCCGGATGTATTTCCTGAAGAGCTACCGGGTATTCCACTTGAAAGAGAGGTGGATTTATCTATTGAGATTTTCAGGAGCGCTCACATTTCCTAGGGCACCACTACGGGATGGCTCCGACTAAGTTGAAAATTTAAAAATTCAACTCTGAGAGCTTTTGGATAAAGGGTTATTTGAGCCAGTGTTTCTCCTAGGGATTTATTTTGTTTTGTTCGTGAAAAAGAAAGAATTGACCTCTTCTGAATGTGCGGTGATTATCATCAGTCCAGTAAGGTGACAGTGAAAACAAGTACCCATTGCGAAATTGAATCTATTTGACAGTTGAAAGACGGGGGTGTCTTCTCCGCCTTGAACCAGACCTACGATCAAAGTGCTTACATGGGTTCTTGGTAAAAGACGTTGACGTCTTTGTATACAACATTTAGGACCCGATATGGCCATTATGAGTTTTTAGTAATGCCATTTAGGTTGACTAATGCGCCGACGACATTCATGGATTTGATGAATAGGGTGTTTCAACACTATTTGGACCAGTTTGTGGTGGTATTTATTGATGATATATTGGTATATTCGGAGATGGCTTGAAACATAGGCAGCATCTACGAATAGTTATGCAGACTTTGAGAGAGAAGAAGTTGTATGCCAAGCTTAGTAAGTGCAATTTTTGGATAAATGAAGTTTCATTCCTAGGCCATATTGTGTATGTAGAGGGTATAAGTATTGATCCTGCTAAGATTGAAGCTATGGTGAATTAGAAACCGCCCTTAAATGTGACCGAAGTGAGAAGTTTCTTAGGCTTAGCAGGATATTATAGAAGATTTGTGAGGAATTTCTATCAGCAAGCTTCTCTACTCACTAAGTACTCGAGAAGTAATGTCACGCCCTACCTCGCTGAGTGAAGAGAGGGGCGCGACAGGCGAGCTTCTTTTAACACATTTTTAACATTCGGTGAACCCATTTCATATATATCCATGGGAAATACAACTTCTAGTACTACCACTGTAGTGGTGTTTAAACTGTCATGTACATATTCCTGAGTCTTTTTTTCTTGTACTTATACAAATTCCACTATTATAAAAACTTTACATTTACATTAAAAAACCAAAAATAAAAAACTTACGTTAGGTGGGCTTCTATTGTTGTGTTGGCCTTGGCAGATGCGGAATGCCTCAGATGTTCTCTTCAGTACCTACACAGATGAAACACTCGTGCTAAGCTTATAGCTTAGTGGGAAACAAATAACAGATATGACCACTTAGAGTGGTCCACATTTACATGATACATATAACATAATTCTTATATGTCAGAGTTTACGTATAACATAATTTTCATATAACATAATTCTTATAATGAAAATTTCATATTTCCCGTAGGAGTTCAGACAAAGATCTTGTACAGAAGGTACCTGTAGGTACATTATAGAATAGAACTAATTTCTTATCCTTTCTTCTTGTTCATTATTTAGATAGACAACATATAAGTATTTGCATCCATAGACCTGTAACAATGAATGAGAGGAACCTGATACAATAGGAAATTACCCAGAAAGTGAAATTATAATAGTGAGAGCAGAGGCGTAATACCGCCCCGTATAGCAGAAGTATCGTAGCAGAGAGTGCTGTAGCGATAAGATATTCATATTCATTCACTATTCGTCTTAAGCAGGCATATGATTATATGTTTTTCGAGACTTGTTATATCATTCTTGATCCCATTAGCAAATGAAGGCAAGAAACAATGTTTTCCCAATGACCGGATTGCTTCGCCGAGGCGGCAAGGTAAATAAAATTTTTTATGTGACTTTTATACATGTACTAACCCTTTCATTCGGAATTAATGGAAGAACATGACAGAAACAGGGTTGTAGTACCGGTACTTAACCTCATCTGGACCTTAAATCTATTTGGGTATTGGTACTGACTCTTTGAGTACCGGTACTCAACTTTCAGTACCAATACTTAACATTATCTGGGCCTTAAGTCACTTTGATGGAGTACTCGACTTTCGATCTGCATTAATCAATACCCTCCCAGGATGAAAACGACTTTAGGTATACTCTGACTCTCGATATCGATACTCACCCTCTTCTGGGCTAAAACAACAGCGAGGTACGGTACTCACTGTATTATTTTGCGAAATTGCCAGTCGGCCATTTTCATAGAAAATCTTCTGACCCAGCTAAACCCTGACCTCAGAAAGCCCCGGCTTAAATAAAGCCAAAATCTGTGTGTATTGAAGGTTAGGGTGTTCTGCTTGAGCATAGACGAAGAAAGGGTTAGGATAGTTCCTAACAAACCCATACATAGGTTCCATCTTAACAAATAGGAAAGTTTCAAACATAATTCCCAGGCTTCAGACATAAATTCAGACACAGTTTCTTCTTAACCTCTTCTCTTCTTCTTTTTCTCTTTTTCTCTTCTCTCTTTCTCCACCCAGTAAACCACACAGCGAAATGAGGAGAACAATCTCCTTTCTCTCTAAGACCATGTTTGGTCTTATCAATTTGAGTCAAATGCCCATTTTTGCTATTTGGTCCTTCATTTTCATTTTATTTGCAAACCAACTTATTAAATTTCTAACTTAGCATATAATCTTTTTGTGTTATGACCCTTGGGTCCTTAATATCAAATTACCAATTTACCCTTAGTACTCAAATTTCCGAAAATGCCAATTTTACTTTTCTTATACTATAAAATTACTGATAAAACTGCTAAGTCTAATTTGGGGGTGTTAAAATGAGTAAAGTTTAGTGGACAAATAAATGTCGAATGATTTTGGCGGGTTGAAGGAAATGTTGGTTGATGCACTAGTATTGTATGACCTCGAATTAAAAGTATACCTTGTATAGTGATGCGCGAAATTAGTACGAAGATTTATGTGTTAATCTGAAAGATGGTAAAAATGAAGTGGCATATGAAATCGAGACAATTGAAGCCACATGAGCAGAATTATCCTACAAATGATTTGGAATTATTTGCTTGGTGTGTCGGCTTTGAAGATATAGGCGACACTACTTATATGGTGAAAATGCGGAATTTATACAAATCCTGTAAAAGTCTCAGTATTTGTTAGCGTAAGGAGCTTAATTTGAGACAACGAAGTGGGTTTGGAGTTATTCGAAGATTATGATTGCATAATAGACTACCACCCTGGAAAAGCTAATGTGGTAGCAGATGCCTTAAGTAGAAAGGCAATGACAGCTTTGTTATTACGACGCAGTGAATGGAAAATAGTATATGATGGAGCTATATTAGCTCAATTAAAAGCGCAACCTATTTAAAACAAATTATTATAGATGCTCAGAAAAATGATGAAGAGATGCAGAAAAAGGTCTGATTGGTGAAGATGGTGATAAGGCCCGATTTTAATGGTGAGAAGAAAAAGTTGTTATATGAAGCTCATGCTACGGTGATACAGCATCTTGGAGGTAACAAGATGACAAATATTCTTGGTGGAAAGGAATGAAAAGGGATGTGGCTTGAACTATGTGTCCAAATGTTTGGCGATGTCGTAGTAAAAGCCCGAACACCAAGTACTAATCACAGTTTTATTAAATCTCATTCCCATTCCGCTGATGGAAAATAGGACGTGTGCCATGGATTTTGTATTGGACTTCCCCTTCACATAAAGGAAACCTGTGCGTTTGGGTGATAGTTGATAGGCTCATAAAGTCGGCCCAGTTTATACCAATCAGGATTAACTATTCTATGGATCGACTAGCTGAGCTTTATGTTAATGAGATTGTCCAATTGCATGGTGTTCCGTTGTCAATTGTGTCGTACCGAGACCTAAGATTTACATCATGATTTTGGAAGGAGTTACAGTCAGCATTGGGTGCTCGTCTCAATTTCAGTATAACTTTTCACCCGTAGACAAATGGATAGTCCGAAAGATTGATTCAGGTACTGGAGATATGTTATGGGGTGTGTTATGGATCTTCCTGGAAGTTGGGACATGTATATTCCATTGATGAAATTTGCTTATAATAATAGTTATCAATCAAGCATTGGCATGGCACCATGTGAGGCTTTGTATGGCTATAAATGTATAACTCCTGTATGTTGAGTATAATTGAATGAGCATAAAGTGATTGGTCTTGAGACGCCCCCAACCTGACACCCGGTGTCAGACGAGGGTGTCTTTCATTATTATTATTATTATTTTCCTGTTTACTATAAACTTGTTCATTCATATACTATTAAACATTTAACTTGAAATATATTCTATAGCAGTAGTTTACAAAATATATTCAAACTTTATAAGTTGGAGTGCTCAACATATACAAACTTTATTTTGTTTACAAAAACAAAGACATATACAAAATAGGCCAAAAAGGTCCTCCGTGGGCACCTAGTGTTGCGTTGACCTTGATTATTGATGTGGATTGTCCTGGCTTCTATTTCCTTCTTCTATACCTACATGGATGAAACACCCGTGCTAACCTTATAACTTAGTGGGAATAACACTTTCGTGAATGACCACCAATAGATCATCACACTTTAGACGCATGCGTATAAATGCCCTATCGTATAGCATACGCATCAGCATACATGTTCATACATATCTCATGCTTACTTATCATATCATGTTTCATTTCTTATCATTATTCGTATACATTTATTAATAATTTTACACTTTCCTTCTTGTTCTTATCCTGCAATGTACTTAATAAATCACATGCTTGCGATTATTATGTTTTACCAAAATATAAATGTCATTCTGTATTAAATCATTTGCATATTCTTGTCATTTGTTTTTATGTTTCATGTCTGCATATGTAACGACCCGTACCAAATAATACAAGTTTTAACACGTTTGACCAAGTTTGACTAAGTTGACCAAGTTTGACCAACCAATAGTATGTGGGGTCAAGTTGACTTTTTTAAGGATGAATAATTTTGGGTTGATTAAGGCAGTATTTCGTGGGCGCATCGTCTGAGGTTGTGACCGGGTTGGACGTCAAAATCCGACTTACGGATAAGAAGTTATGACCTTGGTAAGTTCAAACAGCAGTTGTGGACCCGCGTTTTCCACGTGTGTCCCCACTTGATGGCGAGACTCGCTTTTTTGTGTTGTTGGAAAACCATTTAAAAAAACGGTTTGGAGTCGCCACTTTTTTTGTTTTATTTTAAAGGGGAAAAACAAAATAAGAAAGAAAAACCCCAAAAATATGACTCACGATAAGAAAAGCGGATGCGGAAAACTTAGTCTAGGTTCGGAGGTGGGGTTACCTATCGGAAAATGCGGTGGTGGTAAATGCTTGCCCACTTTTAAGAGCTTCGTATAAAAGCGGTCTCTACTAAACAAGTTTGGGGCGAATGCAACTTTTATTGTCGATCGTTGAATCTGAAAACAAATAATATCGATATAATACTTGTCAGACGTATAGAAATGAATAGGCAAATAAATAAATATATGAATAAGCGAAAATATATGAGAGAAAAAATGTGGCGAGTGATATATCAGCCTTTACCAATTAGAGGCAGTATTGAACAATAATATGAATATGAAATATTCACATTTTATTGGAAATTGATTACAGATTAGAGGTCAAATTATTTGTTAAAATGATACATGAGATGTCGGGCCCCACCCAAACCCATTTATATGTCACACAAATTAACTCCATAAGATCTCATTTTATAGAGCTATAAGTCTTAATCATTGTTGTTTGAAATTTTTGTGATTCGAGTGAAATTCGAAGTTGAAAGTTGAAATTTTGGAAATTAAGAATTTGAAATGAATTTGAGAGTTTACAAATTTTTAGATGAGATTTGGAATTAGATATTTGAAATTACAAAAAACTTGAATTTTATAAATTTGAGGTTTGAGATTTAGAAATTTGAGTGGGAATTTGGATATTCGAATTTTGAAAAATTGGGAAGTAATAAATTAAAAATTGAAAACTAAAAAATGAGGTGAAAATGAGGGAGTGAATTTTAAAATTGAAAACTTGAAAAAGAAAGAGATAGTTTGAAATATTGGAAGTGGAATTACAAATGAATTTAGGCTTAAAATTTTGAATTGAGATTTGAAATTGGAGCTTAGTTTTATAAATTTAAGAGATTTGATTTAGAAATTTGAAATTAGAAATTGGGAATATTGAATTTTGAAATTTGTGACATTTTTGGTTTTGAGTTGGGGGGGTGTGAGTTAAAGGGTTGAGAGGCTGAGGGTTGAGAAAGTGGTGACTGGTTGGTTTTGGGTCGGAGGCTTGGAGGAGAGGGATGAGATGAAGATGAGATGAGATGAGATGAAGAGATGAGTGAGATGAGATGATGAGATGAGATCAAGATCAAGGGTAGATCAAGATGAGATGAGATGTAGATGAGATAGATGAATGGTGAGTGGGTTGAAGATGGGAATGGAGTAGATGAGGTAGATAGGGGGTAGATGAAGATGAGTGGAATTGGAGTGAAGATTGGGGGTAAGGATGAGATGGAGTAAAGATGAGGATTGGTGAGATGGAGTAGATTACAAGATAGGATGAGTGGAATTAAGAGATGGAGTAAGGTAGAGATGAGTGGAATTAGGAATGGGTGAGATGGAGTAGAGATGGAGTGAGAGATAAAGGGTTCAGGAAGGTGACTTTGAGGTGTATGTCTTGGTTTTGAGAAATTAGAAAAATGTTATTTTGAAATTAAAAAAAAAACTTAAAAATGAAATTAAAAATTAGTAAAAGTAAATTTTAAATGGATTTTTAAGACTTTATTTTTAAATGATAAAATTGTGAATAAATTAAAGTGAAATTTGACCACCTAAAGAGGCAGTTAGAATGCGTGGTGGCCTTGAGAACTGGTCGAATGACCCTAAGGGTTAGTAAATTAACTAAAGGGGTTGGGGATATTATGTTGAACTACAAATATAAGTGCAAATTAATAAATTGGGCCTGGTGGATGGCACTATAAGTATAGGATATGCCTAAGTGGGTTGAGCATGAACTAATGTATTGGACCTAAATGGATGGACCTAATTAGATCTAATTTGATGAGTTTTTAAATATGGAATGAGTCTAATTGGATGGGGCTAAGGTAAATGGATTTGACTTTGTAAATTGAATCTTTAGTTGGGTTTAAGCGAGTGGGTTAGTTATAATAGGTTGGGTTAATTGCAAGGTAAATGGAGTTGGGCCTGGGAAGTGGGGGCACAGTGCAATAGGTTGGATTAGTACAAGGTAGCACAGAAGTGGGGCACGGTGCAATAAGGTTGGGTTGGGCTGGGTAAATGGGTTGGACTATGAAGTGGGTTTGGTCCTAATAGGTTGAGTTGGACCTAAGGTAAATGGGTTGGACCTTAGGTAAATGGGTTGGACCTAGGAAGTGAGCTTGGTCCTAATAGGTTGGGTTGGGCCTGAGGTAAATGGGTTGAACCTATGAAGTGGGTTTGGTCACCAGTAAGTTACAGGTTGGACCTAAGGTAAATGGAGTTGGACACGGAAGTGGGCTTGATCGTAATAAGTGGGTTGGCTAAGGTAAATGGGTTGGACAGAGTGGGGCTTCGTCAGTAATAGGTTGGATTTGGTGCAAGGTAAATGGGTTGGACTGGGAAGTGGGCTTGGTGCCAGAGGAGTGGGCTTGGTCTATTAAGGTTGGAAGGAGTTGGACAAGGTAAATGGGTTGAGCATGGGAAGTAAGGGCGATCGTAATAAATTGGGTTTATTTAAGGTAAATGGGTTGGACAGAGTGACTTGATCCTATTAAGTTGGGTTGGACCTAGGGTTTGAACCTAAGTTTAATGGTCTAAATTTTATGGGTTGGGCTTATGGATTTGGTTTAAGGGTTTAATGAGCTTATTATTTATAGAAACATATTTATAGTGAAACAATCTATATGAGAAAACATGATTGCCAGAACTATTACAACATGAAATAAATATCTACAAAACAAAAATCAAGATAATTATAAAACACATTTGGACTGCCTCGTCATTCACCACATACCCGGCAAATTAAGCGGCCGGTATCATTCATACCCAGAAAAATCATTATTCATACAAAAACAAAACTACACATATACATACATAAATGATAAATCTAATCTCGGAAAACCAATTCTCATCCATAAAAACAGACAATTCATACCAGAAAACAGTACAAACCCAGCTTAAATGAAAAAAAGAGATAAGATGATTAATATAGCAACAAATATTCATATTAATCCTAATTACGAAAAGAATACAAATACCCGAATATATATTATTACAACACATATACAATAATCACTTTGAAACGAAAATTCATGAGGTCCACTCACTGTCAGAATCATACAAACGTTAGAATAAATAAACAATAAAAAAAAAATTAAAAAAAAATAAAAAAACTGCTTTTTGGGGTCCACACGAAGGTTTTAATACGTTGGACCTAAAAGGATGATTGGGCTTTCTTAACTAAATCTTAATAGGTTTGATTTAATAAGTTAAGCCTAAAGAGATGGTAGGACTTGATTGAATTCTAATGTGTTGGTCAAATGACTTAGTGAGTTGGGCCTAATGGGTCAGTCAAATGGCTTTGTCAAAAGATATAATGAGCATGATCAAAAGAGCTTAAAAATTAGTCAAAAAGCTTAATTTAAGATATAAACAGATGATATAACCAAGTTTCTAATAATAATAATAATATAATATTTACAATACCATAGTTATGAAAATATGAAATAATATTTTACACACAAGAGAGTAATAAATGTGATATAGAATAATTTAATGAAACATAAATTATGGAAGTAAGTGTGAGGGATTATGGTGATGAATGAAAATATGAGAATAACGGTTAACATGTGCTCAAATAATCCTAAAACCATGGCTCAAATAATCCTAAAATAATGAATAATTATGGGAACAAAACAATAAATAAATATGGAAAATAGAATCATAAATATACATGAAAATCGAAACATCTCAAATCAACTCAAAATAACCTGAATCAGCCTAAAATAATAAATAGAGAGAAAATTGATCTAGAAACATGGAACCGATAATAGACATATAAATAGAGAATAAAGAATATAGGAAATAAAAAAATAGAAAATCATAGGAAAATATTGAACAAAGAAAAAAAAACAAGTGATGGACACATGGGAATAAACCACCTGTGGTAAGAGTATAACAATGGTATATAAGTGGCGTGAGAAAATGGAACTATTAACAAACATTGGGGAAAAGAGCTAGAAAACCAAATGTATATTTAAGCCTAAATGAGTAAGATGAGGATAATATTTTAATCGGTAATAAGAGAAATTTAAAAAGTAAAAGAAAAAAAAAAAACAATAGCCCCACCCATCACGACAATCAATCCTCCGCCTCGTCTAATCATCAAAATGTTCATATTTACATGGGTTTCAATAGCCGAATTAACACCAAAATGTCTCTTGCTACATGGGTCTTTACATGGATTTTAAAATTTATCTTCATATGGGCATCAACAATATTTCGATCATATAATATGCAGCCAGAACAAAACCAAAATACTCAAATAAAATATAGAAAGTAGAAACAGAACCAGAGAAAAAAATGAAAAACGGAGGAATAGAGACATATTCTAGAGAGAGAAAATGGAAAGAAAGATGATCAGAAACAATTACACAAGATATCCATATTCAAAAATAAAAATAAAATAAAATAAAATGAAAAAAAAATAAAAATAAAATAAACAAACCATCATCAAAACTTATCAAACCATCAACCAGAGATATCTCAAAAGGAAATCTAAATAAGCACCAAGAAATACATCATAACAAAATATGGAAATAAATATTAAAGAAACAACAGAAAAGAAATAGGATTCATCATACGAAAAAAAAAAAAAAAAACATTACCTAAATGTCTCTCTTTGTTGCTCCCTCCAACTATTTCTTCTCTAGTTGGCCTCCCTTTTTCTCTCTAAGAAACTCCTCCTCCCCTTTTTTTTTTTTCTCTTCCTTCTTTTCTGGTTCTCTCCTTTCTTTTTGGCTCTCCCTCTTCCAGAATTCCCTCCTACCTCTTTTTCATTTTTTTTTTCCTCCTCCCCCACTTTCTCTCCTCTTTCCCTCTTTTTTCCTTCCTCTCTCAGGTTTTTCTTTGCTTTTGGATTCCTCCCCCTCCCCTTTTCTTTCTCCTTTTTCTCTTTCTCCCTTAAAAAAACTTCCACCTCCCCTGTTTTAAGCACCCATGTTTTAATGCTTAAAACATGGGAATGTGGGTGTGTGGATGTGTGGGTGTGTGGGGACACTATGTCCCCCACTATATGTTTTTTTTTTTTTATCTTTTTTTTTATTTTTTTTTTTTTTTATTTCTTTTAACGTTTTTTTTTCATTTTTTATTTTTTTATTTTATTTTTATTTTTTTTTAACGTTTTGTTCAGCTCTAAATTAAAAAAAAACAATAAAATAATAAAATAAAATAAAAACACTGCTTTTTGGGGTCTACAACAGTATTGTAACGCCCTATCCCGATGAGGTGCACAGTACATGTGCACCAAGTGTCATTATAAAGGATAAAATTGTAAAGTTTTCAAAGAATTGTAGCACTTTTGAAATTAAGGAAAGCGGAGGGGGTGAAAGTATAATTAATGGAAGTTTAAATAGTAAAATAATAATAATAAATTTAAATAGTTGGAGAAGTACCGAAATTCTCTAGATCTCGGATGTGAAACGAGGATTTGTAGTTAAGTTAGGTCTCGAGAAATCTAGTGACGCAGAAAAAGTTCGTTGAATTCGAGAGACGATTGAATATTTTCTGCGAATTTAAGCGACGGGTTTAAAGTGAAGAAGCGCGACCAATTTAGAAAAATCTCGAAAAATGACTAAATATTTAAATAATATTGATTAGGATAAATGAAATTGAAGCCAGGAGCAAAATAATTTGTTTCGGGTAAAACGAGGTGGAGAAAGGCAAAGACATATGGGTCACTCAGTTAAAACGATAGTAATAAGCCGATTGAATCGTTGCGGGCGAATCATTGAAGACAATGAGTTTTAATTTTTATTTTCAAATCTTCTTTCTTTGATTCCCAAGTTTCTGACCGTCGGATTTCGTTGGGTTAAACACGAAGAATCTTCCTACGCTGACATTCTGTGTGGTGCAAACAAGGTCACCTAGTCAATTAAAAGTGGATAAATCCTAAATTTTTTGTTTTTCTCAGATTTACGTCTTCTAATAGTCAACACTTTTGGATACATGGAAGGCATGAAGTTACTCTGTGTGACGAGGAAATTTGCGATGGTGCAAATCATGAGATTTTAAATCGGTTCCGCGATGAAATAGTTAATACGTATGAATACGTATAAATATGTATGAATAGTAAAAAGTGCATAGTGCATAGTGCATAATGCATCATGAATAGCAAATAGTATTTGGTTGGTTGTGCTGACGGATGTGGTCTAATACATCAACCGTATAGGCTAAAAGCAAAGGCGGGAAAATTGTGAAATCGTGATAAAATTTTAGTAAGCAGAAAAAGTGAGTGGTTTACATGTTTTAAATGATTTGGGGTATTATTATGATATATAATGGTGGTTAATTATTTTATCGAATAGTTGGTTATGCATAAATAGAATTATCTGTTTTATATAAACCAGTTATCCTTTTATATGAATTTTGTTAACATATTAATAATTGAGTTTTCTTGGGTTCATGGATAAATTGGTATGTAAATATATTTGGTATATGGATGGAGGTTTCGTACTTTGAAAATATATTGATTTAAAAATGGATTTTGAGATTTTATGATTTTAAGCATGTTAAATATTGTTAAGTTTTATGTGCTACCGTGGTTATGGTGAATATTTTCATTGTGGTATTTCTCAATTTCGGAATGAATTGATGAATTGAAATTCATCAATATATTTGATTAAGTTGTTGAAATTAAATTGATAAATTCTTAATTTATAATACAGTATCGTTGGAAAATTATATGTGAGTAAGGATACTGTGTTGGTTGTTAATTTATAATACAGGATCGTTGGAAAAATATATGTGAGTAAGGATATTGTGTTGGTTGTCATAAGTTGATGTACCATATAGTACCAGAGTTCGATTCAGTATTTATATTACGATTCTGCTTAGGTTTGCCGATTGTCGTGAGGTTGGTTTCATCCAACGGTTGTGCACTGGGTTTGCCACGGTGTCGTGAGGTTGGTTTCACCCAACGGTTATATGATATTTTCACAGTCGTGAGGTTGGTTTCACCCAACGGTTATATATTATTTCCACGGTGTCGTGAGGTTGGATTCATCCAACGGTCATACATTATTTCCACGGCCGTGAGGTCGGGTTTACCCGATGGTTCATCATCATGTATTATTATTATTATTATTACCTTGACACCTTTCGATGTTGAGGGTCGTGAGGTGGGTGTTCCACGGTTTATGATGGTTATATGGTATGGTACATCGTTGGTATATGGTATGGTGGTATATGGTATGATACATCGTTGGTATACGGTATGGTATATCGTTAATATATGATATAATGGTATATGGTATGGTACATCAATGTTATATGGTATGATCGGTATATGGTATTGTTTATGATGAGTATATGGTAGGGTAAATGATCGGTATATGGTACTGTTTATGATGAGTATATGGTATGGTATATGATGGGTATATGGTACGGTTTATGATGGGTATATGGTACGGTTTTATGATGAGTATATGGTAGGGTTTATAAAGGATATATGGTATGGTACATTGTTGGTTTCTGAGTAAGCTATAACCATTTCAATATTCATGGTTATTGTATTTTCATGATTATTTTACGACATGATGTTTATATATTTCATGCACAGTTTTTATATTGTGAATAAATTCAGGTTAAAATTTTCTCAAGTATAATTTCGGTTAATTTGTTGAGCATAAATTTCATATTGTTGACTTGGGTATAAGTTTGGGTTTTGTGGAATGATTTTTAAACGGGGAACTTTACAAAATAGTGGACGTGAAGCATTGAGAGAAGGAATATTCGAAAATAAAAATATTATTTTCCTTGCAAATTGTACCCTCATGAGATTTATTATCTCACGTTTATTGTTTTAAATCGTTCCCTAGGTCCCGGGCGGAGTTCGTAGAGACTGCCTCGTGCCGAACTTCGTCACTCGTTTTGCGGTAGCTACAGTATTCTATCGTATCTATCTATTTTTATTTTATTGGACTTATGTATTTTCATTTGTACCCCTAAATTCACAAACATTCTTAGAATGCTCTGATTTTAGTATTGAACTCATATGAGTCCTTATTATATGTGTTTGTGGTTATGACCTACAGTAATATAGGTCGGTTGTGGAGTTGAGCGGTTGCAGATCTTTTATATATATTGGGGTATTATATTATTGCATGTGCTTATTTTCTTCTTAAAGTGGGGTTCCATTGGATAGTCCCTAGGGATTGTACAGTGGGACTTCACTAGGCAGGACCACCCGGGGAATCCTGGAGAGGGTATCCGGGTCGAGTCTTGTCAGCATATACCTTAGAAGTGGATACGGGAAACTATAAGGACCCAAAGGTGTTGTTATCATTCTACGAGACAACGAACTATAAGGGTCCAAAGGCGCTGTTATCATTGTACGAGACAATGAACTATAAGGGCCTCAGAAGTATTTGTTAACATTGTAGAAACCGATAATATACATAAAGACCCGAATGTCTTGTAATGACCCTAGCAGAAGCCAAGCGATCGGTATGCGCAAACTTTATCCTAATAGGCATACCCCGTCTATCCCCTACGGGTTTTAAACGGCAATCCATTTTTATTTTATTTTTAGTACATATCTCATATCCCCGAATAACTATTGTTATCCGGTAATCATATGAGATATTTATGATCATTTACTCTTATCTTTGCATTTTCATGTATTTCTGTATACTATCAAATATTTCTTACAAATAGAGCTCCCTTTTAGAAAAAAATTATGGGTTGATGGGGTCAGGTAGAGCACCTATTTCAAGAAGATTTGTTTTCCTAGAAGTCTAGTTTACCCAGAATTTTGAATCATTCAATTTGGATGAGTGATGCCAAATTATGGCCTAAACAACTAAAACCACTCTAATGTCAAAACATAACCAAAATATAACCAACTATGTCATGCAACATATCTCCCCTTTGACGAATTTCTGGGTGAAATGGGGTCCAAATTTGAATACACCTATTTCAAGGAGATTTTTTCTCCTATAATTCTTGTTTACCCAAAATTTTGAATCACTCAATTTGGATGAGTGATGACCAAAACAAAAACATGGGTTTAAAACAAAACAGACATCATAATGACTTTTATGATTTATTACCCATTTTTGCATTTAAGTCCTTCTATTCCCTTTCATTTACACATCATTTTCTCACATATTCTAATTGGGCATATAGTCTTATGATCTTATGAAATTTGGGTCTTTAGTTAGTAAATTACTAATTTACCCTTGACCCTTAGATAAATTCCGGGTTTTGCTTATTTTATTTGTAGCATTATTATTCTCGAAAACTTTAACTTTTAACTTGTATTACACTCTCAACATGTTATAAAACTGTCAAGGTATAATTTGGGGTGTTACAGGTCTAGACATAGTAAAAGATATAGAAAAGAAAGTTCAGGTTATTCAGCAAAGGTTAAAGGCTGCCAATGATCGACAAAAGTCATATGCCGATTTGAAGAGGAAATATATTGAATATGAAGTTAGAGATAAGGTCTTCCTGAATATATCATCATGGAAAAAGTACTCATATTTGGAAGAAAGGGAAGCCGAGTCCGAGGTTCATTGGCCCATATAAGGTTTTGGAGAGAATCGGACTAGTGGCGTATTGCTTAGCTCTCCTCTAGAGTTAGCCAAATTGCATGACGTATTTCTTGTGTCTATGCTGCGGAGATATCGATAAGATGAATCATATCTGCCGTCTGAGAGGTTGAGTGCATCCAGTTATTCATATGATGAGATGCCAAAAGTTATATTAGCTCGAGAAGTGAAACAATTGCGGAATGAGCAGGTACCATTGATAAAAGTGCTCTGGCAATATCATGGCAGAGAGGAAGCTACTTGGGAGCTAGAAGCAACATTGCGAGTACAATATCCTCAACTATTCAATTCAGGTATTAATTTCTATGACAAAATTCTTTTAAGGGGGGGACAATTGTAACACCCCAAATTAAGTCTTAGTAGTTTACACTATGATTAAGGGTAATTAAAGCTAAATATATGTTTTGGGTAATTAAAATGATTAGAGAATAAGGGCATAATTGGAATTATTAAAAAGACCAAGGGGTAATATGGTAATTTAATAGTTAGAGACATATATGAAATTGTTAAGAGAGTGTTGGCTAAGGTTTAGAGTTTGTCAATAAAGGTAAAGGGATTTCCAATCTTGTTGGGTTTGTTGTATATTTTGAATTGTCTGGTATTTGTTGTTTGTTGGGTTCTTAAAATAAGGAAGAAATTGGTGTAAAGAGAAGTAGGGTTGGTGTAACACCGGTATATTAATATATGTTTTGTTATATTCAGGTAAGGATTTTTGGGGAGCAAATGGAACTTATGCCCTATGATATTTTAAATTGTGATTAAGATTAGCAATCTTAATGATTGGTTTAATTAAAGGATTAGTAAAGGAGTGTGTTAAATTGCATTTTATGGCATGAGGGTCAATTATGCAATTAGGTAAGTTTAGTGGTTTTGTTAGAATTTGTAATTAAGTATGTCTTGAAGGACCACTTTGAAAAACTTGTTAGTGGAGAGGGAGTAGAGTGCAAATCATGCTTGTGAGCTATGTGCCATCATGAGGGCATGACACCTCATATATGCAAGGTATGAGCTCTTGACACATGGCAAGTGCATGAGAAGAGCTTGTCATGTGCCAAGCAAACCAATTCCTCTTGGTTTTGGATGCTAGACCAATTTCTTGCTAGGAAGTGGAAAATTCTGGAATTTTAGAAAGTGAGAAGAGAGTTCTAGAGGAAAGTGAGAGAAGGAGGAGAAAGAACGAAGGAAAGGCTTTGGTTTTTGGTGGAAGAAGTTCACTAAGGTATGTAAACATGATCTTTGAGGCCTTAGTTGTATTTCTAATGGACTTTGGTTATATTCTAGGGTTTTATTGGGATTTAATCCTAACCCTAGATTTGATGAAAGGTGAGTTTGGTGGAACCCTAAATTGTAAAAGACCGGTTTTGTGAAGATGGCATGTGTGTGTGTGTGTCCAAGGGAGGTGCTATCCAGCTTTCCCTTGACCCCATGACAGTGTTTTGGCCATAAGTTGGCCTAAAAGAACTCGAACTGGATGATTCCAGTTGGAGAAGAAGCCCAAGACCCTAGACCTTCGAATGTCTAGAAGCAACCAGAACTAAACCCTACCATAAGACCCTTGAATTTGAGGTCGAAAGTCAGATACATATTCTGTCCCTTGTTCTGGAGCAGTTTCTGTTTTTGAGTCATAAGTTGAGTTAGGTTGATCCAAATGGAGTGATTCAAAATCCTTCTCAAATTAGCCACATAGGGGAGTAACTTCATGAAGAAAATGTGTGATGTGTCATTTGTTCCATAATTTAGTCAAAGTAGAGGTGAAGAGAGCCTGATTACGTCACTAGGAAATAGTCTCGAGGGAGGTCAAAGTGTAAAAACCATAGCACTCTTGATTTTGAGGTCGAATGACCTTGTTAAGAGGCTGTGGAAGCTAGAGATAGGGGAACTTTTGGTCGAAAGACCACCGAGTGAACAAAAAAGAAGCATGTATGGTTGGTAAAATTATAGTTGAAAAAAAAGGGTCTTGAGATGAGGTGAAAAGCGGGTGCAATGTTGTGTGTTGTTTGTGTTTACCCCCAATAGGGGTGTTAAATGTTGATCTTAGTAAATTATGAGAGTGCGCGGAGGATCAAGGGTTTATGTTGGAGGTATAAGAATATATGTGAGTCGAGTGGTGATAAGTAATGAACCACTTGGTAATTTTTTATGTGACACGGATTGTGAGAGGCTAAGGAATCTTATGACTTGTTATTTGCAGATCCTTTGGAGTAGCCTCGGGTTTTGACTTCCTTGGGAGACTTGCGGATTTTTGAATCCAAGGAAGGTAGGGGATCTTATAACCTTCTCCTGCTTGTACTGTGGTTTGATGTTGTGGGAATTCTGTACCATTCCGTGCTTTGACTGTGTGATTTTCTAGTGATATATAAATGTATATTTTTATATATATGGAAATCTTTGAATTAATTGGTACATGATGTTTTAAATATCCATGTGGTTGAATGCTTTGTGAAATTGTTTTAAGCATGATATAGGTATGAGCGTGAAGTCCCGAGATTGATGTAGTGGACACGGGCGTGATGTCCTGGTGGTAGATCCAAGAAAGGTCACAGTTATACGGGATGGGGGCATATCCTTGGGTGGTAAGTCCCAACAATTTGTCGTTGTTTTGGGATGATCGGCTAGTCCCTGGGTGAAAGCCCAAAAGAGTCACTGATGAGGGATTGAGATGGTGGTAGTATTGCATTCATGTGTTTCCATCATCAACCTATTATTTGTAAAATGCTCATGTTTTGAGATATCTTGAATTTTGTATAAATTGAATTGTTTTTATGAGCATAGCTTGTTATGGGATTCACTACTGAGTTGTCGAACTCACCCCCATTATTTCCCTCCACCTTAGATGCAGATATGAGACATTGCGTGACATGAGGATTGAACACACGGGGTTTTGAGGATGGGAGAGTTTGTATATAGGTATAGCTTGTTGGTGGTTGGCTGAACATTTTGATGAATATTTAGTGTTATGTGGATATTCACCTGCTTTATTATATTTAGACGAGTTAGTATCTTTTGTGGATCATTGTATGTTGGCTTGTGTAGCCCACTAGTTTTGGAACTTTATTATAGTAATCTTTTTGATCAAGTGTAAATGTTGTTTTGATCAAGTGTAAGTGTATAGTTTTGGGTACATTGAGGAATTAACTCTGTACCGATATGTGTGTATGTTTTTGGAGACTTGGAGTAGTGTTTTATTCACATTTCCAGGTGATTACTCCAAGTGGAGTTTAGACTCAAGTTGTGAAAAAAATAATCATGTGGTAAAATAATGCTTATAAATCACAGGGTGGAATTCGAGTGTGACAGGTTAGTGGGGAGATCTTTGTCAGTTTTCCCGAACCACAAGGCTGAGTGGTAAGCGGGACAGAGGGGGATTAGACTAATTTTTTGATAAAATTAGTGAAGTGCAGTGTTTGGTAGATGTTGGGACGGTAGCGGGATGAGGTAGTGAATGTGAGTTATTTTTATGCTTGGTTTTAACTTTAATCAGTGGGTGTAGGACTAAGCGGGGACAAAATATTTTATAGTTTTTACAAAAAATAATTAATGTAACTAAAAATTTAAACAAAAATTTATTAACTAATATATTATCAAATAACTAATAATAAATACATGAAATAAAAAATAGCTTAATATATTATATATGATATAATATATTATAAAATATAAAATTTTAACAATATATAAATTAGAATATATATTATCCCAAAAAATATTTAGTTTTAGGTGGCGTTTGTTTTTTGACTTAATGCTGAAACTAAATAGCTTTCAGCATTCATTGTTTATTTTTAAAATTTCAAAAAACATTGGTGAAATTTTTTGAAGTTATGAATAGAAAAAGTGAAAATATTTAGACTTACATTAGGGAAAAGAATAATTTTAACGAAAATAAGAAAAACTCAATCATTGTCCAACAAGAAGAAGAGCTAGCAATATACACTACTAGGGATGACAACGGGAGGGTTTGAGATGGGGTGGTCCCATCCCGACCCGACTCGTTTATTTTTTTCAATTCCTAAACTTGTCTCATTTAAAAAATTAAACATGGCGGGGCGGAGATGGGAAAATTCCCAAACTCGCCCCGTTTACATTATTTTTTTTTTTAATTTTTTTATATTTGCTTTTTTATTTTTAAACAAAAGAAAAATTTCCGCTTGTCTCATAATTCAACGAAACTTTTAAGGTCTACTGCTTTCATGAGGCAATTTAACGGCCTTGATTCGTTTCGTCATCCAGAGATACAGAAATTTTTAGGCTTTTCTAAACCCTTGTAGCAATTTATTATTTTTATTAACATTTTCATTTTGAAAATTTCTAATTTCTCGGGTTTCTGAGTAAAATATCCCGAACACATATCGGATTTAAGAAAATATTAAACCCATTAAAAACCGATTAAATTAAATTAAACTCGTGCCATTAAGAATGAGATTTGGACGGGGAACCGAAAATCTTAGATAAGTTGTCATCCCTACTCCATTTACCTAATGTTAAAAAACAAGCAAACAATAGCAATGCTATTAAGTACTGTGATATTAAGTTCAAAAAAAGTTATATTCAGTATTAAGTAAAAAAAACAAACACCACTTTAGTCCGGTATGTACCAAACGTAGGATAAAAAGTCCATAATTTTGTCTAGACTGTACCAAACACAGGACAATATTAAATTTGTCTCAGTCCTAGTCCGACCAGATTAGTCTCAATCCGAGTATAAAATTAATCCTGCTTAATCCTACGTACCAAACATGGCCTTAGTGAGTTATTTTGCCATATCCTGGCCTAGAAACCAAAATGTTTGTGTCATATCTTGAGTTTTGGTTATCCAAAATGCAGTAATTCTAATTTATAGGTAAACTAGACTTTTAGGAGAACAACTTTCATGAAGGAAGTGTAATCATATTTGGACCCCATTATACCTAGAAAATTCATCAAAGGAGAGCTCTGTTTTCAGTCGATTGTGTTCGATTAGCGACGAGACCTGTTTGTGAAGGCCTCCGCTTTGTATTACCACATGTGACCTTGAGACATAGATGCCTCTTAAATTGTTATAGAAGACCAATAAAAGATATGTGCCTAGTTATGAGTATGTAATAATGAGGTAGCTATACTTGATTATATGAATTAATGTTACATGATATAGGATAAATATATTGAGATGATTAAGATACGAAATGATATGAACTCTGATCATATGAAGAAGAGTATATATATTTTTGTTATACGAAGAAGCGCAGAATACTGTCAAATGATCATAAGAAATGTGTGAACTATCTTACATGTTAAAGAGAATAATTGACATTGAATATCCCATATGTATGCAGGATATCAGCAATTATTCATGTATATGGGATATGTGTTTTTTATGTTTGTAAAATTGTTAAGGAAACATAATAAAACCGATTGCCTACTTATCACTGAGTAGTTGGATAGATAGGCATGCTTATAGGGATAACAATGTTGTAACATACAGTTTACAAACAGAGTGGCCCCGTTTGAGTCGATGACATGGATCTGTTTGTATCATTCTGATGGCGTTTGGGTCATACAATACAATCAGGTTATAAATCAGCATTTATCTTGTGATAGTACCTTCGGGTACATACAGTTCCGTCCCATGATCCACTTCTTTGGAATATGCAGACATGACATAAGATGAGATGAAAATTTTGTAATGTTTATAAAATGCATAAAACATAAAAATTACATTAAATGAAAAATGTAATGAAATTATAAATGACATGATATAAGACATGAAACATAACTCATAAGGCTAAAGATTAATGAATGTCATGAATATGTAAATAAATCAATTAGTGAAATTGTTATGATTTATTACCTTATGTTGAAATGTTAGTGATAAGTGGTTGAAGTATTGTGTCATATATGGTTAAATGTATATGTATATGTATAGTTGGATGTATTTGTACATGTGTTTGTGACGTCGTTATAATAATCATTACACATATTTATGGATCCAGCTGAACTTTATAAAGCACTTGCGGGTTTTTAATAGTGTAGGTATCGAGGCGGTGATAGTAAAGGATGTCCACATTAGCAAAGGCCCGGCCACAACTTGTTGGGTGCTTATCATTGATGTTTTGATTTATTTTCAGATGATATACATATATTTTTGAAAACAATGAAAATTTTTGTATATAATATAATTGAATATGTTGATCACTTAATGGTGAAATTATGATATTATTTATATGATAATTTATATATATATATATATATATATATATATATATATATATATATATATATATATATATATATATATATATATATATATATATATATATATTTGTAAGTTTATATTTTCAAGATAATTATTTAGAATGATGTAAGTTAACAGGTTTATAGTTCTCAGATTTGTGACACCCTTTCCTGACACGGGGTGTCGGGTTGGGATGTCACATAAATCACTAAATTCATAAAACAATAACACTTTTAAGAGAACACCCAATTTGTTCCCTATGTTTTAAAACACTGTTCTCAAGAGCATTTAAAAAAAAAAACCCAAATAAGTTCCTTATTCTTTGAATTTAATGTTTTTATGTGTTTTTCGGAACAAAAAAATGAAAATCAAATGTTTTCTTTATATTTTCATATTTTGAGAACAAAACGAGTTTAAGCGTAAACAAGCAACGCCATAAAGGTATAAAAGTATTTTTTAGGTGTTTTAAAAACCCGGACATAATGGCATGTCAGAATCGATCGAACCATCGTCGATGACCTTTCTAGTCAGTTTGTCCGGTTCGACCATGCACATTCGACACCTAAGCCGTGAGCATTAATTTTCGGTTCGATCCAGCGTCAGGTTTTAAAACATTGGTATTTTGTAACTTACCCAAGTATGGAAAGAAAATTTCCCTGGGCTAAAACGACACCGTTCTACTTTCTCCGTTTATTCCAATAAGCACATGAAACGACGTCGTGCGAGAATCCCCATTGGCAAGCGGCGAATCGCGATTCTTGTGATTCTGAAACACGAGATCTCGCACCGCGGAGGAACAACCAAAAACCAAAACCAAATATCCGCAACCGAAGAAAAAACGGCATTGCAGGCGAGACAATCGCGGCGACAACGGAGAAGGAGAAGGAGAAGGAGGAGAAGGAGGAAACAGGCGGGGCGTGGGCGTCATCTTCGGCGATGACCGCTCGTTAAAGCATTGTTAGGCCAGCTCCGATCAAATGTTCTTCCAAGCTCTTAAATTCCTCAGATGGCGACACCTCAATCGACTCATTGCTTGCCTTCGCTTCATGATTCACGTCGTCGCTCGCTGTTCCAAGTAATTCCTTTTTTTCATCGTTTTCAATCTTTAATGGATTGAATGATCGCGGATTAATGAATTTACTAATCTCGAATCTACGATGGAATGCTAGGGTTATACATATAGATAGGATGCCTTCTCCACATCATCCGTTGGCGATTATTGTTCTCTTTGTCTGTTTGATGGAGTTAGTGTTATAGACTATTTTGTGTTTGCAACTGGGAATTCGAGGAAGCTAACGGTTGATCTGCCCATTGATAGAGATTAATTCAATGCGGTTTTGAGGTGATCAGTCGCACAATTTGTAAATCAACAAACCCTGGCTAGACTTCGTGACTAAAAAACCAGGATTTTTTATAACTGATGAAAACATCAGTTCAGATCAAATCTGGCAATGGTATGGTTATATGCAACAACCCTTCAAGATAAACCCCATGTCACCTCATAAGATAAATAGAATTTTTTTTTTTTCCTTATATGTAAGAGCAATCATCGCTAGGTGCCAAAAAACAGCCGCCACACCTCTAAAGTATACAATATGTATAAAGGTGGGCAAGGATAAGAAAAGAAAACGCAAATAACACTCCAAGGTTATATTTTTCTATTTTTTTAATGAAAGGAAAACATGACGAAAACCTACAAATTATACAAATTATAAATCTTCTAAAACCCAATTTTATAAAGATCTGCTGAAAGTTTGTCCAATTCTCAAATATTAGCATCATTATTAAATGCCTTTCTTAAGCTGAAACCATTTCAGCTATGCCTATTGTTCCTCATAAAATATGATCATATCAGAATGTTTAAATTCCTTCCATAGTCTTCAAATATCCTCCATTAGTAAAATAACTGAATTAGGTGAATTTTTTTATAGCAAATATAAATTATTTCGAGCTGTTTTTAATCTCCATTGATGCCAGTAAATGTTCCCTGGTCCTGCATGACATTCTGCAATAGGTAGACTAATATTTCAAGTTGCAATCCCAGACAAAGAGTATAGAATAGAATCTATGAAGCTTAATATTTAATGCAATATTATTGGATAGAGGATTAATTCAATGTGATTCTTGAGTACTCTAAACCTTGATTTCTTTTAGCCCATTTGATCTCCCCACTTCAATAAGCACTAGCTTTTGAGATAGATAAGCACATTTCCTTTGTGGAGGGAAATATTGTAGGTGTGCAATCTACCATTACTAAACCTTGTACATCATCAAAAAAATTTCTTGATTTGTTTCTTTATATTTTCTTCTACATTTCTACTCTACCTTGCTCCAAAGCTTAACTTTGTCTAAACACTTGAATATTTTTATCAGCTTAGTCACATTGGACCCCAGAAAAGTGGTCCTGGCATTCCTCAACAACTTCTATAAAACCCGGTATATGGAATCAAAACTCGTGGTTCCCCTGACAATACTGCGTGGGTAAAGAGACCTCTGACTATAAGACTGAAGAGCCAACAACCAGTAATCGGAATGAATATCAGAATATAAAAAAATTGAGTCGAGATTAACAACCTCTTAGTGGAACTCCATTTTCACCTGATTGTGCTCCTATCCAAAGTGAGATGCCCGACTCCATTCTTGAATAAGTAACAAAAAAGCCCTTCGCAATGCCATTGATAATGTTCACCCCTCTCTTCAAACATGTTTTTGCAGTTGATTTCGGCAAATCTCTTCTCCATTTCGCAGAACTCTTCTCCATTTCGCTAATAGAACACCCTAACAGTCATTTTCTCCCAACACCAAGTTACTTACACCCCCAAATCCAACAAGACAAAGCAAATGGTATCTCATTATATCCCGACTAATCAATGAAATCAAATAAGGATCTATGGTCGAAAAGCCTTCTACGGACTCTAACCCAAACCCAAAAACATGTACAAGAAGGGCCAGTAATCCTGTCCGCAAAATCGATTTCTTCAAAGGCTCTTCCATTTTTTTTCCTTCTATAAAGTTCAGAATAACTGTTGAGGGGCTGCGTTCCACGCCTTTTCTTTCTTTTCTTCCTAATAGAGAAATCACTCCAGTTGGGTAAGGTTTCATTGATAAAAAAGGGTATAACCACTCGCTACTATTGAGCAAATGAAATTGGCCGAATCATGCTTGCCTCGGGTCCAATGAAGAAGCAATTCGACTTCCGTGATGTCTCTTCTACTTTGCAATAAAAATACCCTCTCGCAGACCAACCCTCCTTTTAGCTGATCTAGAGTTAGAATTCCTCCTCGATGCTTTCATGCAAAAACCCGCCTCTTAGATCCAAGGATTCCGTATTATGCTCAAGAAAAACCCCCAATATCAGACCGAGTGAGGAAGGGAGCGAAAGAATCCTAATAGGGAAGAAGCTCTTCTTTGAGACCCCCATCAATAATACATTCATTTCAGTTCTTTCTTAATATTCTTTGAAATCTTCTGAATCAAACTACCTTTTCCCTCATTTCCCAATCATTATATCTTGTGAAAATAAGGCTCCAACGACCATGTGGTATCTATCCATTCATAAATGGGTTACCTAGTGGAAAGCTAGCAATGTGGAAAAGGCAGCACACCTCAAAAGGGGGAAGGCTCACTCTCATTAGGAGCACACTATCAAACCTAACAATTTACCTAATGTCCCTCCTTCTGATGCCTAAGGGTGTGAGTTCTAGACTCGAAAATCAGGATTTCCGTAGCAACGCTCGTAGAGGAAGATCCATCCGATTAATCGAGCAAACCGGCTAAGCAAAGCGAAGGGGGTTTAGCATTAGGAAGTCAGTTCTCATGAACAAAGCTTTTGTTAAGTAAATGGGTCCTGAGGTTTGGTGAAGAGGATAACTCAAGCCAGTGCCATTGGCCTGGCTTGAAGTAGGAGACTGAGTGAAAAGGGGGTCAGGGTTTCCGAGAACCCCCCAGGCAATGTCGTTTAGGGTTCAGGAAAGGCATAAATGTAGAAGCCGGCAGTTAAAACAAGACTCCAAGCTGAACTTGGGGAAGGAAAGAGAATCAGATTCTGGGAGGATGTCTAGTGTGGGGAGGTGTCCCTTTGTGCCTCCTTCCCTACTCTTTACAATATTGCAAAGACAAAAAGGGGTAAGGTGTGGGAGTCTTCAGGAGAGAATGGAGCTTGGAATCCGAGATTTTCAAGAGCCTTTAATGGATCGAGAGTCGAGCAAGTTCGTAATTTTACTGTCGATTAACAATAAACTTATTATCCGCAGTAAAAGGATTAATAGCGTGGAAAGGGAATAAGAATGGTCGCTTCGAAAGGGTATTGCGTACCGATGGGAGGTCGCCCCTGAAAGCCCCCTGCACCAATATTATATGGAACCCTATGTGCCCACTAAAGTGAGTTTCACTGAGAAGCTCCTGTGGAAAGTATTAACAATGCAACAGTTAAAGAAGAGGGGTTACCAATTAGCAAGCAGATGTCCCTTTTGTAGAAAAGAAGAGGAAGGGTTAGATCATATTTTAATCCACTACCCATCAATTTGGGACTTATGGGTTAACCTCATCTCAGTGTTAGGAGTCAGTTGGTCCTATCCCTATGCGGTTAAAAATCTAATTTACAGTTGGGGTCAAATCCCCGTAAAGAAGAACGTCAAAAATTTGTGCTGGGCAACCCCTCTCACCATCTTTTGGGAGATTTGGAAAGAAAGGAATATAATTGTGTTTGAAGAAGAAGCTTTTTCTTTCAGCAGATTGAAATGTTGTATCTCTAGCTCTCTTTTGTATTGGGCAACGATTATTCCAAGTGTGGATATTTCTATTATTACATCCCTCACGAGAGTGTATAGGTCAATTTCAGAGCTAACTAAGCTGTGGGCGGTTTGTGCTTCTCACCCTTATTTAGCCGTGGGCCTTCCCTTGCTTACGCCGTACTTGGCCACTTTCCTCGGGCTTTTAATGAAGCTTCTTGCTTTTGCCTATAAAAAAAAAAAACTACCTTGAAGCCCCAAGGACTAAAACAAGATAAGCTTGACAAGTCTATTCTGCTGAATCTTCGCACCACTCCATCCTTTCAAAAACCACTCCTCTTTATATCACCCCCCATCTTAAAAGCTATCCTTTTTCTCCAAACTTTTGTTTTTGCCCATTCTGATGGCCTTCCAAAGTCCCACATTACCCTACCTTCTCCGGCCCTTCCGCTTTGCGGTCACCCGTCCCAAAGAGACTGCTCTTTTGATGAAAAATCTCCCACATCGTTTTCCTAGAAGAGCCTTTGTATCGATAAAGACAACTTTGGGCCGTCCCAACCTCGCCGCCTCATAAAATCGCTAAGGAGTCTGACATCGATGGCTTCCTCGCCAGTCATATGTATGCGTCGCGTATTCTCCCCATTTAGATTTCCCTTATCGACAATCCTAACCAATCGCCTCCCAAATCGCCTTCGCCGGAAGCTTCCCTCGGGGGTAAGTGCTTACGCTCGACCAACTAACGAGGAGTGGGGACTTTTAGTAAACAGATGTTTCTATGCAAAGCTAAGGAGGAAACAATTGATCACCTCGTTTATTCATTGTTCGAGAGCCAAGACAAAGGTGGATCTTCTTTGGCAATTATCGCATGTTAATTGCGTTCCCCGTACGTTCGCCAACTTCTCCGCTGGGCAAAGCGCTGCTCGCTTAAAAACTAAGAGAGCCATATGCAAGGGCCTTCTTGCATTTTCGGACGCTGTGGTTAGAAAGGAACAAGATGTCTTCGAGAGAATGAGGAGGCTCCCCGCTCATAGGATGAAAACTTACTTTTGTTTACATTGTGTCAGCGGGCCAAGGTGCACACGCATTGATAACTTCAAATTCTGCGGGTTTTTTGTCCTTATTGGGCATAGGTGAGTGAGTGGAAGCTGCCTCGCACCTTCTCTGCGGTAATTTTGGGAGCTTTGTGCTCTTTCTCTCATCTATATACTACTCTTTATCGACATAAAAAAAAAATAAATAAATAAATAAATCGAATGTCTATGTTGAAATTTCTTTAGCAAAAAGGCCCAAAATAGGGATCATCAAAGGAACCAAAGAAGATATATATGCAATGAGTATGATGTTTCACATTGCACCCAAGTGGAAAAATAAAATATCAAACATTTGAGATTCTTTGTATGCATTAGTGAATATCACAATCAAGCTTGGGAATACATCATAATTTGATTCCCAAAATTGTTTATGGTATTAAAGAGCCGAAAGTAGTTATTGTATACTTTATGCTAATATAGGAGCATGATTCCTTGCCACTGAATCTTGATATGTGAAAAAGGGAACTTGTTCATTGATTTGAAGCACTGTATAAGGGGTGTTTGCTTTTGGGAATGCATTTTTCCCCTCTTATAAAAATGGTCTCAAAATGCAGAATCCTTCAAATCCTCTTACTCAAGAATTACAACAACAAGTTTTGGAGACAGAGCTACCAGAGAGCGCCATAAACTCGAAAGAGTAAAGCAAGAATTTTATTCTGCTCATATCTAGCACTCTTCCAATTGCCCAGAAGACTAGATTATTTGAGTAAAAGGGAGTTCCGGCGTGTTTGTCATATGACGTGATGCTTTGCATGGGAGCTCCCCAGATGTGTTGAAAGTGAATCACTAACTAAAGTGAGGAATCATATCACTTGTTGTCCATTCACTCTGTTAATTTATATTTGCAGTTTCTTATAGAAAGAAGATTATTTTTGTGATTTGTTTTATTGAGCATTAGTAGTTAGATTTTTCAAATTAACCCTACCATTTTAAATTCTTCTGAATGACACTCACTTGCATTCAATCATAGAAAATCATTTTTAAAGGTAATCAATAAATTTATTTAAAGATGGCTGGTCTTCGTTTTATTCAAGTTCCACAAAAACGGCTGTCTAGGTTTGGTTTTTTCGTTATCATCAAGTTCATGAATGATAATATGAGCATGCTGGAGGATTTGTGTAATGATCTTCCTCACATATCGGAAACTCTCGAAATGGAATAAATTACACTCATCAATTTTATCTCTACCATCAGGTTGATGAAGAGAAAACTGTTGGACCAGAAGCTTTTGCACGAATAGCTCCTGCTTCAAAGCCGCTGTAGCAGATACAATTACTGTTCACAATCTTTGAAGCACTGACTAGTTCTTCAGGCCACCGGACTTTGGCCTTCATGATATGAGATGCACCTCAAAGCCTGACAAGCATGACCAGCCCCCGCGTTCAAATCTGGAGTAAACTCTAGCCCATGCTGCAAACTATTCTGCCTTGCACTTGGAAAGTTCACTTCTTAAAAAGATAGTGAATGGTTTGTGTGGAGATCCAGAATAAAACAGCCAGTCTTGCATTGCCAGGCATCATTGCTTGTACAACATGGATGTATCACCACCAGTCGTACACAGCTGTCCCATACACAATTGTTTCCTATTTCTATTTCATATGACATATGAGATTTTTCTTGAAAATTCGCATTAGGTTTCCTTTTCGGCAAAGTAAGATGACCTTAGTCATTTGTATACAAATATCGATATATTCAGTTCCAGTGGTGAGAAAGATTAAAAGAAGTGTTTTTTTCTCCTCCCTCAAATTTCTTCATGTCATTAGAGCTTATTATGAACCATTCAATCCGTCTCTGACCAAATACAAGGCCCGCCAAGATGGACTTGACCTCAGAAGTCACCTCACTAAAAGAACCTCCTATTCTGGCAACAAATGGAGGATCAGATGGTGCTGCCTCTTCTCATTATTGGACACAAATTAAATAGGCAAACTATTCTCAGTGGTCCCGTGCAGTCATGTGATGCTCATATAGCGGTAGAGGGAAGGATGAAGGCCCTCACTCAGTGCACTGCCCGGGTCCTCGTCCTATGAAAGTGAAAGATAAAAATTTCCATGGGTTACACTCTATGATGGTAGAAGTTTTGGGGGTGCCAGCAAGGGAATTTGTTTTGATACAAAAAGACAATAGAGACATGCTGCAGCCAGAAGGGATCCACCATGATTTGCTAAGATGAGTTGTCTGTCACTCAACATAGCAATAGCATTCTTCTTGGGATAGGGAGGTGATGCAGACCAAAAGGTACCTCAGAATAATAGAGTAGATTGAAATAACTCTTAGGAATTTTAAAACCCTGTGGCTTCACAGTTCGCGCGGTCTTGTATCACACAAAGAAGATTGAAATAACCTTAATCACTCCTAACTCTGCGTGATCACACCATGCAAAGTATCTTTGCATCACACAAAGACTTGTATTTGCTGGCAAATTATGTTCTTCATTCATTCCTTCATGGAGACTGGAATACAACCATATATATAAAACATTCTGCGACGCATTACTTTAACTACCATCTAGTAAACGAACTCGAAACTAACTTTGACTCGACTTCTAGGTCCTATTAAAGACTCTTGAAAAACGACAACTATGGAAAATGACACTAACTTATGACAATTGTAAATCATCCAAATATTGCCACCATGCCAAGCCTGGAGCCCCCGGGCGCCACATAAACTTTCAACTGGTCGCCACTGTCTCCATCAGAGTGGTCGCTAAGAGATGATACTAGTTCCCCTTAGTTTCAAGATTTCACCTTTAACTCACTATTATGAACAACGACACTTTTGAAACTTTCAAAATGGATCGCCTACCTGATCCAATCAAATATAAGAAAATGGGAGAAGTTGTCTTGTGAAGTGCGCTAAGAACCAAGTAGAAAGTCATGTTAAAGTCTCAAACCAACCAAATGTAAGCCACCGAGGGTTCAAATTTCACTGCCAGTCCTTCCAAATTTGCATTAAGGTTTTGAAAGAGCTTTTATTTACAGCTTATATGAGCTTATTTTCTCACAGGTATTTTTAATAAAATTATAGGTGTTTTGAATAGTTTATGTAATAGTTTATGACTTCTATAAGCTTTATTTTAACTTATTTTCCCTAATAAGCTTCAAGGAAGCTTATCAAAAAAAAAATCTAAAAAACTATACGTAGCTTCCAATAATCGACATCTTAATAACAAAATGTCACATTTAAAAATTTGTAAAAATAAAAAGAAATTCAGAAAAATTATGTAAAATAATTAAAATTCTGTGAAAATTTTATGTACAAATAGGAAAATTTTCTAAAAAATATAAAATAAATTTGAAAAAATCATGTAAAAAAGTAGAGTAAATTTTTGAAAAATTATGACAAGCCACTATTTATTCAAACACTCCAATTTTAATCAAGAGGTGCTGTGTAGTAATACATCCAAACACTTTAAAATAATATATAAGCTCTTTTTAAAATATGCATCAAAACATAAATAACTTATTGAATAAAGTACTTATGACATAAGCCTCATCTAATAAGTTTTTATAAAATAAGTGTTTAATTAAACCGTTTCTACTCTCGAACAAATAATAGCTTAATTAAACATCCAAACTCAATAATAGGTATATAATGAATACCAATTATAATCCTTTTTCTTCCATGGGAATAACCCTTATTTCACTTCTTTGTTTTCCATGTAATTAATTAAAATATAAAAAATCCACTCATTCATTTCCAAGGTTTCTATAGTTGAGGAAAAAGTTAATTGATTACAAAAACCAAAAACGAATGTAGTTGTGTTCTAGCGGTTGAGCTTTTTACTGGTCCCATCTATCTCGTCGACGAGTAAATGTCCGAAAAGTATGACTTAAAGGCGATTTTTGTGACGCACGACCGCTTTAAAACACCTCACATGATAAAAATAAAAATAAAAAGGAAAAGCTAAAACATGTTTGTTTCCTCGCTTAAAAATTATTATTTGTGAACAATTTTAAAAAGTCATATTTTTTTCTTTTAACAGTTGTTTAATATGAATATAATGCTAATTCAATGCAATCTCATACCCAGACGCGCTGAATAACAAATCAAACAAAAGCCCCTTCCATGAACTTTCAATCAACAAATGCAAAAATACGTATAGAGGTCTAAAACCCAAGCATCTCACATATGCCTCTCGATACTACGCAAGAAAACAACCAACTCTCCTAAAACCTCGAGCCTTCTGACGGCGCGACATGAATATCATGCCTTTTGTTGTGTTGTCCCTCACGTGCGCCTCCATACCCGCACGCTAAACGCCAACAAACCAAACAAAGCCTCCACACTCTCTTCTAAATCAACAAACTGGGAAATAAATTACAAAAAGAGCCCCCGAACTCAAAACTCTGCCAAAACCAAGCTCGAGCATCACGTTAAAAAACAATCAACTGTCCTAAACCCCGGGTTCAGAGAGGACCATGGCGACATGAAGATCACGCCTTTTGCCATCCCTCACGCGCGGCCCGCGCATACCCGACGCCAAGAGTCAAACAAACCAAACAAAGCCTCACCGATTTTAAGTGAAAATTTAAAGAATCTAGGATGTATCATGTATATATACTCATTTTATATTATATTAAAACGGGTTTTTAAGACATGAATAATTCACATCCATAGAATCCTATAATTAATTATTAGGTAAATCCTCTAATGTATGCTAAGATAGGCCCCTTTATGGAACTCCAGAAATCTCATGATCCCAAAGTTAATAATCAAGTAAATTGACATCTTAAATACAACAAGTAAATTCAATAACTAGTTGGCTTTAAAGTCTCTGATTTA
This sequence comes from Tetrastigma voinierianum, assembly GCA_016808115.1. Classification (NCBI taxonomy): domain Eukaryota; kingdom Viridiplantae; phylum Streptophyta; class Magnoliopsida; order Vitales; family Vitaceae; genus Tetrastigma; species Tetrastigma voinierianum. The sequence goes on from JAEQBH010000809.1 coordinate 461,794, forward strand.
ATCTCAATGATTATGTTTTTAAGCCCTTTGTTAGAACATTTCTCAAAGATTTATTCGATCCTAAGACGTAACCTCGCAAATTATTACGTCTAAATCGACTCCAACATTCGCTATTAAAAACAATCAACAAATCAATAAATCAATTGTGTAATTCAAGGCAAATATGGAAAATAAAATTATTAAATTCCTAAAAATTATAAAAATGTAAAATTGGTAGGGAAATGGTAGGCTCATAAAAACCCATAAACGTAGCTCATTTCGGGATATGGTAAGAAAAGCGAAATCTCCATTAAAAGATACATTCTTTATGTAACGCCATAAAGAAGGCCCAATCTGTTCTGGTCAAAAGATACATTCTTTATAAAAACGCGCAAATAAGGCCCACCCGTTTGGTCAAAAGATATGACTTTTTATAAAAATTGGTCAAAAGACATCATTCTTTTTGGCAAAAATGGCAAGTGGCGACCACCCGTTTGGTCAAAAGATATGATTATTTTTTATAAAAATTAGTCAAAAGATATGATTCTTTTTTATAAAAACGTGCCGCTCCATCTTCTTCTTCCTCTGAACTTTGTCGTTTGATGCCCAGCCCTCTTAATTTCTCTGCCAGCAAGGTCCACCCGTTCAAAAACTCTTCCTTCGGAAAAAATGTACCTGTATATTTTACCATCAACGTCCTTAGCAGAATAAACAGAGAAGGAATCTTTCCATCTTTTTAGCCATTTCTACTATTCTACTCAGATTTTATAAATGGTCGAATAAAGATTGATAAATGGATTGTTTCAGTTGGATCGGGCCATTGTGTTCTTTGCCTCTTCTTCTTGAAGCCATAAGCAAACAAGCCCCGCTAACTCTTTTCTTTGTTTATTTTCTCTTGAAGCCGGAAATTCCACCCGCACTTGAATTCTAAAAAGAATGGCTAAACCACGCTTTTTTGTAGATAAGTCGAAAGCAACTTGGCTTCGTACAAGAAGCTTCCTTGTTTGGAGGAGTGTAAGGGGCGATAAGCCCCGCCGCGTAACGAGCTTGGAACGATTAGTTCTTCGGATGAGGCAAGCGCAACAAGCACCGACGGCAGATCGGACTGGATGAACGGGGATGAGATGTACTATGATGCCGGCGATGTCATCGACGGCTCATCGTCGACCGGAATATCACGCCGCATAGGAGGCTCCAGACCGGGGTTCGTGAGTAGTTCGCTAACTCAGTATCTTTGCATAAGCCGCCATTGATTCATGAGTCGGATGGCGATCAAGGAGATCAACGTCAAGACTGAGAAGATCTCTCGCCACGTCCTGTGTATTGTGTCGAAATGCACGATCTCCGTGAGCCAGAGCCTTCCAAATCCCAATGAAGCAAGTACGGGTAGTTAAAGAGTCCCAATCAGAGAAATGGACGTGGTAGTGAATGAAAGACAAAGTAAGCCGTTACAAATGTCGGCCGATCAATGGAGAGTCAAGAGAGTGGTGGCCATCGTGGAATGGGTGGCCTTGGCAAACTACTGGCAAGAAAGCTTATAAATGACCCTTGATGTTAATCACCACTTTTCAATGTCGCGCTGCGTATGTATCTCAAGTGTATACAATCCGAGAGCTTCTCTAATGGGGATAGCCAATAAATATTGCATTAAACATATCACATGTGAATATGGATGAGAAATCAGTTGGAACAGGTTTCTTAGGCACCTTTGACAGGAAAAGGTATTTGATAGTGTTGGATGATGTGGCGGAGAACCAAGTTTCGGAGTCCATGATCAGGCCAGATCTTCCAGTCAAACGTAAGGTAGCAAGTTTATCACTACACGTTGAACCAGCTAGACGGGTTGAATGCCCATGCAAAGCTCTATCAACTCCGTCCCTCGGGGAAAAAGAGAGTTGGGAGCTCTTCTCAAGAAAACTTTTCCAACCGGGAAGTAGAAGTACAATATCATGTGTCAATGTCCCTGCAGTCGAAGATGTGGGAAAGAAGATTTGATAGAAATGCAAAGGCTCGTCTCTAAATAATGCGGGTATCGGAGGGCTTCTATCAAGAAAGAGGAAGACTCTGCATCTGGGAGAAAATACTTAGAAGCATGGAGTGGCATCTAAGTCAAGGCCCCGAAGTCGCGGCATGGGAATTCCTCCCGTCAAGTTACGTAGATCGCCTTTATTTCTTAAAGTCTCGCTTCCTTTATCGGTGGGTGTTTTTTCTGCAGGATCGTGGAATAAAGGCAAGTAAATTGATCCGATGTGGATTATGAGGGATTTGTGCAAGGTGGTAAGAAATCGTGGAAGCAAGATTGGTGAAGATTATTTAGAAGAATTGATTCATAGAAGCATGATTCGCGCTAGTCAAAGAGAATGGATGGAAAGAGTAAAGTCTTTTCGTCGCACTACGATCTCCTTCGCCGATCTTTGCTATTTCAAGCCAAAGATCTGCCAAAGTTTTTCTTCGCGAGGTAATGCGGAAACATTTTCATCTTTTGCATACCACCTTTAACCCTCGCCGACTCATTGCTCATGACTTTCAAAACATTTCTCAGCCATTTCAGCAATCGCCACTCGCTCCGATCTTAATTGAAACTCCATCTTGGTCATTCTCGCGGAATCCTCATTCTGCTTACAGCGCTAAATTGTCGATACAAGTTAGATCTAACTTAACCGCCGATCCTCGATCGTGGAAATACCGAAATGAAATCGCTTAAAGGAAATTGGTGAATCTATCTCACTTGAAATATTTTCGCTTTTCTCAAGTCCCCGTGAGAACAAGATTTCCCTCGTCCATAGGTAGACTCATTAACCTAGAAACCCCGGATTTACTGGGTGATATTTTCTTTTTAGGGATATTCCATTTTCAATTTGGAAGTTGCACCAATTAAGGATATATCTATACTTAAATATCCCGATCTAAGAATGCTACGTGATCAAAGGTGCTTTAGTAGTCATTTGCATCGATAAGATGACCAACCTCCGCACGCTATATGTGGAACAACATGGATGGTGGTGAGAAGGGTCTACCAAAGTTAACCCAACTTAGAAAACTACACACGGCGGGGCCAAACATAAGAAGTAATAGTTCATCCGACTAATCTTCCCATCCAACCTTGTTGAGTCGATATTGGTCTATCGTCAAGCAAAGCAAGACCCCATGTCGATTTAGGCAAGTTACCAAACTTAAGGGCTTCTAAAAACAATAGACAAGGCTTATATCGGAAAGAAAAATAACTTGTTCTTCTCCTCGGGCGCCCTACTCAATTTCTCGAGATCAATGGTTCACTTCATTTTAGAAGAGTTGATAGTGGAGGAAAGTGCACTGCCTTCCTTGAAAACCCTGTAAATTTAAGGAGTGTATTGAAGATGGAAAACTGCTTCATCGCCAACCTGAAAGTCTCAAATAAGTAAAGCTAAAGAATATAAACTATAGCCTAATTGAAGAGATTAAACACGTAGGGAGTAAGAATTCGACTAAGATCTGGCCTTTAGGACACCAGCGTCATAAACAATGGGGGATCACAGCATTGCCAACATTGGAAGGCATCTCCAAGTTTGATTTTAATTTCTTTTATTGTTTTATTTTCTTATGTCTTTTCTCGTATGCATCCAACGCTCAGATATTGGTGTGTTCTTTTCTCCTTACGGGTTTGAAATTCATGTAAAATTGATGCAGCTTGTTGTAAAAATAATTTCAAGATGGGTAACAAATTCATGTGTTTGAAGGTACCCACATCTCCTAAAAGCTCAAGCTTCAGAGGATTCTCAGAGTTTGTTAGCGATTAGTTCTCTAACTTAAGAATATTTTCCTTTTCTCTTCGTAAGTGTTTTGAACGTGAGAATGGGAATCAAGAATCCCTTTCAAATCTTATGTCTATTTGAATCAATAATTGATTATTCTAGTGTTTGATTAGCTTACAAATCTTACGTAAGAATGATTGTTTATTTCTATTTCAATATTACCGGAATGAAATGAAATAAATTGATACACAATACCATATCACAAGATTTTAAGAGTTTAAAATATAAGTAAGTTGATACTCAGTTACTATTTTTATTTCAAGTCAATTACTGTTACATAATTATTATCATTTTTTTTAATAGTAATATTCTATTCTTTAAATTTTAAGATTTAGATTTTATTTTTAATAAAAAAATAAAAATCATTTTGTAATTAGTTGCAGGAACTGTCTCATTGCAATCTTTGTTTGATATTATGACTTTAAAAAGTCAGCTTTAGAAATAACTGTATGAATTTTAAAAAATATTTTAAATTGATGAAGATAATTTTTTTGTAAAATTTAGAAAAAATAATCATTATTTCAGAATTCGAATTTATATACAAAAATCAAGATTTATAGTATTAATATGAAGGTAAACTTTTGGTGGCAATCTGTGGGTATGTTTGATGAATAGTTTCATAGTAAATGATGATTTTGCTTTTATATTTTACAAAGTTAATAGAAAAATGAGAATGGCAAAGATCAAAGCTGCTTATACTTTTCCGACTTTTTAAGCTTATTTTTGATTAAAAATACTTTTATGAGAAAATCAATACTTTATTTTATTTTCGAGTAAAAAAATAATTTATTTTATTCCGCTTTCTGTTTACTGTGAGCATTAGATTGAAACAAGTTTGATGAATAAAATAAGTATAAAAATATTACTCTTAAGTTTTTATATTTTTAAAGAGATCGTGGAATCAAAATTACCATATATATTTCCATGTAGAATCAAAATCCTACTTAGAAGTCAAATTTGATAAGTAGGGATTTTGATTTTTTCAATATAGGTGAAAAAAAAAGATATTTGATTCCATATTCTCTTTCAAAAAATATTAAAACTTACAATTATTATTTTATGCCTATTTTTTGTTCATCAAGATAGTCCAATGCTTTAAGTTAAACTACAAGAAGAATGCCATATTTTTTTCACTCAAAAAAATAAAATATAGTGGCTTTAATCGAAAATAAAATAAAATAATGATTTTCTCATAAAGTATTTTTAATCAAAAAATAAAATAAAGTATTGATTTTCTCTTTAAAAATCTAAACACACCCAAATATAGTTTGAGGAGTTTCTGTTTTCTATTCTCATTACAAAATATAAAAAAACTTAAAATCATCATTTCTAATCTTTAATTTCTTCATCCCATCGGAGTTTTGGCCTTCCTATTAATTTCATTTCAAAAATACTCTCTACTACCCCCCAACTTTTGATCTCCTAAAAGAGTTCCACTCACAAATAGCCATTATTTTCTTAAATCTTTTACTAAAAATTTATCTTCATCAATTTAAAGTATTTTAAAATTTTATGCATTTTAGTTATTTCCTAAAATGGCTCTTAAGTCATAATATCAAAACAAGATTGGAGCACGAAAAATAATTTATTTTTTTAATTCCTTACAACTAAATACAAAATAATTTTATCTTTTTTATTAAAAATATATAATCCTAAATCATCAAGTTTCAAAAATAAGATATTACTATTAAAAAAAAATGAGAACTAATTATGTAGCTTATCTAAGTTGACTAAGTAAAACAATTATTCGGGTAAATAACTAATCCTATATATTCTTTTAAACTCTTAAAATCATGTTATAGCAGATACTGTCAATTTATTTCCTTTTTTTTCATTCAAATTCCTAATATTAACAAATAATTTAAATAGAAATAAATGGAACAATCATTCCCATATTAGATTCCTAAACAAATCCAAACACTAAAAATGGAATCAAATTATTGATTTCATTCCATGAGAAATGTGAATTTCCAAAAGAGATCTTCGCCATTCTCATTCTTTATTCCAATGTACCAAACACACCCTTACAGTATAAATATATGTTCCCTCACTTCTTTAATAAATGAAAATCAAAGAGTTAGCGACCGTGTCTCACTCCGGACACATCAACTCGTCATATAGTCAATTCCGACTACTTTTCCAACGCACTCCCGTATCTACCCATCTGACAAGATATGTCTACACGCGGCTGGTTGCTTTTTTACTTAACGCCAATGTAACTTTTTCGGTGCTTATCGTCGACAAAATGATAGCATTAAGTATTAAGTTGTTTGGTTTTAACATTAAAGCTGCGAGGATAACAATGCGGGGACAAATTATTTTGGGTTCTCGTCCCGCCTCACTCTTAAATCTATTAATAAATTAATTAATTTTTAATCTGCTTTTTAAAGGGTTCGCTTATTTTCAAAACCCAGACAGTTCGTGTATTGTTACCTCTATAAAACCTTTCAGAAAATTAGAAATTTTCAAAAATGGCAAAAATGTTAATAAAAATAATAAATGTCATAAGGGTTCGTCCGTGTGAAGCCAAAAATTCTCAGGATCTCGATAATGAAATCCGGGATCATACCGCAACCTCGGCTCCGCCGAAATCTAATGACCCGCGTGGTGTTTCATCACCAGACAAACGAAAATTTTTTCCGATTTTCTGGGTGATAAGTTGTCAATTAGTCCAGGGACGAGATTTTTACGAAAATCTTGAAAGTCAGGAAATGACTTAGGTTAAGTTCATTTAAAATAAAGTAAACCGAAAAGAAATAAATTGTTTTGTGGCGTAAAACGACCTCGAATCTTGTTATTAATAATGAACTTATATATCCAAAATAATAATAATGTTTCACCCGATTATATTTTTAAAAATAATTTTTATTATTTTATTTCCTTTATACTTTAATATACACAATTATTATAATGTTTTTTTAATAAATAATTTATAAAATTACAATATTTTTATTTTTATGAAAATATTAATTTCTAATATAATAAAAATAAAAACAAACATAAAAATTAAAAATTAAAAATAAAAACAAAATAAATGTAAATCTGGAAGTAGTTTGGGAATTTTCCCATTTCCGTCCCGCCTTGTTTGCTGAATTCTTTAAATTCAGATGTTCGAATTAAAAAAATAAACGAGGCCTGCCTGGATGAGCATCACATCCCAAACCCTCCTGCTATCATCCATAAGAGTATATTGCTAGCTCTTTCTCTTCTTGTCGACAACGATTGAATTTTTCTTATTTTGTGGAAAATGATTCTTTTCCTCGACGTAAAAGCGCAAATATTTTCACTTTTTCTATTTAGAACTTTTTTAAAAAATTTAAGCAATAAGTCATGAAAATTTAAAAACAAATATTAATGAAAAGCCATTACTTCTCAAGATTAAGTCAAAAAACAAACGCCACCTTAAGTATCTTGGTGCATTAGGATTAAGTACATACGTAACCCATTTGACCTATATGCTCCGGCTTAAGGGGGAATGTTAAGGATTAGTTTCCTAATCCATTTAGGAATATTTTCCTTCTTTTCTTTTCTCTTTAGTCTCCTAATCAAAGAGTTATTTTTTTCTTTTAACAGTGTTTAAAACGAATATCATGCCTTTTAACACCTCCCTCATGTGCGGCTCCATACCCTCACGTGAAAGTCACAACCGAACAAGTGTCTTTCATGGATTCAAATCAACAAATGGGAATAATTGATAAAGAGAGGTTGTCTTGAACCCAAGACCCTCGCCATGCACTGAAAAGTCAGATACCATATTAAACAACCAACTCTCCAAAAGCTTCAAGCTTGTAGATTCGAATTTATCATGAATATCATGCCTTTAATTCTCCTTTCCACGTGCGACCCATACCGCATTTAGAGTCAAACAAACCAAACAAAGTCCACCATGGACTTTTAATTCAACAAATGGAGAATAAATTACAAAGAGTTCTCGAACTCAAGGCCTCTTGGTAGACCAAGCTCTGATACCATGTTAAACAATCAATCCTCCTAAAATCTCAAGCGGATTCGACATATGAATATCAAGGCTTTTTAACATAGTTTCAAAAAATCCCATAGAGATTATGAAAAATAACTATGAAAATAGCGCTCCTTCCATCCTGAAGAGCAATTGCCCACTCTAGCAATACAAAACAACATGTAATAATTCAGACCTTTAATTGATGTGTTTTAAATTGAATTATTAAATGAATTTTCCTAGGTATATATTTTATTAATCCTAAAGAGTTATTTCGACATAATATGTTATTTCTCGACCCTACAAATTATCTAAATAATTATCATTATGCATTATTACCAGAATATATAAGCATTTCATTATTGCTCGGGATTTTAATTAGATATGCCCAAATTATGTAATTAGGGGAATTAATGGTATGGTTTAAGCTTAGGAGTGAGGGATTTAGAACAAATCTATAATCTTTGTCAGTCTGATCTCAACCTCCATCTTCATGTGGGTTATCATTACATGCTGCAACATCTGTCCACGCCAGGCCCCATTCCCACGACCTGATTGTCAGTCTGATGATCGAAAGGTGGTCCCCACTTCTACCACCCTTGTATTGTTTCCCGGCCCGCCTAAGCTACCCGTCTCTCACTGAATCACGCCCCCGCAAGGCTCTCTTCGCCTCCTTGCCGCCGGGACTGCTCCGGGCTATTTCCCGGGCCACTCCGCCCCAAACCGACACACTCAGATCCGAACTCCCCCGCCCCCAAAACTTAAGGATCCGGTACCCCTTGATCGACGCCCAAGGTCGCTTTGCCTGAACTGAGGGTGGAGCTCTCGCCGGAGTTTGGGATCACGTGGCCGATTCCGCCGACCGGCAGATCCCTTCGGGACATGAAAACGATCACATTTTTTGGCTTCCGAAATGGCTCGCGGGAGTTCCAATCCACCCGGCAACCCTCAATTTTCCGCCACCGCCGACTCCGCGCACCGGGAAGCGTGCCAGAATGCAATGCTCGTCTCGTCTCCGTGTTCGACACCTGCCGTGATTCGAGCTTCTAGAAAGAATCTATACCCTAAAACGCCGTGCGGTGAACTCTGGTAATCAGGTAAATTGTTCGATACGATTTTAATTGTTCGTAATTGCTATTTTAATATTGAAAATGCCTTATTTATCGCTTAATTACTCGTAATTGTGTTTCAGCAGATGTAAACTTTTAAAGTACATACGCCTCACTGGATGTTGTGTTCTTGGCCTTATCCCGTGTAAATAGAACCGCCGATTTTTGATTAAACGTATCCTTACTTATATCCGAGTTATTAATGTAAGTATCATTATTTATCCGTTACAAATTGTATCAATCGCGTTTATCGTGATTTGTCGCCCTTGTGTCGATCGTCGAGCCAGGATTTATCTCAGAAGCTGTGGCCCGCCGACTACTGATAAATCGTGGCTATTAGGAGTGTATTTCTTTATCGTGCCCGAACCGCTTTTAAGGTGGAGTTAAGTCCAACTTTTAGGAGGTTTTGGCCGAATTTTCTGTGAGAATTTAGATGTGCTTTATATCAAGTCTAGCCCGTGAATTGCCCAGTCTAGTCTGGGGGAAGCTGCTTTAAACCTCAATCTCGATATTGATTATGTCTTTTCTATTCTAGATTGTCCCCGACGCCTACGCAAGCAGCCTCAGCGTAGGAAGCTCAAGTAACTGACAAAGGAAGCGACATCATATAGTTTATGGACACATCATCTCGCATGCATCGTGATAGCATTTATGGTATCATTACACCCCATCATCACTTACATGATTATTACTATTGAATTGTATTTACTATGGTAATTAAATTATTTAGTTGTTGGTGAAATATACCGCATATGAGACCTAAGTAGGATGATGGATGTGGGAGTGTATTGTCGGGTGTGATATTGCTGCGGCATTGTATTTGAAATGTTTGTAATGGGAACTATAGCAGACATACCACCTAATGGATTACATCGTGATCAAGGCGCACTCTGGGTGATCGGTCAGATTATGTTATGCGGTTATGGTTACGTGACATGAGTTCCCGCTGAGCGCTTTTCCTGGCGTTTATGTAAGGTCCCCGTCGAAGGCGCCCCGGGCTCTTATCAGAGAGGCGGCGATACAAAGCTAGTTGCCGGAGTTAAGGGACCGGGTCGAGTAGTCTCTCAGTGGCTCACCATAGTTTACTGGATTAAGTGTCGATTGAGTTAAGGACCCTCGGTCGAGCATTTCCTCTCGTGGCACCGCCACATTGGATTTGAGAGAGCCGTATGGCTCAGAGTACTGAGCATGGTCTCGCTAGAGTTTCGATTTTGCATGATTATGGATGATATGAAACTTAATGTGTGTGCATGTATACTTACGGAGTGTATCATATACCCGTAATTCTACATGTGGGCGTGTATCCGCTGGCTGTAGATGTGGTATAGACTATATGGATGTGTTAACTCACTCGTGACTCCGATAGCCTCAATTTATTTTTCGTGCATCAAGGCAATTCCTCCTTCTCTGTGATCCTTGATAACCCACCAATTCCTCTTCCTTCACTATGCGTATATACTATTAAGTATATTATTCACCCTTGTCTATTTCATCTAGGCGTCACCCAATATTTGGATATTAAATATTGAAATCACTCGTATTCTATTAATTGCATACATTGTCGGAGGCTGCGGACCTAGATTTATCTCTCCCTATCGACACCTATTAGTTGACGCCATAAGGCGGCACTGCGTTCGTGTGATGATAAGTGGTATGAGTATTTCCAATTCAGTTTACTACGGCTCTTGGCAAGGGTTTTGCGACGCTTCTCATTCCTAGCGCTTGGCCATCACGCCCTCATGCTCTGTCGTGACAAAGTTGCATCGTGAGCCATAGTTCATTTCATGGCCTAGAGTCTAAGTTTCAGATCAAGGAACAGATTGAGTTCCTGGGTCTCTTGTCCTGGTTATCATTGCATCTAGTTTCGTCGCCCTCCCGGTTAGGGCGGTCCGTTGTTATCCCGATACCAAAGCTTACTTTTAGTACGAAGACTAGACACCCAGGAAACATTGCAGCTAGCCGCGAGAGGCCGGCTGGGCCGGTACGAGGAGGCTCAGGAGGCCAACTACAGTGAGGCCATGCGCTTTATGGTATTCATTTCAAGACAATGAAATGTAGAAAGCGAGGCATGCTTCCAACTCCCTGATCATGTCTTGGTCCTCAGTGGTGCCCCAGGACACGAGCGAGGATTGCTATAATGCTTAATTATTCAGACATATACATGTTGTTCGATTAATGATATTGCAAGGTATAGCCCCGCTTACGCAATAGTTTATTCTCGCTAGATGACAAGTATGCAAGGGACCAAGCGCTTAGAATGACGCACAATGTGTTAGAATAAAGCTTTGCTGTGAGGTAGAAAGCAGAATCTTTAAGTCTCCTCCCACTTTCTGCAAAGAATACATGGATATTAAATCAGATCGAGAATTATTTCTAATTGTGGTTACACATTGGAATGATACTCCAAGAAGGTAGAAGTGACTGCTCTTCACAAATCGCTGATAATACCAAGACCACTCTGTCGGAAATGACAGAACTAAACATGAAATGTCTGGAATAGGTCAATGTGACATATCGTATAAAAAATAATGCAGATGTTATATCCTTTGATGCTTGAAATCCAGAGAAACTTGAGCCTATACTAGTTACTATTTGTTTTGAAACGCACACACGTGCCCATCCCATAAAAGAGGATAGTTATGCATTTCACTACTAATTGCACAATAAATGCATCTGGGACATAAAGCAATGAGCATGCATCACTAGGGCATGCATCATAAATCATATATTCTATTACGCATAAGCATCGTGACAGATCATGCATCAAGGTTCTGCGATGAGGGACATCATCACCCTGGTGCACAATGTTGTGAGAATTTTATTCAAAGAAACTATATCAAGGGATCAAAAGATTTATGAAGAGTGTATTCTATTAAAAGTATTTTATTAAAGGATTTCTTTAGCTTGAGGCCTCCTCGGATGGATCAGCCCATCAATACAACCATGGTAATCAAGGGTACTACGAAGGAGCTACAGATAAGGTTATCATTATGAGTAATCTTAGCTGCATGAGACCACCAGTTTCACCGGGTTATATCACGTGATGATAGCATGATTTCTGTTAATGCAAGTTAAATTTCAAAAGCGATGCCGAGGCAGCGATATTTATCGTGGTCCGATCTCTATGGTAGACATGGACCTCCTTGGTGACGACCACACCGGATGTGATGGATTTGATGTGATACTCACAAGGAAAACGGATCGGCGAGTTTCAAGATTTGCGCGCACCGATCGCCAGGAGAATCGGGGGTGATTTTTCGATTCGTGGATACACAAAGATGCCTGGCGCACTCCTCGCACAGCTTTGATACTTTTCGATCCAAGAACAACAACACAGAAGGACAATGCCAGCTTCCTGCACTGAGCTCTGCAATATCCATGTCTGTCACAGTATGCCAATGGAGGTGGTAGAGGCTCTAGCGGATGTCCCCACAAAATGCGGAATCTCCTGATACTTCTTCAGAGATGATCGCGTAAGTCCTGCCATCCATGAGATAATCTGGCCAGAGGCAACAAATACCTAACAAATTCCACTCCTTGCCACCTTTGCAGGATGACACCTCGCGGAGTTGAAGGAGCCTAAGGAGCAATTACAGATCTGCTGGGACAGTTGGGTTTCTTGTCAGCTCTAGTACTTCTCCCTCAAAAAGCCCCTTACCATTTGTGCGGAAGCAGATGGTTCACTACTGGGCCATGTATAGACTACGTGATAGCCGAACAAGGTGACTATTTAAGAACATTGAACCCTAAATAGATATTCTGTTTGACACCCTTAACGCAACATGTTTTCTAAGATTTAACATCTACACAAAGATATCATCAAATAGAATAAGATATGAGATGTTCCAAGACAAAGATTCGTGAACAGGTAATGTTTATTATGAGTTCTTAGTGATGCCTTTGACTCACTAATGCGCCCTAAGCAAATTCTTTATGGATTCATAACGTATGTTCAACCCTTCCTAGATCAAGCCAGATTGTCAGTTCATTGATGATATCTAGTATATTCTCTGAGTGAGGAGGGCTGCAGAGCATTCATGAAAGTACGGCAGACAGTGAGGAAGTATAGTCGCTGATATGCCAAATTTCCATGAACTTACGATGTGGTGGGCCGTATATGTAGTATCGAGGGAAGGTATTCAAGTGATCCTGTGGTTGTAGAAGATAGAGGCAAAGGATGGATTGGCAGACCAACCACACGTGATCAGGTCTCAAGTTTCCTCGGCTTAGCCGTAATATTATCGCCGCAAAGTGTGATTCGGCATTGCTGCACCTTTAACTCGCTGGTTAACCTGCAAGAGTTAAATTTCAAAGGGACGTGAGGGTCAGGAGGCCAGTTTTCATAAGTCAAGGATTGTTCTCTGACTCCTCCGCCCAAAGGCTAGCATTACCTCTGCCAGAGATTATACGTTGTATCGCGACGCCCGCAGCTCTGATCGGGGGTGTATCGATACATTTTGCAAGGTGATTGCTTATGCTTCTTAGGCAGTCGGGCGAGGCATGAGCGTAATTACTCCCACTCATGACTTGAGATGGCGGCGTGATCCTTGCATTGAAGATCCGAGACATTACCCTCGGTATGGTGAGACGTGAGATTTTCACTGGACACAAGAGTTTGAAATATATTTTTCAATGTGGCGGAGCTAAATTTGAGACAGAGAAGATGGCTGGAGTTGCTTAAGGACTATGATCAGACGAGATTCAATATCACCTGTATAATGGTGGTAGATGCTTGAGTAGGAAATCATCAGTGCCTCGCCCACATTAGTGCAGGTGTGCAGGGAAGCTGGCAATTGATCAAGGAGTCAGAAGTGAACAGACACTACAACCAGTGTGTCAGAGTCCGACACTCTTTAGCACATTTCGTAGTCAAACCGCCTGATGATGCACTAAGACAACCTCAAAGGCGCAGACCCAATGCCGATGAAGATTATAGACAGGTCTCAAAGAGTGGTCAAAGATGACTTTGTGGATTAGGGATGATGCACGCCGAGATCAGGGTACTAGGTTGTGCACCCTCGATGTTGATGGACTTGTGAAAAGAGATATGCAGCAGCTCATCATACAAAGCCTTACAAGATCCATCCCGATTCATCAAGATGGCATCACATGATCTTAAGGGTAACTATTGGTGAGTGGAAAGTGAAGAAGGATGGAAGTGAGTTTAGATCCAAGTGTTCGCACTTCCCGCCAAAGAGGTGTCAAACTCTGAGCATCGTAGGTCGCCCTGGTTAGCCGCAGCCACTCCCCATTCCAGAGTGGAAATGGGAAAATATTACCATGGACTTTGTGACTGGGTTACCTCGAACTTCGGCAGGGTATGATTCCATTTGGGTGATAGTAGATCGAATGACTAAGTCGGCACACTTCTTACCCCAGGAAGACGACTTTTCCGTAGCTGTGCATGCTAGTGTATATATCGATAGAATTTACACTTTCACAGATCCCGCTGATTTGTCCGGGATGCGTAGGGCCCCAGCCTACTAGGTTTTGGGCTGAAACTCACAGGTTTGGTACTGATTGGATTTTTAGCATGCCTTTTCACCTCGGGGATTTGGATGCTGGATACCTGAGAGGATTATTCAGACAATGGAGGACATGTTTAGGATGTGTGTGATGGATTGGAGGCCAATGGACAGCATTTACTTTGGTGGAGAGTTCATAAGGGTCATCAACAAGCATTTACGCAGACGCATGCGCCTCAGCTTGAGTAAATAATGCGTGAAGTGCATCACCGCTATCGTAAGCAGCCGGTGAGTGCGAAAGGCTGTCCTGAATCGGGCCCAAACACTTCCTAAAAAGATCCCATTATTCGTACGCTGAGGACTCGAAGTGCATGGGCAGCCAAGTGTAATTTTTCAAGAGGAGCCAGATGGAGTTTCCGTGTAGGTGAGAGTATACTCGAAGGTTTCAACAGGCGTGATGAGATTTGGTAAGAAAGGAAGTTAACACTCGTCACGTGGGACCATTTTGAGATTGTGGATAGAGTTGGGGATGAAGCTTATCGACTGGAGTTGACATCTAATTTCGCCACGTTCAGCCCTGGGCCTCGCTTAGCATCTATGCCGGTGTTAATATGTGTCCGATCCTTCACATGTGCTACAGCCCGGCATAGCGCAGAGGCCGTTGAGGAATTTCAAGTCATGAGTGAGCAACCTCAGAGCCATCGTGGATACCAGTTCGCCAACCCGATCAAAGTCATTTCGATGGTCAAGGTCCCGCGCTAACCACCGATCAAGGAGTGCACTGGGAAATCCTGCCAGATTGCCTTCGCCCATGGCTCTATACTTGTTCCAAGCTGATAAGGTATACTTTATTCCCAAATCTCGAGGATCTAATTCCTTCTTTAAGGGAGGAGAATGTAATACAATTGTAATTAATTGATGTGTTTTAAATTAATTATTAAATTTAATTTTTCCTGTGTATATATTTTATTAATCCTAAAGAGTTATTCAAAATATAATATGTTATTTCGACCCTACAAATTATCTAAATAATTATCATTATGCATTATTAATTGTAATATATACATTTTGTTATTGTTGGGATTTTTAATTAGATAAAGTGCCCAAATTCAAGTGTAATTAGGGACTTAATGGTATGGTTTAAGCTGTATGTAGGATTTAGAACAAATTTGCAACTTTACTCAAATTCCATCTCAACCTCCCACCTTCTCTTCTCTCTCTCCCCTCGACACCTCACTTGGCAAGGCCTACTCCCTAGCCGGCGCCATTCACAGACATTCCGGCCGCACCGATCCGTCCGTCCGACACCGGAAAAGGTATCCCACCTCCGCCACCCTTGTATCGCTTTCTCGCTCACCGTTACTCTTCGTCTCGCCGAATCACGCCCGCAAGGCTCTCCCCTCGCTCTGCCGGGCCGCGACCGTTTCCGGCCACTTCCGGCCACCGCCCGCAACCGAAGGCCTCGTGATCTCGACCTTTCGCCCCTAAAAGAAAGATCCACCCCTGACTACGCTCGCGTCGTCTTTGCTTCAAGTGAACTGTGGTGGAGCTCTCGCTGGAGTCGGGATCGCGCCGATTCCGCCACCCGGCGATCCTATCTAAACGATCAAGATTTTTGGCTTCCGAGCCATCGCGTGGGTGTCCTAGAATCTATACTCCAATCACTTTTCTCGGCCACTTCGCCACATGCATGACCGGAAGCGCAGCAGAATGTGAACGTCTCGCTCTGCTCCGTGGTTCACTTGCAAGGCTGTAAATGTTCGATATTCGTATTTTAATTGTTCGTAATTGTTATTTTTTAATATTGAAAAATGCCTTATTTATCGCTTAATTACTCGTGTTCGTGAGTTTTGAAAAGATGTAATCTTTAAAGTATATACGCCGCTTGATGTTGTGCTTTATTTTATCTCGCGGTAAATGTAGGAACCTTGATTGGATTAAACGTATCCTTACTTATATCCGAGTTAATGTGTAAGTATCATTATTTATCCGGTTACAAATTGTATCAATTGTGTTTATCGTGGATTTGTCAGTTCTTTGTGTTTATCGGTTTAGCCGTGGATTTATCTGTAGTTGTGGCCCATCGATACCGGATAAATTCAGATATTATGTATTTTATCGTGTTCGGAACCGCTTATGTGGAGTTAAGTCCGCTAGGGAGGTTCCGTCGAATTTTCGTGAATTTAGATGTGCCTTACAATGTCTAGCCTCGTGGGAATTGTCTAGTCTAGTCTAGAGTTGCTTAAACCTCAATCTTGATATCGATTATGTCTTTTCTATTCTAGATTTGTCCTGGTCACTACGCCTGTGGCACCGAGGCGAGAAGCGCCAGACCCGATTTTTCAAAGGAGTTGATATCATATACTATGACACATCATCTCGCATGCACGTGATGCATTTATGGTATCGGGCTACACCCCATCATCACGATACGATTATTACTTATTGGAATTGTATTTACTATGGTACTAAATTATTTAGTTGTTATGAAATATATGCCCCAGATATGAGACTCCAACAAGTATGATGATGGATGAGCGTGTATCATTGCGTGATATTGCTTTCGCAGTATCATTTCTGAAATGTTTGTAATGGGAACTATAAAGGTGACATACCACCTAATGGATTACATCAGGACCGCGTGCGCACCGGTATTGATCAGATTATGTTATGCGGTTATGGCTATGGACATGAGTTCTCGTTGAGCTCTGGATGCCGAGGTAAGGTCCTTGGTCGAATGCTTCCTGGCGCCTACAGAGTATGATATGTTAGTTGTTGATATATCCCGGGCTTCCAGTAGTCTCCTCAGTATGCCACTCATAGTTTATCGGATTAAGTGTCGATTGGAGTTATGACCCCGTCAGCATTTCTCTCAGGCACCAGCCACATTGATTTGGAGAGTATCGCATGGCTTGTAGTATTGAGTATGTGGTCTTGCTATATTCTCGATTTTTGCAGATGATTATGTGATGATATGAAACTTAATGTGTGTGCACATGTGCTACTTGGCTGGAGTGTATCATATAATCAGAATTCTATATGTATATCCGGGTCGGGTCAGATGTGGTATAGACTATATATGTTAACTGCTCTCGTGATCGATACCTCAATTTATTTTTCGGTACTGTCGCCTCCTCCTTTCTCCTGCATCCTTGGATAACCCCGCCGAATTCTCTTCCTTCACGGCGGTTATATGTGTACTATTATGACATTATTCACCCTCGTCTTACTACTTCTGCAGCGCCACCGCAAAGATTATACAAAAAATGTATTGAAAATCAGCTCGTATTCTATTAATTGCATACATTGTCGTAGGCATGTGGGATCGAGATTTATCTCTCCTCATCGACACCTATTAGCTGATCAGTTATATATATATATCATGTGTTCGCAGGATGATAAGTGGTATGAGTATTTCAATTAGTTTTCACACGGTTTCGGTGGCTTTATGCCTCTCCATTCCTGAAGGCTTCGGCCACTACTCAAAGTGTGTCGTCGCGGATGTACATCGCCTCCAAACTTAAAGCCACTGAGGTAATCGGGGATCACACATATCAAGACAACAAATTACCTACACTCCCACCTCACTACACTCCAGGTGTAACCAGTCAAACTGGCCCATGAGTTACCTCGAGTTCGACTGGTGAAAATACTCTTGAATCTCGACTGAGCACAGAGCTTCAGCTCGATGCCTCGAAAGTAGCTCCAAGTAGCTTAGCGAGTCAAGTTTGAGCATCATAACACCACCCGAGCCGGCTTAAAGTAGTTTAATTGAGCTATGATTTTTATTAATCTAATCAAACCCTTAGTTGGATTTCTGTGTTTAGTCATTTCTTTAGTATAATTATTTATTAATTCTTTAATTGATTTGAGCTATTGAGTCGAGTCTTCATAGCTCAAACTACTTTCAAGTCGAGCTTCAAAACATCTGGGGTGCTCGTAATGCAGCCCAAATGAGTTCGAGCTTCTTTGAGCTTGGCCCAGTCAAGCCTCGAGATTGGTTCTCAGACGAATTAACTCATTACACTCCTATGAATGCCACTCTTCTCTCCCATCCTGTTTCTTCAAACACTAGAATCTGGGCCGTCATATCATAAACCTGATAATCAAAACTAGAGTTTATGCAACCTGACAACTGCTAAAAGTGAAAAAAGAAAGACAAGTGCGATTGTAATGTTAATAAACCCCAAAGGTCCCTTAATCACGAAGAATAAACAAGAAAAGGGAAAGGTAGAAATAGAACCAATCATAAAGCTCTTCCTGAACAAATAACAGCTAAAACTGAAAACAATTCAGAAATTTTTTTACTAACGACAACTTTAAGAATTGTCCATTACGCTTTTTTTTTTTTTTTTTTGTAGTAATCTGAAAAAGAAAAGAAAAAATTGCAAGTACGATAACATTTCTTAGCACCTTCGCATCAGATAGTTTTAAAAGGCGTGTTTAAGGCACGCCAAGGCTCAAGGCACAATCGCTTCCTCGAAGCTTAGCACTGCATTCAAAACATGTGCCTTATTGAAAAGGCACGCCTTGCATAGAACGGTATGTTTTTTTATTAATTATGTTAAATGACCAAATCTCCTAAAAGCTCAAGCTCGTAGGATTTGAGTTCAATATAAATCTCATGTCTTTAACACCCTCCCTCACGTGCAGGCCCATACCCGCATGTCGAGAATAAAAAATAGAGTCCTTCCTCGCTGGACTCTCTAAATCAAATAAATGAGAAATAATAAATTGCAACGAGGTGGCTCAAACCCATAACCTCCAGCCAAACCCCGGGATCTCGACAAAGATATTAAATCCACCAACTCTCCTAAAAGCTCTCAAATTTCAGAAGATTCCAAGCTTAATATGAATACCATGCCTTTAACATAGCTTCCTTTAAAAAAATCTATATCTATAAAGAAATAACTATGGAAATAGCGCTCCTTCCATACGAAGAGCAATTGCCTACCTCGAAATACCAAGTAGCTTTTCGAGTCAAGCTCCGGCATCTAATACCCGAAATAAATCGTAAGTATGATAATAATTTTTCAACCAGACTTACCATTTTTCTCGATCTACCACCGTAAATTTGCAATAATCATCCATTACCATTTTCAAATTAATCGCGAATGTTATCAAGCTTCGAATATCACATGCATTCACGTAAATTACTCTTCTCTTTCTTCTCAAGTAGCTGCTTTGATGAAGCGCATTTAAAAGCCTCCGAAAAATTCATGCTCCACACGGATCGCCCGCTAGATGAGCAAATGCAAGCGGCATTCCCAGGCTTTCCGAAGCTTTAGCATCAAGCGATCGAAAATGCAAAATTCAAACCATTGATAATGGAATGAAAAGAACAACAAAATCGACCTAAAACTTAAAAGAGCCGAATAAATCTCATTTGCATCGCGCTAAATGTCATAGCCTTCGTGATATACAAAGTACACAGTATATAACATCCCTTTATACAAAGAAATTAAGAATAAAGAACGGTTTGAGATTTGTGATTGATAGTTGAAGAAATCTCACTCGCGAGCAGAGCAGAAATTCAGGTGGAATCAGGGCCGAGATCGGGAATTGTCTTACATGGGAGCTTCGCTTCAGTTATCAACTCGACCCATTTCGCCTTGAAATATTCGGGGCTTTTGCAAATGTGCTTCTTCCTGCCTTTGCTTCTAAACCCCGATCCGTGTCTTCAATACGACGCCGCTTTGTTCCTCCGCTCCGCTTAAACAATCGTTGCTTTAATCCACAGTCTCGAAATTCCTTTTGTGGACAAATCATAAAGCCTCCTCCGAAAGATAGGGCCACACTTAGAAATTTAGGAATTCTCAATAAGACACAAAATAAATTATTTAATTAAAAATTCAAATGTACAAAGTGCTTTAAAATATACTAACATAAAATATATTTATGGAATATGTTTTTTTTTACAATTAAACATTTTAGTTATAATATAATAAACTCAAACCCGATACCCTCTCCTTCCTATATCCTGTTTTTTTTCGAAACGTTGAACGCTCTACCACATAAATTATATATGATGAGTATTTTCTAATATGAATTTTAATAGCAAATACAAATACTTTTTTTAATAAAAGTAAGCTATACAAAATTATTATAAAATATATTAATTTTGGTCATTGAAATTCTTAAAAGGGTGTGATTTCAATAATATCTGTCTTCATTTAATTTTTTAAAATGGGATAGAGATGTATTAATTCAAAAATCATTTTGAAAACTATTAATGCAAATGTAGAAAACACTTGGAAAACCAAACATTCCAGTTTCAATAATATATATTTGTATTTGATTTTAAGGATATATCGGTGGATATTTTTATATAAATATCACAATAATTAAAATTATTCAAATATATTTTAATTTATAGTCAAAATTATTTTGAAAGTTTAGCAATGGTAATATCAATAGTTTTTTGATTTTTTATTAAATTTCTTTACTATATTTATATTTGTTTATTAAAAATAAATTAATTTTATATGGTTAGTGTTTTTCCAAAGGAAAATATTAACATAAAAAAAGTGATCGACTCTTTAATCAACCATTAATGAAAGAAATTAAATATTTGATGTAAAATCTTAAGCTAACTTTGTTCAATAATTTTACAAAAGATAAAAAAAAAAATTTAAAAAAAAAAAAAAAAAACACCGATATTATCAATAAATCCTCAAAAAATAGTTGTCCAAACCGTGATAGAGAGAGGAAGTTAAAAGTCCATATATATAAGATTTTAGCTCAACGCCGATATACTGGGAAGGTAGGAAGCAAACCATGCCAGGTCGAGAAGCAAATGCTTGCGCTAATTAACCTTAAATTGACAATATCGAGGAAGAGTCGAACGTTATAATGGTAGTATCGCGACTTATATAAGACTTTAATTCAAATACTATCAAGGCATTTTCTTGA
Source organism: Tetrastigma voinierianum (assembly GCA_016808115.1). Taxonomy (NCBI): domain Eukaryota; kingdom Viridiplantae; phylum Streptophyta; class Magnoliopsida; order Vitales; family Vitaceae; genus Tetrastigma; species Tetrastigma voinierianum. Next base: position 483,008 of record JAEQBH010000809.1, read on the forward strand.
GGGCGTAGGTCTAACAAATAAGCAAACCATGATCGACCGTTGAAACCCGTGTGCCACTCACACCCTTAACCTAATACTTGATGGTCGGGGCATATAATTTCACCTGGTAGTAAATCACTTTTAAAGTTGGTGTTACCCAAGAGCCGGCACTATCTTTAAGGGTTATTAGGAGCATCTCCAACCACACTCAACAAAAATAATGTTGGCTTCAAATATATATTTAAATATTCAATTCACTATTTTAGCCGGGCAATTTTAAAAATTCACTCCAACCACGCCAAAGAAAAATAGGTTACTACTTCAACTAACTTCAACTAACTCAACTAACTTTAACTAACTTTCTTCAATAATATAATTAAAAATGACAAGGCTGCATAACACGAAGCGCTATAATGATGATGTGTCGTGCCACGTCATCAAATTTAATCTTTAAATTTGTCAACTGGCCATATTTACAACAGCCATATTTTAAAATATTCAGCTTGAATCGAGGCATGGACACTCGTATCTATCAACATTATTTTTTGTTCCTCCTTCATTCGCTTCGATTTTGTACCTTCTCTTGTTCAATAGCCACCTTCCTCTTGTTCAACAACTAACTTCTCTTGTCTCACAAACCACCATTTTTTTTCCATGTAAGTGACCTTCTTCTCCGCCATCTCTTTTTCTCCTCCTTCATTCTCAAACAATTTCATGAAATAGGTTGAACTTGAATTATCGCTCTCTGTGAGAGTTTGCCTTTTGATTCTCTCTTGCTCGCTCTTTCACAACCTTTCCTTCCAATCGCCTCCAAGCCCCCACCGCGCCTCATGTTTACTCGATTCGTGTCAATGATTAGAGTTGCTAGGAGTCGCACTTTCACTTTTTGTTTTTTGTTTCTTGGATCGAGAATCTCCATCCATTTTATTATACCGTAACTCATTCCAACAATGTTCAAAGAAAAGATGATGCTTATGAAGTTCCTTGCACGCTTTCTTCTCTTGCATCACTTCTGACCGAAAAATCAGATAATAATACTGGGTATCATAATAGAAAATTGTACAATAATATTAGTATCAACAATATTCACACCTCGTAATTAAAATACACTCCATACCTTTGTCTTTCTCGCACGTAATTTCACTTTGATTCAACCTTCACTTATCAAAACAAATCAGTAATAAAAATTTATCGTGGCTAGCTGAATTGTCGACCAACACATTCACTGTAAAGAAATTCTTGATTTATCAGCAATCTGACTAGCTTCATTGTTGAAGTATCTCCCAAACCCTTTCTGCCAATACCTTTTAGATTTCTTGCTCATTCCCATGCACGATATATCCACACTAAGATTCAACAACCCTAGATTAAAACTAAGCCCTTCCTCAATCGGTCACGTTTAAACTTTGGTGGTTGATTCTATTTGAGTATACTGGTGAAGACTCAATTTACTTGTTATACCGATCAGTAAGTTAAACTCACCCACGCTTGTTCTGGCCCAATAGATTGGTAATGTAATATCCATGTTCATCCATCAAAAACCTACAATCGTTGATGAAAAATGCTGTGATTAATCACATAAAAGTACATTCTATATACATGCATAGAAAGAATTGACACCAAATCCAAATAGGGGGCTTAAAGTAATAATCTTGAATCAAGTTACCTAATGTGGGCATACATTCTAACAAGAAACAACAAGAACTTGGAAGTCAAACCACTAGCCTGAAGGATTAAAGGTGAACAACGTGCGGAGTTTTCTATAACAAGATTAATATAAAACATCTTAAATACAAAAATCACGATAACAACTTAATATGATGCAATAGCCAATAACATTACCAAAATTAGTCCCTAAATACCAAAAATTACAAGGTAATAACCGATATGAACATTGTTCTAATTAAATTGGCCAAGCAAAAATAAATTTATTCAACAATTTTAAAGTGACTCCAAAGCTAGAGAGTCTAATGAGGATTAACTTTGACTATGGCCCAGACATTAACACACAAGATCGGTGAGCTTCACCCCGCACTTCATCCCATTCCCATAAATTAAACCACACCCAGAGACATTAACAATAATAGTATCAATGAAGAGTCAAACAAACCAAACAAAGTCCTTCATTGATTTTTTTAAGTGAAAATTTAAGGCCCTGTTTAGTTCACGAAAATTTTCAACTTTATCCAAAATTCAGAATATGAAAATTTTCAATGTATTCAAATCTTTAGTTTTCATTTTTAGAAATACGTCGTACTTGAATTTGACTGAAAATAAAAAGAACAAGAAAACTGCTTTGTAAAATCATTTTCTCGAAATGAAAGTTATAAAATGTTGAAATAAATCCTCGTTTTCGATTTAATTTTAAAACAAGGAAAACAAATGTAAATCAGTTTTCTCGATTCATATATAAAATGTTGAAAATAGTGAATCTTACCTTTCTTGCTCTCAAATCTTGTTTCTTTTGTCAAATTCGTGAACAAACGTACTTTTCCCTCGCTTTAAATAATGTAGAAAAATGTAAAATTTTATACCTACTAAACAGGGCCTAAAGAATCTAGGATGTATCATGTATATATACTCATTTTATAATATAATAAAACGGTTTTAATACATGAATAATCTACATCCCTCTTTTCATTTATTTAATTAAACAATAATTTACTGACAAAGTCCTCCCCAAAATTGCACTTTTCATGCATTAATGTGCCTAATCAGACTACTCTACCCCTTTTGTTTTCCAAGACTATTTTTCTAACCCACTTTGATCTAATTTCCTCTTGCTTAAATTTTATTTTAATCGTGGATGTTCCCTGTAATTTGACTAATGCCATAGAATCCTATAATTACTATTATGTAAATCCTTCTAATGTATGTTACATAGGCTCCTTATGTGAACCTCCATAACCTTACCTTTATGGATCCTAAAATTAATAATCAAGCAAATTGATTCAAATACAACAAGTAAATTAACAACAGTTGGTTTAAAGTCTTGGATTTAATTCAATGATTATGTTTTTAAGCCCCTTTATAAATATTAAAGATTTATTTGATCATTAGTTTCGTAACCTTATGAAATTAGGTCAAATTACGCTTTTAAATTGGATCTACCCTCCTTCCTAATATCTGCCGTTATTAAAAACAATCAAACAAATCACTAAATCAATTATGTAATTCAAGGCAAATTGAGGGAAAATAAAATTGGCTAAATTCCTAAAAATTATAAAAAATAAAATGTGTAGGCTCATAGTCCTGCTCTCATGGTAATTATCCTGCTCCCTCATGCATACAATCCTTTTCGTGCATTTTATCACATTACAAATTGGAATGACGTAAAGAGCAGGTAGCATCGTTTCTACAATTTTTAAAAACAAATACCTGTCCGACATCTAGACTTATGTTTATAGTATCTAATACAAGAATTAATTAAAAATAATAGTAATTATTTCCTCAGTGTTACATGCGGAGGCATTATTAATGTGTGCTTTCAAACAATAACTGAGATCTTTACTACTTACAGAGGTTAGTTTTTTTTTTATTTTAAATCTATTTAAGAACTTTCAATTTTTTATTTTATTTTTTTAGTTATTTTATGTTTTCTCTCTATTTCCTATAGAAATAAGAAGTCAAACAAAAAAAAATCTATGATTTATAGGAACAAGAGGTCAAAAAAAGGTTTAAATAGTTGGTAACGGCAGGTACTTAAACAAAACTATGGAAGTGTTATTTATTTGAAACAGTAGAAATTGCTTTCCAATGTGGCGGTCAATGCTAAAATTAAAAGTTCTTTTGTTATAAATTAGGTGCTTCTAAGAATTTTAAAATTTATTTAAATTATTTTTTAACTACATCTTTTATAAATTAATATTACTTTATATATAATATATGTTCAAATAATGGTAACGTATTTTCACTTTGATGAAAATCACTTAAATCAAAGTGTAAATCTCATGGAGGTTCATCAAGATCCACGTGTTTGAACTTGTAATCTGTCGTGAAGAGCTATAAATGGGCCCCAGCTACTACTACTGCTCGCTGTTCAATGTCCCTCCCTTATAACAAACAATCAAAACCTTATGGTGACTTCATCCGTCCATACAGTCCTGAGACCTGCCTCCCATTGTACTCACTTCCATGCACTGCTATTCAAGTCTCTGCAATTACAAAGTCATGCATCTTCCTTCTTTTCGGTAAAGAATTTAGTTGACAAGCTCGCCTGGGGTCAATAAAACTGACAATATTATTTTCACTTCAGAATGTCCAGCTCTCAATGGCGAACTTTCATCGCACCCAAACAAACAGCAAAACAGATCAAATCTCACTTGGGTCCCAGGCTCAGCTGAACAGGAACATCAAAGCCAAAACCCAATACTACAGGTGGGATGAAGCTCCCAGATTGAAAGCCATTGGGGATTTCACATGCTATGGAACAAAGCACTGAAGCGCCCGGGGCCCCAACAGCTGAGCGTACCCAAGATTTCATCACGGAAAACAACTGTCAAAAACCAATGATCTCCCAAGCCAAACAAAGAGTATCTGGAATATCCAAACATATCGATCAAAACAGGAACATCATCATGGTCTCCCATTCATTCAACAGATGGAATATTCATGATTACATATGAAAGTGTACAGACGAGTTATTATCATGTCATATATCAGGAAAGTTAATGATAACAACGCACCAGATAATTATGTACCATGCAGGAGAGTCATCGTCTCGGTATCCATTCAACCCACTGATGACGGCTCCAAACAGACATACTTTGTCCAATGTATTATTGTAATTCACGCTTCTATTCATGTCCTTTCGCTTTGAAACTATTATTATACATACAGCCTTATTTCATGCTTTTGAAAAACTATTATTGAGAACAATTTTAAAATACAAAGAACACACTTTTTGTTTGCGGAGTTTCGAAAACCTGTGGCTTTTGGGTGACCTGCTTGTTTACGATTTTGGAAAACTATTTTTTTGTTATAGGAAACAAGGAGAATAAAGAAAAACACAATACTGCCGGCTCCCACAGCTGGTTTCCTTAAAATATGGAGAACACATAAAATCGTAACACCCCCAAATTAAGCTCCTAGTAGTTTACGCTATGATTAAGGGTAGTCAAAAGTTGGGCCATATGTTTTGGGTAATAAAATGATTAGAGAAAAACACATATTTGGAATTATTAAAAAATACCAAGGTAATATGGTGAATTTAAAGTTAAGGACATATATGAAATTGTTTAAGAAGAGAGTTGGCTAAGGTTTGAGAGATTTGTCAAGAAAGGTAAGGGATTTCCAATCTTGTTGGGTTTGTTGTATATTTTGAATTGTTTGGTATTTTTTGTTTGTTGGGTTCTTCAAATGAGGAAGAAATTGGTGTAAAGAAGTGCTTGGGTAAGGGAGATGTCGTAAATTTTCCCGAAACCTCTAAGTGAGTTATTTGGTCATATTCGCTCTAGAGACTCCGAATTGCGATTCCAATCTGAGGAGAATCTCATAAGTCCTTTAGCTACAAATGCGTTGAAGGCCTCAAGGTCCGACATGATATGCCAAGACCCTTGAATTTGGGTCCAAAGTTTAGTCATTGATTTGGTCCAGCTAGTTAGACCAATCTTGATGTTTGTGTCATATCTTGATTTTTGGTGATCCAAAATGCAGTGATTCTAATTTTTAGGTAAACTAGACTTCTAGGAGAACAACTTCCATGAAGGAAAGCGTAAATCGTGATTTGGACTCACAAAATCGTAAAATTCATCAAGTGAAAGCTTTTTTAGTCAATTACGTTCTATGGCGATGGACCGTTGTGTTACTCTCTTGTCTTCTCCTATGTGACCCCCGAGGACACTTAGATGTCTCTTAAACAGATGTGCAGAACATCTCAATAAAAAGAGATATGTGCCTAGTTATGAGTATGTAATAATGAAAATTCAGTATAAAGTTATATGAATAAATGTTGCATAATATAAGATAAATATATTTAGAGCTTTTATTGATATGGAAATGATATGAACTTCCGATCAGGTGAAGAAGAGCATATGTATTACAAGTATATGAAGAATAATATAATACAATCAAATCATCATAAGAAATGTGTGAAAACTATCTACATGTTCAAGAGAATAATTGATGCTGAATATCCCATTTGTATGCGTGGATATCGCACTATTCATATATGGGATATGTGTTTTTGATGTTTGTAAGATTGTTAAGAAAACACAATAAAACCGATTGTCATGGCGACCGGGTAGTCGGGATAGATAGGCATGTCTATAGAGATAACAATGCCGCAGCTGAGGCGCTTTTATAAATGTAGTGGCTCTGCTTTCGTCGAGACATGGATTCGTTGATCATTACAGTGGGGCCTGCTGGGGGCTTGCTGGCTAACATAAAGCAGCACTTATAAATCACTGCTCTCGCATGCAAAGGATAGTGGCCCTCTCGGCATGCTGCCTATCCCATGATCCACTCTTTGAACATGCGTATTGCAACACCTCAAATTATAATTCTAGTAGTTTATTAAAGTAAAAATTTGTATTTTTCAAATTAAGTGCAAAGAGCTTAAAATGTTAAATCTGACTTAAGCCAAGAGTCAGGGTAAATGGTAAATTTTTAAAATTAGATTCAAATGACATAAGCTAAGAAGATTATATACTCAAGATAGAATATTTATAAGTTTGTATGCAAATAGAATGAAATGAAGGACTTAAAAGCAAAGGGGGAAAATTAGAGCCAATTGGCATTAAGACCACAAATGGCTTCTAGAGAAACATTCTCTATTGGCTAAGAAGAGAGTTTAGCAATTGCTTCGCGGGGGAAGAAGAAGCCATTCCCTAGGGCTTGCATGCTCAAGTGAAGAAGAAAGGAAAACTTATTTGGTGCCGCAAGAAAGTTAAGGCATGGTTCTTTGGTATGGAGAGTATAAAAATGGTTTGGAAAATTATCCAAACGCATCTCTCCTTTGTGTAGTTTTTTGCTGATTTGTGTTGGTTTTGAGGTTGTTTTGATATTGTTTTGGTTTGGTTTGAATTGTCCATGGATATATCAAAATGTGTAAAGAACGTGTATATTAGCTATGGATTTGCTGCCAAAAGTTTTCTAAAACCCTGTTTTTGCTTTTTTGTCATATTCGCCTAGAGACTCTTAAATGCAGGATTCCAATTGAGGAGAATCCTAAGACCCATAGCTTTAAATATCCAGAAGACCACCAGGTCAAATTATGGTATTATGAGCCCATAATTTGGAATTCAATTCCAGTTCTTGGTTTTGATTGGCAACCAGACCAGCCTTGAGTGTTTAAGTCATATTTTGGGCTAGGTTGATCTAAATTAAGTTATTCTAAGTTCCTCAAGGTGGGTAAATTTAGCCCCGTGGTGGACCCTACCCGATCCACATGCCGGTGCGACTCGCTATTAATAGAAAAAGTGAGTTGATTTTTAGCTTTGAAAAAATCCGTCCCTAAAGGAGGAATGATTTGCCTGAGTCGCCACTTCACTTTTATTTTTATTTATTACTGGGAAAATCAAATAAGAACAAAAATCCCCTATCGGGACCCTAACAGAAAACCATCTCTCTAATTTAAAACTGGGATTAAATCTCGGATTAAGCTCTTGTTTCTGGGAAGGCTGCAATCTCATGCGGTAGCACCCTCTAAGCCCTAACTCGCCCTACTAACAATCAGTACATAATACAGGCCAAAGATCAATCGATCACCTGCTAAATAGATGACCCGAATCACACCAACTCATCAAGATCTAACATGCATAAACACTGATCAAACAAAATAATGGGGTGCGCACTGCGGGTCCTTAGCCAAGCACTGCATAAGAGGTCAGTCAACAAGCTCAAATGAACCACAAACATCAAAGTCCAAACACCATGTACACTTATAAATGCAAATACCAAAGCCCAAGAACTTACTCGCGATCTCAAATTAAGGCGCTACGTGATATGGTGTTAGTTAATACGCACAAGCACCTAACATGCATCCATGATCAAGTAACCAAAGTTCGTGTTCAAAATGGGAGTGAATGGAAAATTAGGGGTTCAAATGTTTGTTTCTTTCCACAATCTCGAATGACAATTCACTAACCCTTGATCACCAGGTTCACAATTAAACTCACCTAACCCCAAGTGTCCTAACTCCAGAACGGGTCCCCTCTAATTCAAGTTAGGCTCATCTTTAGACCCCAAATATGGTCCACAAATGCATTAGTGCAAACGGGCTTGAGCCTCAAGGGATTCGGGCTTGAAAATTGCTAAAATAGGGGGGATGCCCATAAGGCATCCTACAGCCAATTAGACAGTTCTCAGCCCGAACCAACCGGTTGAGACAAATTCTCAAATTTCACTAGAATATTCTTTAATGAATAAGGAATCTAACAAAACAAACGATGCTTGATTCTGAGCTCGGATGAGTGAGAACCGACCGAAACAAGCTAAGATGCCCTAATTGCTATCCCCGAAAAAAAAAAAACCTAATAAACTGGCTGATCTAGTTCCCCAACAGGCTGAGCCGGTTGAGAAAAAATCTCAAATTTTTTCAGAACATTCCTCACAGAGTAAAGGAACGAAAAAAGTAACGGTGTACGATTCCGACTCGAATAGTGAAGCAAGTCCAAACAAGGCGAAGTGCCCTAGCTATTTGACTAGGAAAACGAGAACCTAATGAACAGATGATCGGTTTCCCAACCGATTGATCTGGTTGAGAACAGTTCCTCAAAATTTGTCAGAACTTTCCTCACGTAGTGAGAATCCCACAAAACAAATGGGTACAGTCGACTTCAAATGGCCGAAGCGACAAAAAACGTGTAGTACCCTAACTGCTATTCTGGAAAAAATAACCTAATGAACCAGATGATTCGGTTTCCCAATTGGTTCATCTGGTTGAGAAGAGTTCTCAAAAATTTTGAAAATCTTTCAGAAATCCAAAAAAAAAAAAAACAGAGTACAATTCCGACTCCGAATGATTGAGAAATGACACAACGATCTTTAAAGTGCTCTATTGCTTTATTAGAAAACATAACTTAATAGGCAGGTTGATCTGGTTTCCCAACTGTTAACCGGTTGAAACACGAATATCAAATTTTAAAAGTATTCCTCATAGAGTCAAGAATCCAAAAATAAGCGAATTACAATTTTGACTCGAATGGCCGAGAAGCGTCTGGCTGATGACTAGTACCCTAACTATTGTTCCGGAAAACATAACTTAATGAACGGTTGATCAGTTTCTAGCCAAATCTGGACAGTTGAAGAAGTTCTCAAAATTTATAAAGTATTTCCTCATAGAGTCAGAATCAAAAAACAAATGGAGTACAATTCAGGCTCCGAATGGCGAGGCGAAACCTGAGCAATGCCTATTCTCCCTAAAGCGTTATTCCAGAAAATAGAACTTAATGAACCGGATGTTCCGGTTTCCCAACCGGTTTAGCCGGTTGAGAGAAGTTCTCAAAAAATTTTAAATCTTCCTCACAGAGTCAGAAATCCAAAAAAACAAACAGATTACAATTCTAACTTCGAATGGCTGAGAACTGACACAAACGATGCCTAGTGCTCTAAAACGAGGCTGCAAACATCAAAGAGCAAAGACAAGCGCAAAGAACGGGAGAAGCATAAAACTTTCGTCCCCCCTCCTTTCTGTCTTTCTTTTCTGCTTCCAAAACCAAGTATCCACTCCTTCAAATATGTAGGAAATCTTCTTCAAAATGAGAGAGACCACGCCTACCCGGATCTAGAGAATCTCTCTTTCTTTTTCTTTCTTTCTCCTATTTTCTTTTTTTTTTCTTCTCCTTCACGTTTTTTGTTCTTCTTTCTTCTTCTTTTTCTCTCTAAAATCCTCCATTTTGTGCACCTTCAGTCTCGGGAACTCCCCAATCAGTCTCGGACTTCCCCAGCTCCATAAATACTCCTCTATTCCCAAGGTCCATAGCTGGCCACATTTACTTCTTTCCTTAACCACCAAGTATCCAAGTGGACCTAAGGTGGGTTGAAAGAAACCCATAATATGGCCTAAAACTGGACCCAACCCATGCCTAGGACTGATCTGGGGCTTATGGGCCTGAACCAAGTAGGATTTGGGCCCTAAAATTAACAAAAACAATGCTCCACGCAAGCTAGCCCGACGAACCGGCTGTACAGTTCCCAACTGGTCGATCTGATTGAAAAAAAATCTGAATATTTGCAAGAATGTTTATTGAAGAGTAAGGAATTCAACAAAAGAAGCAGTGCATGATTTCGAGTTCGGATGAGGGAGATATGACCAAAACAAGCTCGAGTGCTCCGAATTTGAACATGCTTGAACAATGAACTTCAACCGAAATCCGTTTAACTGGTTGAGCAGGTTTCCAACCGGTTGATCCGTTTGATAAAAAATTCTCAAATTTTTTTAGAGAATTCTTCAATGAGTAGGGAATCCAACAAAAGAAACGGTGCATGATTTCGAGTTCGAATGAGGGAGATATGATCGAAACAAGCCCAAGTGATCCGAATTCGACATACTCCAATAAACTCCGATTGAGTTAAAACCTTGGGGGCCCACTTGCTTCCTATGGCACGATGCCAATAACTAAAAAAAAGAAGCCACGATGACACTCTGAACATAACTACATATGCACTCAATGGACCACATACAAGCCCACCCAAGGCTCAGAGACCGATTAAGCCTTAAAAGGGCCTGGGTGCTTTCATGAAGCGATGGGTGAGTGTGACACCCATAGCATAAATGCAAATGTTGAGGGATAAGTGGAGTACAAATATGCCCCTCTTCGGTAGAGTGAATGAACAAGAGTGAATCGTAGATTGCGAAGTACAAGCGATGCAGAGTGAAATGAACACTAGTGAAGAACCCGGATGAACATGATTTTTGTCCTTACCCGTCACAGAAGGCTAAAGAACTGATCGCCATGGCGAGTTGAGTTCGAACCGAGTTTTTGAAGGTGAGTCAAGCCCAGACTTGACTCTGTATCAACTCGACTTGGCTCGGTTATACTCCTATCTTCAAGTCAGATTACTCACACCTTGACTAATTTCATGGATCACAGGTTAACAACCAGATAAACCCTTCAATAATCTTAAAAAGACTCGAATTGATGATCAATAAAAAGCAAATCCAAAATTGAATATATTCTTCTTTATTAAAAAAGGAGGAATGAAACGTGTGTAAAGATAGTGACCCATTTCTAGGTGTCCATGCCCTAAAACATGAAAGAAATATATGAATGAGCCATTGAATTTTGCATTTCAATGATGAAATTACTAATTGTGATTGAATAGTAGCAACACATGGATGACGAGAATTAGAAGGCGATAGTAATAAAGAAGGAAAGGAAAAGGAAAGGAAGGAAAGAAGGAAAGGAGAGAAAATTGAGACCCCTCCATTACAAGTACTAGTACTTAGTGAGTGACCCCATATTATGACCTAAGCCCTAACTTTTCTTTTCCACCTTCACTATTTTTCGATTTTTGGCGTCTCTTGCTGCCCCATGACCCCTCCATGTGGCCTAGAAAACTTTACCTTAATTATTCAATTTTTTTTTAATGGTTGTCCTTTTCTTTTTGGGTTTTTGTAGTATCCACATGGGGGGCAGACCATATATTAATAATAAAATAAAAGGAAAAAAGAAAAAAATTAAGATTAAAACGGTGACATTGGAGGAGGAATTAGGTTGTATGTGGTAAAAGTTGGTCGGGATATCTTTGTGTTGGACACCCCCACATGTGACAAATAGAGTACATTAATTCTAACCGAATGACCTAAGGCCGACACAGCGATGCTAGTGCTCTAAAGCGAGGCTGCAAACATCAAGGGCAAAAACCAGCGCAAAGAACGAGAGAAGCATACAACTTTTCGTACATGTAGGATTCACCCTACTTCCCCCTTTGTGTCTTTCTTTTACTGCTTCCATCAGCAGTATCAACTCCTTGAATATGTAGAAATCTTCTTCAAAATGAGAGAGACCACGCTGCCGGGATGCAGAATCTCTCTTTCTTTTTCTTTCTTTCTCCTATTTTCTTTTTCTTCTCCTGGCCTTCACGTTTTTGTTCTTCTTTATTCTTTTTTTTCTCTCTAAACTCACTCCATTTTGTGCACCTTCAGTCCCGAACTCCCCCAATTAGTCTCGGACTTCTGACTCCATAAACACTCCTCCCATTCGAGGTCCATAGGCGGCCACATTTACTTCTTTCCATAACACTTTAAGTGGCAAGTGGACCTAAGGTGGGTTGAAAGAAACCCATATGGCCTAAAACTGGACCAACCCATGCCTAGGGCGTCGAGGGGTTATGGGCCCCGAGAACAGTAGGATTTGGGCCTAAAATTAACATGATACTCCACTTAAGCTAGCCCGACGAGCCGGTACATCTGAGTTCCCAAGCCCAGTCGTCCCCGATTGAAAAAATGGAATATTTGCAAGAATGTCTATTGAAGAGTAAGGAATTCAACAAAAGAAGCAGTGCATGATTTTGAGTTCGGATGAGGGAGATATGACCAAAACAAGCTCGGGTGCTCCGAATTTGAACATGCTTGAACAATGAACTTCAACCGAAATCCGTTTAACTGGTTGAGCAGGTTTCCAACCGGTTGATCCGTTTGATAAAAAATTCTCAAATTTTTTTAGAGAATTCTTCAATGAGTAGGGAATCCAACAAAAGAAACGGTGCATGATTTCGAGTTCGAATGAGGGAGATATGATCGAAACAAGCCCAAGTGATCCGAATTCGACATACTCCAATAAACTCCGATTGAGTTAAAACCTTGGGGGCCCACTTGCTTCCTATGGCACGATGCCAATAACTAAAAAAAAGAAGCCACGATGACACTCCGAACATAACTACATATGCACTCAATGGACCACATACAAGCCCACCCAAGGCTCGGAGATCGATTAAGCCTAAAAGGGCCCTAATGGTGCTCTATGAGAACGATGGGTGAGTATGACACCCATAGGATAAATGCAAATGTTGAGGGACAAAATTGAGGGTCTACAAATATGCCCCTCTTCAGTAGAGTGAATGAACGAGTGAATCGTGGGTGCGAAGTACAAGCGATGCAAGAGTGAAATGAACACTAGTGAGACGGATGAACCTTGATTTTGTCCCTTACCCGTCCCAGAAGGCTAAAGGGCCCGAGTCGCCATGGCAGGTTGAGTTCGAACGAGTTTTTAATCGAGTCAAGCTTGAACTTGACTCTGTATCAACTCGACTTGGCTCGGTTATACTCCTACCTTAAAGTCAGATTACGCACACCTTGACTAATTTCATGGATCTGGGTTAACAACCCGAGATAAACCCCTTGATAATCTTAAAAGACTCGAATTGATGATCAATAAAAAGCAAATCAAATCGAATATATTCTTCTTTAACAAAAAAAAGGAGAGGAAAGAACGTGTGTAAGATGGTGACCCATTTCTAGGTGTCCATGCCCTAAAACATGAAAAATATATGAATGGTAATTAGATTTTGCATTTCAATAGTAAATTACTATTGCTTGATTGAATAAGTAATAACACATGGATGTGAATTAAAAGCGAGTAGTAATAAGAGAAGGAAAGGGGGAAAGGGAAAGGAAAGAAGGAAAGGGAAAAGTGAGACCCTCCATTACAAGTACTAGTACTTAGTGGTGACCCATGTGCATGACCTAAACCCTAGCTTTTCTTTTCCTATACCCTTTATTTTTTCAATTTTTTGGCGTCTAATGCACGGCCCATGACCCCTCCATGGCCTAGAAACTTTATAATTATTATTCAGTTTTTTAATGGTACATCCTTTTTCTTTTGGGTTTTGTAGTATCCACATGGGCGGACCAAATATTAATAATAAAATAAAAGGAAAAAGAAAAAAAAAATAAAAAACGGTGACATTGGAGGAGGTCGGTTGCTTATGTGGTAAAAAAGTTAGTTAGGGATATCTTTGTGGACATCCCCCACCCCCTCCCCAAAAGCCCGAGTTATGCCAGTAGTTTCTCTAGCCCGGGCCCTTTTTGGTCTCCCCTCTGGCAGCCTGTCATGTTTGATTTCGTACTTAGGATGGATCCACATGATAGAAAATCGGGAGAAAACGATTATTATCCCACATCTTCTGGCAATCCATGATCTTGACCAATTCATCCAAACACCATATGGAATGAGCATAGTTTTTAGAGAAAATAATTACGGAAGACCTTGAATCTTCGATCGCTTTCAAGAGTTCAGGAGCAATTGCTTCTCCTCTCCTGAGTTAAGGTGCGAATGCCTCTATTAAACAGAGCTTGGAAGAGGTGATCGGTGAAAGTATAGCGGGTGTCTTCGCCTCTAAAACTCAAGAAAACATCATAAATTTTTGGAGCCATTTTCGGTTCTATCTCCAAACCTCTTCACGGGTGTAATATAGAAAAAGATGGGCTTCCCGTGACTAGCCGGGTGATGAGGAAAGTAAGGGAAGCTCTCTCTCTCTCTCTCTATTGATTTCAGATTCTTTTCGAGACAATGGCTTAAAAATCTAGGGGTGGGGCCCTCCACCCTCGTTTCCTCTAATTGAAATGAAGAAAATTAGCCACCGCCTTGTTGGTAGTTTTTAACTCTTTGATGCTCTTTGCCTCTTCTTCTTGAAGCCATAGCAAATAAGCCCGTGACTCTTTTCTTTTTGTTCATTTTCTCTCTTGAAGTAGGAATTCCCTTTGCACTTGAATTCTAAAGAATGGCGGAAACCATTACGTTTTTGTAGATAAGTTGAGCAACTTGGCTGTCTGAAGCTTCCTTGTTTGGAGGAGTAGAAGGCGATAAGCACGCTCTTGTGCGAGCTTGAATGGATCAGTCATCTTCTTGGAGGAGGCAAGTCGGCCTGCCAAATGGCGGGGCCCGAATCTGTGGATGAATCGGATTAGAATGCGGCCTATGATGCGAAGATGTCATCGGCTGAGTTCATCGTCGGTTTGGAACATCGACAAGGCTCGAGAATCTCAGGATTTCTCATGATAGTCTTACCCTGACCTTTGTGCTCTTTGCAGACAGGCGCATTGGTTCAGTTGGATGGGCGGATCAGGAGATCAGCGTCGAGATTGAAGATCTTGGTCAATAAGTCTAGGTATTGTGTGAGAAAATGCAATGATGCCAAAGACTTGGAGCTGTTCAGTCCCAATATTGTAGTATTGGATGATGTGGAGTATCCAAGTTTGGAATAGATTGTGGCAGGTCTTCTGAGTCAAACGAGACGAAGTGCTCCATCCACTACCGCCAGCAAGCCGGTGCTTTGGATGCCTATGCAAAAGAAGCTCTAATAGAGCTAAGTCCTTGGGGGAAAAAGAGAGTTGGGAGCTCTTTCTCAAGAAAACTTTTTCCAACTGGTAAGTACAATATCACAGGTTGAATGTCACTGTAGAGTTGGAAGATGTGGGAAGATTACGGGAAATCACGAGGCTTGCCTCTTGCCATTGTGAGTATCGGGGAGGCTTCTATCAAGAAGAAGACTCCATCTTCATGGGAGAAAATGCTAAGCTTGGTGGCATCTAAGTCAAGGCCCTGGAGTCGTGCATAGAATTCTTGCTCTAAGTTACAGAGACTTGCCTTATTTCTTAAAGTATTGCTTCCTTTCTTGCGGTGTTTTCAATTTGTGAAATAAGGCAAGTAGTGATCCCGGATGTGGGTTGCGGAGGGATTTGTGCAAGCAAGGTGGAAAGAACGTTTGGAAGGCGTTTGAGTGAAGATTATTTAGAAGAATTGATTCATAGAAGCATGATTTAAGTGGTCAAAAAGAAAATGGGATGGAAAGTAAAGTCTTGCGCATGCATGATCTCCTTGGCGACCTTGCTATTTCAAAAAGCCAAAGATTCAAAGTTTTTCGAAGTGCGTGAAACATCTTTTGCATACCCTTTTAACCCTCGTCGACTCATTGTTCATGACTCTCAAAACATTTCCCAACATTTGAGCAACTGCCACCGCCTCCGATCTTTGTTTGTTTCCATTCACATTCCTCGAGTGAACTTCTGGTCTTGCTTAAGAAGTGCTAAATTCTTGTGATGTTAGACCTAACATAAGACGATAAATTGCCAAAGGAAATTAGTGGTCATTCATGAAATATTTTTCGTTTCTTGGGTCCCAGTAAAACTGGATTTCCCTGGTCCATAGGTAAGGCTCATTAACCCTGAAACCACAGGTTTCACGGGATAATTTCTATTTAGATATTCCATTTTCAATTTGGAAGTTGCACCAATTAAGACATCTATACTTATGGGACTCGTCTGATCTTCAAAATACGGAGGCGTGATCAAAGGTGCTTTAGTAGTCATTTAAGGTGATGATAAGTTGACCAACCTCGGGTTGATTACATGGCGGGCGACTTGAATGGGTGGTGAGAAGGGTGCCAAAGTTAGCTTGACTTAGAAAACTATACATTTATGGGCCAAATATGAGGAGTAATAGTTCATATGAATTAATCTTCCCATCCAACCTTGTTGAGTTGATATTGGACTATTGTCGTTTAAAGCAAGACCCCATGTTGACTCTAGGCAAGTTACCAAACTTAAGGGCTCTAAAATTAATAAACAATGCTTATATCGGAAGGAAAATAACTAATATTTATACTCAACTGCTAATTATTTTTACATTTATTTGCTTTATGAAGAAATATTTGGTTTTAATCCAGAATAAGCCCATTACCAAATATCTGGCAGAAGCTTGTGCGCTTAAGGAAATATTTGGTTAAAATTTCAAAATAATCTAAGATTTTGTAAATCTAATTATTTTCATTTTTAAAATTAAATTTATTTTGAATAAAAATATCCTTTATATAAAATTCATGTGTATATGTGAAAAATAGTTGCTTTTATAAAAAAAAGCAGTTAAAATATTTTTATTAAAATAAGATAAAAATAAAAAATGGAGAAAGATGTGAGATTTCCTTATCATTTAAATTTTAAAAAGGGTGTGAGATTTTAACTGGCTTGTCTCATTTAATTTTTTTAAATGGGATAGAGATAGAATTAATTTAAAACTATCCTTTGAAAACTATTACTGAAAATGTAGAAAACACTTTGGAAAACCAAAATATCGGTTTCGACGGATATATCGGTATTTGGATTTTAAGGATATATCGGTGGATATTTTTATATAAATATCAATAATTAAAAATTATTCAAATATATTTTAATTTATATATCAAAATTATTTTGAAAGTTTAGCAATTGTAATATCAAATAGTTTTTTGATTTTTAATAAATTTCTTTACTATATTTATATTTGTTTGGCCAAAAAATAAATTATTTTTATATATAGTATTTTCAAAAGAAAAAAATATTAACACGAAAAAAAGTGATCGTAATTTTTAAGAAAATCATTAATGAAAGAAATTAAATATTTGATGTAAAATCTTAAGCTAACTTTGTTCAATAATTTTACAAAAGATACAAAAAAAAAAAAAAAAAAACTTGTTAAAATATTTTCAATAAAATAAATGGTTGGAAGGTTTGACCATTGAAAAATCACCGATATTATCAATAAATCCTCAAAAAATCGTTGTTTGAACCGTGCTAGAGAGAGGAAGTTAAAAGTCCATATATGTAAGATTTTAACTCAACACGATCGAGATATTTTCTTGAAGGTATAGGAAGCAAAATCAGGCGAGGCTGATAGGAAGCAATGTTTGCGTCACTTCAACCTTAAATTGGACAATATCGAGGGAAGAGTTGAGATGTTACATTGGTATCAGAACCTTATATAAGACTTTAATTCAAATACTATCGAGACATTTTCTTGCGGGCGTAGGTCCAACAAATAAGCAAAACCATGATGATGGTTGGAAACGGGTGTGTCTTCCTTCACATTAGCAGAACAATTTCGGATGGAAAGTCGGGGCTTTACAATTTCACTTGTTAGTAATCACTTTTTAAAGTTGGGTGTTAATTTTTTAAGAGCGATAATTTATCTTTTAAGGGTTATTAGAGCATCTCCAACCCACGCTCAGTAAAATATTTCTTTTAAAATATATTTAAATATTCCAATTCACTATTTTAGGCGGCAACTTTTTAAATTCATTCCAACGGCCTTCCGGCCAAAATAGCTTACTACTTCAACTAACTTCAACTAACTTTAACTAACCAATATAACTAAAAATGTCACATTGCATGCTGCGTAAGCGTATAATGATGATGGCGTGTCGTGCCCGTCATCAATTATCTTTAAAATTTTCAACGGTCATATTTACAACGGCTATATTTACAACAGTCATATTTAAAATATTCAGCTTGAATCGGAGGCATGACACTCGTATCTATCAACATTATTTTTTGTTCCTCCTTCATTTGCTCTATTTGTACCTTCTCTTGTTCAATAGTCACCTTCTCTTGTTCAACAACTAACTTCTCTTGATCGAAATGACCACCATTTTTCCATATGGCTGACTTTCTTCTCCGCCATCTTCTTTTTTCTCCTCCTTGTTCTTCAAACAATTTCATGAAATAGGTTGAACTTGGTCTCGTCTTGAGAGAGTTTGCTCTTTGACTCTTGCTGTGCTCACGGCCTTCCTTCCGATTTGGCTTTCTCGAGTCCCCAACCTTCTGCGTCTTCTATGTTTCTGGGTCACGGTGTTGAAGGATTAGAGTTCTGGCTGGGGTTGCACCCTTTTGTTTTTGTTTCTTGGATGAAATCACTCCATCCATTTTGGGTTATCACAGTAACTCATTCCAACAATGTTCAAATGGAAAAGATGATTTATGAAGTTCCTTGTACACTTTCTTTGCATCACGGACACAGGAATTATGCAATGTGCTACGTATCATAATAGAAAATTGTACAATAATATTATGTATCATAATAATATTTTCACACTTGTAATTAAAATACCTCATACCTTGTCTTTCAGTCCATACCACTTTGATTCAACCTTTCAATTTGAGTAAAGCGACCTAAAATTTATTGGTGGCTAGTTGAATTAATCGACAAGCGATTCATCAAAAGAAACGATTTCAGATTACAATCGACTAGGGTTTGTATTTGTTGAAGTACTCCCGAACCCTTTGCCAATACCTTTGCTTATTTTTGCTCATTCCCATGCCACGACATCCACAGTAATATTCAGCCAACCGAGATTAAAACTAAGTCCTCCTCGATTGAAAAGTTCTTTTGCCTCGAAACTTTTTGGTGGTTGATTCTATTTGAGAGTGATATTAGTGAAAATGACTTATTTATTCACTGATTGAGTGTTAAACTCACCTACGTTTGTTCCCTCATTCAATAGATTGGTAATGTAATATCCATGTTCATCCATAAAAAAACCTACACTGTTGATGAAACAACAAGAACTTGAACAACCACTACTTGGAAAGGATTAAAGGTGAACAACGTGGAGTTTTCATAACAGTAGTAATATAAAAATTATCTTAAATACAAAAAAATCACGATAAACAACTTAATATGATGCAATAGCCAATAGCATTACCAAAATTATCTCAAATACCAAAAAATTACGATATAATAACTGATATGAACACATCAGATTAAATTGCTATTAAAAAAATAAATTTATTCAACAATTTTAAGTGGCTCAATTGTGTGACCAGGATCATTCTAGACTCTAACTTAGGTGGCCACTCCGGGCACCCCAACGGACTTCTCTTAAACTCAATTCATCGAGGCAAGCGAAACCCGTGAGACGAACCCTTGCAATTATTCTCTCAAGCCTTTCTTTTTAGACTCTATTGTAAAAAATTTAAGCGTTTGGTTGTGTTTGATTCTTTCTTTATTCTCTTTGGTAGTGAAAAAGAAATTTTTTTTTATATAACGGATGAGCCAAAACCTGTAAACGTGTATAAAATACACTTCTAATTTTATCTCAATATCAAACACTCCCAACAACTTACAAAGAAATTATAGAGTTTCAGTCAAAATTCTCAAAATTTATAACACAAAATATGACTTTTCTCTTAAACATTTACCACCAAAAAGGAGGTTATCAAATTCTTTACAAAGGTTACAATATTCACATACAAAATGTAAAATGATTGTGCCATGTATTTTCATTATCAAAAGGTACAAAAACAAAGACTTGCAACATGATGCGTGTCTTTAATACTTATGATCTATGGAGGAACTTTCACTCTGATTCCCCATGCATACACCTGTAATATTGTTACAATAAAATAAAGGAGTAATGAGCTTACACAGCTCAGTGAATACTATACAAGGCAACTCTCATCATTTATTACAAATAGTAATAATGGATCTCATGTATAAAATAATTACATTAGAATTTAATGTACAATTTTCTGAAGAACTCAATTTCATGGCAACTATACACGGAATGCTCCCTCGTGTAATGCCAAATAAATCTCAAAACTTATGGTGACTAAGCGGAATGCTCCATCGCGTAGTACCAATGGAAACTCAATATCTCAAGTTCTTTATCGGCTAGACACGGAATTCTCCCTCGTAGCCATAGCACGATCTATGTTCTCCCATTAGTAACCAAGACATAAGGGAAGATCATCTCAACTCAAACTCTATACTTCATCAATCCATGATAATAAGTTCAAATAATGAATTTCAATAGTAACTCAAGGAGATAACTCAATTGAATTAACTCAAGTAAAAATTTCAGCATTTACTCAATTAAAAGTAAAGCTTATAATTAAAGTTCTCAAGTACTCACCTTAGTCTTTTAAGCATAAAATGAAGCGTCAATCTCACGGCCTCGCCCCACTTGTCTCCCCGTCGCCTATGTGTCATTTAAACTCATATTAGAAATGACAAAATCTCACTTGAACAATTTACTAATCACACTTGACATAGTCACATTGTTTTGGATATAACTTTGTCAATTAGTTTTTTTTTTTTTTTTTCACCTAAACTCGACGTATGAGTTTATATTTGATCCAATCACTAAAATTCCAATTTATTTTGAAAGGTCTTGGGTTGGGACTTCTAGGATCGTTCCCATATGGTTCGTTCGGTCTCGGAAAATTTAAAACGAAAAAGTAATAAATGAGTAGTGCCTTTTTACCCAAAAAAAACAGTATGCAAACCGAACGTCATTTCACATCTATTCTTTTTCCTAGGCCTTCCTTATCTCATAACTAAGTCACCCGTACAGTTTTGTAAAAAAAATTCCACTCGTAGAAAAAGTTATGCTTGATTTTCTCAGTTTTACCTCACTTTTATGGGTGATTTTAGGTGACTAAGGGCACCTAACGTTATTTCTTGATTTCTCTACCTTACATATGCCTAATTATGCTCATATAATGCTTTAGAAATCTCACATCGAACAGGTGAGTCATAAAAATCTCCAAATGCCCTTCAACTAAGCTCAAGAGGACATTTACTCCTAATGACTTCCAAGTTGTGTTCTAATGCTTTGTAGTAAGTGTGGGGCAGCCCATAAGCATCAATACAAGCTCAAAATGGACCAAACTTATGTGGGATTTCACAACTCCACTTTGGCCGTGACTCACTCAAGCACACACATTCACTTTTCTTTCATTTTCTAAGCCATTTGAGAGTTGATTTATTTCATCACTACATATTAAATAAATTTGGCTTTTAAACTTAAGCTTAACTCATGCATTATTCAAGAATCAACAAGATTAATTCTCTCTCTAAGGTTGGCGTGAACCTACCCTATACTCAAGCATCATTTACAAAGCTCTAAATTCCATGTTGACTCTATTTAAACAAAATCTCAAAACATTTATACTAGATAATAACTTAATAGCCAAATATCAAACAAATATGAGTTTGTCTCTACCAACCCTAACAATACAAACTGCAGATCTCCCTGTCAATGTATTTCAAATTCATCACAAAATACTCCTCAAACATCACACAACAAAACCCAAGCAACTATCTCATCAACCCAACGACAAATCATCAATTTACAGCAAAATCCAATCTAGGTCAGCTTAGTAACCCCACCTTCTCTTGCTTTGTTTAGGCTACAAGATTGATTCTCAAGCCTTAATTATTTGGCTTGAATTTGAAACTCAAAGAAAAAAAATCAAAGCTTAGTACTTAGGCTTTCTTCCTTGGATTCCAATTCCCTATCACGGTTCTCTCAACTTGCTTTACTTTTGCTTTGCCAAAAATCTGGAATTTTTGTTCCTAAGTTGTAAGACCCCGGAAAATCCAGATTTCCTAAGGAAGGATAAAATGGTAATTTCGGTCAAAATCCGAAATTTTTCTAGATCTCAGATGACGAAACGGACTTCTCCGTTGAAATCGTCTCGCAAAATTTAGCAACCACGTCGAATTTCGTTGGATTAAAGTGGTCGGGTTTCACGTTTTTAAGTGTGGGAATCTGGATGACATATGTAAGATAAGAGGATGCCACGTAACACAAGTGTGTGACACTTGGCATCAAATTAATGGCTCACAATGAGCCATGTGTGGGAAGGGATCCCGTGGCTCACATGGAGCCATGTAGGTAATGATGTCATAAAGAAGGAATTATGAAATAGAAAAAGAGGGAAAAGGTGAGCCCTCATTTGGCTTGAGGAAGGTGAGGAGGAATTTCCTCATGTGACCCATGGGGTCAATTCTCCAAAAAGAGGAGAGAAGGCAAAGAAATGAGAAAATGAGGAAAATGAAAGAAAAAGAAAGAGAAATGAGAAAAGAAACAAAAGCAAAAGGGAAACGTAGGGAGGAAGAAAGAAAGATCCGGAGGTCTTGGATCTCATTTCTAGAGAAGTCTCTTCCTTCTCTGAGTTTGTAGCGATCCGACCGTCGGATTATTTAGCGATAGAAGGAGAGTTGTTACACGAAGAGACAGCGTGTGGAATCCGGTTTAGGGAGTTTCTACAAACTCAGGAAGGTGGGGGTTTTTCTCACACTTGCTTGCTTTTTAGCTTAAGGGTTATGTAATGGATAGGGATTTGTTGAGGCTGGATGGCGTGGTTTCCGAGTTCAAAAGCTTTTGGACCGGAGTTAAAGAAATCTAGAGTGTTTTGGGCGATCCGCAGATTTTATTGTGATTGCTTGAATCGGTGTGGTGTTGTGTTTGTACTTGCATGAGAAAATAACATGTTTATGTGAGCATTGTGGGCTGTTCCAAGGCGAACCGCGGGTTGTGCCTTAGCCCATGTGAGCCCAAAGTTTATGTTATCATTGTAAAATGAATAACATGATGTAAAGTTATTTGTTAATATATGCATGAGTGATATATTAGCATGTGTTGAATGTGTGTGCCATTGCATTGCACTTAGGTGGGGAAGTAACTGAAAGTTGGGAAATTCACCTCTTTGGGCTTTGCTCACCAGTGATGGACTTACCTCATGCTGGAGTACGAAGACACACTTGGGGGGATGGGACCTTGTCAGGGACCTTAGAGGCGAAGAAATGGCCAAATCGGCGCCCACATCTTTGTATTTTTCTGTTTTTGTAAAATTTTGGGCTAGAGACCCATTTTTTGTATAAATTGTAATTAAATACAATTGTAAATAAATCATTTTTGTATAAAATATATAATTGTGTTGAATGGATATACGGGCCCAATCGGGCTGTTTTACACATGTACGTGCCTCACGACGTGAGACACGTAGATTTCCGCGGGTTGACGGGTGGTCGCGGACACCCGGATTGGGCGTCCACATAAAGTGGTGTGAATCTCCTCTTTTCCACGACCACTACATGTTCAAAGCTAACATTAAAATTCTCCTAATAACTCCCATATCCTCCACTTGCCTCGTTACCTCTCATGCATCCAACAACTAAAGCTCTTTAAAGACAATTTGGTAACTTTACTTCAAATTAGTATAACACTTCAAAGTGAATGACATGAGTCACTCCCACTTATATATCTTTTCATTGGCTCACATTAATATATTTATAAATAATTGAACCACCATTTAATTTCATTATGGTATAAACACTCATACCAATTTAATTAAATCAAACCCCATGATTGAATCATTCTTTTGAGACTTCAATTCTCAATTTAAATTCCATCACTCTCTAAATTCATAACTTTTATTCCCATCGTCTCAATAACTCATTCTCATGATAATAGAATTTGAAAGCATTAATTTAATTATAACACTAATGATTCCTTAAAATCATGGGTACTCTCTATTAGGGAGGAGGGTTTACACCAATGCTTAGAGCTCAATGATTAACTTTGACTATGGCCCAGACATTAACAATAATAGTATCAGTGAGGAGCTTCACTGCACTTCATCCCATTCCCATAAATTAAACCACACCCAGAGACATAAAAAAAGCCTAAGCAAATTTCTAGCCATTAATAACTTACAATTTATTACAATTATAAAGCATCTTGAGCCATGTTTGTAATTTATCGGCAGACATCTCTAAAAATCTGCGGTGTTATGAAAGATACCTAAGGTATCATTTCAATATAATTTTCCCCTCATAAAATTTCCACTGGAAAAGTTGTTCTACATGCTATATACTTGTTTCTTCCCATATCCGAAACCATGCAAATTTGCAACTACCCTCAATTTGCAAAGAAACAATAAATCAAATACGAGGGCAATGCTAATATGACATCGAGACAAGGAATTTTGGATAATACAGCAAAAAGGACAATAGTATTTTCCTTCTACTCTCATCATTTAAAACTAGCTTTCATTCAACCCCTTGCACAAAAAATAAATCTTTTAAGATTTCCTTGAATTCAAGTTTGCACTGCTTTAATTTGGGGTTTTACACTTGAGACCCCATGGCAAGGATCAACTTGATTATCATCAGTATAAAAGTAAAATTAGAACCAAAAAGTTTCCATCTACGACATCCCAACAAATTACAAAACCCTTAAAAGCAGTCATTGCCATTTTCAATGAAACAATCAATTACGACACAACGAACAAAACTTGAAAACAACACCAAAATAAAACAATCAAACACAAATACAGAGTTAAAAAGATGAAAATATTAATTAAGAAGGAAACGAAAAAAGGAAAATAAAATAAAATAGAAAGGACCAAAAGAAAAATACCTTTGTGAAGAACAAGTTTAGATACGAGATGGGGTCTGGTTGTTGATGTAGCGAAGAAGAAGGATGTAAGAAGAGGAAGAGGGAGAAGGATTGAGGATGTTGTAGACGTTTTTACGCCGATCTTAGGAGACGATTCATCAGAATTCAGACACCATCACGATTCGTCATTTTGCCAACCACCTCTGACGAATCACTCCTCCGGCTACGATCAACAATACCGGAGGTGATGGTGCTGGGTTTTGGTGGCTGGCGGTGTCGCTGGATCCAGTGGATCTAGAGAAGACGTTGGCCAGGGATTTTGGAGGGAGAGATCTGCTGAGCGAGAAAAGGTGGCTACATTTGTTGAGGGAGAAGGTGAGGCAAAATCCACGGCGGGAGTAGCGGATTGGAACCCATGTTTTTTGAATTGACTCAACAAAATAGCTAAATAGTTATTTGATGAGCCCTTTAGAATGCTCTTATGATTACAAATTTTACTTGGAAGAGCTTATTTACAGTTTATTTGAGTTTATCTTTTCACATAAGTACTTTTGATAAAAATTATAGGTGTTTGGAAAAGCTTATAAAAATAGATAAAATTTTTGAAAAATTATGACAAGTGCTTATTTATTCAAATACTTCAATTTTACAAGTGTTTATGATGGTCTTTTCAGTAATTTTAGCGTATAAGTGTTTGTGTATTTGTCAAACACCTTAAAATAATATATAAATACTTTTTAAAATATGCATCAAAACATAAATAACTTATTGAATAAAGTACTTATGATATAAATTCTCATTTAATAAGCTTTTATAAAATAAGTGTTTAATTATTTCATTTTCGAGCAAATAAACATTAACATCCAAAACTAAATAATAGGTATATCTGATAAATTCCACTATAATCATTTTCTCTTATGGGAATAACCACTTATTTCACTTTGTTTCCATGTAATTAATTAAAACATAAAACCACTCATTCATTTCTGCATATTTAAAGGGAAAATTCAAAGGGAAAAAAATTGGGCCGAAAAGTAGAGAGCGAAATGGGCTAAACATAAGCATTTGATTACATGGGCCAAATGATTTAAAAGTTTAAAAGATGGGCACGAGGCAAATTTTATGTTCAGTGGATTCCGACTCGAATGATTGAAATGACACAAAGCGTGCTAGATATACAATTGTTGTTAGAAAACATAGCAATGAGCCGAGTTAATCGGTTTCCCAACCTGTTTAACGGTTGAGCACAGATATCAAATTTTTTAAAAAATATTTATCATAGAAATTCAAGAATCCAAAAAACATAAGCAGTACAATTACGACTCGAATAGTAAAAAACTAATACCTGGCGATGACTAGTACTAACTATTTAGGAAACATAACTTAATGAACGGTTGATCCGATTTCCCGAGCCGGCCACGGGCCAGTTGAGAGAAGTTCTCAAAATTTGTCAAAATATTCCTCATAGAGTCAGGAATCCAAAAAAACAAATGGAGTACAATTCCGACTCGAATAGTGAAATGGCTAAAAACGTGCCTAGTACCCTGTAATACCCGTAAATTTGGCCATTTTAACTATTTCCATAATTGTTTTAATAATTATTTTGATTTGTTAAAATATTAAATTAAAAATTGATTTAAGGGTTAAATTGAAAGGAGGAAAAGGGGAAAAACTACCCACAAGCCTTCTCCCTCTCCTCTCTCACTCTCCCTTGTGGCATATCACCACTTCTTAGGCACGTCGATATTTAGGCCCTTGTTCTACGGCGTCAGGCCTTCGGGAAAAAGGTAACCCATCACCGGCCACCCTTGTCCTGCTTTGGTCTCGCCCGAAGCCACCGTCGCCGGAAATCACGCCCGCCAAGCTCTCTCTTCGCCGCACCGCCGTCAGCCGTCCCGGCCGTTCGAAGCCCTCCGCCGGCCAGAGCAGGATCCCGGGCTCCTCGCCCCCAAAACTCAGGATCCATCCTTGATCGGCGTTCAAGCGTTTCGCCCGGTGAGCTGAAGAAGCTCGCCCGGAGTTGGGGGCTGTCGGGGCCCGATTCCGACCCTCCGGTGAATCCCTACAGCGAAGCGGTCACATTTTCGGGTCCCTTGAGCGTTGGGCTTCGCGTGGGTGTCCTTGGAATCAAATTCCGGCAACCCTCAATTTTTCCGGCCACCGTCGGCGGCGGCGAACCTCGGGAAGCGTGCCCAGGACAGAATGTTCGTCTCAGATTCTAGTGATTAAACGGTCTGTCGGTTTAAACGTCGAACTTCGGTAAGAATCTATACCCTAGCAGCGTCTGACTCTAGTGTATAATTGTTCGATATTATTATTTTAATTGTATTTGTAAAAGGTTATTTTAATATTGAAAAATGCATATTCTCCAGTTTAATTGCTCATGTTTGTGTTTGAAGAGGTGTAACCGAATATATCTTAGCCGATCCTGATGTTGTGTTTACCAATCATATCCTATGCAAATTAGATAGCGTTGATTTTGATTAAGCGTATTTAATTATATCGGAGTTATCATGTATAAATACATAATGAATTATCAGAAACTATAAATATATCAATTATATTTATCGCAATTTATTGACCTTTGTGTTGGATTAATTCGGTAGTGGATTTATCTGTAGTTGTGGCCCATTTCGGCATTAGATAATTGTGGATATTATTAGAAATATGTATTTTTATCGGGTTGGACCCATTTCTGAGGGGTCGAGTCCAGTTTTTAGGGGAGGTTCTGCAGAATTTTCGGTAGAACATAAATCTGATTTCTATGTCGGTTTAGTGCGTGAGTTTCACGATCGAGTCTAAATTATATTTAAATATTAATCTTATTTATCAATAACGTCTTTTCCATTTAGATTGTCCGACGACTCGCCCGGGATGGCACGAGCGCGAGGCGATTAAAGATCCGACATACTCAGTGAGTTGATATTATATAGTTTACGACACATCATCTGCATGCATGGCATAACATTTATGGCATTAGACTACACCCATCATCACGACATGATTATTATCATTGGAATTGTATTTACTTTGGTAACTAAATTATTTAGTTTGTTATGAAATATATCTGCATATGAGGCTGTTATGATAATGGATGTGAGTGTGTATTGTTGGGTGCGATATTGCTGTGCATTGTATGTGAAATGTTTGTTATTTAAAAAGGAGGAAAGAAACGTGTGTAAAGATAGTGACCCATTTCTAGGTGTCCATGCCCTAAAACATGAAAGAAATATATGAATGAGCCATTGAATTTTGCATTTCAATGGTAAATTACTAATTGCTTGATTGAATAGTAGCAACACATGGATGACAGAATTAAAAGACAGTAATAATAAGAAGGAAAGGAAAGGAAAGGGGAGAGAAAATTGAGACCCCTCCATTACAAGTACTAGTACTTAGTGGTGACCCACATATTGCATGACCTAAGCCACGCTTTTCTTTTCCACCTTCACTTTAATTTTTTCAATATTTTGGCGTCTAATGCACAACCCCACAACCCCTCCATGTGGCCTAGAAAACTTTACCTTAATTATTATTCAGTTTTTTTTTTTAATGGCTGTCCTTTTCTTTTGGAGTTTTGTTGTATCCACATGAGAGCAGACCATATATTAATAATAAAATAAAAGGAAAAAGAAAAAAAATTAAATTAAAAAACAGTGACATTGGAGGAGGGTCGGTTGCTTATGTGGTAAAAAAGTTAGTTGGGGATATCTTTGTGTTGGACACCCCCACATGTGACTAATGATTTTCTACATATGTGTGCCATCATATGTAGAAAATCATATGATTTTAATCGAGTTAAGCTCGAACTTGACTCTGTATCAACTCGACTTGGCTCGGTTATACTCCTACTTCAAGTCAGATTACGCACACCTTGACCAATTTTATGGATCCTGGAGTTAACAATCAGATAAACCCTTCAATAATCTTAAAAAGACTCGAATTGATGATCAATAAAAAGCAAATCCAAAATCGAATATATTCTTCTTTATTAAAAAAGGAGGAAAGAAACGTGTGTAAAGATAGTGACCCATTTCTAGGTGTCCATGCCCTAAAACATGAAAGAAATATATGAATGAGCCATTGAATTTTGTATTTCAATGGTAAATTACTAATTGCTTGATGGAATAGTAGCAACACATGGATGACATAATTAAAAGGAAGTAGTAATAAGAAGGAAAGGAAAGGGGAGAGAAAATTGAGACCCCTCCATTACAAGTACTAGTGCTTAGTGGTGACCCATATTGCATGACCTAAACCCTAACTTTTCTTTTCCATCTTCACTTTATTTTTTTTCAATATTTTGGCGTCTAATGCACAACCCCATGTCGCCTAGAAAACTTTACCTTAATTATTATTCAGTTTTTTTTTAATGCATCCTTCTTTTTGGGTTTTGTAGTATCCACATGGGGCGGACCGTATAATGATAAATGCGCCCCTTGTAACTTTGACCCAATCTGCCTCTACATCAATAAATGCCCTGCCAACCTTTGCAGCCTTTCATCATTGCAGCTGGGACGGTCGAAGCCCACTCTCCTCTCCGCGCGTGCTGCTCCATCTTCTCCTTCCTCTGAACTTTGTCGTTGAAGCCCGACCCTCTTAATTTCTCCACCGGCCAAGGACCACCCGTTCAAAAACCCCTTCCTTGGAAAAAACAGCTGTGTATTTTACCATCAAAACGTCCTTAGCGAAACTGAGAGAAGGAATCTTCCATCTTTTTAGCCATTTCTACTATTACTGCTCGTATTTTATCCTCCTTTGTCTCCTTAAATGGCTGGAATAAGAGCTACAATTATATTTAGCCCGGTGTGGAGTTTCATTACATTTCTTTTGCCTCTTCTTCTTGAAGCCATAAGCAAACAAGCTGACAACTCTTTTCTTTTGTTAATTTCTCTTAGGCCAGGAAGACCACGCATGAATTCTAAAGAATGGCGGAAACCATTCGTTTTTGTAGATAAGTTGAGCAACTTGGTGTCTGAGCTTCCTTGTTTGGAGGAGTAGAAGGCGAGATAAACTGTTTGCGTAACGAGGCTTGAATGGATTAGTCTCTTCTTGGAGGAGGCAAGTCTGACAAGCGCGACGGTGAAATTTGTGGATGAATCGGATTAAGTCGACCTATGATCTTGAAGATGTCATCGGCAAGAGTTCATCGTGACCCCGGAACATCGGCCCGGCAAAGGAGGCTCCGAATCTCAGGATTCCTCTGATGATCTTGCCAGCTGTATTTATCTTTGCGAGACAAAGTTGCCATTGGTTCCACGGTTGGATAGGCGGATGAAGGAGATCAACGTCGAGATGAGAAGATCTTGGCCAACAAGTCGGTATTGTGTCGAAAATGCAATGATGCAGCCTTCGAGACTTGGAGCTCTTCCAATCCCAATGAAGTGGTGACATGGGGTGAGAAGGGGCTTCCAATTGTAGAGGAAGGCGGCGTGTAAGTGGGGATGAAGACGAGGCGGAGCGGTTAAGGAAATGCTGTGATCAATTGAGAGTGGAGAGAGGAGGAGTGAGTGGCCATCGTGGGAATGGGTGGCGCGCAAACTACTCTTGCTAAGAGAGTTTACAATGACCACGATGTTGTTGTCGCCACTTTCAATGTCGCTTTGGTGTATGTATCTCAAGTGTATACAATCGAGAGCTTCTAATGGGATGACCGATTTTATAGTGCTCTCAAGCGAGAAGGAGAAACGGAAGATATACGTAATATGAGTGAGAATCGAGTTGGGGAAGAGGTTTGTGGTGCAACCCAGAAAAGAAAGATGTTGATGTAGGATGATGTATGATGTGAGTTTGGAATGGGTGTCTTGCATCTTCTAGAGTCAAACGGGCGAGTGCTCATCACTACCATAACCAGATTGCTTTGGATACTTACATGCAAGAAACTCTATCAACTCCGTCCTTAGGGAAAAAGAAGTTGGGAGCTCTTTCTCAAGAAAACTTGGGGCCCCGGAGTAGAAGTACAATATCACGGGTTGAATGTCTGCTTGAGTTGGAAGATGTGGAAGATTACGAGGGAAATGCAAAGGCTTGCCTCTGGCCATTGTGGTATCGGGAGGCTTCTATCAAGAAAAGAAGACTCCATCCTTCATTGGGAGAAAATACTTAGAAGCATGGAGTGGCATCAAGTCGAGTACTGATCTCGTGCATAAGAATTCTTGCTCTAAGTTATAGAGACTTGCCTTATTTCTTAAAGTCTTGCTTCTTCTTGTGGTGTTTTCAGGTTGTGAAATAAAGGCAAATGGGAATTGATCCGGATGTGGGTTGCGGAGGGATTTGTGCAAGCAAGGGGTGAAGAAACAGTGGAAGAAGACGTTGGTGAAGATTATTTAGAAGAATTGATTCGCCGACATGATTCGAGTGGTGAAAGAAAATGAGATGGAAGAGTAAAGTCTTGCATATGTGATCTCGCCAGCGACCTTACTATTTAAGCAGATTCAAGTTTTTAGAAGTGCGTGGAAACATCTTTGCATACCCTTTAACCCTCGTCGACTATTGCTCATGACTCTCAAACAATTTCTCAACATTTGAGCATTCTTACTTCGAATCTTTGATTTATTTCCATTCACATTCCTCAAGTGAACCACGGTCTTGTAAGTGCTAAGTGTGGTGGTGGACTTCTTCCTAGCTGTCGATCTGACCCAGTGAAATACCCGAAGTAAATTGCCAAAAGGAAATTGGTAGATTCATTCACTTGAAATATTTTAAGTTTCTTGGGTCCTAGTAGACCAGATTTCTACAGTCCATAGTGGGCCCTCACATTAACCTAGAAACCACAGTTCTGGCATATTTTTCTTTTTAGATGTTCATTTTCAATTTGGAAGTTGCACCAATTAAGACATACATGCTTAGGGCTTATCAGATCTTAAGAATCTTGAGATCGTGATCAAGGTGCTTTAGTAGTCATTTGGGTATTGATAAGATGACCAACCTCCAGACATTATATGTGGAACAACATGGATGGGTGGTGAGAAGGGGTCTACCAAAGTTAACCCAACTTAGAAAACTATACATTGGTGAGCCAAATATGAGTAGTAATGGCTGTATGAATTAATCTTCCCATCGACCTTGTTGAGTTGATATTGGTATTTATGCGTTTAAAAGCAAGACCCCATGTTGACTCTAGGCAAGTTACCAAACTTAAGGGCTCTAAAATTAATAAACAATGCTTATTTCGGAAAGAAAATAACTTGTTCTTCTAGGGCGTTCTCTCGGCTCGAATTTTTGGGATTGAAAGATTTGATTTATTTAGAAGAGTTGATAGTGGAGGAAAGTGCACTGCCTTCCTTGAAAACCCTGCAAATTTATCATTGCTATGAGATGGAAAACCTGCTTCATCAGTTGCAGAAACTGAAAAGTCTTCAGCAAGTAAAGCTAGAGAATATGAACGATAGCCTAATTGAAGAGATTAAAAACACAAGGAAAGAATTAAATGGTCGATCTTATCACCTCCCTGCCTCAAAACATGGGGGGCTGTGGCATCATCGTCATTGGAAGGCATCTCGAGTTTGATTTTAATTCTTTTTATTTTATTTTCTTATGTCTTTTACATTGTATGCATCCAACGCTCTTTGTATATTGGTATGTTCTTTTTTTCTCCTTATGGGTTTGAAATGCATGTAAAATTGATGAAGTTGTTGTAAAATAATTTCAAGATGGGTAACAAATTAGTGTGTTTAGTGTACTAGCTGTCTCCTAAAAGCTCGAGAAGCTTGTGATTCGTGTTTATTAAGGAATAGTTCCTAAATCATTTAGGGGTCTTTTCCTTTCCCTTCTCTTTGTATCCTAATTAGACTCCTTTGTTTCCTTTATTTACTCTAACACTTAGGGGTGTGTTGAAGACATGGGAATGGGGAATGGGAATCAAAAATCCCTTTCCATTTCTTATTTGATGTTGCTGGAATGAAAAGGAAATAAGTGGCAATAATACCATATAACAAGATTTTAAAGAGTTTAAAAAAAATATATAAGTTGGATAATTATATACCCAAATGATTATTTTACTTGAGTCGAACAATAAGCTACATAATTAGTTTCATTTTTTAATAGTAATATCTGATTTTTGAAACTTTAGATTTAGGATTTATATTTTTAATAAAAATAAAATTATTTTGTAATTAGTTGTAAGAATTTTAAAAAATAAAATTATTTTCATGTAATCTTGTTTAATATTATGACGTAAAAAGTCATTTGAAATAACTAAAAATGTATGAATTTTAAAATATTTTAAATTGATGAAGATAATTTTTTGGTAAAAATTTAGAAAATAATCATTATTTTGTAATTTGACTTATATACAAAATCAAGATTTATATTAACATGAAGAGTAAAACTGGTGGCACCGAAAGAACGATGGAAGAAATTAAAGGCAAAATGATGATTTTAAGTTTTTATATTTTTTAAGGAGAATAGAAAATGAGAATACAAAGTATCTTTGGGTGTGTTTATATTTTTCCGACTTTATTTTATTTTTGATTAAAAAAATACTTTATGAGAAAATCAATACTTTATTTTATTTTCGAGTAAAAATAAATTATTTATTTTGTTTCTTGGTTTCAGCTTAGAGCATTGGATATCAAGGTTTTGATAGACAAAAATAGGTATAAAATAATAATTTAACTTTTTATATATATTTTTTAAAAGAATATGGAATCAAAATACCACATATATCTAATGAATCAAAATCCTACTTAGAAGTAGGATTTGATAAGTAGTATTTTGATTCTTTCGATATAGGTGATATTTTGATTCCACCTTCTTTTTAAAAAAATATAAAACAAAAATTATTATTTTATGCCTGAACTAATTCATAAAACAATCCAATGCTTTAAGCAAACAATAAACATACATTTTTTCCTCAAAAATAAAATAAAGTATTTTTTTAATCGAAAATAAAATAAAATATCAATT
Organism: Tetrastigma voinierianum; assembly: GCA_016808115.1. Lineage (NCBI taxonomy): Eukaryota > Viridiplantae > Streptophyta > Magnoliopsida > Vitales > Vitaceae > Tetrastigma > Tetrastigma voinierianum. Next base: position 516,776 of record JAEQBH010000809.1, read on the forward strand.
TTTCATAAAAATGACTGCATCCAAAAATAAAATAAAGTATTGATTTTCTGCAGTAAAAAATATAAACGCACCCCAGATAGTTACCTATTCTCATTTTTCTATTCTCGCACAAATATAAAAACTTAAAATCATCATTTTAGTGCTATTCTTCATGCCATCGAGGGTTTTACCTTCCTTTTAAGTTACTTCCAAAAATATTTACCAATTTCAATCTTGATTTTGTATATAAGCCCAATTACGAAATAGCGATTATTTTCCTAAATTTTTACCAAAAAAATTATCTTCATCAACTTAAAAGTATTTTAAAATTTATGCATTTTTTAGTTATTTCCTAAAATGACTTTTTTAAGTCATAATATCAGAAACAAGATTACGAAAATAATTTATTTTTTAATTCCTTGCAACTAAATACAAAATAATTTTATATCTTTTTATTAAATATAAAATCACAAATCATAAAGATTTCAAAAATAGATATTACTATTAGAAAAAATGAGGAACTAGTATGTAACTATCGTTTGACCAAGTAAAATAATTATTTGAGTAAAATAATTATCGACTTATATTTTAAACTCTAAAAAATCACGTGATATGTTATTACTTCAATTTATTTCATACTTATTCAAATTCTAATATATTAACAAAATACTAAAATATAAATAAACAATCATTCCCATATTAGATTCCTAAACAAATCTAAACACTAAAATGAAATCAAATTATTAGTTCATTCATGAAAATAGGAATGGAAAGAGATTCTTCGTCTCCGTTACATTAATAAAAACATATGCTTAGAGTATAAATATGTATATTCTCTCACTTCTTTAATAAATGAGAAAATCAAAGAGTTAGCGGCCAATTAATACCGGCTCGATCACATCAACTTGTCATGTAGTCAATTTCGACGACTTTTCCAACGACCCCAGATCTACCCATCGGATTAAGTACATGTCTAAGTATCTTGGTGCATTATGATTAAGTACATGCGTAACCCATTCGACCTATATGCCCCGGTTTAAGGAGAAATGTTAAAGATTAGTTTCCTAATCCATTTATGAATCTTTTCCTTCTTTTCTTTTCTCTTTAGTCTCCTAATCAAAGAGTTATTTTTTTTCTTTTAACAGTGTTTAAAACGAATATCATGCCTTTTAACACCCCCCTCATGTGCGGCTCCATACCCGCACGTGAAAAGTCAAACAATCAAACAAAGTATTTCATGAACTTTCAAATCAACAAATGGGGAATAAATTACAAGGGTCTCGGGCAAGACCTCTTTCCATACCAAGCTTTGATACCATGTTAAACAACTAACTCTCCGATAAGCTCAAACTTGTAAGATTTGGATTTAATATGAATATCATGCCTTTTAATACCCTCACTTCACGTGCGGCCCCATACCCGCATGTGGAGAGTCAAACAAACCAAACAAAGTCCTCCATGGACTTTTAATTCAACAAATGGAGTATAAATTACAAAGAAGTCTCGAACGAGGCCTCTTGGTAGACGAGCTAAGTACCATGTTAAGCAAATCAAATCCTCCCACAAGCTTAAGCTTGTGGGATTAGTTTAATATGAATATCATGCTTTTAACATAGCTCTTTAAAATTCTGAGATTATGAAAAACTAACTATGAAAATGGCAGTTCCTTCCAATACGAAGAGCAATTGCCCTCTAGCAATACAGAACAAATACTACATCAAACTTAAACCTTTTGAGCTAATAAGATCACACATATCAAGACAACAAACACCTACACCCCACCTCACTTGCCACCTAGGTGTGTAAACGAGTTAAGCTACTCCTGAGTTACTCGAGTTCGACTCATAAAATACTTGAATTCTACTCGGAGTTAATTGATTCGAGCTCGAGCTCAAGCTCGAGTAGCTCAAGTAGCTTATCGAGTCAAGTTCGAGTATCATAATACCCGACTCGAGCTGCTTGCGAGTTTAATGAGGCTATGAACTATTTAATGTCAGATCAAACTCGAGTTGATTTCAAGTCGAGGATTGATTTCGAGTATAATTATTTATTAATTTTTAATTGATTCGAAGCATCTGAGTGGGGTTCAAAGTAGCTCGACTATTTTTCAAGTCGAGTTTCAAACATCTGAAAAAAGAAGCTCAACCGAGTTCCAGTCAAGTTCGAGTTTTGAGTTTTTTAATCGATTCAAGCTCGAGATTAGTTCTGTATCGACTCAACTCGATTACACTCCTATGAATGCCACCTTCTCTCCCATCTGGTTTCTTCAAACACCAGAATTCTCATACCATATCATAACCCATAACCAAAAACTTAAAGTTTATGTAACGGACTAACCGTTAAAAGTGAAAAAAAAAGACTATAAAATTGCATGTTAATAAACCCCAAATGTCTCTTTAAATGCTGAGAATAAACAAGAAAAGGGAAGAAGGTTTGTGAGTACCTTGAAAAGAGAAGGTATTTGATAGTGTTGGATGATGTATGGAGTATCCAAGTTTGGAATAGATTGTGCTTGTATCTTCCAGGAGTCCAAGCGGGCGAGTGCTCATCACTACTGCATAGCGACGGTGCTTTGGATGCCTATGCAAAGCTCTATCGACTCAGATCCCTTGGGGAAAGAGAGAGTTGGGCTCTCTCAAGAAAACTTTCCAACTGGAAGTGAAGTACAATATCACGGGTTGTATGTCTGCTTGAGTTAGAAGATTTGGGAAAGAAAATTACAGAGAAATCACAAGAGAGCTTGCCTCTAGCCATTTAATGGTATCAGGAGGATTCTATCCAAGAAAGAAGACTCCATCTTCAGTGAATACTTAAAAGCATGGAGTGGCATCTAAGTCAAGGCCACAGGTCATTACATGGAATTCTTACTCCGATTCTGAGGAGACTTGCCTTATTTCTTAAAGTCTTGCTTCCTTCTTGCGGTGTTTTTCAGAGAGCGTGAAATAAAGGCAAGTAAATTGATTCGGATGTGGATTGCGGAGGATTCGTGCAGAAGCGGGGTGAAGAAGCGGTGGAGAAGACGTTGGTGAGAAGATTATTTAGAAGAATTGATTCAACGAAGCATGATTCAAGTGGTCGAAAATGGGATGGAAGGTAAAGTCTTGCCGCATGCATGATCTTCTTAGCGACCTTGCTATTCAAAAGCCAAGATTAAGATTTTCGAAGTGCGGTAAGAGCATCTTTGCATACCCTTTAACCCTCGTCGACTCATTGCTCATGACTCTCAAAACATTTCTCAACATTTTGAGCAAGCTGCCACCACCTCCCGATCTTTGATTTGTTCCATTCCTTATTCCTCAGTGAACTTAGATTCTTGCTTAAGAAGTGCTAAATTCTTGCTTGATGTTAGACCTAACTCCCTAGCTATCGTCGTGTATAAAAGACGAAAGAAATTGCAAGAAATTATGAATTCATTCACTTGAAATATTTTCGTTTCTTGGGTCCCCGTAAAACATCTTAGTGGATATCACCGGATATCTCCCTCTCTCTCACCGGATATCTAATATAAAAACATCTTAGTGGATATCTTAACAAAATAAAATATCCATAAAATATAAACATTTAAAAAATAAAAAATCATAAAAATATCCATAGAAATATTTTACATATCCATAAAATTATTATTTAATTTAAAATTTTCTTACTTGTGGATAATCTTTTGATATTTCCTTTAATTTATTTAAAATAGCATTAAAATTATTAAAAAAATTATGTTAATAATTTATTTTATTGAATTTATTTTATTTAATATTTTAAATAAAATTTATTTAATATTTTGATATTTTCTTGAAGGTGTAGGAAGCAAAATCGAAATTTGAGACTAATGAAACGTCTTTGCATCACTTCAATCGGAAAATATCGAGGGAACAAATAAGCATTTTCTTACTTCAAATACTATTGAGGCATTTTCTTGTGAGCATAGGTCCAACAAATAAGCAAAACCATGAGTAATGAAGTTGAAACGTGTGCGTCAATACGATGCATAACCGAACAATTTCGGGATGGAAAGTTGAATTAAAATTTACAATTTCATTTTGTTAGTAATCACTTTTTAAAGTTGCCAGTTACTTTTTAAGGCAGATTATTTATCTTTTAAGAGGTTATTATGATTCTGATTTTACTAGGGAGCGTTTAAGAAACTTATTCTGATTATTTGAGTTTATCTTCTCATAAGTACTTTTGATAAAATTATAAGCAAATTGTTTGAACAAACTTGCCAAACAAAGCTTACATTTACCCTTATATTTCATTTAAAACTTTATTTAAATAAGAACCCAAGTAGGAAAACTTATCAAAAAATGTAAAAAAACATAAAAAGCACAAAATCAAATATCTTAATAAAAAAATATCATTATGAAAAATTATGTAAAAATATATAAAATAAAATAAAAATAAATCTTGAAAAATTATGTAAAAAATAATTAAAATTTTAGAAAAATTTATACAAAATGAGAAGTACTACAAAAAAATATAAAATAATTCTAAATTAATATAAAATAATTAAAATTTTAAATATTACAACTTAAGTGCTTATTTATTCAAACGCTAATTTGCAAGTGTTTATATTGGTCTTTTAATTAATTTTAACTATTATATAAAGTGTTTTGTGTAATAATGCATCTCAAACACCTTAAATAATACATAAAGCGTTTTAAAACATGCATCCAAACACAAATAACTTATTGAATAAAGTACTTATAACATAAGCTCTCATTTAATAAGAGTTTTATAAAACAAATGCTTAAGTAAGCATTTACCCAAACAAAGAGCTTAATTAAACATCCAAACTCAATAATAGGTATATGCATTGAATTCCACTATAATCCTTTCTCTCCCATGGGAATAACCCTTATTTCACTTTGTTTTCCATGTAATTAATTTAAATATAAAAACCACTCATTCATTTCCATATATGTTTCCATATAGTTAGAGGAAAAGTTATTGATTACAAAAACCAAAAGCAGATGTAGGCGTGTTCTATAGTTGAGTTTCTTAGTCCTTGTGGTCCATTCCGATTCGAATGAGAATTAGTCTGAGTGTGGTATGACTTAAATGCAGAACTTTCATGTATATCTGGACCCGCTCATGACACCTCATGAAAACAATGTCCCAGAGACATGTTTGTTTCATGCCTTTGAAAACTATTATTGAGAACAATTTTAAAAAATACAAAGAACACACTTTTAGTGTGTTTTTGAAAACTGCTCTTAAGGACTGTTTGTTTACGATTTTTGAAAACTATTTTTTTGTTATAGGAAACAAGGAGAATAAGAAAAACACATAGAATATGTTTGGTTCCCAATATTTTTGTTCTTAAAAATATGGAACACATAAATTATAACACCCCAATTAAGCCTAGTAGTTTACCTTCATAGATTAAGGTAAATTAAAGCTAAATACTATGTTTTGGGTAAATTAAAATGATTAGAGAAAAATGACATATTTGGAATTATTAAAAAATACCAAGAGGTAATATAGTAATTTAAAGTTAAGGACATAGATGAAATTGTTTAAGAAGAGAGTTGGCTAAAGGTTTAAGAGATTTGTAAGAAAGGGTAAAGGTTCCAATCTTGTTGGGTTTATTTGTATATTTTGAATTGTTTGGTATTTTTGTTTGTTGGGTTCTTCAAATGAGGAAGAAATTGGTGTAAAAAGAAGTAGGGTTAGTAAGGGAGATCTTTGTTAAATTTTCCGAGCCTAAGTGAAATTATTTGGTCATATCTTGGCCTAGAGACCTGAATTAGAGTGATTCAGATTTGGGAGGAGATCATGGAGATGCAAACTTACAAGATGTTGTGTTTGAAGGAACAGATCCCGATTATTGACATAGACCCGCCAGATTTGGGTCCAAAGTTTAGTCATTGGTTTGGTCAGTAGTTAGATTAATCTTGATGTTTGTGTCATATCTTGATTTTTGGTGATCCCAAAATGCAGTGATTCTAATTTCTAGGTAAACTAGACTTCTAGGAGAACAACTTCCATGAAGAAAGTGTAATCAGATTTGGACTCCATTGTACCCAGAAAATTCATCAAAGGGAAGCTTTATTTTTAGTTAGTTAAGGTTAGTCTGGGTGACTGTTTGTGAAGACTCACTTTGTCTTCTCTATGTGACTTTCTGAGACACTTAGATGTCTCTTAAATGATTATAGAAGACCAACAAAAAGAGATATGTGCCTAGTTATGAGTATGTAATAATGAAAATTGTATAAAAGTTATATGAATAAATGTTACATGATATAAGATAAATATATTGAGATGATTAAGATACGAAATGATATGAACTCTGATCGTGTGAAGAAGAGTATATGTATTTTTGTTATATGAAGAAGCACATAATACAATCAAATTATCATAAGAAATGTGTGAAACTATCTTACATGTTCAAGAGAATAATTGACAGTGAATATCCCATTTGTATGCAGGATATCAGTAATTATTCATGTATATGGGATATGTGTTTTTTATGTTTGTAAGATTGTTAAGAAAACATAATAAAGCGGAGTTAATGCCTTATGACTAGGTAGTTGGATAGATAGGCATATATAGGGATAACTAATCTTTGCAATGCCCCTGCGAGTTTACAAGCGAGTGACCCGTTTGGGTCGATGAGCATGGATCGTTTGGATCATTTAGGTGAGCCGTTTAGGTCCTCTGTCTGATACAATTTATAAATCACTATCTCGTACAGTGATAGTACCTTCGGGTACATACAGTTCCGTTCCATGATCCACTTCTTTGGAATATGCAGGCATTGTAACACCTCAAATTACACCCTAGTAGTTTATTAAAGTAAATTTTGTATTTTTTCGAAATTAAGTGCAAGGGTGAAAAATGTTAAAATCGAACTTAAGCCAGAGTCGAGGAGTAAAATGGTAATTTTAAAATTAGGATTCAAATGACATAAGTTAAGAAGATTATACACTAAGATAGAATATTGATAAGTTTGAGTGCAAATAGAATGAGGCTTGAAGGACTTAAAAGCAAGGGAATTAGAGCCAGGTGGCATTAAGACCACAAAATGGCTTCTAGGAGAAACATTCTCTATTTTTGGCTAAGAAGAGAGAGCTAGGGCACGGTTTGCGGGTGGAAGAAGAAGCCATTCCTTAGGGCTTTTCCATGCTCAAGTGAAGAAGAAAGGAAAACTTAGTTTGAGAGTCACGAAAGTTAAGGTATGAAATATCTCTTTTTGGTATGGAGAGTATATAAAATGGTTTGGAAAATTATCCAAGCGCATCTCGCTGTGTTGTTTTTTAGTTGATTTGTGTTGGTTTTGATTTGTTTGATCATTGTTTTGGTTTGGTTTGGAATTGTCCATGGATAGGATAAAAATGTAAATATGTAGAACATATTAGGATTCACATCCAAAAATTTTCTAAAGCCCTAATTTTTGTCATATCTTGGCTAGAGACCTCCTAAGTGATTCCAATTGGAGGAGAATCCTAAGACCCATAGCTTTAAATATCAGAAGACCACAGGTCAAATTGTAATTATTATGACATAATTTTGGAATTCAATTCCAGTTCTTGGTTTTGATTGGCAACCAGACCATCCTTGAGTGTTTAAGTTATATTTTGGGCTAGGTTGATCTAAATTAAGTTATTCTAATTTCTGAAGGTAAGTAAATTTAGCCCCTGTGTGGACCCTACTCGATCCACGGGCTGGCGCGACTCGCTATTAATAGAAAAAAGTGAGTTGATTTTTAGCTTTAATCAGTCCCAGTGAGAGATGATTTGTTTGGGTCGCACTTACTTTTTATTTTATTATTAAAGGAAAATCAAATAGAACAAATCCCTCATTGACCCCGATGGGAAAAAAAAACGGTCCACGGCAGATTTTGGGCCCGGGGATCAAGTTTCTTATTGGGAAGGTATCTCATGCGAGGTAGCACCCCTCTAAGCCCGGAACTCGGTCTCTACTAATGAATTGGGTACATGGGATCATATGGGTCAAAGATCAATCGATCACTCAAGCTAAATAGATGACCTGAATCACCAACCACCACTCGGCATCTAACATGCCATAAACATGACTAAACAAAACAATGGGGTGCGTGCACATGATTCATAATATGTGCATAAGAGGTCGAGTCAACAGCTCAAATGCACCTAACTTATCAAAGTCAAACACCATGTACACATATAAATGCAAATACAAAGCCCCGAACTTACTTATGATCCCTAGCCATGCGCTCTGAGATATGGTTAGTTAATACGCACAAGCACACAACATGCATCCATGATCAAGTAACCAAGTTCGTGTTCAAAATGGGAAGTGAATGGAAAATTAGGGGTTCAAATGTTTGAGCACTTTCCCCAATCTCAAATGACAATTTATAGCACAATCACGGTTCACAATTAAACTCACCTAACCCCCAAGTGTCCTAACTCGGAAACGGGTCCCCTCTAATTCAAGTTAGGCTCAGCTTTAGACCCCAAATATGGTCCACAAATGCATTAGTGCATACGAAAAATTTAAAGGAAAATTCAAGGGAAAAAAATTGGACGAAAAGTAGAAGAGGCAAAATGACTCAAGTACTAAACATTGATTACATGGGCCAAACCAGGCCCAAAAGTTTAAAAGATGGGCCTAAGGCAAATTTTATGTTCCAAGGTGGATTCCCATGCATTTCCATTGCGAAATAACCCTTTTGAAACCAATAATAAAGCATAAAATTTGTGGAAAAACTATGAAGGTTATGTTTGGTTTCCAGGAAAGCTGAAAAAAGAAGAAAACGTTAAGACAAAAGATTTTCTATATTTGGATGTCTAATGAATAATCTCAACAAAAAAATAAAAATCAAATAAAAATAAAAATCAAATATAAATAAAGTTATTTAAAAATTTATGCTACAGTTAAAATTCTTTAATCTTTATAGCGATGAATTCAAATAAACAGATTTGAAGTATTAAATAAAAATGACATATTATATTTAAATCTATTTTTATTTTCCTTCATTTTTTATTTCCTTCTATATTTTATTTTTATTTTTTTTCTCTTACATTTTCCTCAAATTTTTTGGGAGCCAAATATAGCTAAAAGGAAATCGCAAATGAAAAAAAAAAACAAAGAAAACACACAAATTTTATGTGGTTCGGCAGTGTGCTACATCCATGGGAACGGTGGCACAAACTTTCACTATATCTAAAATAGGGTTACATAGGAGAGTTTATAATGACTCTCGATATGACCAAATTACAAAAATACCTTTATACCTTAAACATATTGGTACTGTATGGCGGAGGGTAGGTCGGGGCATATCCCAAATATAAGCATTGCTTGGATTTTTCCATGGTAATAGGTTTTGTTAGAGGTATGAATCTTTTCACAATTCACTAGAAGAGACCAACTCCCCGATCTTGTGAAATCTCACATTTATGTGTTTGGTCCTTACATGATACACCTGGTTCATGTCTTTTAACACCCTCCCACACGTGGAAAGTTAAACAAACCAAGCGATATAGAAACTGACGATTAATGTTATAATAGTAGTTTTTGGCTGATTAGAGGTCAATGATAGAAATGAGGGTAGATTAAATTTGCAGGCAGCTCAAGGCACGTCATTTGGGCATAAAGTGAAAATTTTGAAAATTATGGCAAGGTGCCCTAAGGAATGATGATTTTTTCTTAGTATATCCGGATGGAGGGGTTTGCAAAGGAACACTTGTTTAGTTCCTATGACTTTGAGCGATATTTAGAAGAGAGTGGACATTAGAGTGAATAGTGATTTAGTTGAAATTGAGCATCTTGATATTTTTGGAAATTGGGCCGAAAATACGAAAATGTCTGGAATAAATCATAGAGTCTAACGAGAGCTGAAGCGAATTAAGAAGCGGGTCCATTTGGATGATTTCAAGCGTCCGGCGTAATTCGGATATTAATACGCTATTGTCAAAGTTTGATTTTAATGATTTACACCATCCGTCTCCAGTGATTGAGCACGGAGTCTAATGTGAAGGATTTAATTAGAATCTTCTGTGATGATTTGAAGTTAGAGCTGACCATAAAATATTTTTGACATTTAATCGGTATAAAAGTAGTAAAAGGCGAAACAGAGATAAAATCTGCTATAATGGAGATATTTAATTGTACTAGCCAATCAAAATCTTTCTTAATGGCTAAGTTATGATTTAAATAATGGGTAAATGACTTGGTCTCATAAAAATGGACCTATGAGAGGCTTGGATTAAGGTATTACTTTACAATAACCAATTGAATTCTTTGACTTAAGAATTATTTGGAAGTTTGATTTAAACAAAATTAGGGATTTAAAGTCTCCAAATAGAGGGAGATCTCACGTATGAAGGAAAGGGAGAAAGAGAAGAAAGGGAGAAAGGAGAAAGAGGAAGAGAAAGGAGAAATCCAAGTTGGGGAGGTGAGTTTTCTTTGTTTTGACTTTAGTGATCTTGAGTGGTATTGAGGAGAGGGTAGAAGAAACTCAAAGCAGTAAGTTTTTAAGTGGTGGGAAAGTTAGGGGTTTGATGTTTCCATGGTTAATGTCTTAAATTCTGGTATGGATGTTAAATTGATGGTATTTAGGTTTAATGGTGCTGAATTTAATATCTATTGAGAAAATAGTTTAGAGTTAGGGTTTTGACAAAATCAAGTGAGTAAGGGTTAGGGTTTGATAGTGAATTGTGTGTGTTATGTTGGAAATGGGTATAATGCATCAGATTTAAGTGTTTAAGAGTGAAAGAAAAATGGAAAGCATTTTAGTCAATTTTTTGGTGACAGTCTAGTACAAGGAAATGTCCTGTTTTCTGTTTTGACCAGTTTGGTACTGGCCATAACTTGCTCAATTTTATCCGATTTGAGTGATTTAAGTGGCTACGTAAATAGACTTGAAGGAGAACAAAACTTAAGAAGGTATCGCAAATTCTGATCCTAAGTGGCCTAAAAATTTACTCAAGTAGGACCATGTATATAAATCACTGTCTGGTTCTCAGTACGAAATGCTCTGTTTTCCTGTTTCGACCAGTTTCACATTTACCATAACTTGCTCATTTCTTATCCGATTTGAGTGATTCAAATTCTGGTAAAATAAACTTCCTAGGGAAAATTTATCTGAAGGAAGTTTATGCAAATTTTAATCCCAAAGTGCCCAGAAAATGTTTCAAAGTGGAGCTATGTGCAGATTATGTTCTGCTAAACTGAGTCATCTGTTTGCAGATTGTGTTATGTGGTTGAGGAGAAACTAGAGAAGGAATTTTAAAGTGAAAATTTAAAAAGAGATGTCATTGGATATATAAAGGACTGATCTGGAGAGTTTCATAAATTTTGAAGACCGTTTGAATAATTTTTGAGTCATAAAGGCTATAAAGTGTTGTTGGAAAAAGGTTGGCCAAAATGAATGGGTTTTTAGTGCCTAAGGGTAATTTGTTCATTTGGCGTTAAATGAATGTGTATGGTGGATTAAAATGGAAGTTATGATTAATGTATAGTTGTGGTTTTTCTTGAAAAAGGTAGAAAGGACTATCGGACTGGGAAAGCGAATTCCGACGGGGAAGCAAGCGGGATTGAGCGGTGGCTGTGAGTGAAATGATATTTTGACAATTGAGTTTTACAAGTGAATGGATTTATTAAACAGAAAGTTTAATGGAAATGTTTTATCTTGCATCAATATATATTTATATGTATATGAAATATGTATGCATATGTTAAGGTATTATGAAAGTTTAAAAATGTGTAAAGAATGCATTTGTGTTTTAATGATAAAGTAAAGGATTTAAATGGATTTATAAATGTATTTTGAAGAAATGTTTTACTGATGGTTACCTACAGCCCCATGGTATTATAGTGATATCGGTAAGTACTTTAAGCGTGTAGTTTAGAGGGTAAAGTTATAGGTTACTAAGCGAGGGAAATAGGTGTCTAGAGTAATATCCTTTTACGTTATAAAGTGCTATGAAAATTTGGAACTATGCAAGCGTGAGTTTCTCACGACGTAGTGGTTATGGCCCCGGAATGTGATTGTCCCTCACGAGTCGATTGCCGAGGAAGCGTTCGGTGTGTTTATTCCCCACAGGTTCCATGAAGAAGAAATAAAAGAAAGTTTGAAACATAATGTTTAAGGCATAAATTGATTTGGAAATGTATAAGTATTTATTATAAAGAAAAGAAAGAAAGAAAGTTGAGGCATAAATGTTTAAGGCATAAATGGATTTTAAATGTATAAGTATGTATTGCTGATATATATGAAAATGTTATCTTAAGGCATAAATGGTTTAAATGTATAAGTATGTATTACTTTGATATATGCGAAAATGTTATGCAATAAGTAACACACTCAACTGGGCTCCTTTAGCTCATTCTTTTAATATGTTTCCAAAACATTTCGGGACCAAGACAGTGCGGCCGGTGAAATTGCCCTCTGCCCACGATGGAGTCGAGGCCATCGGAGAGATGCCATGAACTTCATTGTATATTGTTTGCATATTTTATATATGTGAATCACTTTGTCATGTATATGCATATGGATATATTTGAAATGAACTACTTAGGCGGGTCGGCAAGTCGGCTCCAAGCGATGTTACAGTAAAAACAAATGCATGGAATTGAAGAAGTTTGAAATGTTTTGATGATTAAAATGAATAAATATATATATATGTATATGTATATATTGTGTTGATTGAGTTGTGGACAAGGTCCTAACAAGGAAGTTGAAAGTGGAAGATTAGAAGTGTTTTAAAATGTTTCGCGGGTTTTGTAAATTTGGAAAGTCCAAGCAGAGAAACTACCATGCATTGGTACTTCTGAAAAATCTAAGCATTTGGAAAGAAAAGAAAAAAATAATTTACCACTTAGGCTTCATTATTTTCTAAGATATATTTAAAGATTCAGAAAAGGGGTTCGCTCCATGGATTTTATTTGACTGTTTTAAGGAAAAGTTTCTATATCCATTGGAGTGCCGGGAGGTCCCCTCGGGTCCATGAGGTTAATCCGGGTCGGGATCCTTCAAACAAAGCAAAGAGTTTGGAGATAGAAAGGTTCGGAATCCAGCTATAATACTTATATAATTAATACAATATTGCTATGAAGCAATGCAGAACTCGAGTCAACAAGAGTACACTTCTTATATTAAATTAATGAGTTGATGAATGTGAAAATAATGGTTAATTTGAGAAACCTAATGCAGGCAAACCTCTCATTCGCTCTTGGGAAAGAGTCAAATGTATTCGCAAAGATTATTCAAAGCCAAAACCAATATAATGTAAATAAGTAAATAAAATAAAAAGGTATCAATAATTGAAGGATTGCTCCCAAAGAAGTTCCAATGCTTGAAGAAAACTTGGCTGTCTGCTACAAAGGCTGAAAAGTCAATTTCTTTTTTCATTCAAATTCCTAATATTAACAAATACTGAAATAGAAATAAACAATCATTCCTATATTAGATTCCTAAACAAATCCAAACGCTAAAAATGGAATCAAATTATTGATTTCATTCCATGAGAAATAGGAATGGAAAGAGATTCTTCATTCTCATTTCTCATTTCTCATTCAATGTACCAAACACACCCTTAGAGTATAAATATATATGTTCCCTCACTTCTTTAATAAATGAAAATCAAAGAGTTAGCGACCATGTCTCACTCCGGTCACATCAACTCGTCATATAGTCAATTCCGACTACTTTTCCAGCCCCTCCGATCTTGTCTTTGGGCTTTTGGGTTTGGCCCTATGAAAGCAGGCCCACTTCCCACGAGACAGGCCTTATCAGTGTGGGCAGTCTGCTGGCCTTCTTTTCTCATTTTCGTTTTTCTCCCGCTCGTAACCTTTTGTGTTTTAATTCTTCTATCAGGACCCGACTTTGGCCCGAAAGGTTGAAGCCCTTTGGCCCATTTACGAAGCGGGCCGCTCCTTTCAGTTGGGCCAATGTCAGTCATTTGGACCGACCCACCCCACCCCCCAAGCGATTGTACCGGCCGTTTCTCTAGCCCGAGGCCCCTTTTGGTCTCCCTGCGCACTTCAATAGCATACTGTTTGATTTGCATTACTTGGGATGGATCCACATGATAGAAAATCGGCGGAAAAGCAGTGTGTCCCACATCTTTACGGCAATCCATGATCTTGACCAATTCATCAAACACCATCTGGAATGAGCATAGTTTTTAGAAAATAATTACGGAAGACCTTGAATCTTCGATCGCTTTCAGAGTTCGGGGAGCAATTGCTTCTCCTCTCTGAGTTGGAGTGCGAATGCACTCTATTAAATGACTTAGGGTGATCGGTGAAAGTAGAAAGCGTGAATTGTCTTAAGCCTCCTAAAACTCAAGAAAACATCATCAAATTTTGGAGCTGCATTTTCGGTTTCTATCTCCAAACCTCTTCACGGGTGTAATATAGAAATAAATGGGCTTCTGTGTTGAAGCTACGGAAGTGATGAGGAAAGTAAGGGGAGCTCTCTCTCTCTATTGATTTCAAAGATTCTTTTGACCATGGCTTAAAAAATCTAGGGGGTGGAGGCCCTCCGCTCGTTCCTCACGAGTTGAAATGAAAATAAGCCACCACCAACTTATTGGCCAGTTTTTTAACTCTTTGATGCTCTTTTGCCTCTTCTTCTTGAAGCCATAAGCAAACAAGCCCATGAGCTCTTTTTCTTTTGTTCATTTTTTGTCTTGAAGCGGAGAGATTCTTGCACTTGAATGCTAAAGAGAGATGGCGGAAACCATTACGTTTTGTAGATAAAGTTGGCGACTTGTTGTACAAGAAGCTTCCTTGTTTGGAGGTAGAGAGGGCGGATAAGCTGCTGCGTAACGGCTTGAATGGATTAGTCTCTTCTTGGAGGCCCGAGTGCGACAAGCAGCGGCGACGGTAGGCGTGGATGAATCGGATTAAGTCACGACTATGATGCGAAAGATGTCATCGGCTGAGTTCATGTGTTGGAACATATTGTGAAGGAGGCTCCGAGTCTCAAGTTCTCGAGTAGTCTTGCCAGCACAGTGTTATCTTTGGCGTGGTGCCATTGATTCATGAATTTGGATGGGCGGATGAAGGAGATCAGCTGTCGAATTGAGAAGATCTTGGCTGACAAGTCCAGTATTGTGTCGAGAAAATGCAATGATGCCTTAGGAGCTTGGAGCTCTTCGGTCGATGAAGTGGTGACATGGGGTGAGAAGAGGCTTCGATTGTAGAGGAAGGCGCGTGGTAGGGATGAAAGGCGAGGCGGACGGTGAAATCTTTGGTGATCGATGGAGGCGGAAGAGGAGTGAGTGGCCGTCGTGGGAATGGGTGGCCTTGTAAACTCTCTTGCTAAGAAAGTTTACAATGACCACGATGTTGTCGCCACTTTCATTCGCTTTGGTGTATGTATCTCGAGTGTATACGATCAGAGCTTCTAATGGGGATAGCGACAAGGATTTTATGTTTGCTCTCGAGCAAAGAGAAGGAGAAGCGAGGGAAAGATATCACGTAATATAGGTGAGAATCGGTTGGGAAGAAGGTTTGTGAGTACCTTGAAAAAAGAAGGTATTTGATAGTGTTGGATGATGTATGGAGTATCCAAGTTTGGAATAGATTGTTCTTGCATCTTCAGGTCGACGGACGAGTGCTCGTATTTACCGCATGACCAAATGATTGCTTTGGATGCTATGCAGAGCTCTGTCAACTCAGGTCCCTTGGGAAAAGAGTTCGGGGCTCTTTCTGAAAACTTTTCATTTGGAAGTGAAGTACAATATCTGTGGGTTGAATGTCTGCGAGTTGGAAGATGTGGGAAAGAAGATTACGGGGAAATCACGAGAAAGCTTGCCTCTAGCCATTGTGGTATCGGGAGGAGAAGTACATCAAGAAAAGAAGACTCCGTCTTCATTAGGGAGAGAAAATACTTGAAGCATGGGTGGCATCTAAAGTCAAGGCCCCGAGTCGTGCATGGGAATTCTTGCTCTAAGTTATGTAGACTTGCCTTATTTCTAAAGTTCTGCTTCCTTTATCAGGAAGTTCCAGGATCGTGGAATAAAGGCAAGTAAATTGATCCCATGGGTTATGGAGGATTTCCAAAAGCAAGGGTGAAGAAACTGTGGAAGCGTTGGTGAAGATTATTTAGGAAGAATCGATTCATAGAAGCATGATTCATGTGGTCAAAAGAAAACGGGATGGAAGAGCAAAGTCTCTACGCACGCATGATCTCCTTCGCGACCTTGCTATTTCAGTGCCAAAGATTCAAAGTTTTTCGAGGTACGTGGAAACATCTTTGCATACCCTTTTAACCCTCGTCGACTCATTGCTCATGACTCTCAAAACATTTCTCAACATTTGAGCAACCGCCAATTTCGCTCCGATCTTTGATTAATCCCATTCATATCTCTCAAGTGAACTCGTCTCTAAGAAGTGCTAAATTGCCGACAAGCAGCTAGACCTAACTCTAACCGCGATCCCTAATCGCGGCAAGCACCTGTGTAAAAGAAATTGCCAAAGGAAATTGGCAGAATTAATTACTACTGAAATATTTTCGCTTTCAGTCCCAAAAGAAACCGGATTTCCGGTCCATGGTAGACCTTATTAACCTAGAAACCCCTTGGATTTACAGTGATAATTTATATTTAGATATTCCTTTTCAATTTGGTCGCACTCAATTAAGACATTCATATTTTCTAGGGTTTCGTCCGATCTTTCGTAATGCGCATATCGTAATCAAAGGTGCTTTAGTAGTCATTTGGGCATTGATAAGATGACCAACCTGTAATGCTATATGTGGGACAACATGGATGGTGGTGAGAAGGGGTCTACCAAAAGTTAACCCAACTTAGAAAACTATGCATTTTTGGGCCAAATATGAGTAATATTTCATATGAATTAATCTTCCCATCCAACCTTGTTGAGCCATATTGGACCTGTTGTCGCTAAAGCAAGACCCCATGTTGACTCTAGGCAAGTTACCAAACTTAAGGGCTCTAAAATTAATAAACAATGCTTATATCGGAAGGAAAATAACTTGTTCTTCTGGGGAGTTCTCTCGGCTCGAACTTTTGAGATTGAAAGATTTGGATTATTTAAAAGAGTTGATAGTGGAGGAAAGTGCACTGCCTTCCTTGAAAACCCTGCAAATTTATCAGTGCTATGAGATGGAAAAACTGCTTCATCAGTTGCAGAAACTGAAAAGTCTTCAGCAAGTAAAGCTAGAGAATATGAACCATAGCCTAATTGAAGAGATTAAAAACACAAAGGGAGAAGAATTCGAAATAAGATTCGGCCTTTATCACCTCCATAACATAAACAACAGGGACATGGCATCGCTATCATCGAAGGCATCTCCGAGTTTGATTTTAATTTTTTATTGTTTTATTTTCTTATGTCTTTCGTATTATGCATCCAACGCTCCTCAGATATGGGTGTGTTCTTTTTTTTTCTCCCAAGGGTTTGAAATCTCATGTAAAATCGATGAAGTTGTTGTAAAATAATTTCAAGATGGGTAACAAATTAAGTGTGTTTAGTGTACCTAAGCATCTCCTAAAAGCTCAAACTTGTAGGATTCGTGTTTGTTGAGGATTAGTTTCCTAATCCATTTAGGAATCTTTTCGTTATTTCCTTTTCTCTTTAGTATCCTAATTAGCTTCTAACTTTGTTTCCTTTATTTGCTCTAACACTTAGGTGGCGTTTGTTTTTTGACTTAATGCTGAAGCTAAATAGCTTTCAGCATTAAGCTGTTTGTTTTTTCTAAATTTTCACGACTTATTGTTGAAATTTTTTAAAAAAGTTCTGAATAGAAAAAGTGAAAATATTTGGCTTTTTCTATTCAGAAAAAGTGAAATTCCACAAAAATAAGAAAAACTCAATCATTGCCCAACAAGAAGAAGAGCTAGCAATATACACTATTAGGGATGACAACGAGAGGGCTCGGCCACGGCTGCCTCCATCCCGAATCTCGACTCTCGCTTATTTTTTCAATTTCAAATCCTTGTCTCATTTAAAAATTAAAACAGTATGACGAGATGGGAAAATTCCTCAACCCGCCTCATATATATTCTTTATTTTTTTAATTTAATTTTTTTATATTTGCTTTTTTATTTTTATTATATTAAAATTAAGAGTTTTACAAAATAAAAATATTATGAATTTTTATAAATTATTTATTAAAAATAATAATAATAATTATTATTACTTATATTAGAAGTATAAAATAAAATAATGCAATTTATTTTTAAAATATAATCGGGTCGGGCTTATTATTATTATTTTAGATACATGGTCTACATTGCTTCATTCTGGTCCATCGCTTCCAAACAATTCTATTTCTTTCAATTCACTTTATTTTAAATGAACTTAGTCCAAGTCATTTCCTGACTTTCGAGATTTTTGTAAAAATCTCGTCCCTGGAGTCACTGGCAACTTATCACCCAGAATATCGGAAAAATTTCTGTTTGTCTCATAATTCGACGAACTTTCACATTAAATTTTGCGCATTTTAATTTAATAGCGCAGATTCGCTTTATTACCAATCCGAGATCTATAGAATTTTCTAAGCTTCCCTAAACCCTTATGACAATTTATTATTTTTATTAATATTTTGCCATTTTTGAAAATTTCTAATTTTCTCGGGTTTTACAGAGAGTAACAATACATGAACTGGTCTCGAATTTGAGAAAATAAACCAAAACTCATTAAAAATCCGATTAAAATTAAATTAAACTATGCCATTAAGAGCAAGGCAGGACGAGAATCCAAAATAACCCGTCTCATTGTCATCCCTACTCACTACCTAATGTTAAAAAACAAACAACTTAATACTTAATGCTATTAAGTACTATTCACAAAGATGTCTTAAAAAAGCTCTATTCGCACCAAGCTGAAAAACAAATACCACCTTAGGGTGTGTTTGGAACATGGGAATGGAGAATGGGAATCAAGAATCCCTTTCCATTCTTATTTCAGTATTTGCTGGAATGAAAAAGGAAATAAATTGACAATAATACCATATCACAAGATTTTAAGAGTTTAAAAAAAGGGAGAAGTAGGTTTCAGGTTATTAAAATAAAAATAATAGCACATAAGGGATAAAAAATTTGTTTTCCATGTTTCAAGTAAATTTACATAAAAATAATTGTAAGTCCCAAGTAAATCTAATGATCGCAAAAATAATCTCTTAAAATACCCCTGCCTGCAATTTTTCGCCTCTCTCTTACAACCCATCGATTTTTCTCCTCTCTCTCTCTTACTCTCTCATCCCACTAAGCACTGTACCTTCCTCCTTCCATTTCTTCACCTCTCTATCATTCACCCTCTCATCTGATATCTAATATAAAAATATCTCAGTGGATATCTTAACAAAATAAAATATCCATAAAATATAAAATTGTTTAAAATAAAAATCATAAAAATATCCATGAAATATTTTAAATATCCATAAAATTATTATTTAATTTTAAAATTTTATTACTTGTGGATAATTCTTTGATATTTCCTTTAATTTATTTAAATAATTCAAATTATTAAAAATTATGTTAATAATTATTTTTATTTAATATTTTAAAATAAAATTTGGTGTATTTTAATATCTAAAATTAAATATTAAAATTAAGAAAAATTAAAGGATAATACAATATTATATAAATGTGAGCAAAATAATTTTTAAAAAATAATAATATTAACAAATAAAATGATAATATTACTGCATATAATTAAACGCATATATAAAATATTAAACCTATATAAGGGCAAAGAAATTCATAATTTGACATTATTTATTATGGTTGTAATTTAGATTGTTAAGGTGGTATCTATACTTATTATTAGTACCTCAAGTATGTTAAGCCGCACCTAAACTCTAACGGCTAACTATCGGGGGTCTTGCTATGAACAGCTACTCATAGTGTCTCAAGACCTAAGCTCTAATTTTAAATAAATAAATAGAGACATTTACTATATTGTAAAAGTGATTGCTTTCAAAACCTATTAAAAACACATGTAATATTAAACCTATCTTAAGTATGCTATAACTTTATATTTTTTTCGATTATTTTATTTTTTGATTGTGAATAATTTATGAGAAAATCTAATACTGGTTTTATTTTTGAGTGAAAATAATTTATTTTATTTTTCGTTTTCTTGGTTTAGCTTTAGATCATTGAATCGAAGGTTTGATGAACAAAATAGGTAAATAATAATTTTGCTTTTATATTTTTTTAAAGAGAGCTGTGGAATCAAAATATCACATATATCTAAGGAACTCAAAATCCTACTTAGAAGCAGGATTTTATAAATATTTGATCCTTCAAATATAGGTGATATTTTTGATTTCACCTTTCTCTTAAAAAAAATATAAAACTAAAATTATTATTTTATGCTTATTTTTGCTCATCTGTGGTAGTCCAATGCTTTAAGCTAAACTAAGAATAAATTTTTTTTCACTAAAAATAAAATAGTATTTTTTTAACTTAAAATAAAACAAAATAATGATTTTCTCATAAAGTATTTTTTAATCAAAAATAAAATAAAGTATTGATTTTCTCTCAAAAACAAATATAAACACACCCAAAGATAGTTTAAATTCTCATTTTCTATTCTCCCTACAAAATATAAAAACTTAAAATCATCATTTTGACTTTAATTTCTTCATCTCATCGGAGCTTTACCTTCCTATTAATTTACTTCCAAAAATATTTACCAATTTCAATCTTGATTTTGTATATAAGCCCAATTATAAATAGCTTATTATTTTTTCAATTTAATAAAAATTATTATCTTCACCAATTTAAAAGTATTTTAAAATTTATGCATTTTTTAGTTATTTCCTAAAATGACTTTTAAGTCATAATATCCAACAAGATTACAAAAATAATTTATTTTTTAATTTTTACAATTAACATAAAATAATTTATATCTTTTTATTAAAAATATAAAATCCTAAATCTTAAAGTTTCAAAAATCATATATTACTATTAAAAAAATGAGAACTAATTATGTAGCTTATTGTTTGACCAAGTAAAATAATTATTTGGGTAAATAATTATCCAACTTATATTTTTTTTAAACTCTTAAAATCACGTGATATGGTATTACTGTCAATTTATTTCTTTTTTCATTCAAATTCCTAATATTAGCAAATACTAAAATAGAAATAAACAATCATTCCCATATTAGATTCCTAAACAAATCCAAACACTAAAAATGGAATCAAATTATTGATTTCATTCCATGAGAAATAGGAATGGAAAGAGATTCTTCATTCTCATTCCTCATTCCAATGTACCAAACACACCCTTAGAGTATAAATATGTATGTTCTCTCACTTCTTTAATAAATGAAAATCAAAGAGTTAGCAACCGTGTCTCACTCCGGTCACATCAACTCGTCATGTAGTCAATTTCGACGACTTTTCCAACAACCCCAGATCTATCCATCGGATTAAGTACATGTCTAAGTATCTTGGTGCATTATGATTAAGTACATGCGTAACCCATTCGACCTATATGCCCCGGCTTAAGGAGGAATGTTAAGGATTAGTTTCCTAATCCATTTAGAAATCTTTTCCTTCTTTTCTTTTCTATTTAGTCTCCTAATCAAAGAGTTATTTTTTTCTTTAAACAGTATTTAAAACGAATATCATGCCTTTTAACACCCCCCTCACGTGTGGTTCCATACCCGCACGTGAAAAGTCAAAATAAATCAAACAGTCTTCATGGACTTTCAAATCAACAAACTTAATAAATTACAAAGCAGAGGTCCTCGAACCCAAGACCCCAATACCATACCGAAGCCTGATACTATGTTAAACAACCAACTCGCTAAAAAGCCTCTGGTTGTAGGATTCGATTTGATATGAATATCATGCCTTTTATCATCTCTTCTCACGTGGCGCCCCATACTCCGCATGCGAGAAATGAACAAACCAAACAAAGTCCTCTATGACTTTTAATTCAACAAATGGAGTATAAATTACAAAGAGTTCTCGAACTCAAGGCCTCTGCACTAAACTCCGATACTACGTTAAACAACCAATCCTCCTAAAGCTCAAGCTTGTGGATTCGTTTAATATGAATATCATGCTTTTAACATAGCTCTTTAAAAATTTACGATTATTTAAAAAAATAACTATGAAAATAGCGCTCCTTCCATCCGAAGAGCAATTGCCCACCAGCAATACACAACAAATACTAACTTAGGGCTACTTTTCGAAAGCTAATCGATCACAATATATCAAGACAACAAACACCTACACCCCACCTTACTTGCCACCTAGGTGTGTAAACGAGTCAAGCTACTCATGAGTTACTCGAGTTCGACTCGTAAAACACTTGAATTCGACTCGGAGTTAATTGAGTCGAGCTCGAGCTCAAGCTCGAGTAGCTTAAGTAACTTGTCGAGTCAAATTCGAGTATCATAATACCCGACTCGAGCTGCTCGCGAGTTTAATCGAGCTAGACTATTTTATTAATCGAATCGAACTCGAGTTGTAATACCCGGAAATTTGGCGCAATTTAAAATTTTATTTATTGAGTTTTAATTTCGGATTTATCTATCGAATTTTATTTAATTACGTATATTGAATTTTCTTAAGAAATTATTTTGGGTCATAATAATTATTTTGGCCATTTAAATTATTTACATACTTGTTTTAATATTTATTTTGATTTATCAAGGTTAATTTAAAGTTATTATTTATTTAAATATAAATTTTCCATGTCGAAGTGAAATTGCACAATCATGTCTTAATTAAAATAGATGAAGGGCTAAATTGGAATGGAGGAGGAAAAAGGAAAACTACCAACAAACCTCTCCACTCTCTCTCTACCCTGCAATGCGCGCCGCCACTTACTGTCGGCGCCGATTAGCGCTCTGTAAAACCCCTGACTTGATTTAATGTTATAATATTGGTTTTGAATGATTAGAGGTCCAATGATAGAAACGGGTAGATTAAATTTAGAATGCTCACGGACGTCATTTGGACATGAAGTGGGAATTTTAAATTGCAACGAATACCCTAAGGAATATGAGTTTTCTTTATTATATCGAGATGGAGGGGTTGCAAAGGAATTTGTAAGAAAATTCGATTCATGACTTTGGCTGATATTTTAGAAAGAATAGGAGATTTAAGTGAATAGTGATTCCGATTTGAAAATTCGGGGCTGCGTTGAAATTTTCGGAAGTGGGCGAAAATACGAAAATGTCGAATATATCATAAAGACTAACGAAACTGAAATAAAGTGAAGCGGTCAGTTTGGATAGTTTCGGGTGATCGACGTAATTCGGGTAATATCTGTGTTATCAGGTTCCAGGTGCAATGATTTTAAATCCGATTTCGATGATTTTGAGCACAGAATCGATGTGAAGGATTTAATTAAAATATTTCATGAATTGATTTGAGTTTAGACGACCGTAGAATATTTTGACTGTCGGTATAAACGTATAAGGTGAGCGAGATAAAATCTCTTATAAGGGATATATTTTCTTGTGAGAGCCAATTAAAACCTTTCTTAATGACTAAGTTATGAATAAAATAATAGGTTAATGGATTTGATTCATTAGAATGGACCAATGAGCTTCTTTGGTTC
Source organism: Tetrastigma voinierianum (assembly GCA_016808115.1). Classification (NCBI taxonomy): domain Eukaryota; kingdom Viridiplantae; phylum Streptophyta; class Magnoliopsida; order Vitales; family Vitaceae; genus Tetrastigma; species Tetrastigma voinierianum. Next base: position 540,235 of record JAEQBH010000809.1, read on the forward strand.
AAAGGAAATTTGGCAAGTGGGAAAGGGCAATTTGGTCAGAGACGAAGCAAATCTAAATTTAAGAGATTAAGTTGGCTCAAAAGGAGGAGAACCCGTAGGAGAAAAGGAGAGGAAGAAAAGAGAGAAAGAAAGGAGAGAAGAGAAGCAAAGGAAGAAAGAAAAGTGAAGGGCAGGTATGAGATTAATGATTTTTCTCCTCATTCAAGCTTTCAAGTGATCTTCCAAGTGGTAATCAAGGAGAGGAGCCAAAGAAACTCAAGAAACAAGTAAAGTTTCATGGTGGGAAAGTTAGGGTTTGATGTTTTCCATGTTTAATGTTTTAAGTGCATTATGGATGTTAAATTGATGGTATTTAGTTTAATGGTGCTGAATTTAATATCAATTAGAAAAGCCATGGTTTAGGTTAGGGTTTTGACAAAATCAAGTGAGTAAGGGTTAGGGTTTGATAGTGAATTGTGTGTGTTATGTTGAAATGGGTATAATGCATCAGATTTAAGTGTCTAGAGTGAAAGAAAAAATGGAAGAGAAACACATTTTGGTCAATTTTTGGGCAGCAGTCTCGAAGGTACAGAAATGTCCTGTTTTCATTTTGACCAGTTTTGGTATTTTGGCCATAACTTGCTCAATTTTGATCCGATTTGAGTGATTTAAGTGGCTACGTAAAATAGACTTGAAGGAGAACAAAACTTAAGAAGAATGTATCGCCAAATTCTGATCATAAGTGGCCTAAATATTCCTCAAAGTAGGACCATGTACCCAAGCCAAATTCTAGTTCAGTTTTGAACATAGATTAGCGAGTTATTTGGGCGTAAGTGAGTTTTCGGTGCTCGAATTGGGTGATTCCAATTGGAATAGAACCCTTAGCACCTTAGCTTTAAATGAGTATAAGGACATAGTGTCAAAATATGAAGTCAAGACCTCGGAAAAATGAGTAATACAAACTGTCACTAGAAAAATCGGTAAAATGACTAGTTGGCATGAAAATGCCATAACTTTGGTTTGGATGATTCGATTGGATTGATTCCAATTCCTAAGTAAAATAGATTCCTAGAGGAATAAAATCTAACAGGAATGAGTGTTTATGAGTGGATTAAATGAAGTATGGTTAATGTGTAATTGTGATTTTTGTGGAAAAGGTGAAAGGACTATCGGAGCGCGGGGCAGGAGACTTCAGCGGGGAAAGCAGCGGGATTGAAGCGGTGGAGCGTAGTGAAAATGATATTTTGAAATTGAGTTTTTAAAAGTGAATGGTTTTAATGTTAAACTGAAAGTTTAATGTAAATTTTTATGTAAATGTTAAGGCATATGGAAATGTTTTATCTTGCATTGTTTTATCTTGCATCATACCTATATTTATATGTGTATTAAATATGTATGCATATGTTAGGTATTAAGTTTAAAAATGTTTAAAGAATGCATATGTTTTAATGATAAAGTAAAGGATTTAAATGTATTTATAAATGTATTTTGAAGAAATGTTTCTCGATGGATTCTGCTAATACGAATATGGTATTGCCATTTGATATCGACCCGATACTTTAGCGTGTAAGGATTTAGGGTAAAGTTATAGGTTACTAAGCGGGGGAAATAGGTGTACAGAGTAATATCCGCACACGTGATAAAGTCATGGTAGACCTTTATCACGAAGCGTGAGTTTATATTTGTAGTAGTTATAGTGGAAATGTATTTATCCCTCACCAGTCGATGCCAGGAAGCTGTTCGGTGTGTTTTATTCGCAGGTTGTTCGAGAAAGAAAAAAGGAAAGAAAGAAAGAAAGAAAGAAAGAAATAAAGAAAGAAAGTTTACGGTACAAACTTTAAGCATAAATGGATTTTAAATGCATAAGTATTTATTGAAAGTTTAAGGCATAAATGTTTAAGGTATAAATGGATTTTAATTGTATAAGTATGTATTATTTTGGTATATCTGAAAATGTTATTTAATGAAAATGTACACTCCTTTGGGCTCCTTTAGCTCATTCTTTTCCTATGTTTCAAAAACATTTTCGGGACCCGAGATAGGTGCACGGGTAAGAGCGTCCGGTCTGATGAAGTCGAGCCATCGAAGAGCGACACAGTTTCATTGTATATATAATTTTCCATCTTGTATATGTTAGATATTTTGTTATGGATATATGTATATGTATAAGTTGAAAAGGAACTACGTGGGCTTTGATACTTAGTGGGCCCAGTGCGCGTAGGCGGTTGGCTAAGTCCGTGAAGCTGATCTTTTGATAAAAATAAATGCATGGATTTAAGAGAAGTTTCAGTGTTTTGATGATTGAAATAAAATAAATGTATATATGTATATATTGTGTTTGATTTGGTTGTGGGCCAGGAGTCCTAGCGGAGGATTAGGAAGTTGAGGATGGAAAGATTAAGTGTTTTTAAATGTTTTGTGGAGTTTTAAATTTGGGAAAGTCAGAAAAGCGAGAGGAAACTCGGCCAATTTTACGAAAAAATCAGTATTTGAAAAACAAAAAGAAAAGAAAAGAAAAAATTTTTTATCCGCCGGCTTCGCATTATTTTAAGATATGTTAAGGATTGTAAAGGGGTTGACTCCATGGATTTTGTTGGTTGTTTTAGGAAAGGTTTCTATATCCATTGGAGTCTTAGGAATCCCTCGGGTTCATAGAGTTAATCGGAATTCGGGATCCCATGCCAGGTACTTCGTGCGACCGTCAGACATCGGGAAAAGGTAACCCCATCACCGGCCACCCTTGTCTTGCTTTGGTTTTAGCTGAAGCTACCGTCTCGCCCAGAATCACGCCTTAAGGCTCTCCTCGCCCACTCCATGGCCGTGTTCGTATTTTCGGCCACCTCGAGCTCGTGGGTTACTCCAAAAGACTTCGCTGGACCGGCGACCTTGACATCTTGGATTCGTCGAAAGCCGCCCTCAGTCGCGGATAACCACGAGCGGGTTTGCCCCCTTTTCTCTCTCTAACGCCCTCCATTTCTCGCGTTCCAGGCCTCCTCGGCCCAGGCCAGACGGTGGGTCAGGCTCCCCGCCCTCGAAAACCCCCCGGGGGCCGGCCACCTCGCCATTGGCACCGTCTGTCGTCACAGTGAACGAGCTTCGGCCGGAGTTGGAACTTGAGACCCCTCGTCCGTAGTGTTCGGCTGACTCCTAGTGGTACCACGTGTCTGATTGGAGCTCCTGGAGCCAAGAGCTTCGCGTGTGTGCCTTTGAACCGAATTCCAGCGACTTTGGGATTTTTGGAAGGCCCTTAGTCGGCGGACCTGGAAGCGTACGAGGAGCAGGCGTTCGTCTCAGTTCCGTGGTTTACCCGGCCCGATCTGTCGGTTTTAAGCATTAAACCGATAAAGTCTATGCCCTAAAGCGCGTGTGAACTCTAATTTATAAATTGTTTGATGTCATTTTAATTGTTCGTAAACCTTATTTTAATATTGAAAATGCCTTATTTATCGTTTGTACTCGTGTTCGTGTTTTGAAAGATGTAATAAAATATATACGCGGTCCGTCATTGTGTTTAATTTTTATCACATTAGTAATTAGAGCCAGCGTTGATTTTTGATTAAACGTATTTTACTTATATCGGAAGTTATTGTGTGTAAATATAATTATTTATTCGAGTATAAATTGTATCAATTTGTGTTTATCATTGATTTGTTGGCCTTTGTGTTGGATTAGATTGATGGTAGTTTTATCGTAGTTGTGGCGAAGCTCGACGGTGGATAAATTGTGGATATTAGGAGTGTATTTTTATGTCGGGTTGGACTCGTTTTACAGGAGTTAAGTCCGGTTTTAGGGGAGGTTACCAACAGAGATTTTTTGAGTACAGAACATAAATGCGGTTTCTATGTGTTTAGTCACATGAGTTTTATTTGAGTCCTGGAGATATATTTAAATCTTAATCTTATTTATGATAACGTCTTTTTCCATTCTAGATTGTCAGAAACTGACTACGCGGGACGACTGAGTCAAAGCGGTCTGAGATCAAATATTCGATTGAGTTGATATCATATAGTTTATGACACATCATCTGCATGCATTGCATAGCATTTATGGCATTAGGCTACACTCCATCATCACGACATGATTATTACTATTGGACTTGTATTTACTATGGTAATTAAATTATTTAGTTTGTTATGAAATATATCTGCATATGAGACTGTTATGATGATGAATGTGAGTGTGTATTGTTAGGTGTGATATTCTTGAATTGCATTGTATTTGAAATGTTTGTAATGGGAACATAAGCGGGTTTATACCACCTAATGGGATTACATCGGGACGTCTTCTCGGTATTGATTAGGTTAGGTTACAGGTTTATGGTTATGGACATGAGTTCCCTGGTTGAGCGTTTCTCTCGGGGATGCCGGAGTTAAGGTCCCTGGTTGAGCGTTACTCTCGAGGGCCATAGGCTATGGATTATGATATAATAGTTCTTTGGAATTAAGGACCACACATTCGAGCATTTCTCTCGGGGCGCCAGCTATAGTTTATTGGTTTAAGTGTCGACTGGAGTTAAGGACCCTGGTCGAGCATTTCTCTCGGGGCGCCCGGTCATTGGATTTGAAGAGAGTCGTATGGGTGGTAGTATGGGAGTATAGAGATCTGCTAGGTTAAGTGTGTGATGATTATGTGATGATATAGGCTGATGTGTGTGCGTAAATACGTATGTGAGTGTATTGTTATATATAGTCTCGCTATAATTATACATTATATTGAGAATTCTATATGTATAACCTGTTGGTTGTAGATGTGAGTATAGATTATATGATATTAACTTCATCTCGAAATTGTTGTCTCGATTTATTTTTCGAGTCTTTGTCGGTCCTCACTGGACCATGATCATCCTTCGAATTCTCTTCCTTCACGGCGGTTACATGTACTATTATGATATTATTAATCCTTGTACATTTTAATCTAGGTGTCACGCACTTGATGCCAGGAATGTTAAGTATATTTTGTAGTCGAATGATTTCATTTTGACTTTGTGTATGATGATGGTGTATGGGGATCGAGATTTCATCTCCTATTGATGTTCCCTTTTGATGTTTGGCATCTTGAGCATATTATATAGGTATGTTGATATATTGTCGGTGTTCGGGATAGTCGGTATGGAGTATTTGAGTTAAGAGCACACTCACGGGTTTAGGTGGCCTTCGCCTTCCCATTCCTTAGGCGCCCGTCCACGATCCCCGGATTAGGTCGTGTGCTGAGTTATTCAGATATAATTATTTATTAATTTTTTAATTGATTAGACCTTTATCGAGTCGAATTCAAGTAGCTCGACTATTTTTCAAGTCAAGTTTCAAACATCTCAAAAAAGAAGCTCGATCGAGTTCCAGTCAAGTTCGAGCTTTGAGTTTTTTAATCGAGTCAAGCTCGATATTGGTTCTGTATCGACTCAACTCGATTACACTCCTATGAATGCCACCTTCTCTCATCAGGTTTCCTTAAACACCCGAATTCTCATACCATATCATAACCCATAACCAAAAACTTAAAGCTTTATGCAACGGACTAACACGTTAAAGTGAAAAAGAAAGACTATGAAATTAATTTTAATTTTAATTTTATAAACAATATCTTTTTAAGTTTATTAATAATATCAAATTAACTTGCATTTATGTGTCAAATTTAAAGATGATATTAAATTAACTTACATATGGAATTTTAGTAATTATAAATGATTACATTATCAAAACGCATAATATTAAATCATTTCTCAATAATGTTCTTATTAATAAGTATTAATCATTATTTTTTAATACAAAAATATAAATATAGTAAAGGATATTATTCCCTATATTTTTAAAATAATTTTGATACATAAATTAAATATATTTTTAAATTTTGAATAATTTTTAATTATCAATATTTAAGTAAAAATATTCAACCATATATATTTGATATGTCAATTTATCCATAAAACATAAGCATAGATATATCTTTCTAAATGGATATTTTCATTCGTGGTCATAAAAAAATGCAGTACTATTGTATGAACACACCGGAGGAATAGTGGAGCAGAAAGCCCGGAGGAATTTCTTTCTCCGTGATTGATGGGAAGTAGCACTTAGGAATAAGATATCCATCTCTGCAATCTTTGATTCTCCACTCATTTTCTTTGCGATTTTTTTTCAGCACTCATTCTCGCTACAATTGTTAGTTCAACACTCACTCATTCTCTCTCTGTCATTGTTTTATTCAGCACTAGTTCTCCCTCTGCAATTGTTTATTCTGCACACAGTCTCTCTACAATCTTTTATTCCACAATCTTGGCAGGTAATACTAACAGGTGCATGAACCACAATCTTATCAGCTGATACGAACAGGTGAATGAACCATAAATTTAACAATGTCCGACTCCGACATGTATATTTTATGATAATTCCAAGGAAACTAATCCATGAGCAGTTGATACGAACAGGTGCATGAACCATAAACAATGTCCCACATAGTGGTGCGATTGAATCTAGCTATTTGTGACTTGTGAGGCATTTGAGCTCGGTTTATAAAATATTCGAATCACACAGTCTCTCTACAATCTTTTATTCCACAATCTTGGCAGTTAATACTAACAGGTGCATGAATCACATGAGCTAGTTTAAATTTTATTTTATTTTCGTTTCTTGGTTTATCTTAGAGCATTGAACTATCGGGTTTGATGAACAAAAAAATATGTATAAAATAATAATTTAGTTACATATATTTGTCTGTGTATACATGTAACAGAAAACTTTACCTTAATTATTATTCAGTTTTTTTTAATGGCTGTCCTTTTCTTTTTGGGTTTTGCAGTATCCACATGAGGGCAGACATATATTAATAATAAAATAAAAGAAAAAGAAAAAAAATTAAATTAAAAAACAGTGGCATTGGAGGAGGGTCAGTTTATGTGGTAAAAAGTTAGTTGGGGATATCTTTGTATTTGGACACCCCTCTGCGTCAGGCTGCCTGCCAGCCCTTGCAGCCTTTCATCAATGCAGTTGGGACTGTCGAAGCCCACTCTCCTCTTCGCGCGTGCCGCTCCATCTTCTTCTTCCTCTTAACTTTGTCGTTTGATGCCCAGCCCTCTTAATTTCTCTGCCAGCAAGGCCCACCCATTCAAAAAACCCCTTCCTTCTGGGAAAAACAGCCTGTGTATTTTACCATCAACGTCCATCTTTTTAGCCATTTCTACTACTCTACTCGTATTCTTCTTGAAGGCATAAGCAAACAAGCCCCGCCAACTCTTTTTCTTTAGTTAATTTTCTCTCTTGAAGCCGAAAATTCCACTGCACTTGAATTCTAAAGAATGGCGAGTAAATACGTTTTGTAGATAAGTTGAGCAACGGCTGTACAAGAAGCTTCCCTTGTTTGGAGGGTAGAGAAGGGCAGATAAGCCTGCTGCGTGGCAGACAGATGGATTAAGTCTCTTTGCTTGGAGGAGGCAGTGCAACAAGCAACGACATTGGGAGGCTAGATGCAATGGATGAATCAGATTAGAGATGCAGCCTATGATGCTGAAGATGTCATCGACGAGTTCATCGTCAGACTGGAACATCAGCGGCAAAGGGGCTCCAGAATCTCAAGTTCCTGCAATGATCTTTTAGCCTGTGTTATCTTTGCAGACAAACTGCCATTGGTTCACGAGCTGGATGGGCGAATAAAGGAGATCAACGTCAAGATTGAGAAGATCTTGGCCAACAAGTCCAGGTATTGTGTCGAAAATGCAATGATGCCTTCCGGAGATTGGAGCTCTTCCAGTCCCAATGAAGTGGTGACATGGGGTGAGAAGAGGCTTCCAATTGTAGAGGAAGCTGACATTAGTAAGGGATGAAAGGCTTGAGGCGGAGCGGTTAAGCAAATGCTGCTGATCAATGGAGAGCTGGAGAGAGGAGTGGTGGCCATCGTGGGAATGGGTGGCCTTGGCAAAACTACTCTTGCTAAGAAAGTTTACAATGACCCTGATGTTAATCGCCACTTTCAATGTCACGCTTTGGTGTATGTATCTCAAGTCTATACAATCCGAGAGCTTCTAATGGGGATAGCCAAAAAGGATTTTAAGACTGTTCTCGGGCAAGAAGCAGAAACAAAAGAAATACGTGATATGGGTGAGAATGAGTTGGGGAAGAAGGTTTGTGAGTACCTTGAAAAGAGAAGGTATTTGATAGTGTTGGATGATGTATGGAGTATCCAAGTTTGGAATGGATTGTGCTTGTATCTTCCCGAGTCAAACGGAAGCAGAGTGCTCATCACTACACGCAACCAGCAGATTGCTTTGGATGCCTATGCAAAGCTCTATCAACTCCGTCCCTTGGGGGAAAAAGAGAGTTGGGAGCTCTTTCTCAAGAAAGAAAACTTCCGCTGGAGTAAGTACAATATCACAGGTTGTATGTCCTGCAGAGTTGGAAGATGTGGGAAAGAAGATTACAGGGAAATGCAAAGGCTTGCCTCTAGCCATTGTGGTATCAGGAGGGCTTCTATCAAGAAAAGAGAAGACTCCATCTTCGTGGGAGAAAATACTTAGAAGCATGGAGTGGCATCTAAGTCAAGGCCCTGAGTCGTGCATGGGAATTCTTGCTCTAAGTTACAGAGACTTGCCTTATTTCTTAAAGTCTTGCTTCCTTTACTGCGGTGTTTTTCCAGAGGACTGTGAAATAAAGGCAAGTAAATTGATCCGGATGTGGGTTGCGGAGGGATTTGTGCAAGCAAGGGGTGAAGAAACGGTGGAAGAAGGCGTTGGTGAAGATTATTTAGAAGAATTAATTCATGAGCATGATTCAAGTGGTCAAGAAAATGGGATGGAAGAGTAAAGTCTTGCCGCATGCATGATCTCCTTCGCGACCTTTCCAAAAGCCAAAGATTCAAAGTTTTTTCAGGTACGTAGAAACATCTTTGCATACCCTTTTAACCCTCTGTCGACTCATTTACTCATGACTCTCAAAACATTTCTCAACATTTGAGCAACTGCCACCGCGCCCCGTCTTGATTTGTTCAATTCACATTCCTCAAGTGAACTTCTGGTCTTGCTTAAGAAGTGCTAAATTGCTGACAGTGTTAGACCTAACTCTAACTGCCGATCCTGACCGTGAAATACCAGAAATGAAATTGCCAAAGGAAATTGGTGAATTCATTCACTTGAAATATTTTCGTTTCTTGGGTCCCCATAAAACAAGATTTCCCTGGTCCATAGGTAGACTCATTAACACAGAAGCACTTGGATTCTGGGATAATTTACATTTAGATATTCCATTTTCCAATTTGGAAGTTAAGAAATTAAGGCAAATCTATGCTGGGGATTATCAGATCTTAAGAATCTTAGATACGTGATCAAAGGTCTTTGTAGTAGTCGTTTAGATTTATTATTCAAATAACCTCAGACGTTATATGTGGGACGACATGGATGGGTGGTGAGAAGGGTCTAAAGTTCTTAACTTAGAAAACTATACATTTATGGGCCAAATATGAGTAATATTTCATATGAATTAATCTTCCCATCCAACCTTGTTGAGTTGATATTGGACGGTTGTCATTTAAAGCAAGACCCCATGTTGACTCTAGGCAAGTTACCAAACTTAAGGGCTCTAAAATTAATAAACAATGCTTATATCGGAAGAAAAATAACTTGTTATACAGGCGATTCTCTCATTTCAATTTTGAGATTGAATTGTTTTGTCTAATTTAAAAGAGTTGATAGTGGAGGAAAGTGCACTGCCTTCCTTGAAAACCCTGCAAATTTATGAGTGTTATGAGATGGAAAAACTCTTACGTCGATTCTTTGGCCAGAAAAGTCTTGACAAGTAAAAATTTAGAGAATATGGACCTTATTTTCAAGTGAAGAGATTAAAAACACAAAGGGAGAAAATTCGACAGATTCAAATCTTATCTTTCATAACATAAACAACAAGGGACGCATGGCATCGTCATCATTGGAAGGCATCTCCAAGTTTGATTTTAATTCTTTTTATTGTTTTATTTTCTTATGTCTTTTCTGTGTATGCATCCAACGTTCTTGTATATTGATGTGTTCTTTTTTTTCTCCTTATGGGTTTGAAATTCATGTAAAATTGATGAAGTTGTTGTAAGAAACCATTCAGATTGGTAACAAATTAAGTGTGTTTGATGTACCTAAGCATCTCTAAAGCTGAGCATGGGATTGATGTTTATTAAGGATTAGTTTCTAATCCATTTAGGAATCTTTTCGTTCTTTCCCTTTTTTTTCTTTTGTATCACAATTAGTTTCCCAAGCTTTGTTTCGCTGTTCTTTCTAACTGTAGGGTGTGTTTGGAGCATGAGAATGGGAAATGGGAATCAGAATCCTTTCAAATCTTATGTCTAATGGAATGAATCAATAATTTGATTCCATTCTTAGTCATTCAGTTAGTTTGCGTCTCTTATGTAGAATGATTGTTTATTTACATTTTGATATTTCTTTGGAATGAAAAATAAATTGATAATATATACCATGTCGAATTTTTAAGAGTTTAAAAAAAATATAAGTTGGATAATTATATACCCAAATAATTATTTTACTTAGTCAAACAATAAGCTACATAATTAGTTCTCATTTTTAATAAGTAATATTTGATTTTGAAACTTTAAGATTTAGGATTTTATATTTTTTTTAAAATAAAATCATTTTTAGCTAATAAATCAGTTGTAAGGAATTTTAAAAAATAAATTGACATTATGTCTTGTTTGATATTATGACGTAAAAAAAGTCATTTTAGAAATCTTAAAATGTATATATGAATTTTAAAATATTTTAAATTGATTAAGACATTTTTAGTAAAATTTAGAAAAATAATCATTATTTTGCAATTTGACTTATATACAAAATCAAGATTTATATTATGCAGAGGTAAAACTTTGGTGGGACCTAGAAAAGGTTTGATGAAGAAATTAGAGCAAAATAATGATTTTATGTTTTATATTTTTAGGAGAATAGAAAATAAGAATCTATTATCTTTGGATGTGTTTATAAGCTTTATATTTTGAGATTTATTTTATTTTTGATTAAAAAATAATTTATGAGAAAATCAATACTTTATTTTATTTTCGAGTAAAAATAAATTTATTTTATTTTTCATTGGCAGTTTATCTTAGAGCATTGAACTATCAGGTTTTATTATTGAACAAAAAGAAATAGTTATAAATAATAATTTTAAGTTTTATAAAATAATAATTGAATCAAAATGCCACATATATCTAAGGAATCAAAATCCTACTTGTGGGATTTATAAATAGGATTTTGATTATTTAGATATAGGTGATATTTTGATTCCATGTTCACTGTCAAAAAAAATATTAAAACTTAAAATTATTATTTTATACTATTTTTTGTTCATCAAGATAGTCCAATGCTTTAGGCTAAACCAAAATAATACATTTTCACTCAAAAAAATAAATCTGATATTTTTTTAATCGAAAATAAATAAAATAATGATTTTCTCATAAAGTATTTTTTTAATCGAAAATAAAATAAAATAATGATATTTTGATTCCATGTTCTTTGTAAAAAAATATTAAAACTTAAAATTATTATTTTATACCTATTTTTTGTTCATCAAGATAGTCCAATGCTTTAAGCTAAACCAAAAAATAATACATTTTTTTCACTCAAAAAATAAAATACAGTATTTTTTTAATCGAAAATAAAATAAAATAATGATTTTCTCATAAAGTATTTTTTAATCAAAAATAAAATAAAGTATTGATTTTCTTTTGGAAAAAATATAAACGAAGATAGTTTATATTCTCAATTTTACATTATAAGCCTGAGAATATAAAAAGCTTAAAATCATCATTTTATTTAATTCTTATTAAAATACGAGTTTCTGTCCTATTAATTACTTCCAAAAATATTTACCGAATTTCGTCTTTATTTTGTATATAGATTGATTACGAAATAACGATTATTTTAAATTTTACGAGAAAAATTATCTTCACATCAATTTAAAAATATTTTAAATTATGCATTTTTAGTTATTTCTAAAATGACTTTTCAAGTCATAATATCAAACAATATTACATGAAAATAATTTATTTTTAATTCCTTACAACTAAATACAAAATAATTTTATCTTTTATTAAAATATATAATCCTAAATCATCAAGAAGTTTCAAAATAAGATATTACTACTAAAAAAAATGAGAACTAATTATGTAGCTTATCGTTTGACCAAGTAAAATAATTATTTGGGTAAATAATTATCCAACTTATATTTTTTTTAAACTCTTAAAATACATAATGATATGAGTATTACGTAAATTTATTTTCTTTTTCATTTAAATTCCTAATATTAACAAATCTTTTGAAATAGAAATAAACAATCATTTATATTAGATTCTAAACAAATCCAGCAAAATGGAATCAATTATTGATTTCGTTGTGAAATAGGAATGGAAGAGATTAGCCAGTTCTTGTTTACTTAGATTCATAATCGATATGCGGCACCGCCAGAGTATAAATATGTATGTTCCGCATTTCGTATAATGAATTCACATTAGTTTACAGCCTCCCCGATCTTGTCTTTTGGGATTTTGGGTTTGGCCCTATAAACGGGCCCTTCCCACGAGACGGGTATATCGATTATTAGGCGATCTGTAGCCTTCTTTCTCATTTTGGTTTTCTCGTCTTCAAGCCTTTTGTGTTTTGGATTCTTATCGAGACTCGACTTTGGCAGGTTGACCGCCTCAGTGACATTACGAAGCCATCCCGCTCAGTTGGATAGGTCCAACAACATTCATCCCTTCAATCAATTCCAAAGGTTAAAAAAATAGAGAATTCACAATTTTTTTGGGCAAATGAATCCTTAGCTAAAATTATCATGCCAAGAGTCTTTATGTGGTAGAGTTGTCACACCCCCACCCCCTACTATCGGCAGTGTGCCCTTTCCACAGAAGCTGTAGTTCCTCTAGCATTTAGAAAATCGCATGAGCGGCCGTGTGCTGCTTCAATCTCGTATAAAATTATTTTCTAAACTTGTGATTTTATAAAATTCAATGACATAACGGTGCCTGTCTGGACATGTCCCAAGCCTGTATCTTCTTGATTTCTAGCGTTTCAGATGTAATGACCAACAACGATGCTTCAAAGAGCCTCAAGCTCCTGCATTTTCACAAAACTATACTATGTACATATCGCTCCATTATACAAATTTAAAGTATTTCCTTACAAGATTATTAATTTGTGTGATGAAAATTCGGGAGAATCCTACTATGCTCCGGCGTAAGTGCACCTTGCACGGAAAATAGTTTTAATGAAAATCAATAGGCTAAGCAGGCTCGGTGAGTGTATGCTTTTAGAAAATGTTTGCTTTTCGAGGAGAAAACATCTAAAAAGCATAAAACTTTCGTTTACATGATATTTTCGGAAATATTTCTTTCTTTACTTTATTTTACTTTAAAAATTTAAAAACTTTATTGCTTTGCTTACTTAAAAGTTTATAAAACCTTTCAAAAATCTCTTGCTTGCTTGCTTTATCTTACTTTAAAGTTTCTAAGAGCTTTTCTCAACTCTTGCTTTAAAGTTATAAAACTTTTCATAAACCTTTATTCAAAAGTTTCTCAAAACTTTTTCATAAAAACGGGAGTCTGGACTCAACCGCATGCTTTGAAATAAAGCGGGAGCACAGGCTCCAGCGGGTTTTGCTAAAACTCCGGGCACGGGCGATAGGGAACCAATAGTTGATTTTCAAAGCGTATATTATGCTTATAAAACATATCAAACCAACCCGGAGGCGCATTACACAACTTCTTGTACCCTAGTGAACACGAGAGCACGAAGGCAAGTCTTGGTGGAAGGACACGAATTAAAGCATCACCTTTTTTTTTTTTTTTTTTCAGGTGAATATGGTGGAATTGACACAGGTCGCATCCAGCGTAATTTGGTTGTTCATAACGTATATCTTTCACTTGCCGTGCCACGGTCTCCTTTAAATGCATGATGTATATGTCTCGTTCTTGAAATGAATGAAACTAAAATGCATGTACGAGATCACAACAACCTGCGTGCGCGTGCGGAATCACATAATGGTTACTTTGCCGGCCAAAGGGAAAGCTGTTTTTATAAACATTCTTTGCCACTTGAAAAATGGTTTTAATCATTAAAACCATTTGCTCATTTGCTAATTATGGTTTACAATTTAAAACCAATGCCTTTTCAAAGATAGTTTAAATCAAAACCGTTTGCTTGCTAAATTCATTGCTTGAAAATGGTTTACAAACAAAACCATTAAATACGGTCATAAACGATTTATTATCTGTTAGTATTTGGAAAATGAGTTTGGGAACACTCACCTCTTTGCTTGCTAAAACTTGAGGCACGAGTTCCACGCTTTTCCGCCTTTACTTTTTAACCTCTGCGGCTCAACGAATACGGCTGACATGTAATCGCCTATGTATAAGCGTATAAACTTAACGATACTTCACACGCAAGTCACTTTGGAGTCACATACTTGATCGTATAAAGTCAAATTTAACAATTTACCCTTGAGCACTAAAAAACTACTAGCAAAAGCAGCTCATTTGGTGCATTTTTAAACAATCACTACATGGACTTTATTACTAAAAAATTATTCAAAGGTGCTTCAAAATTAGCAAACTCTCAGGATCAGTCCTTTATATATCCAATGACATCTCTTTAAAATTTCGTATAAAATTCCTTCTCTGGGCCTCAACATACTTGCTTGATTAAAGCGTGTTTTGATTCAGGCTTCATTTGAATCTTTACTGTTATCCTTGATTTCTGAGATCTTAACTCCGTAATTTGGAAATGGTTTAACAACTCCTTTGAAGCTATGATTGGGTTTAACTTCTCAATTGGAATCACCCAATTTGGATCACTTAAAACTAGATTATTGTATTTTACATCTAGATGACTCAATTTAATCGAGAACAAGTCTGTATAGCTCATGACAAATTTTATGAAGCACGGCTTACAATTTGCATGCACTCCTTCAGATAACTTATTCGCAGATGTACATTTCTGTAATTTTGAATCGCTCGATTTGGATAGGTGAAACTCCATATGGCCAAAACACTTCTGACCATCACCAGAAAACCGAGAAGCGAAATCAGTGAAATTCACAGAGGCTCGCGATCCGTATTTGGGAGCCTTAGGGGATTCTGATTCTTTCTTTTGATTCGCCTATCGTTTGTAGCCATCTCTTGTAGTTCTTTGCAATTGGAATCGGTCGTTTGGATGATTATAGCAATATAGCAAAGAAACAAAAACAGTGGTTTTACGAATTTGACCAATTCCTTTACTTACTGCGTTCTCGCTTTTCACAATGATTCATTAATAAGCATGGAATTAAATCCAAACAGAAACAATGACTTGAATTGAGTGATTTGGAGCTTATCTCTGAAACACAGGTGAAAATCTGAAGCTACCTAAGGTCTCAATTAACTACAATGACAAAATTTTGATGATTCGTGTTTAATTTCGCTAATTGGGGTTTAAACTTAAAGCTTGAAATTAGGGTTAATGTGATCTGCCACAAAATACTGAAACAGATGCTTAAGTTCGTGGAAATGCATACCCAGCTCAGAACATCAGGTACATGATTTGAAATGAAAGCTTGTGAGTTTTGATGCTCATCGAACCTTGTGCCATACTCTTGCTCCTCTTTTATTCTGCCATTAGCACGACCCTAGCCTAAAATGAGACAAATGAACATTTGTTTGTCTCATCTCTATTTATCTCAGCTTTCCTTTAATTGTGACAGTCGCCAATGGCTTCAGCATTTGCATTTCAACTCATTATTTATAATATCAAACTTCGTTAATTGAAATTGTGCCTCCGTCTATTTAATTTTGATTATAAGCTTATCTTATTTGTATTGTGGCGTCTATGACAATGATTTCGTAATACATATACTTATTCTTAAATGTGATTATCTTAAGCGTTACCAAATACAGCAAATCCAGGGTTGTAAAACACAATTCCTCTTTTGATCTACAATCTTCTTATCTTAATGACAGAAATTTCTTATATCTTGCCTCTGAGTTGTAGTCTTTGTGCTGGCTTTTAAGACGGGCGATTCTGAAAATTACTTTCAAAAAACAGACATTAGAGATGGTGCAAGTTTACAAGTTGTAATGTGTATAATTTATTCTATTATAATTAAAATATTGTTTAAAAATAAAAATAAAAAAATTAATATTTTAAAAAATCGGATCGGTGGTAGCTTGAAAAAGTTATCAGGTTATGATTATTTAGTGTGCGATGAATCGAATCGCGGTTGGATCGATAACATGTAAATATATTATTTATATTTTAATTAAAATTTAAAATATATAATTAATAATATTTAAGATATTATTTATTACTTTTTATATAAATAAAATATTTTAAAATTTATTTTAAAAACGTGTATAAGGTTTAAATATGAAAATATATTAAAAATAGAATAAATTTATTTATATAAATATATACTTAATTAGTAGTAATATATAATTTTGTTAATATCTAAAATAATCAGCAAGTATACGATGATAAAATGAATTAAGTTTGTAATTTTCCACTTACCGTATTCGAATTAATGGCATATCGTATTTAATTGGATTTTTTTTTTAGTTCTGAGTCTTATACTCTGAGTTTTTTTAATTTTAAGCGCGAAATGCATTTTAAGCTTGAAAAAAAAAAACAAATTTGTGAAGTGAAGTATTTGATTCGTTAAGCCCGTCGATTCTGGGTTAATTTCTTAGGATTCTTATATGATTTGGTCGAAAACCGATTTTTCGTGAATGAATCGATTTTCATGTCGATCAGCGGTCACTATCCGATTTGAAAACATTGCAAAAATCGGTGGAAATATTTATTTATTTATTTTGAATACTATATTATAATATTTTGATTTGAAACTTTTTGTATATCATTTTATCCCTTTATCGCTTTATAATAGTAAAATTAGCAATATAATGTAAGTTAAGGGTTTTTCTTTTAAACTAAAGATTCAAAGTTAAAATCCTAGCAAAACATTTTTTTCACCAAAAATTTAGGAGGAGGGGCATTTGTCCTCCAAGGCCACGAGTGGATCCGGCCCTAACCACTTGAGGTTTTTTTTTTTTAATGTCAAAATGTTTTACATAATATTATATCGCATTACTCTTTTTAGATTCCATTATAATTCTTTCTTATCCCCATCCCACATTTTACATTAAATATCGTGGATATTTTTATTAATATCGGTAAAGCAAATTGATAAAAATCTTTTAAAATTAAATGGAAATCTTTGTTAAGTATATAAAAGACGTAAATAAGCGAAATATATCTTTATTAAAATAATATTAATTATAATTTATCGAAATTAAAATTCTGATAGTAATTTAAAGCCAAAATGAAAATAGATGTGAAACAATTCGTTATTTGATGAAAGTCGAAATGCTTGATGAAATAATATTCGTAATAAAATGTTGAAAATATTGGGTTCATCGCGAAAAAAAAAATAATTTGAGAGTTAAATGGAGCTTGGATACGTATGGATGAGTTTGTAAAGAGATTGTATGATTTTATGGGTATTTATAAAAAATTTTGGAATCAAAATTTTTGGATATGTATGGACACGTGGTCACACCTACCACACGTTTTTGTTGCAGTGGGCTTATTATTTTCCCAATGTGGGGACCACGCTCCATTTTGTCCAATGAGGAGACACACGTGGCAGAGGAAAAACCACCACCACCACCACCACCATCCATTTTGCCATAGGGATAGGATGCTTAGTGGCCTTAATTACAGAAAGTGACAGCGTCGGCAGAGGCTTTTGTAATTTGTCAAAATAAAAAAAAAAAAATAAAAAAATGTAACCAAAAATATAATTTCCTTTTCACCTTAAGAAAAATCAAATAAAAATAATATCGTGATTTTACGAATTCAGCCTCAGGAAATTCACACAATACCCTTCATACCCGGCCCAACACTTTCTGGTAGCGTGACATATTAAAAAAATGTTAAAAAAACTAATATTTATACTAAACTGCTAATTATTTTTACATTTATTTGCTTTATGAAGAAATATTTGGTTTTAGTCAGTAAGCTGTTGCAAATATCCTGCTTGAAAATATTTGGTTAAAATTTCAAATAATCTGAATTTTGTAAATCTAATTATTTTCATGTTTTTTTAAATTAATTTATTTTGAATAAAAATATCCTTTATATAAAAAAATTCATGTGTCTAATGAAAGAAATAGTTACTTTTATAAAAAAAAAAACAGTTAAAATATTTTATTAAAATAAGATAAAAATAAAAATGGAAGATGTGAATTTTAATATCATTTCAAATTTTAAAAAGGGTGTGAGATTTTAACACAATTGTCTCATTTAATTTTTTTAAATGGGATAGAGATAGAATTAATTTAAAACTATCCTTTGAAAACTATTACTGAAAATGTAAACTCTTTTGGAAAACGAAATATCAGTTTTTAAAGATATATCGGTGGATATTTTTATATAAATATCGATAGTACAAAATTATTCAAATATATTTTCATTTATATATCAAAATTATTTTGAAAGTTTACTTGATGGTAATATCAAATAGTTTTGATTTTTATTAAATTTCTTTACTATATTTATATTTGTTTATTAAAAAATAAAATTATTTTTATATATAGTATTTTCAAAAGGAAAAAATATTAACACGAAAAAAAAGTGATCGTAATTTTTTAAGAAAATCATTAATGGAAGAAATTAAATATTTGATGTAAAATCTTAAGCTAACTTTGTTCAATAATTTTACAAAAGATACAAGAAACTTGTTAAAATATTTTCAATAAAATAAATGTTTGGAAGTTTGACCATTGAAAAATCATCGATATTATCAATAAATCCTCAAAAAATCGTTGTCTGAACCGTGCTAGAGAGGGAAGTTTAAAGTCATATATGTAGATTTTTAGCACCAGCGCGATCGAGATAATACTAACGAGGTATAGAGCTAATCGGGCGAAGTGATAGGAAGCGTGTTTGCGTAACTAACCTTAAATTGGGCTGATATCGAGGAAGAGTTGACGTTACGATGATATCGAAGCGCTATATAGAAACTTTAGATTGAATCTTATCGAGGCGTTTAACTGAGTAGAGTCAAATAGTATGTTCATGGCCAGGTTGGAAAGCGGAGTGTGTCTTGTATTCTGGCCGCTAGCAGAACAATTTGGATGAAGTCGAGCGTTACAGTCAACAGTAGTAAATCACTTTTTAAAGTTGGTGTTAATTTTTTAAAACGATAATTTATCTTTTAAGGGTTATTAGAAGCGTCTCACGTAGCTATTTCAATAAGGCTAACAAATATATTTAAATATTGAGGTCGGCTATTTTAGTTATGACTTAAAATTATTTTCCGGCCAGCGGCTGAGTAAAATAAAACACTAAATCATATCATTAGTTTCAAAGCATGAAATTAGTTAAATTAAATACAAATTGAGCTCGAACATTCAGTCTTATTAAGCAATCAAACAAATCCATAATCGATTATGTAATTCAAGACAAATTGAGAAAATAAGTATTAAATTCTAAAAATTATAAAAAATGTAAAATTGGTAGGGAAATGTAGGCTCTCATAGTCCCATAGTGTAGGCTCTCATTTCAAAGGAAATTGGTCAAAAGATATGATTATGTTTTATAAAAATGTGGCAAGTAATGTTTGGTGGAGTGGGGAAGTGTTGAATTGTGGAACCACATATATAGCCTGCCCACTCTTACAAATTACAATGAACAGAACTCATTAATATTACCAGGCGTGCTTCTTCCCTTCTCCACTCATTAAGTATTTCCCTATTTTTCAATGGACAAAATCACAGCTATTGGTTGGGAGACGGGTAGGAGTGCATGTAGGGAGTAGGTGGTACACGGTAATTTCGGTAGGGGTGCATGTACCTGATTACATACCCTACTTCGGTAGGGGTACGCGCCACGGAAATTTCAAGATAAGAACTTCACAGCATCATAGTGGGCCCCCGCCATCTAACCCTGAGGCCCATCGCGCATAATGGGCCATTTTTAACTCGATAACATCCTTACTTGTCTCGTAAATTTATACAAATAAATGCTGAAATATATTAAAATATTATATATTATCTATTTTTAAGTGGCATTTCAATCGGCTCACAATAAATATTATCATTTTATTATCGGCTTGTGCTTTCATGCTTTCCAGTAATAAAATGCAAAATCTTAAAAATCATGAGGCGTATCAAGGAAAGCAAAGGGGTGTGTTTTGAAGGATTGATTTGTGTTTTTGGAGAGAAAAATTAGAAATGGAGAGAAAAATTAGAAATGGATTGGAGGAGAGAGAGAAAGGTGGGAATGTTTAGCAATAGACCAAAATAAGGGAAAATGTTTTTATTTCCTCCAAACCAGAGGTATATGAGCTGTGGCGCCACCAGCATCCGCAGAGACGTCGGCTTTTCAGGAATCGTACATGCTAATGAAAGGAAAAGAATGCGATAGGTAGGCAAATTCGAAGAAACATATAAGTTTATATAATAAATTGGTATAAAGTTTATAAATTTAATAATATAATTCTGCAATATTTATGGCTTTCTCTTGATATATTGATGTCATTAATCTGATATATTTGACTCATAAAATCCGACATATGATAAGATAATAAAAAACAATAAATCATAGTCGACGATAAATCAAACCTGTAATAAATTATAATAACATGAAAAATAAAATAATATCTAGCAGGTCCTCTCCTCTCATATGTATCATCTTACTTATCCTCTTATTATAAAATAATTCCAGACCCTAATCTTCTTATCCTCTCCTTTATTCCTTTTTCCATAAGTAGAGACGAGAGGGTGAGAAAACAAGAGGGAGATTCATTATTTGGTGGGCAGACTGTTGCTCTCTAGCAGAACAGAGAACGAATCTTCCATCTTTTTAGCCATTTCTACTATTCTACTCGTATTTTTGTCCTCATTGTCTCCTTAAATGGCTGAATAAAAACTTAAAATTATTATTTTATCTTGTTTTTTCATCAGGATAGTCCGTCTTTAAGGCTGGCAAAGAAATAAAGCATTTTTTCCTTTCAAAAATAAAATAAAGTATTTTTAATTGAAAATAAAAATAAAATAATGATTTTCTTAGAAAAGTATTTTTAATCGAAAATAAAATAAAGTATTGATTTTCTGAAAAAAATATAGCAATACCGAATAGTTTAAATTACCATTTTACATTCTCATATAATAAAAGCTTAAAATAAATCGTTTAGTATAATTTATTGTACATTGGGTTTACCTTCCTATTCATTTGCTTCCAAAAATATTTATCGATTTTAATCTTGATTTGTATATAAAATTGCATTACGAAATAGCGATTATTTTTACAAATTTTATCGAAAAATTATCTTCGTCGATTTAAAGGAATTTTAAAATTTATCGTTTTTAGTTATTTCACAAAATGACTTTTTTAAGTCGTGATATCAGTAAGATTATCACGAAATAATTTATTTTTAATTCGCTATTCATCTGAAAATAATTTTATATCTTTTTATTAAAAATATAAAATCCTAAATCATAAAGTTTCAAAAATAAGATATTACTACTAAAGAAAATGAGAACTTGGCAGGTAATACTAACAGGTGCATGAACCACAATCTTATCAGCTGATACGAACAGGTGAATGAACCATAAACAATGTCCGACTCCGACATGTATATTTTATGATAATTCCAAGGAAACTAATCCATGAGCAGTTGATACGAACAGGTGCATGAACCATAAACAATGTCCGACTCCGACATGTATATTTTATGATAATTCCAAGGAAACTAATCCATGAGCAGTTGATACGAACAGGTGCATGAACCATAAACAAATCTTAGCAGTTGATACGAACAGGTGCATGAACCATAAACAATGTCCCACACAGTGGTGCGATTTAGTATAGCTATTTGTCAGGTATTTGAGCTCGATTCATAAAATATTCGAATTTTATTTAAAGTAAATAAAGTCGATCTTGAGTTCTGAGTAGGCTTATCTGTCAGTTTAGTATTATAATCACGATTAAAGATCTTTGCGGGTATAATTGAAACTCTTATTTATTAATTGAGTTGGTCGATTTAAGGTACGTATTTATTAATCTTTTAAATTGATTGAGAGTTTGTGAGGTTGAGTTCAATCGCCGATTATTTCACGAGGTTGAGTTTGAATATCACAAAAAGAGAAAAAGGTGTCAATTCGAGAACTGAGTTTTTACCCCAATGTAATCAGTGACCTTGACTTTGTACGACTACACCCTTAGTGCAACAATGTATATTTTATGATTCCAAGGAATAGCAGTTGATAAGAAAATAGAAAACACGCAAAAATTTTTGCGATGCGGCGGTGTCTTTGCTTGTAGAGCGGTCAGTGTGACTTTGTATAATACAAAAAATAAGGGATTCGTAGGAGAGTTTATAATGACTGCCGATATGATCAGTCTGAAAATCGCTCTATCACGCCGCAATCTTCGTCTTGTATCAGCGGAGGGTAGGTTGGGCATATCACAATGGCATTCTTGAATGTTTATGGTAATAGGTTTTGTTAGAGGTATGAATCTTTTATGACTACATTTAGAAGAGACCAGTCTCCGTCTTGTGAAATCTCGCGTTTATGTGTTTGGTCGCTACGTGATGCACAGTTCTATGTCTTTATAACCTCCATGTGGAGAGTTAAGCAACCAAAACAGAAATCAATTCTGAAAATAATTTATTTTTAATTCTTCTGTTAGAAATACAAAAAATAATTTATATTTTTTTATTAAAAAATATAAAATCTAAATCCTCTAAAGTTTGAAAATAAGATATTCTTCTTTAAAAAAATGAGAAGCGAGTATATGAACATCGTTTGGCCAAAGTAAAATAATTATTTGTGTAAATAATTATCCCATTTTATATTTTTTAAACTCTTAAAATCAAATGTGATATGGTATTCTTATCGATTTTATTTCTTTTCATTCAAATTCCTAATATTAACAAATACTGAAATAGAAATAAACAATCATTCCCATATTAGATTCCTAAACAAATCCAAAAACTAAAAATATAATCAAATTATTGATTTAATTCAATGAGAAATAGGAAAAGAAAATAGATTCTTCTTTCTCATTGCCAAAAGAACATCCATCCGCTATAGACGGAAGCAGAAAACGATGAGGCTACAAACTAGGGGCAATCATGACCCTACATGTCCTCGGAAAGTGATGCATTTAAAACCCATCAGGTGGTCGTAGCCACCTGACAAATGGTATTATCAAAACCACCCATCATAGCCGCCCAACGCAATGTATAACCAAAGGGCGCCCACCAAAGCCATCCAAACCGCTTGACTGTCAAGGTAATGGTGAACTGAGAAAATCCTCTCACTACCAAATCACGTGACGACACGTGGCACTCTGCAGAAACTCTATAAAAAGAAGCCGAACCTAAGCCCTAAAGGAGAGATTAAGAAAAAGAATTAAGAGTGAAGTCCAGAGGCTCTTTGGGTTAACGATCTCCACTGCACTTGAATTCTAAAAGAATGGCGGAAACCATTACGTTTTTTGTAGATATAAGTTGAGCAACTTGGCTGTACAAGAAGCTTCCTTGTTTGGAGGAGTTGAAGGGCAGATAAGCCTGCTGCGTAACGAGCTTGAATGGATCAGTCTCTTCTTGGAGGAGGCAAGTGCAACAAGCAACGACGGCAGGAGACTGAATCTGTGGATGAATCAGATTAGAGATGCAGCCTATGATGCTGAAGATGTCATCGACGAGTTCATCGTCAGACTGGAACATCAGCGGCAAAGGAGGCTCCAGAATCTCAAGTTCCTCACAGTAGTCTTGCCAACCTGTGTTATCTTTGCAGACAAGCTGCCATTGATTCATGAGCTGGATGGGCGGATGAAGGAGATCAACGTCAGGGAAGATCTTGGCCAACAAGTCCAGGTATTGTGTCGAATATGCAATGATGCCTTCCAGACTTGGAGCTCTTTAGTCCCAATGAAGTGGTGACATGGGGTGAGAAGAGGCTTCCAATTGTAGAGGAAGCTGACGTGGTAGGGATGAAAGACGAGGCGGAAGCGGTTAAGGAAATGCTGCTGATCAATGGAGAGCTGGAGAGAGGAGTGGTGGCCATCGTGGGAATGGGTGGCCTTGGCAAAACTACTCTTGCTAAGAAAGTTTACAATGACCCTGATGTTAATCGCCACTTTCAATGTCGCGCTTTGGTGTATGTATCTCAAGTGTATACAATCCGAGAGCTTCTAATGGGGATAGCCAACAACGTTATGCGAGAAACAGATCATATGCGTAATATGGGTGAGAATCAGTTGGGGAATGAGGTTCATAAGTACCTTGACAAGAAAAGGTATTTGATAGTCAGTTGGGGAATGAGGTTCAGTTGGGGAATGTCCTCCAGAGTTGGAAGATGTGGGAAAGAAGATTACAAAGAAATGCAAAGGCTTGCCTCTAGCCATTGTGGTATCGGGAGGGCTTCTATCAAGAAAAGAGAAGACTCCATCTTCATGGGAGAAAATACTTAAAAGCATGGAGTGGCATCTAAGTCAAGGCCCTGAGTCATGCATGGGAATTCTTGCTCTAAGTTACAGAGACTTGCCTTATTTCTTAAAGTCTTGCTTCCTTTACTGCGGTGTTTTTCCAGAGGACTGTGAAATAAAGGCAAGTAAATTGATCCAGATGTGGATTGCGGAGGGATTCGTGCAAGCAAGGGGTGAAGAAACGGTGGAAGAAGACGTTGGTGAAGATTATTTAGAAGAATTGATTCATAGAAGCATGATTCAAGTGGTCAAAAGAAAATGGGATGGAAAGTAAAGTCTTGCCACGTAAGTCTCCTTCCCACGACCTTGCTATTTCAAAGCCAAAGATTGAAGTTTTTCGGTACGTGAAACATCTTTGCATACCCTTTAACCCTCGTCGACTCATTGCTCAAGTGAAACTCTAAAACATTTCTCAACATTTGACAGCGCCACCGCTCCAGATCTTTGATTTGTTCATTCGCGTTCACCAGTGAACCTGGTCTTCTTAAGAAGTGCTAAATTCTTGACAGTGTTAAACCTAACTCCTAATGTCAATCCGACCTTAAAAGACCATTGCCAAGAGGAATTGGTGAATTCATTCATTTAAATATTTTTCGTTCTTGGGTCCCGTAAAATAGATTCCACTGGTCATGCGTAGACTCATTAACCTAGAAACCCTGGATTTACAGGATAATTTCTATTTAGATATTCCATTTTCAATTTGGAAGTTGCACCAATTAAGACATCTATACTTAGGGGGTTATACGATCTTAAGAATGTCGAAACGTTATCAAAGGTGCTTTAGTAGTCATTTGGGCATTGATAAGTTGACCAACCTCCAGACGTTACATGTGGAACGACTTGAATGGGTGGTGAGTAGGGGTCTACCAAAGTTAACCCTACTTAGAAAACTATACATTTATGGGCCAAATATGAGGAGTAATAGTTCATATGAATTAATCTTCCCATCAAACCTTGTTGAGTTGATATTGGACGGTTGTCGTTTAAAGCAAGACCCCATGTTGACTCTAGGCAAGTTACCAAACTTAAGGGCTCTAAAATTAATAAACGATGCTTATATCGGAAAGAAAATAACTTGTTCTTCTGGGGCGTTCTCTCAGCTCGAATTTTTGAGATTGAATGGTTTGACTGATTTAAAAGAGTTGATAGTGGAGGAAAGTGCCGCGCCTTCCTTGAAAACCACAATTTATTCATGCTATCGGATGGAAAAGCTTTGCTTCATCGATTCTCGAAGCGAAAAGTCTTGACAAGTAAAGCTAGAGGATATGGACATTAGCCCTAATTGAAGATTAAAAACATAGAGGAGAGGGAGAAGAATTTGACAAGATTCGCCTTATCACTTCATAATATAAATAAATAAGGGACGTATGGTATCAAGCCGCGACAAAGGCATTCTAAGTTTGATTTACCTTTTTATTGTTAGCTTTACGTTTTTCGTGTAATTGAACGGTTCTTGTATATTGGTGTGTTCTTTTTTTCTCCTATGGGTTTGAAATCATGTAAAATTGATGAAGTTGTTGTAAAATAATTTCAAGATGGGTAACAAATTAAGCGTGTTTATCAGATTTCAAGATTCCTAAAGTTCTCGCCTGTAGGATTTTGCGTTATATGATTAGTTTCCTAATCCATTGTGAATCTTTTCCTTTTTCATTTTCTTAAGATCCCACTGTATTCTAACTTGCTTTCTTATTCGCTTCAACACTTAAAGGCTGCTTATTTTTCGACTTAACGCCAAGTCAATAATTTTTAAGATTAAATTGCTTGCTTTTTCTAAATTCACCACTTATCACGAAATTTAGTAAAAAGCTCTAATGTAAAAATGAAATATTCGGCTTTTCTATTCGGTAGTTTCTAAATTCCACAAAATAAAAAACTCAATCATTACCCAACAAAGCAAGCAAGAGTCTAACAATATACACTATTGCGACGACAACTAGGAGGCTTGAGACGGATCTTGGCTCCATCCCGACCCGACTGCTTATTTTTTTCAATTTCCAAACTGTCTCATTTAAAAATTAAACATGGGGCGACTGAAAGACTTGAAAATTCAATCTGCCTCTGTTTACATTTTATTTTTTTAATTTTGAATTTTATATATTTTATTTTATGAGGTTAAAATATATTTTTCATAAAATAAAATATTATGAATTTTTATAAATTATTTATCAAAAAAATAATTATAATAATAATTATTATTTATATTAAAAGATAAAATAAAATAATAAAAATTATTTTTAAAATATAATCGCACTGCGCTTATTATTATTATTTTCGATACATTTGCCTCATATCGCTTTATTCTATCCTCGCTTTCCTCGCCCGAAACATTTTATTTTTAATTCACTTTATTTTAAATGAACTTACCCAGTGCTCATTTATTCGACTTTCGAGATTTCAGAAAATCTCGGCCCCGACTCACCGACAACTTATCACCCAGAAAACTGAAAATTTCATTATGTCATGAATTTACCTAAACTTTTCTGCGCTACTGTATTTTCGGTACGAATTTAATAAATAAGAAACCGCTTTGTCATCCGAGATCTATAATTTTCTAAAGCCTTCCCGAACTCCCACAAATTTATTATTTTTATTAATATTTTCGGCCATTTTGAAAATTTCTAATTTTCTGGTTTTACGTAAAGTAACAATACATTTAACCGTCTCTGATTAAAATAAACGAAACCATTACAAATCCAATTAAATTAAATTAAACTCCGTGCCATTAAGAGCGCGACTTAATCCAAAAAATAATCCGTCCCACTGGTCATCCCTATTCACTACCTAACGTTAAAAACAAACAACTTAATACTTAATGCTATTAAGATTATTCAAAGATTGTTTTTAAAAAAAGTTCTATTAATTAAGAGAAAACAACACACCTAGTATAACATAGGAATGGAGAATGGGAATCAAGAATCCTTTCCATTCTTATTTCAAGATTACTGAATTTAAAAAAGAAATAAATCGACACAATAATTATACTATAAGATTTTAAGAGTTTAAAAAGAAAAGAGTTTGGTATTATTAAAATAAAAAATAATGAAGACATATGATAAAAATTTGTTTTCCATGCTTCAAGTACCTGCAGAAAAAATAATTGTAAGTCCTGCTAAAATCTAATGACAAAAATAATCTCTAAAATACCCTCGTTACATTGCCTCTCTCTCTTACACTCCACCGACTTTTCTCCTTCCCTCTCTTTTACTCTCTTATCCGACTAAGACCACCTTCCATTTCTCTCTCACCCTCTCACCTCTTTGTCATTTGCAATCTCCCTCTCTCACACCGGATATCTAATATAAAAACATCTTAGTGGATATCTTAACAAAATAAAATATCCATAAAATATAAAATTGTTTAAAAATAAAAAATCATAAAAATATCCATGAAATATTTTACATATCCATAAAATTATTATTTAATTTTAAAATTTTATTACTTGTGGATAATCTTTTTGATATTTCCTTTAATTTATTTAAATAATCTAAATTATTAAAATTATATGATGAATTTATTTTATTTAATATTTTAAAATAAAATTTATGTATTTAATATCTTAAAATTAAATATTAAAATTAAGAAAAATTAAAGGATAATACAATATTATATAAATAGTACATTTTAAAATAATATTAACAATAAAAACAGATAATATTACTCGGCACATACAATTAAACGCATAAAGATAATATTAAAACCTATAAGGGGTACAAATTATAATTTACATTATTTATTATGGCTGTACCTAGGATTGTTAAGGCGGTATCTATACGACATGTAGGGGACTTCAAGATGTTGCCGCACCTAAACTCTAACGTGCCTAACCATTAGGCTGTTACGATCAGCCACACACAAAGGTCTCAAGACCTAAGCTCTAATTTTTAAATAAATAAATAGAGACATTTCACTATATTAAAAGTGATTGCTTTCTAAAAAAACTTATTAAAACATGTAATATTAACCTATATCTTTGGGTGTTTATAACTTTATATTTTTCTTATTTTTATTTTATTTTTGATTAAAAATACTAATAGAAAATCAATACTTTATTTTATTTTTGAGTAAAAAATAATTTATTTTATTTTTCGTTTTCTGGTATTTAGCTAGAGCATTGAACTAGTTGTTTGATGAACAAAAAATAGGTAGAATAGCATTTGCTTTTATATTTTTAAAGAATGTGGAATCAAAATACCACATATATCTAAGTAGGATTTTATAAATATTTGATTCTTTAGATATATATGATATTTTGATTTCACATTCTCTTTAAAAAAAAATATAAAAACTTAAATTATTAATTTACGCCTATTTTTGTTCATCTATGATACATTTACAACTTAAGAACAAATTTTTTCACTCAAAAATAAAACAAAGTATTTTTTTAATCGAAAATAAAATAAAATAATGATTTTTCATAAAGTATTTTTAATCAAAAACAAATAAAGATTGATTTTCCTCAAAAATATAAACACACCCAAAGATATGAAAAGACGCCTGAGAAATTTTATGTTCAAAGGTGGATTCCCATGCATTTCCATTGCGAAATAACCCTTTTGAAACAAATAATAAAGCATAAAATTTGTGGAAAACCTCTACTTCAATTAATTTAGCATGTATGAGATCTCTGATTCTTTTAAAATATAAAGGTTATGTTTGGTTTCCAGGAAAAGCTAAGGAAAAAAAGAAAACGTTAAGACAAAAGATTTTCTATGTTTGGCTTCCCGTGACCTTCGGAGAAGTGATGAGGAAAGTAAGGGGAAGCTCTCTCTCTCTCTCTATTGATTTCAAAGATTCTTTTCAGACAATGGCTTAAAATCTAGGGGTGGAGCCTCCACCTCGTTTCACAGTTGAAATGAAGAAAATTAAGCCACCAACAACTTGCAGGACTCTGCTTTTTAACTCTTTGATGCTCTTTTGCCTCTTCTTCTTCAGCTTCATGTCAAAGGTTTCCCGCCAACTCTTTTTCTTTTGTTCATTTTCTCTCTTGAAGCCGGAAATTCCACTGCACTCGAATTCTAAAACAATGGCGGAAACCATCACGTTTTTTGTAGATAAGTTGAGCAACTTGGCTGTACAAGAAGCTTCCTTGTTTGGAGGAGTAGAAGGGCAGATAGTTTCATGCAACGAGCTGAATGGATCAGTCTGTTCTGAGGAGGCGCAACAAGCAACGACGGCAGGAGACTGGTGCTGTGGATGAATCAGATTAGAGATGCAGCCTATGATGCTGGCATAGTATGCTACCAGACGAGCTCATCGTCAGACTGGAACATCAGCGGCATAGGAGGCTCCAGAATCCTCAAGTTCCTCAGAGGTCTTGCCAACCTGTGTTATCTTTGCAGACAAGCCGCCACGATTCATGAGCTGGATGGGCGGATCAAGGAGATCAACGTCAAGATTGAGAAGATC
Organism: Tetrastigma voinierianum; assembly: GCA_016808115.1. NCBI lineage: Eukaryota > Viridiplantae > Streptophyta > Magnoliopsida > Vitales > Vitaceae > Tetrastigma > Tetrastigma voinierianum. The sequence goes on from JAEQBH010000809.1 coordinate 570,122, forward strand.
TTGGCCAACAAGTCCAGGTATTGTGTCGAAAATGCAATAGATGCCTTCTGAGCTTGGAGCTCTTCCAGTCCCAATGAAGTGGTGACATGGGGTGAGAAGAGGCTTCCAATTGTAGAGGAAGCTGACGTGGTAGGGATGAAAGACGAGGCGGAAGCGGTTAAGCAAATGCTGCTGATCAATGGAGAGCTGAAGAGAGGAGTGGTGGCCATCGTGGGAATGGGTGGCCTTGGCAAAACTACTCTTGCTAAGAAAGTTTACACGACCCCTGCTAATCACACTTTCAATGTCGCGCTTTGGTGTATGTATCTCGCGTATACAATCCGAGAGCTTCTAATGGGATAGCCAACAACTATGCGAGAAACAGATCATAGCTGCACGCGGGAGAATCATTGGGGGAATTATACTGGCATTTCACGGTAAAAGGTATTTGATCGTTGGCGATGATATATGGAGTATCCAAGTTGGAATGGATTGTGTCAGATCTTCCTCGAGTCAAACGGAGCTTTCAAAGTGCTCATCACTACACGCAACGAGCGATTGCTTTCGATGCCTATGCAAAGCTCTATCGACTGGCCCCTCGGGGAAAAAGAGAGTCGGAGCTCTTCAGCAAACTTTTCCAACCCAAGTAAGTACAATATCACAAGTTGAATGTCCCGCAGTCGAAGATGTGGGAAAGAAGATTACAGAAATGCAAAGGTCATCTAGCCACTGCGGTATCGAGGGCTTTTATCAAGAAAAGAGAAGACTTCCATCTGTGGGAGAAAATACTAAGCATGGAGGGCATCTAAGCCAAGGCCCCGAATGTGCTTCGGAATTCGCCGAAAGAGCGTAGACTCGCTTTATTTCTTTAAGTCTGCTTCCTTATCATGGTGTTTTTCCATAGGACTATGAAATAATGGCAAGTAAATCGATCCAGATGTGGGTCATGAGGGATTTGTGCAAGCAAGGGTGAAGAAACAAAGGGAAGAAGACGCTGGTGAAGATTATTTAGAAGAATTTGATTCAGCTTACGATTCAAGTGGTCAAAAGAAAATGGGATGGAAGAGTAAAGTCTCGCATGCATGATCCTTCGACCTTGCTATTTCCAAAGCCAAAGATTCAAAGTTTTTCGATAAGACGGGGAAACATCTTGCATACCCTTTAACCCTCACGACTCATTGCTCATGACTCTCAAAACATTTCTCAACATTCGGTTAAATCGCCACCGCTCCGGCCTTGATTTGTTCCATCTACATTCCTCAAGGAACTTCCGGGTCTCGCTTATGAAGTGCTAAATTGATGACAAGTGTTAGACCAACTTATTTGCCGACTGTGGGTCTTACAAGACCAGAAATGAAATTGCCAAAGGAAATTGGTGAATTCATTCACTTGAAATATTTTCGCTTCTGCTCCCTATAAGCATTTCTCAGCCCATGTGTAGACTCATTAACCTAGGAAACCTGGATTACTTCGGATAATATCTATTTAGATATTCCATTTGGAAGTTGCACCAATTAAGACATCTATACTAGAACAAGATTTGTAATGCATACGTGATCAAAGGTGCTTTAGTAGTCATTTGGGTATTGATAAGATGACCAACCTCCAGACGTTATATGTGGAACAATATGAATGGGTGGTGAGAAGGGGTCTAAAGTTAACCCAACTTAGAAAACTATACATTTATGGGCCAAATATGAGAAGTAATAGTTCATATGAATTAATCCTCCCATCCAACCTTGTTGAGTTGATATTGGACTGTTGTCATTTAAAGCAAGACCCCATGTTGACTCTAGGCAAGTTACCAAACTTAAGGGCTCTAAAATTAATAGACGATGCTTATATCGGAGAGGAAATAACTTGTTCTTCTGGGGCGTTCTCTCAGCTCGAATTTTTGAGATTGAATGGTTTGCCTCTTTTAAAAGAGTTGATAGTGGAGGAAAGTGCACTGCCTTCCTTGAAAACCCTGCAAATTTATGAGTGTAATAAGATGGAAAAACTGCTTCATCAGTTGCAGAAACTGAAAAGTCTTCAGCAAGTAAAGCTAGAGAATATGAACCCTAGACTAATTGAAGAGATTAAAAACACAGCCAGAGCAGCTAAGAATTCGACAAGATTCGCCTTATCACCTCCATAACATAAACAAATGCGATCGACGGCATCGCCATCATTTGAAGGCATCTCTGAGTTTGATTTTAATTCTTTATCAAGCTTTATTTTCTTATGTCTTTTCAAGGTATGCATCCAACGCTTCTTGTGATATTGGTAGTTCTTTTTTTCTCCTTATGGGTTTGAAATTCATGTAAAATTGATGAAGTTGTTGTGAAATAACTTCAAGATCTTCGTAACAAATTAAGTGTGTTTGAATAAGCATCTCCCTAAAAGCTCAAACTTGTAGGATTCATTAAGGATTAGTTTCCTAATCTATTTAAGAATCTTTTCTTTTTCCTTTCTCTTCAGGTGTGTTTGGAAATTACGAGAATGGGAATCAAGAATCCCTTTCAAATCTTATGTCTAATGGAATCAATAATTTGATTCCATTCTTAGTGTTTGGATTTTTGAAATAATGGAATCAATATACTATTACCATCATATATTAATAGTAATATATGATTTTTGAAATTTTAAGATTTAGGATTTTATATTTTTAATAAAAAATAAAAAATTATTTTGTAATTAGTTGTAAGGAATTTTAAAAAATAAATTATTTTCGTGTAATCTTGTTTGATATTATGCATTACAAAGTCATTTTAGGAAATAACTAAAAAATGTATGAATTTTAAAATATTTTTAAATTGATGAAAATAATTTTTTTGGTAAAAATTTAGAAAAATAATCATTATTTTGTAATTTGATCTATATACAAAATCAAGATTTATATTAATATGAAGGTAAAACTAAGTGAGACCCGTAAAGGCTTGATAAAAATTAGAGGCAAAATGATATTTTTTAAGAAGAATAGAAAATAAGAATACAAGCTATCTTTAGGGTGTTTATGATTTTCTTCAATTCTATTTTATTTTTTGATTAAAAAAATAATTTATGATAAAATCAATAATTTTATTTTATTTTCTATAAAAATAATTTATTTTATTTTTGTTTCTCGGGTTTATCTTAGAGCATTGAATGAACTATCGGTTTGATGAACAAAAATATGCATGTGTCAGGCAATTCTCAAGTTTTTATATTTTTTAGTAGAGGACTAGTGTACCTACTTAGAAGTAGGATTTTATAAGTAGGATTTTGATTTTTTAGATATAGGTGATATTTTGATTCCACCTTCTCTTTAAAAAAAATATAAAAACTTAAAATTATTATTTTATCCCTATTTTTTGTTCATTGGGATAGTCCAATGCTTTAAGCTAAACCAAGAAATAAAACATTTTTTTCACTCAAAAAATAAAATAAAGTATTTTTTAATTGAAAATAAAATAAAATAATGATTTTCTCATAACACAGCACTCATTCTTCAATTGAAAGGTTCAACACTCACCATTTCCTCTCTGTCATTGCTTATTCAGCACTAGTTCCCTCTGCAATTGTTTATTCTGCACACAGTCTCTCTGGCTAATCTTTATTCCACAATCTTGGCAGGTAATACTAACAGGTGCATGAACTACATCTTAAAGAGAGTTGATACGAACAGGCGCAGAACCATAACAATGTCCCACACAGTGGGTGCGATTTTAGTCTAGCTATTTGCTGAAGGTATTTGAGCGAGCCTGATCTCATAAAATATTCGAATTTTATTTAGAGCTGATCAAGTCGATCTTATCTAATCAAGTTTGAAAGATTATACCCAATTGAAGATGCTTGCGAGTATAATTGAACTTTTATTATTTTATGACTGGCTTGTTTCGATTTCTCGAAAGTACATCTATTTATTAATCTTTAATCATCTGCTTTGTTTGAATAGCCCAAGAACTCGACTATTATTTTATGAATAGCCAAATATCTAAGAAAAGCTCTCAATCGAGCCAGCCTTCTCGAGTTTTTTTAATGCATCGAGCTAAACTCTGACTTTGCATGACAAGATCTCTTAGTGCAACATGTATATTTTATGATTCCAAGGAAATTAAGTGATATAAATATGAAGGCTCAGAGGGCATAGGAGTGCAGGTTAATCTAAAGAACTTTAAAAAGATTAACCTGCACTTACATGTCCGACATCTTTCTCTTGATTCGGATATGTAAGTGCTATTTATTTGAAACAGTAGAAATTGCTTTCTAATGTATGGCCAATGCTAAAATTAAAAGTTCTTTTGTTATAAATTAGGTGCTTCTATGAATTTTAAAATTTATTTATATTGATTTTTAAATATTAACTACATCTTTTATAAATTACTATTACTTATATATAATATATGTCTAAATAATGGTAACGGTATTTTCAATTTGATTAAAATCACTTCTAACCAAAAAGTGTAAATTATGTGAGGTGGTTCATCAAGATCCACGTGTCAAAACGGAGAATCTGTTGGGAAGAGTTATAATGATTACATGGATTATACCATAGTTTTTTTTAGAATTAAACACTTTAGTTATAATATAGTAAATTGTCTCTATAAGGACTCGAGCCCAAGAGCCATCCCCTCCCTAGGTCATGACTTTTGAAACATTAAATACTTATCACATGAGCTAGTTTAAATTTTAGTTAGAGATTTTTTTTTTTTTTTTTTGAGAGGAAGAATTTAGTTAGAGTTAAGTTTCATTTTATCTACTAAAAACTTGATAAAGATTATTTTAATTAAATATTCATTTAAATGGATAGAACTTTTTTCATTAAATCAGGAAATACAAATATTAAAACTTCGACCTAGTCCAGATGCCTACCAATGCAGAATATCTCAAAAGTTTTTAAAAACGGAACACTTGTAGAGGGATAGGTTCTAGATTCAAGTTTAATAGGGACGGTTACTATGTTATAACAAAGTACTTAATTGTAAAAAAAAATCGAATTTTAATTAGTTGAGTGTGACTTAAGATTTTCTATGTTTGGATGTCTAATGAATAATCTCAACAAAAAAATAAAATAAAATAAAATAAAATAAAAATAAAAATCAAATATAAATAAAATTACTTAAAAATTTATGTAAGTTAAAATTATTTAATCTTTATAGCGATGAATTCAAATAAACAAAATGAATTTGAAGTATTAAATAAAAATGACATTATATTTAAATCTATTTTTATTTTCCTTCATAATTTTTATTTCCTTATATATTTTATTTTTATTTTTTTTCTCTTACATTTTCTCTAATTTTTGGGAGCCAAATATAGCTAAAAGGAAATCGCAAATGAAAAAAATAGAAGGGGAAAGGAAAAAAAAAAAAGTAAATTATATGTTTTCTTAGCATTTTGTTAACTAAATATAACCTTTGAAAACTATAATAATATTATTTCTTTATTCATACGCTAAACACCATCCCAGCCATGTTATGATTCAGGCAACATTGGTGATAAAATCAAATAAAGAAACAAAAGAAAACACACAAATTTTTTACATATTCGACAAATGCAGACAAACTTTCACTATATCTAAAATAATAATAGATATAGAGAGCTTTATAATGACTTCTTGATACGACCAAATTACAAAAATACCTTATATCTTAAACATAATGTGTACTATATCGTGGGCGAGGGTAGGCTCCAAAGATATCCCAAATATAAGCATTGCTTGAATTTTTCCATGTAACAGTTTGTTGAAAATAATCTTTTCACAACTCACTGTAAGAGACCAACTCTGATCTTGCGAAATCTCTCATTTATGTGTTCGGTCTCACATGATACACTGTCTATGTCTTTTAACACCCTCCCACACGTGAAGAGTTAAACAAACCAAACAAAGCCAAGAGTTTGGAGATAGAAAGGTTCGGAATCCAGCTATAATACTTATAATTACTACAATATCAAGAATCGATAATACCAACTCAAGATTCAAGCAAGAGTACACTTTTATATTAGAATTAATGAGTTGATGAATGTTGAAAATAATGGTTAATTTGAGAAACCTAATCTGAGCCGTTTCCTATCTGCTGCTGGGAAGAGTCAAATGTATTCGTGAAGATTAGTCAGAGCCAAAACCAATATAATGTACAAATAAAAGTAAATAAAATAAAGGCATCAATACTTGAAGAAGTTATCCCAAAAGAAGTTCCAATGCTTGAAGAAAGGCACCTAAGAAACTGCAACTGTTTCACAAGAGCTGAAAAGTCAATTTATTTCTTTTTTCATTCAAATTCCTAATATTAACAAATACTGAAATAGAAATAAACAATCATTCCTATATTAGATTCCTAAACAAATCCAAACGCTAAAAATGGAATCAAATTATTGATTTCATTCCATGCAGTAAATGTGAACTGAAGAGATTCTTCATTCTCATTTCTCATTCCTCATTCAAATGTACCAAACACACCCTTAGAGTATAAATATGTATGTTCCCTCACTTCTTTAATAAATGAAAATCAAAGAGTTAGCGACCATGTCTCACTCCCGGTCACATCAACTCGCTCATATACACCTCCATCACGTACTTTTCCGCAAATTCTCCGATCTTGTCTTTAGGCTTTGTGTTCTACTCTATGAAAGCAGCCCACTTCCCACGAGACAGCCTTATCAGGGCACCACGCCTTCTTTTTCTCATTTTCGTTTTTCTCCCGCCCGTAGCCTTTTGTGTTTTAGTTCTTCTATCAAAGATTACCTACTTTGGCCCTCGAAAGCTTGAAGCCCTTTCAAATTTCATTCGGAGCGCCTACTGACCACCTCCCCACAAACCCACCCCCCCCAAACCGATTGTGGCCCACCGCTTTCTAGCCCAGCCCCTTGGTCTCCCCTCTACGCTTCAATAAATGCCCTGTTTGATTTCGTACTTGGGATGGATCCACATGGTAGAAAATCGAGAAAACAGTGTGTCCCACATCTTTCTGGCAATCCATGATTCACCTCAATTCATCCAAACACCATCCGAATGGAGCATAGTTTTTAGAGAAAATAATTACAAGACTCACCTTTGATCGCTTCAAGAGTTCGTGAGCAATTGCTTCTCCTCCCGAAGTTGTTCATCTCCGAAGGTGCGAATGCCTCTATTAAACATCATAAATTTTGAAGGCATTTTCGCTTCTATCTCCAAACCCTTCACGGGTGCAGAAGAGAGTGTATAAGCTTCCTGTGATCTTCGGAGAAGTGATGAGGAAAGTAAGGAAGCTCTCTCTCTCTATTGATTTCTAAAGATTTTTTCAGACAATGGCTTAAAATCTAGTGGAGCCCTCCACCCTCGTTTCAGCAGTTTAAATGAAGAAAATAAGCCACCACCAACTTGTTGACCTCGTTTTTAAGTCTTTGATGCTTTTGCCTCTTCTTCTTGAAGCCATAAGCAAACAAGCCCCGCCAACTCTTTTTCTTTTGTTCATTTTCTCTCTTGAAACCGGAAATTCCACTGCACTTGAATTCTAAAAGAATGGCAGAAACCATTACGTTTTTTGTAGATAAGTTGAGCAACTTGGCTGTACAAGAAGCTTCCTTGTTTGGAGGAGTAGAAGGGCAGATAAGCCTGCTGCGTAACGAGCTTGAATGGATCAGTCTCTTCTTGGAGGAGGCGCAGCAATACACCGACGACAGGAGACTGAAGCTGTGGATGAATCAGATTAGAGATGCAGCCTATGATGCTGAAGATGTCATCGCATGTGTTCCATCGGGCAGATTGGAACATCAGCGGCAAAGGAGGCTCCAGAATCTCAAGTTCTCGTATAGTCTTGCCAACCTGTGTTATCTTTTGCAGACAAGCTGCCATTGATTCACGAGCTGATGGGCGGATGAAGGAGATCAACGCCAAGATTGAGAAGATTCGCCAACAAGTCCGTGCATTGTGTCGAAATGCACGATGCCTTCCGAGCTTGAGCTTCCAGTCCCAATGAAGTGGTGACATGGGGTGTGAGAAGAGGCCTAATTGTAGAGAAGCTGACGTGGTAGGGATGAAAGACGAGGAGGAAGCTTAAGGAAATGCTACCGATCAATGGAGAGCTTGAGAGATGAAGGCGCCATCGTGGGAATGGGGTGGCCTGGCAAAACTGCTAATTTTGCCAAGAAAGTTTACAATGACCCTGATGTTAATCGCCACTTTCAATGTCGCGCTTTGGTGTATGTATCTCAAGTGTATACAATCCGAGAGCTTCTAATGGGGATAGCCAACAACATTATGCGAGAAACAAATCATATGCGTAATATGGGTGAGAATCCATTGGGGAATGAGGTTTGTAAGTACCTTGACAAGAAAAGGTATTTGATAGTGTTGGATGATGTATGAGTATCCAAGTTTGGAATGGACTGCGGCTTGTATCTTCCTGGGAGCCAAAAGGAAGCAGAGTGTCATCACTACACGCAACCAAAGAGATCGTTTCTGGGATGCCTATGCAAAGCTCTATCAACCCGGTCCTCGGGGGAAAAGAGAGATTTGTTCTTCTCAAAACTTTCCAACCCAAGAGGGGCATAATATCACAAGTTGAACGTCCCGCAGAGTCGCAAGACATGTGGGAAAGAAGATTACAGTGGAGAAATGCAAAGGCTCGCTCTAGCCATTGTGGTATCAGGAGGGTCATCAAGAAAAGAGAAGACTCCATCTTCGTGGGAGAAAATACTTAGCTGGAGTGGCATCTAAGTCAAGGCCCGAGTCGTGCATGGGAATTCTGCTCAAGTTACGTGACCTGCCTAATTTATTTCTAAAGCTCCGCTTCATCATGTGTTTTTCCGTAGGATCAGAAATAAAGGCAAGTAAATTGATCCGGATATGGGTTGCAGAGGGATTTGTGCAAGCAAGGGGTGAAGAAACATGGAAGAAGACGTTGGTGAAGATTATTTAGAAGAATTGATTCATAGAAGCATGATTCAAGTGGTCAAAAGAAAATGGGATGGAAGAGTAAAGTCTTGCCGCATGCATGATCTCCTTCGCGACCTTGCTATTTCAAAAGCCAAAGATTCAAAGTTTTTCGAGGTACGTGGAAACATCTTTGCATACCCTTTTAACCCTCGTCGACTCATTGCTCATGACTCAAAACATTTTCAACATTTGAGCACGCTGCACCGCCTCTGATTTGATTGGTTCCATTCATTCCTCAAGTGAACTGGTCTCGCAGGAGTGCTAAATTGCTTTTACGTTGTTAGACCTAACTTTAACTGTCGATCCTGACCGTGAAATACCAGAAATGAAATTGCCAAAGGAAATTGGTGAATTCATTCACTTGAAATATTTTCGTTTCTTGGGTCCCCGTAAAACAAGATTTCTCAATCGTAGACTCATTAACCTAGGAAACCCGGATTTACTGGGATAATTTCTATTTAGATATTCCATTTTCAATTGAAGTCAGACCAATTAAGACATCTATACTTAGGGGCTTCTCCATCTAAGAATGCCGATACGTGATCAAAGGTGCTTTAGTAGTCATTTGGGTATTGATAAGATGACCAACCTCCAGACGTTATATGTGGGACAACATGGATGGGTGATGAGAAGGGGTCTACCAAAGCTAACCCAACTTAGAAAACTATACATTGGTGAGCCAAATATGAGCAGTAATATTTCATATGAATTAATCTTCCCATCCAACCTTGTTGAGTTGATATTGACTTTGTTGTTTAAAGCAAGATCTCATGTTGACTCTAGTTACCAAACTTAAGGGCTCTAAATTAAGAAACAATGCTTATATGGGAAAGAAAATAACTTGTTCTTCTGGGGCGTTCTTCCTACCGACTGGGATTGAAAGCTTGACTTATTTAGAAGAGTTGATAGTGAGGAAAGTAATCGCCTTCCTTGAAAACCCTGCAAATTTATTGGTGCTATGAGATGGAAAACCAAGCCATCAAGCCAGGAACCGAAAGTCTTCAAGCTAGCAAAGCAGAGAATATGAACCATAGCCTAATCAAGAGATTAAAAACACAAAGGAGAAGAATTACAGACTTATTTTATCACCTAAGCAACATAAACAACAAGTGACGATGGCACGGCCATCATCGGGAAGGCATCCCAAGTTTGATTTTAATTCTTTTATTGTTTTATTTTCTTATGTCTTTTCTGCGGTATGCATCCAACGTTCTGTATATTGGTGTGTTCTTTTTTTTCTCCTATGGGTTTGAAATTCATGTAAAATTGATGAAGTCGTTGTAAAATACCCCAAGATGGGTAACAAATTAAGTGTTTAGTGTACTAAGCATCTCCTAAAGCTCAAGTCAGAGGATTCGGTGGTTTGCCGAGGATTTAGCTTCCTAATCCATTTAGGAATTTTTTCCTTCTTTCCTTTTCTCTTTAGTATCCTAATTAGACTCTAACTTTGTTTCCTTTATTTGCTCTAACCCTTAGGTGGCGTTTGTTTTTTGATTTAATGCCAAAAGCAACAGCTTCAAGATAAATGCTTGTTTTTCTAAATTTTCACTGACTATCATAAAATTTTTTAAAAAAATTCGAATAGAAAAAATGAAAATATTTGGCTTTTCTATTTAAAATGAAATTCCACAAAATAAAAAAAACTCAATCATTTCATATTATTACCGTCAATTTATTTTTTTCATTCAAATTCCTAATATTAACAAATAATTAAATATAAATAAACAATCATTCATATTAGATTCCTTAAACAAATCCAAACACTAAAATGTGAGTCCAAATTATTGATATCATTCCATGAGAAATAGGGATGGAAAAAGATTCTTCATTCTCATTCCAATGTATCAAACACACCCTTAGAGTATAAATATGTTTGTTCTCTCACTTCTTTAATAAATGAAAATCAAAGAAAGGAATGATCTGCCTCACTCCCATTACATCAACTCGGTTATATACCAATCTCGACCTCACTTTTCCAAATGACCAGATCTACCCATCTGACATATTATGTCTACTAGCTTCTGGGTGCATTAGATTAAATATACGCGAATCGCATTCGACCTATATGTCTCCTGGGCTTATAGAATAAAGATGATTTTAGTTTAATCCATTTAGGATTTTCCTTTCTTTTCTTTCTCTTTGGCCTCTTAATCAAAGAGTTATTTTTTTATTTTAACAAAGGTTTAAAACTAATATCATGCCTTTTAACACTCCCTCACGTGTACTTCCATACCCGCACGCGAAATAACAAATCAATAAAGTCTTTCATGGACTTTCAAATCAACAAATCTTAATAAATTACAAAGAGAGTACCTGAATCCCAAAGAATTCTTACCATACCGAAGCTCGATACTACGCAAACAACCAACTCTCCAAAAAGCTCAAGCCAGAGGATTCTGAACGCATATGATGAAGGTGCCTAGGCTCAAGGCAATAACTACTCCCCAGATACGCCTCACTATCCAAAACATGTGCCTTATCAGTATATTGCCTCAGAGAACGTTATGTTTTACATCTGCAATGATCAACCTCCCAAGTCTGCTCGTATGATTCTCGTGGCTCAATATAAATCTCATGCTCAACACTCTCCTCACGCAAGTGCTCATACCCACATGTCGAGAATAAAATAGAGTCCTTCACACTTCAAATCAACGGTAAATAACATTAAATTGCAACGAGGTGGCTCAAACCCATAACCTCCTACCAAACCCGATCCGAAGAAGATATTAAATCCACCAACTTTCCTAAAAGTTCAAACCCAGTGATTCGGGTTTACGAATATCACGCTCTTTAACATAGATCTTTAAAAATTTGCAGATCATAAAGAAATAACTCATGGAAATAGTAGCTCCTTCCATATGAAGAGCAATTGCTCACTCGAGTAAACAAGAAATTGTCGGTTATGTTTCGTAGTGATCATAATACTCCGAAATTAAATCATGCGATAGAATAATTTTGCAACCTCTGTGACGCTACTCATTTTTCTTGATCTACCACTGAAATTTTCAATAATCATCCATTACCATTTCCAAATTAATCGCAACATGCATCGTTTCGAATATCACATGCATTCACTGAAATTACCTTCTCTTTTGCAGTGCTTTGACGAAAGCCTCCAGTGTAGGTTCCACACGGACCGCTCTGCAGATGAGCAATGCAAGGGCATTCTAGGGCTTTCTGAGCGAAGCATCAGCGACCGTAAATGCAAAATTCAAACCATTGAAAATGGGAATGAAAAGAACAACAAAAAAATTGAATTTAAACCTAAAAGAGCTGGAATAACCTCATTTTCATCGTCGCCAAATGCCGCAGCTTCTGCAGATTTGTGATTGATAGTTGAAGAAATTCACCTGCGAGTAGAGAATCGAGGGAATCTGAGGGCTGAGATTGGGAATTGTTTGGCGGGGAGCTTGGTTTGCTATCAACTTGACCCATTTCAGTTTGAAATATTTGGGTTTTTGCTATGTGCTTCCCGTCTTTGCTTCTAAAACCCCGATCCGGCCTCTAATCCTGACGGTCTGCTTGTTCTCTGCTCCGCTTGGTAAACGACCGCTGCTTTCCAATGAGCAGGCCCGAAATTCTTAAAGATAGTGGCCCACACTTGGAAATCTAGGGATTAGGGTCAGTTTTCTCAATAAATAAAATTATTTAATTAAAAATTCAAATGTACAAAAGTTTTTTTAAAATATAATTTAAAGTACACTTATAGAATTTTTTTTTTTTTTTTACAACTAAACATTTTAGTTACAATATAATAAACTCAAACCTGATACCCTTCCCATCCTATGTCCTGTTTTTTCAAAACGTTGAGTATTCTACCACATGAATTATATATGAAGAGCATTTTCTAATACGAATTTAATAAGAAATACAAAAATACCTTTTAATAAAGTAAGTTGATACAAATTATTATATAAAATATATTAATTTAATATCATTGAAATTTTAAAAAAGGGTGTGAGATTTTAACACACTGCCTCATTTAATTTTTCTAAAATGGATATAGATAGAATTAATTAAAAACTATCTTTGAAAACTATTAATGAAAATGTATAAAATATTTTGGAAAACCAAAATATCGGTTGCGACGGATATATCGGTATTTGGATTTTAAGGATATATCGGTGGATATTTTTATATAAATATCAATAGTTAAAAATTATTCAAATATATTTTAATTTATATAATAAAATTATTTTGGAAAGTTTAGCAAATGGTAATATCAATAGTTTTTTGATTTTTTATTAAATTTCTTTACTATATTTATATTTGTTTATTAACAAATAAAATTATTTTTATATATAGTATTTCCAAAAGAAAAACATTAACACGAAAAAGTGATCGTAATTTTTAAGAAAATCATTAATGAAATAAATTAAATATTTGATGTAAATCTAAGCCAACTTTGTTCAATAATTTTATAAAAGATAAAAAACTTGTTAAAACATTTTCACAAAATAAATGCTAGGACGGTTTGACAGCTTGAAAATCAATCGATATTATCATATCCTCAAAAAAATCGTTGTTCGAACTGCTAGAGAGGAAGTTAAAAGTCCATATATGTAAGATTTAACTAACACGGTCAGAGAGATTTTTGAAGGTGTAGGAAGCAAAATCGAGCGAGGCTGATAGGAAGCAATGTTTGCGTCACTTCAACCTTAAATCGAACAATATCGAGAGAACAAATAAGCATTTTCTTAATTCAAATACTATCGAGGCATTTTCTTGCGGGTATAGGTCCAACAAATAAGCAAAACCATGACTGACTGGTTGGAAACCGTGTGTGTGCCATTATAGCCCTGAACCGAACAATTTCGGATGGAAAGTTGGGTCGTTGCAATTTCATTTGTTAGTAATCACTTTTTAAAGTTGGGTGTTAACTTTTTAAGAGCGATTATTTATCTTTTAAGGGTTATTATGATTACAAATTTACTTATAGTATGTTAGAGCTATTTATAGTTTATCTTTCACATAAGTACTTTTGATAAAAATTATAGGTGTTTGAAAAAGCTTATAAAAAGAAAAATTATGTAAAATAATTAAAATTTTGAAAATTTTAGTATTAAAATAGGAAATTTTTCTAGAAAATATAAAATAAATTCCAAAATCATGTAAAAATAGGTAAATTTTTTTGAAAAATTATGACAAGTGCTTATTTATTCAAACACTTCAATTTTATAAGTGCTTATGATGGTATTTTCAGTAATTTCAACTGTTATAAGTGTTTGTATAATAATACATCCAAACACCTTAAAATAATACATAAACGCTTTTTAAAATATGCATCCAAATATAAATAACTTATTGAATAAAGTATTTATGACATAAACTCTCATTTAATAAGTTCTTATAAAATAAGTGCTTAATTAAACTGTTTATATGGTTATAATAGGTATATGCAATGAATTCCACTATAATCCTTTTTCTCTCCCATGGAATAACCCTTATTTCACTTTATTTCCAAAGTGTAATTAATTAAAATATAAAAACCACTCATTCATTTCCATATATGTTTCTATATAGTTGAGGGAAAAGTTAATTGATTAAGTAAAAACCAAAAAACGAATGTGTAGCTATGTTATATGGTTGAGTTTGACCGTCTTTGTGGTCAATTCTGATTCGAATGGGGACAGGTCCGGAGCGTAGTATACTAGTGTGCATTTCATGTGGCGCACGATCTCGCCGTAACACCTCATGGCCTGATATAAATAAATAAATAAATAAATAAAGGAAAAGTTAAGACATGTTTGTTTCTTGCTTTTGAAAACCATTATTGAGAACAATTTTAAAAAATACAAAGAACACAGTTTTAGTGTGTTTATGAAAACTGCTCTTAAGGACTATTTGTTTACGATTTTTGAAAACTATTTTTTTTTGTTATGTGAAACAAGAAGAATAAGAAAAACACATAGAATATGTTTGGTTGCTAATATTTTTTTGTTTTGAAAAATATAGAGAACACATAAACTGTAACCCCCCAAATTAAGCCCTAGTAATTTACGCTATGATTAAGGGTAATTAAAGCTAAATATATGTTTTGGGTAATTAAAATGATTAGAGAATAAGGGCATAATTGGAATTATTAAAAAGACCAAGGGTAATATGGTAATTTAATAGTTAAGGACATAGAAGAAATTGTTTAAGAAGAGTGTTGGTTAAGGTTTGAGAGATTTGTCAAGAAAGGTAAGGGATTTCCAATCGTGTTATTTGTTGTGGTTATTTTGAATTGTCGGTATTTGTCAGCTTGTCGGTTCTTCAAACGGTTAAGAAATCGGTAAAGAGAAGTAGGCTGGTAAGCCGAGATGCTATCAAATTTTCTCCAAATCCTAAGTGAGTTATTTTGCCATATCTTGGCCTAAAGACCTTTGAACTGGGTGATTCCAATTTGAGGAGAATCCTAAGTCCCTTAGCTACAAATGTGTTGAAGACCTCAAGGTCCGATTATTGACATAAGACCCCGACTCAGTCCAAAGTTCACCCCGGTTTGGTCCAAACAATTACACTAGCCTTGATGTTTGTGTCATATCTAGATTTTTGGTGATTCAAAATGCAGAGATTCAATTTAGGTAAATTAGACTTAGATAATAACTTCATGAATGGAGTAATCGATTTTGACCCCAGCCTAGAAAATTCATCAAAGGGAAGCTCTATTTTCAATCAACTAAGGTCTTGCATGATGAACCCTCAAGCCAGGAGAAGACCTTGTCTTCTCCTATGTGACCTTGAGACACTTAATTAGATGTCTCTTAAATGATTATAGAAGACCAACAAAAAGATATATGTGCCTAGTTATGAGTATGTAATAATGAAAATTGTATAAAAGTTATATGAATCAATGTTACATGATATAAGATAAATATATTGAGATGATTAAGATAATTTAAAGGATATGAACTCGATCGGTGAAGAAGAGTATATGTATTTTGTTATATGAAGAAGCACAGTATCACAATCAAATGATCATAAGAAATGTGTGAAACTATCTTACATGTTCAAGAGAATAATCGGATGCTGAATATCCTAATAGGCGCAAGATATCAGTAATTATTCATGTATATGGGATATGTGTTTTTGATGTTTGTAAGATTGTTAAGAAAACATAATAAAACCGATTGTCTGCTTATGACTGGGTAGTTGGATAGATAGGTATGTCTATAGGGATAACAATGCTGCAATATACAATATAAACAGAGTGGTCTCTGGTTGTCATACAATACAAGATAATTTTATAAATCACTTGCCTCACATTTTAGATAGTACTCTTCGGTACATACAAGCCAGTCCCATGATCCACTTTTCGAATATGTGTGCATTGTAACAATCAAAATATACCTAGTAGTTTATTAAAGTAAATTTTGTATTTTTCCGAAATTAAGTGCAAAGAGGAAAATGTTAAAATCGGAATTCTTGCCAAGAGTCGAAGGTAAAATGGTACTTTAAAATTAGGACTCAATACATAAGTTGAGAAGATTATATACTAAGATAGAATATTGATAAGCTTGAAGTGCAAAGTAGAATGAAACAGCGACTTAAAAGCAAAGGGGAAAATTAGGGGCCACCGTCTGAGACCACAAATGGCTTCTAGGAGAATATCTCTCTATTTTGGCTAAGAAGAGAGAGCTAGGTACCTATTGAAGGGAGAAGAAGAAGTATTTTTAGCTCATGCCAAGTGAAGAAGAAAGGAAAAAACTTGGCTCTGGAAAGTGTGCAAGAGTTGGTGGGTATGAATATTCCTTTCGTATGAGAGATAAATGGTTTGAAAAAATTCATCCAAACGCATCTCTCCTTTGTGTTGAGTTTTTGGTTGATTTGAGTTGGTTTTGAGGTTGTTTTGATATTGTTTTGGCTTGGTTTGGGGATTGTCCATGGATATGACCAAAATGTGTAAACATGTAGGTGAGTTGTTAGATTTGCTGTCAATTTTTTCTAAAATCTCAGATTGCTTTTTGTCATATCTGCCTAGAGACTCCTAAATGGAGGATTCCACTGAGGAGAATCCTAAGACAGCTTTAAATATCCAAAAGACCACTCAAGCCAAATTATGGTACTATGAGCTCCAGAATCAGAACTTCAATTCCAGTTCTTAGTTTTGATTACAAACTGCATCAGCCTTGAGTGTTTGGGGTAGTTTACTTTGGCCAAAGTTGATCCAAATTAAGTGGATTCCACTTCTCGAAGGTAAGTAAATATAAACAGGACCCTAATCTGATCCATGTTTTTCTGGGCCGCGACCGCCATTACCAGAAAAAGTGAATTGATTTTAGT
Source organism: Tetrastigma voinierianum (assembly GCA_016808115.1). Lineage (NCBI taxonomy): Eukaryota > Viridiplantae > Streptophyta > Magnoliopsida > Vitales > Vitaceae > Tetrastigma > Tetrastigma voinierianum. Next base: position 587,244 of record JAEQBH010000809.1, read on the forward strand.
TGAAAACTCTTCCCCAAAGGAGGAACGATTTTGTTTGGAGTCACACTACTTTTTATTTTATTTATTACGGAAATCAAGCAGCAACAAAACCCTCATCGACTTCAATGTAGAAAAAAACTAGCCCACGAAAAACTAGATTTCTAGGTCCAAGGATCAAGTTACTTATTGGAAAGGTACCTCATGCGAGGTAGCACCCTCTAAGCCCTGAATCCCCTACTAATGAATTGGGTACACAATTACATGGTCAAAGATCAATCAATCACCTAAGCCAAATAGACGATCTGGAATCACACCAACCTACTTAGTAATCTAACACGATAAACACTCGACTAAACAAAACAATGGGTGCGTACTTGTGGTCCTTAGCCAAGCGCTCCATAAGAGGTCAGTCAACAAGCTCAAATGCACCACAAACATCAAAGTCCAAACACCATGTACGCATATAAATGCAAATACCAAAGCCCAAGAACTTACATGTGATCCCTAGCCATGCGCTACAGATATGGTTAGTTAATACGCACAAGCACACAACATGCATCCATGATCAAGTAACCAGTTCATAAGTTCAAATGGAAGTGAATGGAAAATTAGGGATTCAAATGTTTGTTTCTTCCACACTCTCCAAATGACAATCCACTAACCACAATCACCGCCACAATCAAACTCACCTAACCCCAAGTGTCCTAACTCCAGAGCGGTCCCTCTAATTCAAGCTAGGGTCTACCACCCCAAATATGGCCCACAAATGCATTAAGCAACCCAAGCCGAGCCTCAAGGATTCGGGCTTGAAAAGTGCAACAGGGGATGCCCATACCGTCCCGCACAACCAGCTTGAACCGTTCTCAACTGAACCAACCGGTTGAGACAAATTCTCAAATTTCACTAGAATATTATTTAATGAATAAGGAATCTAAAAAAACAAACGATGCTCGATTCTGAGCTCGGATGAGTGAGAATCGACCGAAACAAGTCAAGATGCCCTAATTGCTATCCTTGGAAAAAAAACCTAATAAACTGGCTGATCTAGTTCCCCAACTGGTTGAGTCGGTTGAGAACAAATCTCAAATTTTTGTAGAACATTCCTCACAGAGTAAGGAACCCAAAAAAAGCAACGGTGTACGATTCCGACTCCGGATGAGTGAGAATCGATCCAAACAAGGTAAAGTGCTCCTAATCAGCTGCTCCAAAAAAAAAACCTAATGAACCGATGATCCTGGGCTTCCCAACCTACGAGTTTCGCTTGAGAACAGCTTCTCAAAATTTTCAGAACTTCTCACATAGTAAGGAATCCCACAAAACAAACGAGTAATAACACGCCGACTTCCAAATGATCGAGAACCGATATAAACGATGCATAGTACCCCAATCGTTGTTCCGAAAAATAATTTAATGAACCGATGATCCGCTTCCACCGTTCATCTGGTTGAGAGCGGTTCTCAAAAATTTTCAAAATATTTCTCACATAGTCAAAAATCCAAATGACACAAACGATGTCGAGTGCTCTAACTGCTGTTCCGAAAACATAACTTAATGAACCGGTTGGATTCGCTTCCAACCGCTTTAACCGGCTGGAGCAACAAATTTTTTAAAAGTATTCCTCATAGAGTCAAGAATCCAACAAAATAAACGGAGTACAATTCTGACTCCGAATGACTGAGAACTGATACAAACGATGACTAGTACCCTAACTATTGTTCTGGAAAATAGAACTTAATGAACCGGCTGATCCAGTTTCCCAACCGATACAGATGGTTGAGAGCAGTTCTCAAAATTTGTCAAAATATTCCTCATAGAGTTAGGAATCCAAAAAAACAAATGGAGTATAATTATGACTTTGAATGACTAAGAACTGACACAAACGATGCCTAATACCCTAACTGTTATTCCTGAAAATAGAACTTAATGAACCGGATGTTTCGGTTTCCCAACCAGTTTAGCCGGTTGAGAGAAGTTCTCAAAAAATTTTAAAATCTTCCTCACAGAGTCAAAAATCTAAAAAAAAAACAAACGGAGTACAATTCTAACTTCGAATGACTGAGAACTGACACAAACAATGCCTAGTGCTCTAAAACGAGGCTGCAAACATCAAAGGCAAAGACAAGCGCAAAAGAAAACAGGAGAAGCATACAACTTTCGTACCTGTAGGATTCACGGCTATCCTCCCCCCCCAAAGATCCAATTCTTCAAATCAGAGGAAATCTTTTCAAAATGAGATAGACCAGGCCTACCCTGATCTAGAGAATCTCTTCTTTTTTTTCTTTCTCCTATTTTCTTTTTTCTTCTCCTTCATGTTTTGTTCTTCTGCTCTTCTTCTTTTTTCTCTAAACTCATTCTACTGCGGCACCTTCGTAAACTCCGAACTCCCACCGCTTCCGACTTGATTAGTACCAAATAGTAATTTTTGAGCCTTGTTTATTGCAGGTTTTAGGCACTTTTTGTGTACTAATCGACTTCAATAACTCAATTGATACATTGGGGTCCCGGCTTTGCTACTGATCACATTTTGTAGCTATTTTTAGTAGCTTTGCAAGTCAAATGCCTCATTATCTTTAATTCGATTCAAACACGATGAACCCAAGCCGAATTCGAAGGTGCATGCTAGAACCAGAGGAAATTTGGAGCAAAAACACTGAAGAGAAGAAGAGCTCAGGAGGAATTTTGCAGGGTTGCGAAAATTCGCAACATGCAAATTTCGCAGGTTGCGAAATTTCGCAACCTGCGAAATTTCGCACGCCTCCCGGCCGCACTCACGCACCTCGTTGGATCGCTAATTCACCTTTTTGTGGTTTTATACAAGTTTGCTCTCATGTCATTTTGGTTCTTTAGCACACTTTTGTAATTTCCTTATACTGAGCATCTATATGTTTCTCACCTCTACTTATAATCAAATCAACATTCACTCCATCAATCAATCAGGTTGGCACGAAGCTTCCTCCCTCTGCTGGTTTGTGATTTTCTCTCCCTCTCCTTCATTTTCTTGAATTTTCTCACTAGCCAAACACCCCTTGATGATGAAAAATCAAGGGATGCTCGGCTAAAACCCCCTGATCCTTGAAGGGGAAGGCCACTGGGTGTTGGTTTTGGGTTTAGCTACATGTTCTCATGTTCTCATGTATGCATTTAAGGGTATTTATGCTCCTGCTTCTCACTTTAGGTTAGATCTCTTAGGCATGCTCTCCTTAACGTGTATTTGGCAAGCTTTCTTTGGGTTCAGTGGATACTTTCACTAGATCCACTGATGCCTAGTTAGTTGTCTCCTATTAGTTACCGGTAGGTAGGTTTCGAGATATGTTATCACCAAGTAGTACATATTTATGCCCAAATTTAAATGCTATCTTCAAGAGGAAAACTTTAAGGGTTTAGGTTTAAAGTTAAATGAAGATCCGGTTTGGGAAATGCACTATATTTCGCTTTTCAACCATTCACACACACCGGCTTTTCACAAACCCCTAAGTCCAACGAGAAACACCATTTTCAATGCATCAACTCTTCTCACGAAGAAACCCATCCCCGTGTTCGACTCCTTTGGGAGCTTCACTATACCGGCAGCAGCTTTGCTACGTCGCAGGTGGGAATCTTAGGATATAAATTATGTTGATTCTGGAACACCTACTTGGCATAAACGAATCACTTCCCCAGCTCATAAATACTCATATTCCCAAGGTCCATACCGCCACATTTACTTTTTCCTTAACCACCAAGTATCCAAGGTGACCTAAGGTGGCTGAAAGAAACCCATGCTTAACATGGCCTAAAAACTGACCCAACCATGTCAGGACTGATCCTGTATTACCGGGCCCAAACAAAGAGGATTCAGCCTTAAATTCAACAAAAACAATGCTCCATGCAGCTAAATTCTAACGAACCTACGTACAGCTTCCCAACTGGTCGATCTGATTGAAAAAAAATCTGAATATTTGCAAGAATGTTTATTGAAGAGTAAGGAATTCAACAAAAGAAGCAGTGCATGATTTCGAGTTCGGATGAGGGAGATATGACCAAACAAGCTCAAAGTTTCGAATTTGAACCTGCTTGAACAATGAACTTCAACCGAAATCCGTTTAACTGGTTGAGCAGGTTTCCAACCGGTTGATCCGTTTGATAAAAAAATATCAAATTTTTTTCAGAGAATTCTTCAATGAGTAGGAAATCCAACAAAAGAAACGGTGCATGATTTCAAGTTCGGATGAGGGAGATATGATCGAAACAAGCCCAAGTGATCCGACCCGACATATTCCACAACCCAACTGAAGAAAACTCCTGGGGGCCCCACTTGCTCCTATGGCACGATGCCAATAACTAAAAAGCAGCTCACGCACGACACCTCGAACAAAACTACATACGCACTCAATGGACCACATACAAGCCTGTTCGAGGCTCATAGACCTACTCGCTTCTGCAGCCCTAATGGTGCTCTCTCTATATGAGAACGATTAAGAGTGTGACACCCATGGGATAAATGCAAGTGTTGAGGGACAAATTATAGTCATACTGTTCTCTTCTCGTAGAGGAATGAACGAAAGGAATCGTGGGTGGGCACAAGCGATGCAAGAGTGAAATGAACTCTAGTGAAGAACCCAGATGAACAACAATTTTGTCCCCTTACCCAATACCGAAGGCTAACAGAACTGAGTCGCCACGACTGAAGGACTAAGAGAAACCCAAGCACGATGTTTGGGAAGATGAGTGATCCAGACACAATGCCAATGAAGAAAGGAGAAAGTCGAATGCGATGCCGAAAAAGATAAGCTATGCTCGGACACGATGCCGAGGAAGATGGGAAAATCCGGACACGATGTTGGAAAAGATAATGAAAGCCGGGGTCGATGCCGGAAAAAATAAGCGATGCTCGGACACGATGCTGGGCGAGCATGGTCGCACACGATGCCGAAAGATAAAGCTTATGCTCAAACACAATGTCAAGGAAGATGAGGAAAAATCCGGACGCGATGCCGAAAAATATAAGCAATTCTCGGACACAATGCCGAGGAAGATGAGGAAAATCTGGACACGATGCCGAAAAGGATAATAAAATCTGAGCACGATGTCGGAGAACTAGAAATAAAAAAGGATCGAATCCAGGCACGATGCCAAAGAACCCGAAACAAAAGGAAGGGATCGAATCTGGGGCACGAAGGCCGAGAACCCAAGCCAGTGCGGAAGTGATAGAACGGCCGCGAATGCCGAGAACTCAAACAAAAAGAAGGGATCGACCGGGCGCAATGCCGAGAACCCTAAACAAAACGAAGGATCGATCCGGGCGCCGATGCCCGAGAACCAAACAAACGGCGATCGAATCCGGAGCGTGATGTCAAGAACCGGAACAAAACGGCGGCAACGAACTGCAGCGCCGATGTCGGAACCCGAACAAAAACGGCGGGATCGAATTCGGGCGTGATGCCGGAAAACCCGAATCAAAACTGTTGAATACACAAAAGAGCAACATTTATATCGAACTTTAGCACCTTCCGAATTTCATTTTGCCCACATTTTCAGATAAGAATAGGTGCCTTTTGATCGCTCGTTTTGACCTGTGCGTGCTTTTCGGGTTCCATGCATAATTATTATAGGGTTCGCGTCCGAGAATGATATGAGCAAAGCATTGCACGGATGACAAACAAGTATCATGAAGCTTCGAGTAAGATTACTGAGAAGGAAGATTGAAAGAGGTGAAGTGGGTACCACCATGCAAACCTCGTATAGGTACCCCAAAGCAGAAATCAAGGCTGAAGTGGTACGGCATCAGAAAACCGGCACGGCATTCCCTGCGTAATTTCACTAGTAAAGAAGTGGTACCCCATTCACACTTACTGCACCTACCAACATGTAATATTTAAGGATTTTGAGCGCACTCCAATTCCAAAGGCAAGGGTACGCTCGTCTCGACCACCACCCGAGATCACAATGGAAAGGGTATAAAAGCCAGTTGAAGGGTGGAGAGGAGCAAATGATCCTAGGTTTTGCTCATAAAAGAGAGTGTTTTTCTCATAGTTTTGCTAGGTTCATAGAGTGTTGAATACTTAACTTTTTCTTCATATTATGGATTTCAATCATGTTATCTTTCGCTAGGATCACACAATCCTCATTTTCTTACAAGATTTTTGTTTTTGATCTTCCGATCTTTAATCGGCAGATTTCATCAAGTTTCTTTATGAGTGCTTCTCATCAAATATGATTTGCTTCCTAGTATCAATGAAGTTCTAAACTCTTATGATAGGGTTTTAATCTGAAACTCACCTCGATCATGTGAGAATTTCTGTATCTTCTTTTTATACTTCAACGGATTGTATGATGTTAAGCAATTTTGTAGGAAATCTTATAAAACCTTAGTTGGGTATTACAACGCGGTGAACGAGAGCTTAGACACGCAGTTTAAGGTGTAATGTGCAAGCCAAGAGTCCGAATAAATCGCTTGAATAGGTGTTCAATATCACTCCGATCATTCTTCGCTCCAAAAGAGTTTTTAATGGTAAAATCTTTCCATCTAAGACCATTCCATCAATGGTTCCAGATGAGATCAGTAGAAGAGGTGGAATTACTTGATCAATAGTGAGTGGAAACCTAAGAACCCTATCAATCATCTTCCGTTTAAAGAATAATGAATCACTAATTAATCAACTAACTACAACTCATGAATTTGCATTTTTAAACATACATTCTCGGGAGAACAACCCTTAAGGATCACTTAGAATACCACTCCCTGTGGAGACGACCTGTTGATTACCACTAAGAGTACAATGCTTCGACGACCTAGTTCCCACGGGGCCAGGAATTCAAGATACGAAATAAACGAAGCAAAAACAAATTGATCGAATCTAGGCGCGATGCCGGAGAACCCGAAACAAAACAAAGGGGATCAATCCAGAGGCATGATGCCGAGAACCCAATCAAAAACAAAGGGATCGAATATGGGCGCAATGCTCGAGAACTCGAAACAAAATGAAGGGATCAAATTCGGGCGCGATGTCGGAGAACCCGAAACAAAAAGAAGGGATCGAATCTAGGCACAATGTGAGAGAACCAAATAAAAAAAAAGGGATCGAATCCGAGCGATGTCAAGAACCCAAACAAAGGAAGGGATCAATCTCAAGAACGCCCCGGGAACATCAAACAAAAGGAAGGGATAGAATCTGGTCGCAATGCCAGAGAACCTAAATTAAAACAAAGGGATCGAATTTGGGCAAGATGCCGGAGAACGCAAAATAAAAAAGGAAGGGATCGAATCTGGGTGGGATGCCCGAGAACCCGAAACAAAATCAGCAGATGAATGAGGTGCCGATGTCGAGAACCCAAACAAAAGGAAGGATCAATTGGGTACCGTATGTCGAGAACCCGAATCAAAACAAAGGGATAAAACATGTCTAAAGGCACAAAGAAAGGGTTATGCCCCGCCTAAGGTGCATCAATACCATGTCTAAACCCAACACGCATAAAGTCAAAAGTCATAAAGCTTGAAATATTACAAATATTCATTCTGAGGAAAATCCTCCTTACTAATCCATACATCTAATATCCACCAATAACTTATAGGGCTACGCCCGTATGTACATCTAAAGCCCAAATATCTCGAAGGAAAACCTTGAAATACATCACCGAAAACCCAATCGCCTAATGCCAGTTTAACAGACAATGAACGGGGAATGCCCCGCATGCACATCCCTAGTCAACGAATACCGCGGAATCTTATCCCCGACGCCTCAAAAGCGCCTATCAGATGAAGAAACCAAGCCGAATCGGCTTACCTAAACTCTGATGCCCAAAAATGCTCCAGCTACAGACTACCTGGGTACATGTGTAAGAGCCAAAGCCAAAGATGAAAGGATGGGGGTATGCCCTGCAGGAACGTGTCAAAGACGCCAAGGCATCAACGTCCAACTCTCCCAGATCATCCGTATCCGATCACGACTCGGCGAAGCAACTTAATGGAAATGTAATATGTGACCTCGAGATCTTTCAAGAATAGACTACAACATTTCAGACCAACTGAGATTTAAACCTGGCCCATATAAAATGTCGAAGCAAACATAAGATCTCTCATGGCTCGGTGGTCTAACGACTCAAACCGTAATGTAGGCCAAGGGTGAAAGGTGAATGAAATGATGGGAAACAAAGGCCCAAATACCCAATAGATAATGCCAAACCCTTGTGTGCGCGATGCCAAATGTCGGAGAATCATGTGAGCAAAGCGATTCGACCAGCACATAAGTGAACAATGCCATGCAACAGGTGATGTACACCAAAAGACACGTCGTGCATGAAGCGAGACAACGATCGATGAGGATAGAAGAAAATGAAAAGGGATGTAGAAGAAAGTAGGGAAACAAGGTGGGATACAAGTGTAGCGATGTGTCTCCCAGATCCATGGAGAAAAGGATCGACTGCGGACGCCCCAATTTTCGGGGGTCCCGCTGACAACCCGTCAACTCCGCGAATTTCGCCTTAGGTCGTTTACACGGTTCGTATCGAACCTACTCAACTACCCATGGACACCGAGTTACTTGGCACTACTTCCATACGTCCCTTCACCGAGACCCATTCATTCATCTTTAAATATGAAATATGAAAAGAAATGAATAATTACAAACTGCAGGGTCCGACACCTTTACTACATCATGTAAACCCGACTATTTATACAATAAATCGAAAAATAATTTTTATAAAATCCTTTTATACAAAACACTTTTACTAAAATGTTACTCAAGGCCACATGTTAGCCTCCTTCGCAATCACGGCCTCGTAGGGAGAGCTTCAAGCTCCCCGTACACTTCGTATCATTTCCAAAAATGGCCCTACTACTGGTAAGCAATGCCTAGTAGAAAATTATCCTACAAGCGGCTACTCCCACCTAAAATGCACATGTAATGGCAACTATGAAAATGTCTAATCACATTCCATATAAATAATGCAATCCTATATGGAATATTACATGTCATGCATGAGATGAGACTCCACATACCCACAACTCGAGTCCCGACCAACTCCCTCACACCTGCAATGCCAAGTGTGAAAAACCAGTCATTAGTGTTTCACCCAATGACTTAAACTATTGGACAACCCTCTATTATTTACTTGAATTTTTTTCACGCAAACTTGTGTGTTGTCTGCTGGCCATGTCTTTTCGGGTCATCGCGTGGATCGTCGCTGCCTTCCAACATTTTACTTCGCTTTCACCACAAGATCATGTCTAATCGCATATAAATTTGGGTCTTTCACACTGAGGGAGGATCTACCCCATCTTGCTACACCTAAACACACGTGATTTATATTTATTATTGTTTTATACAACTGTGAGTCTCGGATTTTGGATGTATCCCATTCGAAGTCATTTCACACATTCACCAAGAAATTATGAATACAGTACCCATGCACCCACACCCGACTCCGACGCGATGTGACTGCATAGTGAAATGCAATCATGTCATTCCACGCATCATACATAAACATTTATAAATCTCGATAATTAGATTCTACATATAATTTCCATTCATCACAATTTCCATGTTAATCCATTCATCATAATTTCCATGTTAATACATCACACAAGCACATATTAACATGCTTTTTACACACAACAACATATTATTTATTTTTTCAACAATACACACAAAATGGCCCAAATCTTGGACCCATATAAAACAAGGCACCTCTCTGTTCCTCCTTCACGATTCGCCACCGAATTACTGTGGATACCAAACACACCTTAAAAACCCAAGACATCGCCCTGATCAAACCAACTAAGCCATCCGGATTGGGTTCTAACCAATTCAAAATTTCCAATATCAATCCCAAAATCTTAGAACTAAATCACATGGCCTATCACGACTTCAAGATAATTTATGCCATTACATGACTTTTAGGCTAAAAATATTCAAAGTAGGGTAACTTCCCTGGAATTTGACGAAACTCCAAGATTTTGGTACCCATGCATAGCTTGCGATGTGTGGATCAACTTTTCTTCTTGCTCCAACGAAAATCGACGGCTCGATTCCATAGATCTTAAAGAGAGTCAAAAAACCCTTTTCCTATTTCCTCTCTCTTCTCCTCCTCATGCTCATTCATTGTCTGCCTCCTTCCTCTTTCCTCGACTTTCCTTTTCTTTTATCCTTTTTTCCTTTTTTAATTTGGATACATGGCTCACATTGCGCCTACATGTGTCCATCTCTCATTCGGTCAATTTCGCTCGAACAATTTATTTATTTTCGGCCAATTTATTTTTTAAATGAACTTACCAAGCCATTTTCGACTTCCGAGATTTTCGTGAAAATTGCCCCCCGGAGTCACTTCAGCGACTTATTACCCATAAAATCGTGAAATATCTCGCCACCGGTCTGTAATTCAACGAACTTTTACGGGTCACTGATTTCGCTGGGGATTTAATTTAATCTACAGCAGTCTGCTTATTTCCTGAATACTAGAATGACACATATTATTATTATCATTTCACCATTTTTGAAAATTTAATTTTCCCGGGTTTTACAATGAGATGACATGGTTTTAAACCAGATTTCGTAAGAAAAATAAGTCCCTCAATCCAAAATGACCTCTGATGATCAAGCCATGATACCGCAAACCATGCTAATCCCAAATACCAATGAAGTGAATATCGAATGAGCGTAACTCTTTTTTTTTTTTTTTTTTTTGCACCAAACCAACAAAGTAAGATGAATGCCACACTAGCACAATCTAACCAATGAACCTCAAATCCCAAAACCCAAATGGTCCCTCAACCAAGACTCCCGATCAAACCTGCGGCGGAACAGCGGTGTGGCCAAATTTTTAACCTATAGCTCAGGACATGAGTGTGTCATCATCACAAGGAAAATAAAGTGAAAAGAAACAAGATGATAGAAACAAAACTCAAATGCAAGCAAAGTGAAGATGCAAAATGGAGAAGAAAAGAAACTGGTAATGATGCAAGAAAGAACAAATGAAGAATGACACAATGCTTACAGATCCAATTAATAAATACAAGCGCATGTATGTGCCCCTAACTCCAAGTCGAAAGGTATGCAAGGTCGAATGAAAAAAAGGCCATAATAAACCACGGAGGTTCAAAGGCCAGCAATATGATATATCAATGTACGGGTGCGTAATGTGAATACGGCTACTCGTTGATGGCCACCCATCCTCCGACCATATCTCACGATAAAACTTCTTCAACCGATCCACGCCGGATCGCCCGCGGGAATTGATTTTCGCCCAAAGTCTATCAACCAGTCAGCTTCCCTCTCGAAATAAACTCGAATAACATACGACCCACTCCAAGTCGGTCTAAACATGCCTCTAGGGTCGCTGATCAATCCCCTTAGGACTTTCAAGACTAGGTTACCTTTTTTAAACCTCCTAGGCTTAACCCTTTTTCTGAATGCACGGGTCATCTTCCTCTGATAGGCCTGAACATGATTTGCTGCCCTCAATCTCCTCTCATCCAAAAGGCTAAGCTGATCATAATGAGACTAGGTCCACTCAGCCTCGGATATCTGCTGCTCTAGTGCTATTCTCAAAGATCCCATCCCAATCTTAACAGGTAGAACTGCCTCCATACCATATACCAAATAATACGGGGTAGCTCTAGTAGAGGTACGAAAAGATGTACGATAAGCCCACAACGTGAAAGGGAGCTTCTCTGACTAATCCCAAGAAGTTTTGACCATCTTTCTCAAAATCCGTTTAATATTCTTATTCGCTACCTCAACTGTCCCATTAGTCTATGGCCTCAGACGTTGTACGACGAGATGTCAATGCCACCCTAAATTAATGTGTCCACCTTGCTCAAATGTACCCCTATCATAAATCCAGCCGCGAGGGACCCCATATTGGCAGATAATGTGCGAAATGATGAATTTGAATGCACTTTCGCCACTCACAATATAACATGTGGGAAGCGCCTCCACCCACTTGGTGAAATAAATAATGGCAACTAAATGTACTCATGCCTTATCGGGAAGACTTCCGCGAGATCTTCCCAATAATATCAATACCCCCATACCGGGAATGGCCAAGGGATGCGAGTGCATGCAACTCGAAGAGTGTGTACGCAACCCTGGTTGTCGTGACGTATCAAGTCTTCAGATCCACTGACATCTCCTCGTACAAACTCGGCAACACCCATTCCATGGTCACCAAAAGTGTACGCCTCATGATTTTACGACAAGATATGACCTCCCATGTGTGGACTGGCAGATTTCCAGATGAACTCTCTCATCACCTGGACCGCAGAGGCACGGCCTGTGGCATAATAACAACATGCCATCGGGCTTACTCCCATACAGTGCATCCCTACAAACAACAAATATGGCGCCAAATGTCTCAATGCTCTCTTTATCCTTAGCCGAGGTTTACTCTAGGTGTCGCCACATGACAAAAAACTGATAAATATCGTGGTACTGTAGCTCATTTCGATCCTCAATATCTTCAGATCAAACAACAAGTAAGATGGTGTAGACCTAGTCTCGATCAACAATGGTCGTACAATCATTTCCGTAGGAATCTCACTGCAGGCTGCTGTATAATGCATCTACAAACTGATTCTCTACTCTAGGTAGATGTATATATCTCAACTCATCAAACATATCAACCAACAAATCCAAGTAAGCATGGTAAGGCTTCAGCTTCTCATCTCGAGTCCTCTAAATACCCCGAGTTCCGTTTGACAACCAAGTTGAATCCCCATGGATTTCCAATCGTCTAACTCCAAGATCAAGTGTACCCTAGGCCTATAATGCAAGCCTCATACCTAACTACATTATTCGGCCAACCGATGATGATCAGAGAATGTCAACTGAACTGATCTGGGAATATGATCACCCTGAGGTGATATCAACAAGATAATAATGCCAAACCCCGACTGATTGGCAGCACCATCAAAGTACAACTGCCATCCTACAATATTGGTCACTTAAACAACCGCTTCATCGTGAACCATCATCAATCGGTTCACTGGGTCAAATACAAAAAGCAAATCGATGGTCTCGCAACAACACTTCCCATCGATTTCTCGTGTGACATACCGAATATCAAACCTATCGCCAGCATTTCAACCATCTCATGAGCCCACCTACGAACAGCTTATCAAACAAATTCCTCAACTGGATCCAATCGTGAGACCAAAAGTATGGAATACTCACATACACCGCACCGCATGGGCCCAACCATGCTAATAGAGGCGCCAATCATAATGTATCTCGCACTCATATTCTAGCAAAATTTCATCAGATAATAGATGGCTTGCTCCTTCCCTAAATCACTGAAGCTAGCATGCATCACAAGGCCATGTCCGAAACCGACAAATACTGTGGCTAAAGGGTGCCTCGCATGTGAGGCACTAAACTAAAGGGGAAAGGAGACACTCCTAATCTTCTCAAAAGCAATCTAAAGAATCATCATTCCAAATCAGAGGCCGATTCTTTCCTTAGCATTTTCCAGATAGGCTCACATATGTCTGTCAGTTTAGCAATGAAACGACTAATATATTGTAATCTACCTAAGGCCTCCGATTTCTCTCTACCCTCAAAAGTGTGCATTTCAAGTATGGTTATGATATTTTTAGGATCAACCTCTATACCCCTTTCACTAACAATGTGTCCCAACAATTTCCCAAAAGTTACCTCAAAGGTGCACTTCTTGAGGTTCAACCTTAACCAGAAACGTCTGATCCTCTCAAAGAACCTCTCGTAAGGTCGCTAAGGATCTATTCTCGTTCCTGGACTTCACTATCATGTCGCCAAGAGATGCTCCTGAATATCTCTATGCATCATGTCAAGGAATCCATGAAAAGGCCTCTTAGATAAGTGGCCCTACATTCTTCAACCTAAACGGCATAACCCCAGCGCAAGTACCCCAATCGCAATGAAAGAGGTCTTCTCCATGTCCTCCGGAGCCATCACAACTGGATTATACCTAGAAAATCCATCCATTTAGCTGACAACATCGAATGTCCTCGCGTTGCTATCAACCAACAAATCAACGCGAGGGGAAAATCATCCTGTGGTCAGCTTTGTTCGGGACTGGCGAAAGTCTACATAAACCCTAACCTTGCCATCCTTTAGAACATGGACGGTACATTAGCGCCCACTGTGATACTCAACCATCGACAAGAAGCCAACACCGGAAGGCTTCGAATTTCTTCCTAATTCAAAACGCCTATCGAGGGTGTAGTCTCCTCAATTTATGCTTAATCGACCTAGCATGTAACACCCCCCCAACCTCCTTCACACCCGCCACCCATTCGCGATATATGGCGAGTGGGTGTCACCGTTCCTTTCAGATGTACATTATAACTTGCTCATTCATACACTAATAAGTATGTATCTTGAGATATATTCTATAGTGGCGAATTTCAAAATATATTCAAGCTCCACCAATGGGAGTGTTCAATTTTATACAAGACTTTACATTTGTTTACAAATAACAAAAGAATATTATATATACCAAATGTACCAAAAGTCTTCCCAGGCATCTAACTATGTGTTAACTCGAGACCAATGCGGTCATCCCCACTCTCTTACCTCTCGTCTCGCACCTACACGGATGAAAACCCGTGCTGTTCTTTAATTTTGAATAAACTCTGCGGATGACCACTAACACACATCATCATTAATTTCTATACACATGCATACATGTTGACTGCTCACACTTTGTTTCTCTTTTTTCATTATAAGTGTGAGTGATGGATCAAATATCAACATAAATTTATAGCATTATTACTAAGACTATTGTCTAACTTCAAAGAATAATGCCATGAAACTTGTTTGTTATATTTTTACAATTTATCGATTAAAAGCTGTTCCTTAAGAATAGATCGATTTCTTTCGGTTTGATCCATGATTCTACAAGTGTACGTGATCGAACAAGTAATAAAGTGGATTTAAGTCCAAATATCGATCCCACAGAGATCTCAAGAATTCTCAATCAACTACCCTGACTACTCAAGCTCTATACTATTTGGACTATGATTTGCAATTGATATATCCCTAGCAACCTTGAAAGTAATGAAAGAATAAGGATATGTAAACTAGAACAAAATGAAATAATGCTTAAACTAAAAAAAAAAAAAAAAATTAAAGAATTGGTCTGATCAGTTAGCTTTTAAAGGAAGCATTAGAAATATTTATTTAGAAACATCAATTCGCAATACTCGAACTTGCTTCATGAACTTCAAATTTAGAATCCGCCCATGAAGAAGGTAATGCCATGTGGATCTCTCTAATGACATATTTCATCATCTAATCTTCCCTGCTTCTTCAATGCAGGATTAGATAACTACTTTAATCCGAAGGTTCTGTTCGGTATATTTCTTCAATACTTCATACCTGTAACATGGACCGGTGAAACCTTAGGCTCAAGACATGTGCAAAGCATGGGTTTACATCATACCGGTTTTCATCCTCAAATCGAACGCTCATTCTTTCCTTGATTAGATCCTTATAACACGGGATTGAACTTACCGCTTCCGAATCAAAGCAAACTCTCCGCTCATTTTAATTGATAAGTCATTCAACTCATTCTCTGCTTCAAGTGAGAAGAAGATTTATCGATTAGAATCACAAAGCCTATTAGATCCCCAATATTAGCTCCACACTGAGACTAGTTACCTCGTGAATGCCTTCTCCGTGTCACCGTGAGGGCCACCCGAAATCAGCATGAAACAACTTATTACAGGATAAGAACACACATATTTGACTGAGAGAACAATAAACAAAACCAGCAAGCAGATTCAAGACTGCAGTTCAGTAGACTCTGATAAATTTCTGCAGGAAAGATAAATTCTAACAACAGAGTAATTTAACTTAGTTTCGGGTTTCTAAATTACTTCATTACACTAATCCAGATTCTCCGATCAAAAGAAATATCGTGAACTAAACCGGATGTTCGACCTGGGAATTTGTTTGACTTCCAAACGAACTGTGCAAGAATTTGAAGAAAATAACATTCTCGCATTCAGCCTTCAACTTCAACAACTAACTCCTGTAGATCCGTAAATTCAAAAAATAAATAATCTACTCTAATCTAATTTAAAATAACAAAGAAACAAAGAAAAAGAAACATAAAATTAAAATACACGAGCCTTTCTACTACCTGCACTTTCTCTTTCTCGAGCCGCCAAGAGCCGCCTTCTATAGCACTGCCATTTATGTGGCTCGAAGTTGGGCCCTAACCATGCACTTCCGTGGGTTTCAAAATAATCGCCCATTTAGCTTAGTCTCATGTCGCGACTCCATTTCTGTCGCAACCTTGACCCGATGCCCGGCCTCTCTTTACGTCATGATTCTAACGCTCGCTTTATGACCTCGCCTGATGTGGCGACTTCTCTTCCACGTCGCGACTTCACCTTCTCGCGATTGTGATTCTTTGAGGTCGCCATCAATCATACGGGCCGCGACTTCGCTTTTTCCGTTTTGTCTATAGAAACTTTATCCCAGTCGACTTGCCTTTAACACCCTTGATCCGATAGTCGCATAATGATGGATGTCGCGACCTTCATTCCTGTAATTGATGTCGCGACCAATCGTAATAGACGCCAATGACTTCACCTTCTCGCATTGTGAGCTCTTTCGAGGTCGTGGAAAGCTTTTCTTTCGTCGCGACTTGTGTTCAAGATCTTTGATACGATGTCGCTGACGTTTAAATGATGTCGCGCCTCCATTCTTGCGTACCGGCGTCGGCTGACTATCGAAGGACGCCGCGAATTCTCCTTCTTCTTTACAACCGATGTCATACCCACCGGCGATCGCCATAATTCATGATACTTAGCATCGGCGTCGCTGACCACCAAGGACGCCGCGAATTTATTCAATGTAGCTAATGTCGCCGACATCAAGGACGTCGCGACCACTCATTCAATGTAGCCACGTCGCGATTTCATCGACCGATGTCGCAACCATGATATTTTTGGTACCGATAAATGCGACTGATCGACCGATGTCGCGACATCTTCCGAGTCATGGTTCGATGTCTCTATCCGCTCGAACCGCCGACTTCCATGTCTCGCCCCTTTGAAAATCTTTGTCGCAACTTCTATTCGTCACTACCTCCATGTCTATCGCTGCTTTTCATTTCGCTGCGACCATGGTGTGTCGCTGACATCAGCGTCCGCTTTCTTCATTAATTCGTCGCCTGATTTGGAGTTTCTATTGTGACGCCCTTTACTTGGATTATCGCCAAGGTCGCCACTCAAGTCCTTTCTTTCAAAATTAGTTGCGACTTCCTTTACTTGAGAAGGCCAGTTTCGTGGCTTTATACGCCTTTGTCGCGACTCATGGTGGTATCGTAATTTCATTTATCTCCGCTTGGTCGCGACGTCGCAATGATGTCGCATGAACTTCTTCATTTGACTGCTTCTTTTATTCTCTACCAAGTCATATTTTGTCTCAACTCCCTTCTTCAGGTCACGACTTCACTTATTCACTCTTCAGTTTCTTCTTCAAAGCCAAATTTGTTGAGGTCGTGACTTGGAATTGCTGGAAACTGCACTTCCTGTCGCGACTTAAGTTCCAGTTTTGACTTCAATTCTGCTGCAGGCTGATTTCTTATGATTTTTGCTAAAATTTGATTTTCTGCTGTATTTTCCTGCAAATTGGAATTTGATTCAATTATCGCTTCGCGTACACCAACGTGCTATTCTCATTATAAACTCGAAAATGGATTAAAATCTAATGAGTTCTTTGACTCATCACACATCTAACATATCATATCATTTAAATATGCTTATATATATATATATATATATATATATATATATATATATATATATATATATATATATAAGAGTATATATATATATATATATAGAGTATATATATATATATATATATCTCATATTTACTTATCATTTCATGTGTTTCATTTCTTATCAACGCTCATATACATTTCATTTGTCATATTCAAGACATTTGTTTTATGTCATGCCCGCATAAACCTAAGCTGACAGTTTAAAACTATAAGGCCCGGCGCGCCGTGTATCACAATGTACGAAAATAATACCATAAGGGCCCGAAGGCATTGTTATCATTGTGCGAGACAATGACTATCGGCAAGGGCCCGCGCGCCAGAATGACCCAAATCCGCCAACTCGATCAAGATGCTACGTGACTCGTTTTTCCCTAATGCGCACGCCCATTTATCCCTCTACCAGTTCTGCTGCATAATCCATGTGTATTTTATGTTCAATACATATTCCTATATTCCCGAATACTATTGTCATCTGGTGATCATATGGATTATTTACAATCATTTTTTTATTCAGATTCTTTGCATTTTTCATATCTCACATACGCATGAATAACTATGGTTACTATGTATGCTTATGGACTATTTAGTATCATTCCAATTCACTGCTAATATATATATGACTAGACTCAAAAGCTTTCCATGTAGTCTAAGAACATTCTAAACGGAGTTCGACAAAGAAATTATGACCGTCCTAAGTCAAGGCTTCCTATGAACAAGGATCACGAGCAAAACCAACAAAATTACTATTTTTCGTGTGGATTTCTGAACCTACTATGAGTTCCAATATCATCAAGCTATATGGATGGATTCTAGACTAAAGGGTTTTCCATATAGTCCAAGAACATCCGAAACGGTTCGGAAGAAAAGAAATTATGACCGGTCTCAAGTCGGAGCTTCCCATGAATAAGGATCACGGTGCAGAATCAACAAAGTATTTACTATTTTTCGTGGATTTGACCTAATATGAGTTCCAATATTATCGTTATATATTGATGGATTTTAGACTCAAAGGGTTTTTAGTCTAAGAACATCCAAAACTGAAATTTCATCTAAGAAATTATGATCATCCAAGTCGAGGCTTCCTACGAACAAAGGACTACTTGAGCAACCAAGAAGGCCTACTGTGTTTCATGATTTCTAGACCTAATATGAGTTCCAATATCATCAAGCTATATATGGATGGATTATAGACTCAAAGGTCTTTCCATAGACTTCAAGAACATCCGAAACAGAGTTCGTACGAAGAAATTATGACCAAGACAAAAACATGGGTTTTGGAGCAGAAATTTGACATCTCCCTAAAACCCTAATATTTCCTTAATACAAATATTCCTTAATTGAGGATTACAATCAACCAACCCAAGTCCAAAACACAACCAAACAATTCTAAACACATATAGGAAGACTTATGGTTTGCTAACCCATCCTACACAATTAATCGGTTAGAAGAGTTTCCTAAATCTAAAAAATTTGGGGAATCCATACTTAGTTTCCATACAACCCTAAATCAACCACAAAACCAAACCAAAACAACTCCAAATCTAGTCTAAAACTACCAAACACCACCAATATACCAAGTAGGGTTCTTTTAGACCTAAATTCATTAAAAAAAAAGGGTTTATGGTTTGATTTTTCCATACAAAAATCCATAAAAAAAATCCATACAAACAATTCCCTACCAAAATCATAGTTGCCATACCTTTCTTCTCTTCTCTTCTTCTTCTCTTCTTCTTCTTTCTCCTCCCCTCTTCACTTAATGCTTGTTCTTCCAAAAAATGTGAGACCAATTTGGTCTCACCACCTTTGACCTTAATTTTCCTTTCATCACACTTTGTCCTCAAACTCTCCTATATTTGCAAATCAAGTTATGCCATTTATATAATAACCTACAATCTTAGGAAGAGCCAATCCTAATCTTCCGGGCTGGATCTGTAATCCCAAAATCTATCAACTCCGGGTATGCTACTAGTACCCGTAACCTTTCCCTCGTCCTTTCAGAGATCATAATCACACTGGATCGGCCACCCAACGGGTCATCTATGTTCTGCCATCATCAACATCATATATATGTGTTGTGGGTGCTAGTGGTGTAATTAAAGGAAAATGTTGTGATACATGCAAATACTCGAAAATATTCATGTCATTATTACCATTAGAAATATCATCAAAGCGGGTGACAAACCCGGACATAGTGTCAAAAGAAAGAGGTAGGTCCATAGAGCCTAAGCTCCTCAATGTAAAACAAGATATGAATAATATCGAGTAAATAAGTCCATCATCATCATTTATCTCTAGCATAGAAATTCAAACATATCAAAAATAGAGCGGGGCCTAGGTGGGGTCGCACTGTATCGTGGCCGTGTCTATCATGTCCATCAGACGCTTGTAGGCATCATAAAGTGTTACATCTCAAAATCAATAGCCGCCAGGAACTCCAAACATGTCAAAAGCATAATGGGGCTCGTGTGGGGCTCCATCAAGGATACAGCCTATGCCAATCATGTCCATCTCGTCTATGTAAGTATCAGGAAGAGTCACTCCATTAGTATCATCCCCCAAATCCATAGGTAGGTCATAGTCAAGGACCTCCTTGGGGAAACACATAGAGAACACACTTGCTCGACCCGATGATGGGGGTGCAACTATCATGGAACCAGTATTCTCAAGAGGTCTCATAACCAAAACACACTGCCTCAAGGCCTCGTCGAATGCCTTGGATCCCATCCGTCTCTTAAAGCATGATCAGCATCTCAAAGTGTGGTGCATACCGATCCTCTAATAAAGTAGTCATTCAACTTAAAGGTATACAGACAGGGGATACCGAATGGAAACTCCCAAACAGCGATCCCTCACTGTCCCGACACGCAACATATGTGACGTGCATCATCCTTGTAGAGTGTAACCTAACCCATGTGGTATGTCATGATCAACTGTAGTAAACTCAAGAGGTCCCTACTCGGGCAATGACTCACCCCAAGCTGTATATAGATATGCCTCTCATCATACTAAGAATCAAGGTGTTGCCAGTACACTGAAAGACATAAGACATCAGGTCTCTTTCATCCTTAAACTCCACAACCTAAACCTCATAGAAAGTAAACCCGATCAAATGTAGGTCATCCTCACTATGGCCGATATGTAACATAAGCTCAGAAGAAGTAACAACATCTCTGACAAACTGTAACGTGATAATGTGCCCCTCATGTATGAACTTCCAACTTATGATGAAGGGAATATGTATAAAGACCCACCATGAATCCAAGGGCACCCAAGAAGGTGTTAAAGGATGACTAACTTCAAAACCCAACAGAGGAAGTATCCGATTGGCCCAATCATGACATATTGAGGGTGCCCATATAATCGTCCTCTTAGTCCCATCATAAGCTCTGATGGTCTATGAAGAAGGCCCAAAATTAGCTCAAGAAAATCCAAGTGTAATGGCAAAGAATCAATGGACACTTCAGGAGGAGACGTTGTTCAAGAAGACGCATCTGCACACCGACGACTTGAACAAGAAACATCAATGAATAAGGGTCGAACATGATATGACCCCTTAGGCGATAAAAAATCATCAGAAAACGCAATGCATGTAGCTCTATCTACGTCAGAAGCGAATGTTTTTCTCCCCAAGGGTAGTGGCAATGGTCAACTCTTATATGACTAAGGCTCTAATCAATGCATCTCTAAGGAGTAATGGATGAGGCCACAGGTCTGTGATGGATATACGAGCTTGTGTAGTACGTAGCTGGCGTAGAATCTCATCATCCTCTCTCTGAACATCATCTCTAACTGATGTGCCAGAAAATGACCTGTCAACGGGTAGAGGCTTAGCTACCCTCCCACTTCATGTAAATAATCGAACATCCTCGCGGACAGCCCATACTCCTCCGAGAACAAATGAAGGTGTCATGAACATGCCGCAAGTATATGGGATGAAATCAAGTCCGGTCTGGAACCTCATCCGATAAGTCCGAATGGCCTAGTGGATTACGCCGCAGGTGTATCCACTAAAACTGAACCGCTAGATAACCGATCGACCGGGGTGGAGCCTTCCGCATCCCATCATCCTATCATGAATATCTCATCTCCGAAAACTCAACTAAATGCATACACCACTCGGGCGAGGTACACTTGAAGGCCATGAGTGGGGAGCGGGTCTGTAGTCACTATAGGGTGTCCCAATTCAACCAAACTCTGATCAATCAAATCATGAATGGCATGTCTGAGCATTGCACAACTGTCTGTATCATGGCCTGCTCTCTAATGGTAGGCACAAAGGAAGACGGTCCGAATCCTAGTAAGATGTGGTGGTGGCGCCCGTGGTAGTGGAGCAATCAACCCCTTCAACCAATCTCCGAATGCTTAACTTGCTGGCATCTCGAGCTATGTAAATCCATTAAGTCTGGCCTATGGAGGCGATGCTCTATACCATTACGGTACCATGTGTGGCTCGAGGTATTTGTGTAGCATATACTAGCTGTAGTGGTGGATGTAGATAAGTACGCTCTGCTGGCCTATAGGGAGCAACTGGTCTATACTGATCATGTTGTACCATCTAGCAAGGAATATCTGCAAACTGTCTATGAGTTTATGGCCAATGTGAAAACTCCAGGCTCGATACCAATAAAGATCAATATCGATGATTGGGGCCTAACCCCGGCTTCTTCCCTTTTGAATCTGGAGGGGAAGAGTCTGCCCATAATCCTCTAGCTATGCTCTCTCAATGCCATAGAGGGTCCGAACCGACGATACAAAGTCCGGTCATGGAAAGCCCATGAGATGCCTAGCAAATCGAGGCTGAAGGTTGTGCATAATCATGCTGATATGATCGCGCTCTGAGGGTCTACCTATAATATGTGTGCCATCTTCTCCTCCATCGAGAGATAAATGAAGTGATCGACTATCAGCCTCGCTCGGTGGGCCTCTAACTCTCCGGATATGCCCATATGATTAAAGAATATCGTCTGGATAAACTCCTCTTCCCAAATCACCCATGTCCTACGCCCCGGCGGTCCAATGAGGCAAACCAACGCTGAGCGGCACCACTTAGTGACAGAGGGAATAACATAGTCATTTGTGCCTCATCCAGCCTTTTTGCCCGCATAACACTATATAATCTATAGTGAATACAGGCACCATACCCGTAGACATCTTCTCAATGTCCAGACGCGAACTCAACTGCAAGGCTACCACGGGAGTCATCATATCCATCCCAACCTATAACTCCATCATAAAACATGCAAGACTCGATCCTCTACTCGAACTATCAATACTGACTAGGTGTCATCAATAACTGCGTAAGGGCTACTACATAATGTGGGTGGTCTCGCCAACTGCAGCATATTAAATGCCCATGTTCTCTGGTCGACAACAAGTATGGTGGTGGTGGGTGGCAACTATATAGTCTTACGTTATAGCCGGGTCTAGATGGTGGTGGTGGAGGTAAGAGAGTCAGCGCCGGTGCCCCCGAAATTGGTAATGGTCACCCGATCATCAACTTTGTCCTTGTCTCCAATATGGCATCCCGAGAGATGCTACGGTATTTCCAGAGTCTCACTAACCGTCAACGCAGACTAAGGGTCCATATATCTCTATGATATGATATCTTCAACTGATCAGGTGAATATGATCCTCTAACAAGCTCCACTTCAATCCAGATCAGCTAGGGAACCTAGGTCATCTCAATCAACAACTTTAAAATGAAAAGGGTATGTCAACTCGCGACTATCAATCCTCAAATCGCCGCTGATGGTGATTTAAATCCTCCGAGAGAATGAACCGGCATGTGATGTCAACAACTAAACCGATATATGGCTTCATTGTGCAGAATGTGGATTCTAACATGGTGATAAAATTCCGTTAGATAATGTGACCTAAAAAGCTGACAATGGGAAAAGGCAAGTCCTCAAAAGCCAGATGATCGTAATCTTACAGATACGAACTTAAGATCCTAACCAACAATCAAAATGACACACTGGCCATGCATGTATCCATGAAATTTAGCTCAGGGCTATATAGGTCTTCATTGCTCGGATATCCGTCATCTCCATAGTGCTTCCAAACATTGATATAGCCCCTACGCTAGACCCTACTCCAAACTTCTAGCTTGGTCGAAGGCAAACAATTGGGAATGACTCCTAAGAAACTCAAGCAATCTATGAGGAATGGTCGACTAAGACTAGTGATTCAGAAACAAAGGGATACAAGCGCGCCCCACAAACACAAACAAATCAAGGCGATGTGAAGAGAGAGTGGTAGCTTACGAAGAACAAATATACAGCGCAACAGTTTTCCACTTTCACAGACTGACACACTCCATCTAACCATCTATGCCAATCGAAACATATAGCGCTAGGTACCAATCAACCATGAGCAAGCATGCTAGGAATCCAACAGAACACAATACACAAACAACAACAAGTGTATGCCAAATACCAACCAAGTAAGGGATCATCAATCACTCAGGTAGCCTAAGAGTCTATCGTCACGAACCATATGCTCCAATATACCAACTTCAAGTTCAAGCTTCACCCTCTTATGAAACTGTGAGATTCTGGTTCAATTCCTAACTGAGTCGCCAATTTATGGATTCCTACCCGATTCACGAGCCTGGCTACGACTGCCATTAATAGAAAAATGAGTTGATTTTTTAGCTTTGAAAATCCGTCCCTTTAGTGAGGAACGGTTTTGTTTGAGTCAAGACTTACTTTTATTTTTATTTATTACTGGGAAAAATCAAGTAAGAACAAAAACCCTTCATCACTCCGGGTCAGAAAAACCCAGCCCACGAAAACTAGACTTCCGGTCCTGGGACTGCTACTTATCGAAGGTACCTCATGCGAGGTAGCACCCCTCTAAGCCTGGAACTCGGTCTCTACTAATGAATTAGGTACATGGGATCATATAGGTCAAAGATCAATCGATAACTCAGGCTAAACAGATGACCCGAATCACACCAACCTACTCAGTATCTAACATGTATAAACACTCAACTAAAAAAAACAATAGGTGCTTACCTGTGGTCCTTAGCCAAGCACTGCATAAGAGGTAAGTCAACAAGCTCAAATGCACCATAAACATCAAAGTCCAAACACCATGTATGGCATAAATCTTTAGAATCTTCCTCATGATTCAGAATCCAACAAAACAAACTAGAAAGGCCAATTTCGAGTCCTGAACGATCAATGATAACCGACACAAATGATGCCTAAGGCTCAAAACGAGGTCGCAAACATCAAAGGCAAAGACAAGCTGCTATAAAGAAAATGGGAGAAGCATACAACTTTCATACCAGAATTCACGGCTATCCCCTCTCCCTTTCCTTCTTTCTTTCTACTTCCAAAACTGTATCCAATTTCTTCAAATATGTCGGAAATCTTCAAAATGATAGAGACCACGCCACCCGCATCTAGAGAATCTCTTCTTTTTCTTTCTTATCCTCTTTCTTTTTTCCTTTTTTTCTTCTCCTTCACGCTTTTTTGTTTCTTGTTCTTCTTTTTTCTTGAACTTACTCCATTTTCAGGCACCTTCAATCCCGAACTCCCCACCGCCTCGAATTTCCCAGCCCATAAACACTCTTCTATTCCCAAGGTCCATAGCTGGCCACATTTACTTTTCCTTAACCACCAAGTATCCAGGACCCATGTGGGCTGCAAGAAACCCATAAAAATGTCCCAAAATTGACCCAACCCATGCCTAATTGATCTGGGTTTATGGTCCCAAACCAAGTAGGATTGGGGCCCCATAATCAACAAAATAGTGCTCCATCGCAAGTCGCCCGACGGGGTCAGATGGGCTCCCAACCGGTCGATCCGATTGAGAAAAATTAATATTTGATAGAATGTCTTTGAAGATTAAGAAATCCAACAAAAGAAACATAAAGGTATGATTTCGAGTTTAAATGAGGGAGATATGACCAAAACAAGCTTGGGTGCTCCAAATTTGAACATGCTCGAATAATGAACTCAAATCAAATCATTGACCGGGTTGGAGCTGGTTTCCAACCAGTCGATCCGTTGATAAAAATTTCAAATTTTTCAAGAATTTTTCAATGATTAGGGAATCAAACAAAAGAAACGATGCATGATTTCGAGTTCGAATGAGGGAGATATGATCTAAACAAGCCCCAAGTGCTCTGAATTCGACATACTCCAATGTATACTGTAATTGTGGACCACTATATGTGGTCATATATGATTATTTGTTTCCCACTAAGTTATTAGCTTAGCACAGGTGTTTCATCCGTGTAGGCATTGAAGAGGACATCCGAAGAATTTCGCATTCGTCAGGGCTAACAAAGCATTAGGAGTACACTATATGTAGGTTTTGACCTTATTTGTAATGTAAATATAATATTTTCGAGATTGTGAAACTTGTAAGTATAAGTAAATGGGACTGGAAATGTATGTACATGAATTACATAATAATCATGACGGTGGTCATATTATGTTTGCTCATTATGAAATTATTTATGAAATGGGTCTACCAATGTTAGAAAAGCAAGTTAAAGAGTCTCACTTTATGTGGCGTTTCCCCAACCGCTCGCTGGGCTACAGCATAGCATGACAAGATGAGATGAAATTTGTAATGTTTATAAAAGGCATAAAAACAGAAAATTAGCATGAAATGAAATGTAATGAAATTATAAATGAAAGGATATAAAATATGGAGCATAAATCATAAGTCTAAAGATTAATGAATGTCATGAATATGCAAATAAATCAATTAGTGGAATTTGTTATGATTTATTACCTTATGTTGAAATGTTAGTGATAAATGGCCAGCATTGTGTCATATACGGGCGAATGTATATGTATATGTATAATTAGATGCATTTGCATGTTTGTGGATTTATCGTTATAGTACGCTTAATGGATCCCCACTAAGCTATAAAGCAGCACCCGTATTTATCTGTGGTGTATCGAGGGGGCGCCGAGAAGGACTTCCCACATCAATAGCCAACATGTTTAGATACCCATCAATGATGTTTGATTGGTCGGGATGATGTGTATATATTTTAAAATGAAAAGTTTTGTATATAACGTAATTGAATATGTTTGATCACTCCAATGGTGGGGTATAATATTATTTTGTAAGGATAATTTATATATTTTTTGAAAGTTTATATTTTCAAGATGATCGCTTATAATGATGTAAG